>CAWUFW010008697.1:0-600000 GCA_963921515.1 Calotriton arnoldi | reverse complement strand
GAGAATGAGCGAGAGAGAGAGACCGTGCATAACACACTGTGGAGACGTGCATGATCTTTAATCACCTCCCTATAGCCCCCAAATATGTCGCTCCCCTAGTTTCATGCTAAGTAAATGACAAGACAAGCTGCGTATACAAAGCTGCCTGCATTGGGACGAGCTCTGTTTCCTGAGCTAGCTACAGAAGACCTTCGCCTGACTGCTCAGAATCCTGTCATTGTCTTCTGGCCTAATTCTTCATGCCATCCTGCGCCTGCTTAGCTCGTCTCAAGTCAGTAGGGACGGCGCGTGGCGATCAGCTGCTGCAGCTAAAAACAGCACTCCAAAAGTAAGATTCATGTGTGGTTGTGTTTTTACGCAACCACAACAGGGTATTAGAGCAGCCATCACACACCAACAAAAACGAAACATAAAAATTGCCCATTAATGTATCTAATAATGTTGCTAAAAGAGAAAAAGGGGATAAAAAAACTGATGAATTAAACAGCAGTCCCGAGGGAAAAGGATGCCTCTGCCCAGAAGCAACAGCAAGTCACCTAGTTGGAAGCAGCAGTGCGAGAGAATATGATGCAAGTTGAAGCACAAAGGTCACAAGAAGCAAGTGCAGCACAGGACGTTAGCTCCTTTTTATTATTAGTATATAGCTGATTGAGTAACAACTAACACAAAACGATTGAACATAAGGAAGAATTATGTTCAGATGGGGAGTTCATATTTTGTAGAGCCCTGTCAAATAGATTTCACCAGACACTGGCACAACCGCTAACTGGGCGTGTTCGCTTAATTGAAAATGGTGAGCAGTTGTTAAAAATGCAATATGGAAAACAAAATACAGGCAGCGAAGAAATGGAAAAGCGTTGTCCCGTATGAAAAATGCACTGTTTTACCTTTGTGAGGTTGAAGGAATGTTAACATAACAGTATTCCATATGTAGTCATTTTGTGTGTATGATGTGGTACAGTCGACCTTCATTTTTAGGTCACAGCCAGACATCATTGGGACTTTCAGAAAGTTGACCTAGGAATGAATTCCGCCAGTTGATTACCGTTGGCTTTGTAACTCCATTTTCTGGCTTTCTAAATGCTTGCTTTTCTTGCTTTAGGCTCTCTAGGTTCAGTTTGTCCCTCATAATGCCTAAAGCGTCTTTACTGTATTCTTTCACGAACTCCCTTTTTGTAAACAGACCTTTAAATCTTGTTCTTACCTTGTCACATTCACTGTGCATTCAAAGACCGAGGTCAAATACCAGGAGCTGTCTTCGGAGTGCTCTTGTTCACTTTTCTTTCTCTGACTTCAAAGTGAGAGTATTCACGTGACAATCTTGCTGGATACTGGGGGTAGGAAAGAGCTTTATTCTAGCACACAACATTTAAATGAACTGTGAAAGTATTTCAGAATATATCAGAATTAGGAACACAAATAAAGCACATTTTTTGTTATTTCTAAAGTCTGTTGGAAACAAGTACTTTATTATAATCAAAACAAATCATTACAGTACGGAATGCAATTCCCACACATTTTCGTGAACTGTATAGTCTTATTAATAAAACTGTATGTCTGTGCAAATGTAATGGCCATTTCAATTGAAAATGTGTTGTCTGTATTGGCAGTCTGCTACCATACCATGCATGCTCTGCGCCACTCCACTCTACTCTGCACCACTCCACACCAATGCAGTCTACTCTGCACCACTCCACTTAACATCACTCCACGTCACTGCAGTCTGCACCACTCCCCTCTACACCACTGCACTCTATGCCACTTCATGCTATCCCTCCCTACTCTACCCTGTACCACTCTACGCCAACGCAGTCTTCACCACTGTACTCTACACGGCTCCAGTCTAGGCCACACCAATCTACTCTGCACAACTCCACTCTACAACACTGCTCTCTAAGCCATTGCACTTTATGCCAATACACTCTATGCAAAGCACTTTACTCTGTAACACTCAACTATATACCCTGCACTCTACACCAATCCACTGTACACCACTCTAATGTACTCTGCACCACTGCACTCTCTGCCATTGCACTCTACACCACTTTACTCTATGCCATTACTCTCTATGCCACTCACGCAACTGCATTCCACCCCACACCACCCCACTCTGTGCCACTTCACTCTACTCAGAAACAATCTACTCTATACCACTGTACTCTACTCTGTGCCACTCCACGCCACTGCACTCTATGCCACTCTACTCTTAACCACTGCACTCTATGCCAATGCTCTTGGTGTCATTGCACTCTATGCCACTGCACTCTATTCTGCATCACTGTACTCAACACCACTGCTCGCTACACCACTCTACCACACTCTACATCAATGCACTTTGACACTCTACTCTGCAACACTGCACTCTCCGCCCACTGAACTCTATGCCACTCTACTCTGCAACACTCCACTCTACTCCACTCTACGGCACTGCACTCTACGGCACTATACTCCACTCTGCCCCACCCTATGCCACTCAACTCTACGCCACTGTACTCTGCGCCACTGTACTCTGCGCCACTGTACTCTGCGCCACTCCATTCTGCGCCACTCTACTCTGCGCCACTCCACTCCACTCTGCGCCACTCCACTCTGCGCCACTCCACTCTTCGCCACTCCACTCTGCGCCACTCCACTCTGCGCCACTCTACTCTACAATGTAACTGTGCCATTGTTCCCACAATTGGCAAGACTTTTAGCACCCCGGTAAGTCCCTAGTAAATGGTACCCCTCAAACCTAGGGCATGGGTAGGAAAGAGGGTCCCTAAGGGCTGCAACATGTATTGTGCCACCCTAAGAGACCAACCATCAAACTCATGCAGACTGCCATTGCAGGCTGCATGAAATGGTGCAGACAAAAGTGAAAACATGACATGGCACACACCCTGTGTGCCATGCCCCCAGACACTGCATGCAATATATGCAAGTCACCCCTACAGCAGATCTTACAGCCTTTTAGGCAGGGTGCATCATATTACTTGTGAGAGCATCTCTGCATGAGCAGATATGCTCCTGTGCTGTCTAGTTCAATTACTAGATACTACAAGTGAACAGGGAAGCCATCTTCAGTATATTTTCTGGGGACTGGTCATTATGAGTTCCTCAGCTACATGATGGCTTCACTGAAACCTATGGTGTTTGGTATCAAACACCTTGTCGTAATAAATCGGTACTGATGCCAGAAGTGGATTCATTAAAACATGCACCCAGAGGGCACTTTAGAGGTGCCCCTTGAAATCCTACCAGCCTCTTAGTGTGCTGGCTGACTGGTATCGTCCAGCCTTCCACCACAGACAGGTTTCTAATACCCTGCAGGTGAGAGCCCACGCTCTCTGAGGCCAGAAACACTGCCTGCTCCAGAGGAAGGTGTTCACACCTTCAGCAGGATGGCTAGTGAAGATGCCTACCAAGGCCAGGTACTTAAAAGCCCCTGCCGCCTTTAATATGCAACACCAGCTTCCCCCAGACCTGGGAGATGCCAACCCCTGCCCTGAGGCCCATTTGGCACCAGGACAGGTGGGAAAATTAGCTATGCTAGGAGTTATGGTGCACAACCATGCCAGTAACACCCCTAAGGTGGGCTGCCTGATGTTCGCCACGAAAGAAGGGTTCCACTGTTTTGATTTTGGTGGAATTCTGAGACAGAGTTATGCCCACTTCCCACAGGAAGTGGTCATATAAGGGGTGTAGTGACCCCAAGAGTCCACTGACCTTCTAGTGGACTTGCTCACTTCACGGTGCGGCTCCACCTGGTAGCTGCTGCTGCCCCTGTTGCTGACCCATGGTCAGGAGTTCGAGGTCCTCCTTCACCCGCAGGCTCCTGCCTGCACCTCATCCCTGGTGGTCTAGTGGTAGAGCATCACTGCTCTGCTGCTGGGCTGCCCCTCTGTCTCTCTTTTTCTGCTTTCTGCCTTTATTCTGTTTTTTCCTTTTTCTTTCCTTTCTTTTCACCGCCCTCGCCCCTGCAAGCCCCCGCGGGCCTGCCCCCCTTCAGTGACCCTTCCAACTTCTGAGTTTCCCGCCTCCCAGCTGTCCAGCCCCGTCCCGCAGCATTGCTTAATGGTGGCCGCTGCGCGGTGAAAGTGCAGTACACTGACCTTCTAGTGGACTTCATGGTGCAGCTCTGCCTGGTAGCTGCTGCTGCCCCTGTTGCTGCTGCTGACCCCTGGTCGCTGCTGCTGACCCCTGGTCAGGAGTTCGAGGCCCTCCTCCACCCGCAGGCTCCTGCCTGCACCTCATCTCTGGTGGTCTAGTGGTAGAGCGTCAATGCTCTGCTGCTGGTAGCCCCCTGTTTCTCTTTTTCTGCGTTCTGTCTTTCTGCCTTTATTCAGCTTTTTCCTTCCCTTTTTTTTGCCACCCTCGCCCCTGCGATCCCTTGTGGCCTGCCCCCCTCCAGTGACCCTTCCCGCGTTTCCTGCCTCCCAGCTGTCCAGTCCCCCCTGCAGCACTACTTAATGGTGGCTGTGCCTCTGGTGCACCTCTGGCACGTCAAAGGCAAGCTCATCTGTGCCCGTCCGCACCCAGCACCCAGTTCCAGGGACCCTGGTTCTTGGACCTTCCACCACTACGACACCAGCACACTCCTCGCCCTCAACTCAGGACGCCACACCGCCTGCCACCTCGCGTCGCCAAAGGAGACCCAAGGACCCTTCTCCTGCTGGAACTGCAGCCACACCTTCACCCACACCAACACACCAGATCCTCTCACCGCCCAACCGATTAACAGCGCAACCGACTGGCTCAACTGCATCCTCCTCAACGTACCGTCCCTCCACAAACACGTCACTGAAATCTGGGACCTCCTCGACGAAGCCTCTCCCAACATCGCATTATTTACAGTAACCTGGACCAACCCCTGCTCCGGCCCGGACATCACCGCCGCCATCCCCAACGGCTAAACAATCACCCACAAGGACCGCACCGACTGACCAGGAGGAGGCATCACCATCGTCCACAAGGACACCCTCTTTCTGACCACTCACTCTACTCGACAACCATGGAACACCTCCATTTCCAGATCCAGACCACCCTCTGCGACACCTTCGTCTACAGGCCACCCGGACCCCGCCCTCCCTTAACCGACACCATTGTAGACCATATCGCCCCCAGGCTCTCGCATCCACCAACTATATCCTACTCTGCGACCTCAACTTCCACCTGGACAACCCCAGTGATCAGAACACCACGTCCCTGCTGGACAACCTCACCAACATCGGACTCAAGCAGCTCGTTACCACCCCGACCCACACAGCCGGACACGCGCTCGACCCCGTCTTCACCGCCAGCGGGAACATCACCCACAGCCACACCACCGAACTCCTCTGGACTGACCACCACTTCATGCACTTCACCTTCGCCACCCCCACCGTCCCCCACTGCCCTCACCACCTCCCCCGTCGCAGCTGGAACAAGTCCACCGAGAAACACCTCACCGCCTTCCTCAGCACTACCACACCACCGACATCAACAGATGCCAACACCTCAGCACGTAACGTCCACAGATGGATCTCCAACTGCGCCGACACTCTGGCCCCCCCTTCAAGAGGGCCCCAAGCAAGCAATACTCCAAGAAAGCTAGTTGGTTTAATCCCGCCCTCCACGAGTCCAGACGCACCTGCAGACGACTCGAGAAGAGATGGAGGAACAAAAAAACCATGTAAACCAACGCAACCTTCAAAACCGCTGTCACTGCACACCACCACCATCTCCTCAAAGCTACAAAGAAAACGGCCTTCCAAGACAGAATCAAAGCAAACGCACACAACAGCAAGGAACTCTTCGTCAAGGAGTTCACCAGGCCCAACAGCGAGACCACAGACGTCCCACCCTCCCAAGACCACTGCAACAAACTCTGCACCTTCTTCCACCACAAGATCAGGCAGATCTACGACAGCTTCGACAGCCAAGTCCCTACCTCAACACCCGTCACCACCGCACGCAACCACGCCGCACCCCAACAGATCCTACTCAACTGGACCCCGCTTACCACAGAAGACACACTCAAGACCATGAAGAGCATCCACTCCGGAGCCCCATCGAACCCTTGCGCTTATCACATCTTCCATAGAGCAGCCACTGCCATCACCCCAGAGCTTCGCTGCACCATCAACTGCTCCATCGTAAACCGCCAACTTCCCCGATGATTGGAAACACGCAGACCTCAATCGCCTGCTGAAGAAGCCATCTATCAACCCAAGAGCTTTAGACCCTCTTCCCCTTCCCAGCCAAGGTCATTGAGAAGGCCATCAACGGCCAGCTCTCAGGGTTCATCGAGGAAAACCACATCCTTGACAACTCTCAATACGGTTTCGGGAGCAAACACAGCACCGAAACTGCTCTCCTCGATGCCACCGACAACATCCGCTCCCTCCTCAACCACGGCGAAACCACAGCCCTCATCCTATTGGACCTCTCGGTCGCCTTTGATACCATCTCCTACCACACCCTAATCACGAGACTACACGACGCCGGCATCTGTGACAAGGCCCTGGGCTGGATCACACAGTGAGTCAGACTACCTCCATTCCTCTCAGAACCTACAGAGATCAGCTGCGAAGTGCCCCAGGGCTCCTCCCTGAGCCCCACCCTCTTCAACGTCTACATGGCCCCTCTCACGGCCATCGTCAGAAACCACAGACTCAACATCATCTCATACGCCGACAACACCCAGCTGATCATTTCCCTCACCAATGAACCTACAGCCGCCAGAACCAACTTCCACAGAGGGATGAAGGCCGTTGCCACCTGGATGAAAGATATCTGCCTCAAGCTCAACCTGGACAAGACTGAAGTACTCATCCTAGGACCCGCACCCTCAACCCGGGATGACTCTTGGTGGCCCGCCACTCTGGGAACTCCTCCCACCCCCACGGACCACACAAGCAACCTCTGCATCGTACTGGACTTCTCACTCTCAATGAACCGCCAGACCAACGCCATATCCTCATCCTGTTTCCACACTCTCTGCCTGCTACGAAAGAAATTCAGATGGATCACCACAGAATGCAGAAAGACGGTCACCCACGCACCCATCACCAGCAGACTAGACTACGGCAATGCACTCTATGCCGGCATCACCCAGAAACAGCTCGGGAAACTACAGAATGTCCAAAATTCCACAGCCAGACTGGTCCTCGACATCCCCCGCCGCAGCCACATCACTCAACACCTCTGTCAACTCCACTGGCTTCCAGTCAATAGGAGAATCACCTTTAAGCTCCTCACACATGCCTACAACTCTCTCTACGACGCAGGACCAGCATATCTGAACCACCGCCTCTCTTTCCACGCACCCGCCAGACTGCTTTGCTCCGCCCAACTTGCCCTGGCCACCATTCCACGGATCCACAAGACCAGAACCGGAGAAAGATCCTTCTCCTACCTCGCCACCAAGACCTGGAACACCCTGCCCCTCCACCTCAGGCAATCACCCTCGCTGGCCCAATTCAGGAAGGATCTCAAGACCTAGCTCTTCAACTGAACCTCCACACCCAGATGGATCACCAGCCTCCCCTCCCTCAGTGCCACACACTATAAATTCCTGATTGATTGATTGATTGAAGAGTAAGTAACCCATTGGCTACTACCCTTCACTCCCTTTAACGCCCCTTAATTGAGTACTTAGGTGGCCCCCTGACACAAGGAACTTAGATTTACCTGACTGAAGAAAGAGGAGGACAAAGAAGAGCTGAAGAAACAAGAACTGCGGACTGGTGATGGGCTTTGGCGCCAAACCCTGCCTACCTGCCTGCTCCTGTCCTAAAAATTGCAACAACCCAACTCGTCCTACAGCTGTGCAGCACCCAAAAGCCTCAGAGGGCCTCCAACACTTAACCAAGCTGTCAGCATCTGCCTTGAAGTGGATGAGCCTGCAGCCTTAGATGACCTGACTTTTCGCTTGGATCAGGAGGTGCTTGGGGGGGGAGGGGGGCAGTAATTGCAGGTGCTTTATTGGGGGAGGGTGTCCGTGGATGCCCCTCCGGCGACGACGACAGTTGTGGTGGTTTGGGATAGACTAAATAGGGAAATGGGTTGGCCTGGGCACCTCACACCGAGGACCCCACTGTGGGTGGGTACATGGATGTGGGCAGTGTTGGGTCTATGCAGCATCAAGAAGTGGGACATGATGGGGATCAGTACGCTGGCTGATGTGTGGGATGCGATTGGTGTGATACAATTTGAGCATCCTAGGTTGGAATATGAGATGCCACCCTCACAAGTGTTTGCCTCCGATTGCGTCATTTGCTGCGGGAGGCGATCCCACGGGATGCGGATGTTTTGGAGACCTCAATCCTGAAGTATAGGTTGCTGGATGGCCCAGTGCTCACCAAGGCAATCTCTCTTACCTATCAGACTCTGTTGAGGAACACGCAGGGGGACTTAGAGCCCATGAGGGTCTGGTGGCAGGGGTATGTGGGAGAGTTGGAAGACGAGGATTGGGGGATGCACTGCTATTCCTCAGGATGGCAGCGATAAAGGCCCGTTATTGATTGATATAGCTTAAAATTATACATTGTGTATACTATACCAGGGTCCTATTACATAAAATGGGTAGAGTTTTGCATGAGAAGTGTCTCCAAGGTTGTGGACAGAGGGGTACGTTTCTTTACACATTGTGGGATTGTACGAATCTT
Source organism: Calotriton arnoldi (assembly GCA_963921515.1). Lineage (NCBI taxonomy): Eukaryota > Metazoa > Chordata > Amphibia > Caudata > Salamandridae > Calotriton > Calotriton arnoldi. The sequence continues at coordinate 591,370 of CAWUFW010008697.1, read as the reverse complement.
GGTGAGTACTGGGAAGGGGCGACACACAGATTAGAGGGTGTCACTAACACTCAAGTAGAGCCGGGGCGCAACTAGTATAGTTAGGGATATGGAGTACAGCAGACGCTTCTTCCTACCAGTGGCTTCTTTTCAGCCTGGGCTTCCTTTTGGCCAAGAGAGAAGTGGCGCGTACATGGGGTTATTCAGAGACACCGGTGGTGAGGGATTAGGAACGTGAAATGGATATTTGCTACAAGCAGGAAAAGGTAATATTCAAGGGGAGAAGGTGCCCCAAAAAATGTGACAAAATTTGAAATGGTTGGGTGGATGAGTAATAGAGCAGTCTGATGTGACCCACGAGATAGGGAAGAATGAGTGATTAGGTGCTTGGCTGCAATGGAAAGTGATGAAGGGCTTGTGCTCTGCGGCTAACCACGAAGGAGGGATGGTGCCCGCCCCCCCGGGATGGGGGGCTGAGGGAGCATATTGCCGGCCTGTGACCTCAAAGGGTGGCAGGGTGGAGGGGGTAATGTTATTTGTTGTATAAGAATACAGAGAAGTTGGAAAAGCAATAAAATGTTTTAAAAAATAATACATTCTGTCCATTGCTTACCATTGGCTTTGTTGTTTGTAACTCACATTTGCTTGCTTTATATTTGCTGACTTTATTTTTTTTAGGCTGGCCAGAATGTCTTTGTCCCTCCCGTGGAGCATCGCCTGCTTTTTATATTCTTTCACGAGTGCTCGCTTTCGTTAAACAGGCCTTTAATTTTTGTTCTTATCTTATCACATTTTCTTTGCATTCAAAGACAGAGATCTAATTTCAGTCTCTGTCTTCATTGGGAGCTTGGTGTTTACTTTAGTTTCTCTGACTTCAAAGTGAGAGGATTTATCTGACAATCTGTGGGTGTGAAAGGAAATGCTTTTTTCTAGCACACAACAAAATTTAAAAGCCTGTTAATGAACTGTTCAAATATTTCAGAATATATCAGATTAGGAAAGTACAAATGAAGCACATTTTTCTGTAATTCTGGAATGTGCTGGAAACAAATATTTGAATACGATCACAACAAATTAATGCACTAGGTGATGTCATTTCCACACATTATTGTTTGTGCGTTGAATACTTTTATCAGTAAATCTGTATGTCTGTGCAAATGTAATGGTCATTTCAAATGAAAATGTGTTGTCAGTAATGGCAGTGGACTACCTTCCATGCATACTCCACTATACACCACTTCACTCTACTGTACTCTATGCCACTCCACTCTACGTCGCTCCACTGTATGCCACTCTAGGCCACTCTATTCCACTCTAATCCATTCTACGACACTCCACTCTATCCCACTCCACTCCACTCTGCTCCACTCCATGACACCTCACTCTGTGACACTCCACTCTACGAAACTCACTCTACAACACTCCACTCTATGCCACGCCACTCTATGCCACTGCACAACACATTATGCCACTCCACTCTACAACACTCCAAGTCACTGTACTCCACTCTGCTACACTCTGTGACACTCCACTCTATGACACTCCAGTCAATGACACTCCACTCTATGCCACTCTACTCTATGACACTATGTCACTCTACGCCACTCTACAACACTCTATGACACTCTATGCCACTCCACTCTACTCCACACCACTTTACTCCACTGTATGACAGTCCAGGCTACACCACTCCATTCTATGACACTTTACTCCACTCTGCAGCACTCCACTCTACTCCACTCAATGACAATTTACTACACTCAACACTTTACTTCACTCTATGACACTCCACTCTACATCACTCCACTCTACGTTACTCCACTCGGACACTCTACTCTTACACTCTAGCCCCACCCCACTCTACTCCACTCTATGTCACTCCACTCTACGAATCTACACCACCCTATGCCACTCTATGCCACTTAACTCTAGGCTACTCCACTGTATGCCCCTCCACTCTATGACCCTTCACTTTATGGCACTGTATTCTACGCCACTCCACTCTCCACTGTGGCCCCTCCCTCTATGACCCTCCGCTCTATGACACTTCACTCTACGCCACTCCACACCAATCTGCATCCCTCCACTCTATGCCCCTCCACTCTATGCCCTTCCGCTCCTCACCCCTCCACTCTTCAGCCCTCTACTCTGACACTCTACACCACTCCACTCTATGTCACTCCATGACACTCTATGCCACTCAAACACAAGGAGATGATGAACGGAGCGCTGAAACTTTTCAGACACTCACCCCCAGTCACAGATCTGTGTTGAACCCATCATCGTTCTTTAGCTCACTTCGCCACCTCAGTTCAGACCCAGCTATATGCAAATCAGCCATGACCCTGTGCCTCATGGGAACAGTCCAGCCCGAACTGCCAAGCCAGGTCTTCCCTGAACTGAAACACTCTATGCCACTCCACAATACAACACTCCAGTCCAATTTACTCCACTCCACTCTGCACCACTCTGTGACACACCACTCTATGACAATCTATGACAATCCACTGTACGCCACTCCACTCCATGACACTATTCCACTCTACACCCTATCACACTACGATACTCTATGCCACTCCACTCTACTCCACACTACTTTACTCCACTCTATGACACTCAATGCTGTGCCACTCCATTCAATGATACTTTACTCCACTCTACTGCACTCCACTCAACAATAATTTACTCCAGTCAACACTTTACTCCACTCTACGATACTCCACTCTAACACTTTACTCTGACACTCTACTCCACCCCACTCTACTGCACCCTACAACACTCTGCTCCATGCTATGCCACTCTATGCTACTCCACTCTACGCCGCTCTATTCCACTCTATCGCCACTTAGCTCTAGGCCACTCCACTCCATTCTGACACTCCACTCAATGCCACTCCTCTTTATGAAATTCTATGCCACTCTACGCCACTTTACTTAAATCTATGATAAGCCACTTCACACTACACCCCTTTACTCCACTCTAAGCCCCTCCACTCTACAACCCTCCACTTTATGCCTGTCCATTCTGCACCCCTTCACTCTACACCCCTCTACTGTACATCACTCCACTCACCTCACCTCTATGACCCTCTGCTCTATGATACTCTATGCCACTCTACATCTCTCCACTTTACACCCCTCTACTCTATGCCCCTCCACTGTGACACTCTACGCCCCTCCACTCTATGCCACCCTACTCTACTCTTCGCCACTCTCCTCCGCTTCACTGTACTCCACTGTACTCCACGCCACTGTATTCCACTCTGTGCCATGCTATCCCACTCTATGCCACTCCACTCCACCCCACACTACTCCACTCCACTCTACGATACTCCACTTTAGGCCACTCCACTCTATGTCACTCCATTCTACCCCATGACCCTCTAAGGCCCTTCACCCTATGGCCCTCCACTCCACTCTGGCACTCTACTATATGACACTCTACTCCACTCTATGCCCCTCCACTCCACTCTATGACACTCTAGTCCACTCTATGCCACTCTACTCCACTCTACGATACTCAACTCCACTCCACGACACTACTCCATGCCACTCTTTGACCCTCCACGCTACGGTTCTCCACTCTATAACACTCCACTCTACTCCGTGCCACCATAATCCACCCTTCTCTACTCTACACCACTCTACACTACTGTACTATTCTCTACTACACTCCATGACACTCTATGACCCTTCTCTCTCCAACACTACACAACAATCTTCTTCTCTCCACTCTACGACACTCTACTCTACAACACTCTACACTATGACACTGTATTCTGACACTCTACTCTACAAAACTCTACGCCACTCCACCTCTTTCAATACCACTCCACTCTACAAAACTGTACTCCACTCTAAGCCACTGCACTCCATGACACTCTACGCCCCTCCACTCTATGCCCCTTTACTCCACTCTATCCCACTCCACTCTGACACTCTACTTCACTCTACTTTACCTTTTGCACCATTCCACACCACTTTACTCCACTCCATGCCACTCCAGTCAACTCCACTCTACTCTGACACACTATTACACGACTCCAGACTAAACCACTCCACTCTGTCACCACACTCTGACACACTATGTCCCTACATTCTGCGTCCCTCCATTCTGTGCCACTCTGCACCACTCCACTGTACACCACACTACAGTACACCACCTTATACCACTGTACACCACTCCACTTCACTCCATGCCACTCCACTGTTCTCCTCAACACTCCACTCTACTGTATTCTACTGCATGACATTCCATTCTAATCTGCGGCACTCCACTCTGTGACACTCATCTCCATTCTACGCCACTTCTCTCCATTCTTTGCCACTGCACAACCCTCCACTCCACTCTACACCACTCCACAACACTCTACACCTCTCCAATCTCCAACACTCTACTCCACTTTATGCCACTCCACGACACTCCACTCAACTCTCCTCCACTCCACACTCCTCTGCGCCACTATCTTTTAGCAATGCCGAACAGCAGCTATGCAGGCGTACAACATGGCTAATACACATTGCGTAGGCAAGACCCATTGGCTTTGCCAATCCTTGTTTGGGTCTGGCGTATTAGCACAGCTGTCTTCAGACATTAAGAGATCAACCTAAAAAAGGACTTTAAGAAGCAGTACAAGGAGAGGTGTTTTGGCTCTGCCCAAATTTGGTAGCCAGGAGTCAATGTTTTGATTTGGCAGAAGTTGTATGCTTCCACAGAAAAATGTGCTTCTCTTTCATGCTACTGTGATTATTTTGTTTATTCATCCAGCTGCCTGAACCAGCAGCAGTATGTCTGCCTGAGCTTCAACTTTTAGGGGCGCACTCATGAAATTGTTATGCTAAACGTGTCTTAGATACCTAGATAATGTACAGTGTTTGGTTTTCTCTGGCTATAAAGCAAACACATCGGTCCCTTGGGAATCATTCAAGCCCTGAAACCTCTTAGTTACATATAGGAATCCAAGAACTAATACTTAAAAAAGAATTCATTCAATGAATGTTGAGACACAATGGAGACAGGAGGAGACAACAATGGGCTGCTGGTGGTTTTCTGTCAATTACATATATTAACAATTCATATGCAGTAATATGTGAGTAAGTAAACCAAGTGCAGACGACGCAGTGCTCACATGTGAACAATTGTTTAAAACACATATACGTTAAGACACTGTACAACTCCCCTGTTTCACACAATATTCATTGGTATAAATCTTAGGGTGCTGTAGGTTACTCCACAGTCCCTACTGCTATCAATTAATCTGAAAACCAAGGGGGTATGTTGACGTTTCGACCCCGTATGAAATTACTGGTCTCCTCAGGGTCAAGTCATCTGACCATTCAACCAACATGTGAGTACGGTTGTGCCTCTCATATAGTTTGTTGCAATTTCCTTAGTAATCGATACACTGTTGTCTGCAATCAAACAATCCTTCCTAAATTTACCGTACGGTTTTACTCTAAAACAAACATCCGTGAGCAGTAGAAACACCCGCTTCACAGTCTAACCCCATGAACCGTCTTCATATCGTTTTTCTCTGGCAGCAGCACAGATGGTGGAGGGCAGCCATGAGGAATGCATTGTAGTCCCATCACACTCACCTTCCATCATCAACTTTAGACCTCAGAGAGCAGTTTGGTATTTGAGAGCAGTATGAGATGCCCAGGGCTACACAAACCTACATGGATTCTTAGGTCTGTCTTCACAGTGCAACTGTTGCCTGACTTTATGTGATGAACAAAAAAGAGGTTTCAGAGAACTACTGAGAGAGGGGCCTAGAATCCTCCGATATGTTGGTTCCCGATTACAGGATTTGATTGGGCCGTATTTTTGTGTTCCACTAAAAAATAGCTGTTTTTTTTTTTCACTTTTTGGCTTGTGGCAAAGTTTATACTCGTTGCAGTAGGACTGAGTTGGTTATGGTGGCAAGCCATTGATCACTCCCATATGCCTGCTATGTTTATTATGAAATGTTATGATAAAGGCACTAGGCCTGAAGTATTTATTGTGAAAGTATTTTTTAAAGTCAATAGGCATTTAAGTGTAGGTTGTTATTACTCTATATTAAAGCCTACAGGTCAGTATTTTATTACATGGAATCTCACACACTACAACAGTAGTCAATGGTTTTGGTATTGGTTAACTCGTGTGACAAACTGTTTATAGAAGGTTTGCTCTGTGAGAATTCTTGTTATCCCCTCTTAGGAGATATTGTATTTTGCTTAGCCAACTGTAATTTTGTATACCTTTCTGATTTTATGACTGTGTGTCTGATGGTTGCGTTGTGGAAAAGCTTACACTCAAAACTGTAATCCTGAGTTGGCTATGGTGACAAGCTATAGGCCTGATTGGTGCACTGAGAAATGTTATGTTCGATGTAATAGGTCTGGTCTACTTACTATGAAAAGTTGTGACAAATGTAGCTGGTCAAGCTCTTTCATTGTCAATAGCATTTGTTAAAGCCAGTAATCTTTTAACAGTTGGTTGTTGTCATATTGTGTTACAGGCTGCAGACAGGCAATCTCACACATTACTATGGTAGTTAAGGGTTTTGGCGTTGGCCATGCACTCTGACAAACTCTGAGGGTTTTCACTGTGATGATTCTTGTTAGGCCCTATTAAGAGGGTTTATATATTGTTTTGTAAGCTGTATTTTATTACATATTTGTAATTTTATAAATGTATGCATGATTGTTGCCAGTTGAAAGGCCGGTGTTGGGTAAGGTTTAAAGCCAATGGTAAAGGGGAAAGGCTTAATCGGTACATTGGGAAAAGTCATACCAAATTCAATTGGTTTGAATAATATGTTATAACAAATCCTTTAGGCCTGATCTACTTCTTGTGAAACGCATGTGTTAAAGAGAATAGACTTTTAAGAATGTATTGTTATTATTCTGTACTAAAGCCTGTAGGCAGATATTTAGTTACATGGAAGTTTGTAGAGTCTGGTAGTAGGCAAGGTTTTGGTGTTAGTGACCCACCTTAACAAACCATGGGGATAGATGTTCTACACTATGGTAATCCTTATTACGCTATATTAGTAGAGTTTTTATATTGTTTTGACAACTGTACTTTGACAATATTTATAATTTTATTACCTGAAAAGCAAATTGCCCTTTGGCTCCAGCCTCACAACAGATTGATATACAAATCTGTTCCATTCAAATAGGATTCTTCTATCATATCAAATATCCTCGCAACTGAGTCTAAAACATCAAGAAGTTTATCTTCGCATTGCTTCAAAGATCTCTCCAGGCCCTTTTTCAGTTCACGACTTTACTTAAGTAAATAAGTTATCAGGTCCGGATCTAAATTTGAGGTCATTTCCTCCTTTACCTCTATTACCGGCCAAGACCACTCTTCCCTCATTAGATTACGTTCATTCCACTCCAAAGGCCTGCTAATCCAGTGCTTGATGTAATCAGCAACATGCCCCCAAAGGCCACCACTCTGAACTACGAGGGTGCCTATTCTCAGATGGATTGAACAAAGCTTGACCCAAAGGATCCCTAATCTCTTATTTTACTTCCTTGTTTGTACTTTCAAACCCTGAAAATTCATCTAGCCCATCATCGTATCCTAAATCACGGATGTATAAATCAATATCCGCATCCAAATCATGCTCTATCCAATTAGGCTGATTGCCCCTTTCCTTTGCAGGGTTTACCATCCTTCCTTTTGTGCCACCTTGGACACCCAATTGTGAGTCGCTAGATACTCCTTTCTTAACCTCTGTTACTCCACAGACATCTCTCTGTTTTTGTTTCTTATAACATTTGCTTCCTGGTCCTCTATTCTGAGAATATTTCTCTTCTACTATCGATCTACTTTTCCTCTTACCTTTCAATAAATGTTTTACAGTCTCCTTAACCATATTCCCTATTTCTTTATTAATTGATCTTCTAATGACCTCTTCCTGTACATCTTGTGATGTTACTAAATTACCTTCTGCCATTCTCCTTTTTAAATGATTATTACTATCCAAATATAAACCTTTTACTTTCTTAAAAATATATTTTTTCAAATCTGAGGAATCTGTTTTCCTCAAACAAACTTGTTCTCCTTTGCAAATATCCACAACGCTCCTACTGGCAACCGTCAGCTGTTTGTAACTTACAGCCGAGGCCTTTCCAACATGCATTGCCACGCAATCCTTGTTGCTCCACAATACCTCAGAGCGTCTATAGACGTCATGTGAAAGTGCCCAATCTCCCTGGAATAGACGCCTATGCTTACACGCCAGCGATGCGTGCCCAACTTGCCTGAAAAACAAGCCTCATTGTTTTAAAGGACACTGATAATGCGGCTCGCCTCAAACATTCGACGCGCAAATGCTTCACGCAACCCAACAGATGCGCGTGTTGCTCTAAACGTGCTCGACCGTGTCATTTTTAAAACGATAACGGTAAGAATTTAACAATAAACTCCTGATTACTTTTTTAAACTATTTTAACAAAGACTAATCAGCAACAATGTTTCCTTATTTTAAGAGCCAAAACATATCATACAAATAATTCTATTCCCCACAGAATCTAATTTCTGCCCTAATTAAAGCGTTAAACTTTCAAAATTGGCCAAGAATTGGGTAAACCATATACTCAACATATCAAGCATTCACAACTTTATAACCAAAAATACACTTTAGATAATTATACATAGCACTCATAAGAAATAGGTAAAAACTATGCTCATCTGTTTAGAAGCAGCAAACAAAAGAGGATGAGATTAGAATGCTTGGGACTTATGCACTCTGTGAAGGTTCTACAGTTTTATGACTTCATGTTGTTCTGTTTGGAGCTTTTAAGTGCTGCTCAGAAGGGGTTAATAAAAGATTATGCATAATGCAAGCCTCCTGTCTTGACATAAAATTAATGCACTCCAGTGTTTTGGGTTGATTGGCCAGTTCTTTTAGTTTTCAATTTTCTCCTTTTAAAGTTCCCCTTTCATTTCTTTGCTTCTCCTCTTTTTATTTTAATGTTTCTGAAGAGGATACTACATCTCTCCAGGGAGTACTAACAGGTCATTTGCTTGCTGCTACTTTCATCTGCATTGTGCCGTATCCCACGTGGCCACTTCATCTAAACCGACAGACCATTATGGAATGCTGTTGTTTAAAGTGTATCATTGTTTCACCATTCCAAGACAGCTAACACGTTGGTTCTAAAGCCATGCTGGAACTTTAAAACAACAACAGGCAATTTACAATATCTCTGCAAGATGGACACCCACTGTTATGTTTAGTTTCATTATTCCAAGCCTATGTTTTTTTCTACTTGTATTCTTTTAATACGTCTTGCATTTGTTGTTGATTTTGCGTGTGTTTTATTGCGGTTGTGTCAGAAGTGGAATGCAAGAAGAAGTCAATGGATGGGTGATTGGATGCATGAGTGCAAAGATGAGTGACAGAGTGCATGTATGACAACTTATTGAGTGCCTGAAGCCATCAAGGACACAAAAAAGCTCTCATTCATAATCCACACCTATTGGCGTCGCCAATGCTTGTATTAATTTGATGTAGTAGTATTGTTCTGTCAATATCTGGCAAGGAGGGACTAGGGCTAATTAGAGGTCCAGCACACACGCCCTTAAGACGAACCAGGAAATGAAGGGTGTACAGTTCCTTAGTGATAGTCTAGGTCTCCTGGTTCTGGTTGACTTCATGTATATGATTTGAGAGTTTAATCACGGTCTTGATAAAGATGGTCTAATCAGGACAACACCATCGAAACGCGTCGACGCCTTGATACACAATCCGTGTTGCTGGCTGGTACAATAGATATTATCGATTGTCAATATATCGGGTTCCAGTCCTAACGTCTGATACACACGGATGTGATTTTTTGATGACAAATTGTATTGTCTTGTTATACTCTCATCTTTCTCGTGTTATTTGTTTTATTTTCTGATATTGTTTTTTGTGGCAAGTTTCTTGCTGCATGCTGCTAAACATTGGTGCTTTTTATATATACATGAAATATATGTGGATTGATTTCTTGTGATTCTTGTTTTTAACTATGACAAAATGTTTTTAATGATTTTAATAAAAAGATGTGTATAATTTCTACTACTACTGACGTATTATTAGTACACTATTTTTGAGTTGACAATTATACTCCCCACTGTGAGTTAGGCTTTGCATTGAGCGGCTTGTCGGATGATTGTGAATGGTGTTTATTATATGGTAGACCAAAGGATGACTTATTTTTTTTGACTTGCAAATAGAACCCTATTCCTTTGGTCGATAAGGTGTCCCTCTCATCGCTTTCTGAACCAATAGTACAACCCGAGTGGTTGGAGAGGTGGCATTTGATTTGTTGTGATCATTTGCTTCATTTATTAAAGTTGAACCAAATATAATCTATTGGTTACCATATGGATACTTTTAAAACTTTTGGGTTTTCTGAGGATCAATTTAACAAACTTATCAATCAGAACCCACGTAGCGGTGGTAAAATAACCACAAACCAATTGAATCATAATCAACTGTTAAAAATCTTGAATCTCAGGAAGAAGTTGATTCGCACGGAGCTACAAGCTTAATTTCTGATCGAATACTTGAAGGCAGGGGTGATTCCAATAGGGCTCCAAATTAGGAACGAACCAGGTTTGTTCACTGATAATAAAAATGTTTTAGAGATGTGGACACTGATAGCAAATCGTTGCAGCAGAGATTGGATTATCCTTATAATCGAAACCGCCCAAGAAGTGATGATCATAGAGAGGAAAGTGATAGAAGAACTTGAAATTAAAATCAAAGAGAAAACAGCACTAGAAGAAGCCAAAAAGAAACTAGAAGAATTTTACCAGGAGGCTAATGGTTTTAAGGAATACCTTATCAATAATTAAACCAACAAATTTAAAAAAGACATTGATAAATTTAATGCTGAATTGGTATACCCATATTTAAGCAAGGAGTACTATAATATAAGAAAAGAACAAAGATGGGAAAAGCCCTATTTCCAAAGACCGGTGTATTCAAGGGAGGGCAACAAACGTGTCACCTTTTCAGAAACATCAGGGTCTAGTAGCGAAGAAGATGAGCAGGTCAATGAACCACAAGGTAGATCCGCACCTAACCCTGATCAGGAGTCTTTTTACGATTACGCCAAAAGAGAGAACAGAGGAATTACAGGAACTACAGGAGGGGGAATCAGGGAGAAATTACCCCCACAAGATTACCTAAAAACCAGGAATCAGAGATATTGGAGGTAGACAAATTTCCTATTATTAATTTGTCATAGAGAATGCTCACTAGGGTTGAAAAAGAAGTATTGGAGAAAGGATTTAGTTTTGCCCCTACAGCTTCCCTTAACAAATTTGAATTTGAGAAAGACCTCAAGGCTTTCTTTAGAAAAATAAGACTTAGGAGATTCTTTGAAGATAAAGAATGTCATACTACCACTAATATTTTGGTTTTAAACCTAGGTCAACCTTCACACCCTCACTTAGTCAAGCCAATAAAAACACTGAAATCTTTGAAAGGACGGTTTAAATTAACAGCAAGAAAGTTTTAGAAGGTCCTAATAAACAAATCAATAACCTTTCTAGAACACATAGAGATGCCCTCAGATCTTTACAAGACGATGTCAACATTACCATCAAACCGGCCGATAAGGGCGGTGGGGTGGTGGTGTTAGACACAACAGACTACAATGCTAGAATGTGGAGTCTCCTTAGAGTACAGGAACATTACCAACAAATACCATACACTAGGATTGATAGTCTAAAGAATGAGGCCCAACAATTGTTAGAATTGGCAAAAACCGAAGATTGGATTTGTGATGAGGAATACAAATTTCTAGGTAATACTAATCCCATTACCCCAGCAATATACAGACTCCCAAAAATCCATAAAGACCTTAGGAATGCGCCTATGAGACCTATTGTTAGCAGCATTGGCTCCATATTGGAACCATTGAGTAAGTATGCTGATTTTTTCCTTAAACCTCTTGTCCTTAAACAGAGATCCTATCTTAGAGATTCGGCTCATGCAATTTCTATCTTTGAGGGAAAGGGCTTCAATGGGGTGACACAACTTTTGGTTACCCTAGACATTGAAGCCCTTTATACTAACATTCTCCAAGATGACACCATCAGAGTAGTGTCAGCAATACTGGAAAATAAAAACCTTGGTGGTAATAATAGTGAATTCATTATGCATTGTGTGACCATGGTATTGAACAAACAATCTGTTCTTGTTTAAAGAGGACCTCTTTCAGCAAATCAAGGGGACCAGTATGGGGGCCACATGTGCCCCAGTCTGGCCTGCCTATATGTTAGTAATTTCGAAAAGCACCACATTTTCAATGAAATGGCACAGTTCCTTGAAAACATCAGTCACTGGCATCATTTCATTGATGATATCATCTTTATCTGGGAAGGTGCCAGTGAACTCCTGGTTGAATTCATTGAATGGCTTAACCTAGGAGACCCTAACCTAAGGTTTACAGCACAATGGAGCAACACGAGAATAAACTTCCTAGATATTTGCATCAAAGAAAGTGAGGGCAAATTAGGGGTGGAGCTGTACACCAAACCAACTGTTAAAAATACCCTCCTTCATTATGGAAGCAATCACCCTAAATCACAGAGATAACATTCCCTTTGGGCAATTTCTGCAACTCCGCAGGAATTGTTCCACAATTGATGACTTCTATGCACAATCGGATGTCCTTAAGAAGAAATTAAAGGACAGAGGGAACCCTAAAAAACGAATTAATCATTCATTCAAACGTGCTAGGTACTACGATCGAGAGTATATGTTAGATATGACTAGGGATAGGACTAAGAATAAGAACACTGAGAAAATAGTTTTTGTAAGTCAATTTTCCGGTGTGAGTAATCAGATCAAAAACATTGTAAACAGGAACTGGAAAGTTCTTAATGATGGACAAGAACACCAATTGGAAAAACCTTTATTTGCGTTTAGGCGCAATAAAAACATACGTAACTCCCTGGTCACTACATACAGAAACACCGAGGGTAGCACACAGACCACATTGGACAACAAAAGAGCTGTAGGGAATCACAAATTTGGGAGTTGTTCCATTTGTGAACACTGTATAATAACAAAAACATTAGAATTTAATGGGACAAGAATCACAGCTAAAACCTTGAATAATTGTCGCAGTAAGAACATTGTTTATCTCCTCATTTGCACATGTGGTCTTGGGAATGTGTGAGAAACTAGCCGCAAACTGAGACTTAGACCTCTTGAGCATAAATCAGCGCTTAGAACTAGGAAAGAGAATGCTCCACTCATAGACCACTATTCCCAAGCCAACCATGACTTCCTTGATTTTCGTTGGTTCATTCTCGAGAAAATCAAGGTTACTAGACGTGGTGGAGATATTGACAAGAAAAGAAAAATGAGAGAACAATGGTATATCTGTAAATTAGGGTCAGTCACCAAAGGATTAAATTCACGAGAAGAGTGGATGGCATTGATTTCATGATCACCATTCCATTCATTATGTAGGGTGCTCAGTTTGTAAATTGCAATAGTCTGATGACTTTTTAGTGATTTAATAATACTAGTGGTTTTTTGGATACTGCTACTTGTGCAATAAATAGGAGTAGGAACTCGTGGGAACAATATTTTACCTTTAAATAGATTCATACTTTGGGTATACCTCTAAATAGGAAGGAGGAAAATAATAATAGGTTTTTTGCAATAAAAAGATTCCTTTTTTATGTTGAAGTTGGCAGTGTAGTCCCCCTATCTTTATTTGTTATTGATATTAGCGTAACAATACCACTCTAAGATGGTGGCGCTGTCTTCATGATTTCGGATTTGGGTAGATCTTCGGATATCAGTGATGAATAATCTATTCTATTACGGCGGATCAAGTCATAAAACACTGGTGTAGTAATGTTTTATATACTTGTTCTTACAAACTAGATTTGCTTTTTGAGTTGCATCACTAATGGGCCAAACAATTTATATATTTGCTTAAAAAGAATTTTTCTTTAATAATAAGATTACTCCTCTTTAATATTGAGGAGATAGCGGCGTCCCCTTATGGTTATCAGCTATGCGCAATCGCGTATTGTTGATACTCCATGATGGCGGAGCTGTTTCCATTACTTTGGACTCGAGTTTACTTCCGGGTATTGGTGACGAGTAACCTGTTTCAATATGGCGGATTTAGTGCACCGCCCGGTATTAATTAAGTTATTAGGAAGGGTATTTAAACATGGCGATTCATGCTGCCGTTGCTTCTATTTTTGAAAACGCGAAGACCGGACGTGGAGCAGCGCCGGATCCTCCGCACTACAGGAACGCTGCAGATTTATCCTTGGGTCTATGCGCCTTATTGTTTTCACACTGTGATAGACCCATTTGTCACATTAGTAATGGAGAGCGGGGATAGTAGCGCAGTTCCCTATTGCAGAGTAACCGGCTGGAGGCATATACATGTTTTTAAACTTAGTTGCGAGGTATCTCCCGATATAGTTTATTGGAGTCACTTTTTAGCTCCTGTGGTTTAGATATCACTAGATTCTGCTGCAATATCTAGATAATACTTGAAATCAGCCTAATGCATAAAGACAAAGGGGTGCTCATATGCTTATTGTCACTCTCAGTGGCTATGTCTAAGGGTTAATTATATATGTCATCCCTTCAACAACCTAAACATAGTGACCCTAACTGCCCTTTGGGGGTCCCAATCCGGGCGGATCCACATGGAGGGTGATTGTATATAGATGATGAGGCAATAGGTATTTGATTCTTGCTCCTCATAATCCAACCCTTTTAAGTAATAATATTAGGGAAATAGATAGGGGAATTTACCTTTATGGCTATCTGTGAGATAGCTAGGTAGCTATTGGATATTTTTGATAGCCATACGAGTCCTGTTTTGTTTGTTTTATATTTTATAGACCCAATTGATGAAGGGCACCAACTGAGAACATTTAATCATGTTGAAGTATATACCATAGAACATTAGTCATCTTAATTGCGACAGATACAAGGTATGTGGGTGTACCCCAAGTATAACAATCAGTGATTAAAACAGAGAGTGAATATCCCATATATGTAATACATGGGAACTAATGGTACTTTATTGATTCCCAGTAGATCAGTCGCAGCAAGAGCCATTATTGTGAGCATTGTGGGCCTTCTGTCCAACACACCAGTAAAGAAACAGTGGATATACCTGCACTGACTCTAAACCAATACCTAAAAGGTGAGATTGGGTCTGATTCGAATCCAAAATATATATACCCATTGCGCTGAGATGTATGCATACAAAAGAAACTGGGGGTCAAGGGAGATCAATTGTTGTGTATTTTTGCCCCCTAGACTTGTTATCCCTAATGATTTCGGGAGAGGCAAAGAAGGGACTAAAAACTAGTACATCCCAGAAGAAGCATTTGTCTTTGTGTTTTCACAAGCAACAGTGCACAACCCGGAAGATGAGAGATAGTTCCACCGATATATATATTCTGGGCCTAGAAAAATGATAGACAACAAGGGGTAAATAGCCCTTGATATTAACGATTGTGTTCACGATACCCAGTCTGATTGAGAGAATGGGAAGTCTGAATGTGTCTGTAGATGTATTTGTGCCAGGTGAATAGGGAGTTTATAACTGTTCTCTCAACTAGTGATGCCTTGTATGTTAATAGTGGAATTTTTTCTATCATATGGGGCCTTTGTTTTAATTAAATATATGTTTGCACTAATGTTATTCTGCATTTTTATGTGAGTACTTGTACTACATCTGTTTAGAGATTGTATTTTGTAATAATTGTTTATGGGTTTTTGAAATATACATATGTTTTTTAATATACAGGTGTACTGCAATGATTGACTTCATGTATATGATTTGAGAGTTTAATCACGGTCTTGATAAAGATGGTCTAATCAGGACAACACCATTGAAACGCGTCGACGCCTTGATACACAATCCGTGTTGGTGGCTGGTACAATAGATATTTAACGATTGTCAATATATCGGGTTCCAGTCCTAACGTCTGATACACACAGATGTGATTTTTTTGATGACAAATTGTATTGTCTTGTTATACTCTCATCTTTCTCGTGTGAAGGAAGTGACCCAAAAACGGCAACCCGGGTCACTCACGACCACCTTCTCTGCCTTCCTACAAATGAAGAGTCGGTCAGACAGTAGAGAATACAAACCAAATTATTTATTCATTATTACACTGCAGCGGAGCCCAGTCTGACCAGCCTCCTGGGATGGCTGTCGAGAGACTGAACCCCGTAAGCATACGATTACATTATGTACGTTGCGAAGTCCACAAAGGCCCGCCTACTATGGAAAAACACTAGCAGGTGTCGTAATACAATGGGGGTACAGAACATAAGTTTCTGCAGCCGGGCACAGGCTATCTACTGATTTCAAAAGCAACTACCTGCCCTAACTAATGCAAGCAAGGCCCTAAGGAAGGGTCCTAGAATTACTCTACTGTCTCTGGAGCAGATCAAGGAAAAAAGAAAATAGTCACATCAAATTTAATAAAAATACATAATAATTTTATTGATTACATAATCATTTCAACAATTCATAAATACAAAGAATATACTTGACACGGCATATGATAGTCAATAAAGAAAAAAGAAAAAAATCAATCAAGAAGTTTAGGTCCCACACACCTACTACAACCAAACCACTCAAGCGTCATACATTCCCATAATTCATCAAAAACTCACACATCATTCACACAAATTCCAAAAACAATCTAACATAAAAATTGTACATAACAGCCACAAGATGGTCAATTAACAGAATGGGAAAAAGTCATCAGGGGGTAGGGGTGAAAGTAATCCAGCGACCCCCACACGAAAAACGCCAACGCGCGTTTCGGTGTGTTGCCCCAGCCGGGGCTACACCTTCATCAGGGCGGAGATGAACAATGAGGGGTGGGACAAAAACCCTATAAATATAAGAAGAAAAAACATATTTTTCAAAAAAACATGTATTTTGTCATCCAAACAATATTTTTAATTAATTCAAAAATAGATCCTTGATAAGCTCCAGACAACCCATATATCATCTATATAATTAATAAAACAACTGGAATAGCGTGCTCACATCTAACAATTCAAAAACATAAAAGTGACATAACAGAGGCATATAATTTAAAAATCCATAAAAAGAATCATCAAAGGCACCAAACCCATAAGATGAAAATAGAAAAACATAATAGAGAACAAGATGTGGATACCAGCGTGAAAAAACACCAACCTAGTGAATAACAAATAACAAACAAGTGGGTTAGAGAATGAAACAACTCCCAAATGATGAAGAAAAGAAGCAATTATAGTAAAGGAAAGAAGAAAGAAGGAATTTTTTTGTATGTGCTCTCAAATGGCATACCAGTAGTATTGAAGAAAAGGGCGCCAAATGATTTCAGAAGATGGGGCGAAGGAAAACACCCAGCACAGAAGGCTTCTCAATAGGGTTCTAAAATAACCAAAACGTACAAAAATGTACAACAATTATATTAGAATTCCCCTTTATAGACGCCAACCGGGGATACCTCCAGCCAGCACTAATCTTGCACATGTACCTACAACATATAATAAACAAAGGAAAACCTACCCAATAAATAGAATAATAATAAATTCTTTTCCGCAGGATAAAAGAGAATCTTTTTCTTACGGCCCAACTCGTGGTAATCTCGTAAGCGGAGGCAAGTTCAGCACCTTTAGGCGATTCTCAAAGGTCATGAGATTCAAATGTTGATAGATAGATCACGGATCTAAAAGAACACACGAAGGGCACGAACATAATGTCCTTAATGGAATCCCCAAATATGAATAAGCAGTTCACATAACAGTTAAATGGAAGGGAATCCCAGAGCACATGTGGAAGGTAAAAACCCCACATAGATGTCAAGCCTGAATATATCGAAAGATACCCATTTAGACAACAGGTGCGCACCACCTGCGATAGCCTATAAAGATAAACAAGCTCCCCCCGCAAGAAGCCACACGGGCAAATACCAGAATGCAATAAAGGGTAAACCTATACAATCCTTGCAACCAAAAAAAGATCGAGAAAACGAAGGGAGCCGGGGCGACAATAATAGCGGCACACATTTAGAACAACGGGCATGGAGGGGAATACAACGGGGGGCAAAAAGACGTCCCTACGAGCTCCTACCGCCGAAACAGTGATATCAAGTTGGGGAACAACAAGCCAAAAGTGTATCACTCAACTGGAGCACAAAAGGGGAGATAGTGCGTAGCTATCAATAAACAACCCCCGACCAAGGACTTCAAAGATTTTATCCCCCAATGAGGATCCACTTAAAAGTTTTTAGTCAAGTAGGGATAGGCCCGCTCTTGATTAAACAACCGGATATCCTTTCTAAATTTATCAGTCTTTCTTTTCAAAAGATAATCCGAGAATGAATCAAGTTCTAAGGCTATTTCTTCCAGTTTCTTTTTACCTATCTCGACCGAGTTCTCTTGTTTTAACTTTTCCTCTAGGTCCTCAATTTCCTTATTCAAGATGGCCAACACTTCCCTAGCCGTCTCAATGATGAGCATCATCCAGTCCCTGGAGCATCTATTTGATATCAACGCCCACTTCTCCAGGAACTGGCGGATCTCGACAAACAACCCGGGAATATTACGAACCCTCAGTCCTATAGGTATGGTTCCAGCCTTTAAGTAGTCTAACATAAAATGCGCATGCAATTCAGTGCGTTTAGATTTTTTATTTAGATTAAGGAGTTTGGTCCATTCACCTTCTAATCCCTTAGAGAGGGTGAATTGTTTATCACTGCCTCCTGCGAGGCCAATCATTTTCGCATAATCTTCATCGGAAAATCCGAAGGTTTTGATATTTTCCACCATGATAATGCCACAGAGATAAAATAGCACTACTATCTCAAACTCCAGTCAAAAATGATCCTTTCTTTGAGAAATAAATAACAGAAAGGACAGCAGTCAAAGAATTGTTGGAGATACCAGAGTCCTTATATACCCAACACCACAGTACAGATAGATATACCACCATAGATGATACAGACAAACAAGACAAATAGCACACCTATTCCAGAAAGGCGCACAAAACCCCCACAGCTCCAGGGCTGTGAAGCGAAAACTGAAAAGAAGGGGGACCCCTGACAGAATGAAGGCAGGCAAACAGGGGAAATAAGGAACACCAATTTCAAAAGCAACTACCTGCCCTAACTAATGCAAGCAAGGCCCTAAGGAAGGGTCCTAGAATTACTCTACTGTCTCTGGAGCAGATCAAGGAAAAAAGAAAATAGTCACATCAAATTTAATAAAAATACATAATAATTTTATTGATTACATAATCATTTCAACAATTCATAAATACAAAGAATATACTTGACACGGCATATGATAGTCAATAAAGAAAAAGAAAAAAATCAATCAAGAAGTTTAGGTCCCACACACCTACTACAACCAAACCACTCAAGCGTCATACATTCCCATAATTCATCAAAAACTCACACATCATTCACACAAATTCCAAAAACAATCTAACATAAAAATTGTACATAACAGCCACAAGATGGTCAATTAACAGAATGGGAAAAAGTCATCAGGGGGTAGGCCATCTTGAATAAGGAAATTGAGGACCTAGAGGAAAAGTTAAAACAAGAGAACTCGGTCGAGATAGGTAAAAAGAAACTGGAAGAAATAGCCTTAGAACTTGATTCATTCTCGGATTATCTTTTGAAAAGAAAGACTGATAAATTTGAAGTTTGAATCTCATGACCTTTGAGAATCGCCTAAAGGTGCTGAACTTGCCTCCGCTTACGAGATTACCACGAGTTGGGCCGTAAGAAAAGATTCTCTTTTATCCTGCGGAAGAGAATTTATTATTATTCTATTTATTGGGTAGGTTTCCCTTTGTTTATTATATGTTGTAGGTACATGTGCAAGATTAGTGCTGACTGGACGTATCCCCGGTTGGCGTCTATAAAGGGAATTCTAATATAATTGTTGTACATTTTTGTACGTTTTGGTTATTTTAGAACCCTATTGAGAAGCCTTCTGTGCTGGGTGTTTTCCTTCGCCCCATCTTCTGAAATCATTTGGCGCCCTTTTCTTCAATACTACTGGTATGCCATTTGAGAGCACATACAAAAAAATTCCTTCTTTCTTCTTTCCTTTACTATAATTGCTTCTTTTCTTCATCATTTGGGAGTTGTTTCATTCTCTAACCCACTTGTTTGTTATTTGTTATTCACTAGGTTGGTGTTTTTTCACGCTGGTATCCACATCTTGTTCTCTATTATGTTTTTCTATTTTCATCTTATGGGTTTGGTGCCTTTGATGATTCTTTTTATGGATTTTTAAATTATATGCCTCTGTTATGTCACTTTTATGTTTTTGAATTGTTAGATGTGAGCACGCTATTCCAGTTGTTTTATTAATTATATAGATGATATATGGGTTGTCTGGAGCTTATCAAGGATCTATTTTTGAATTAATTAAAAATATTGTTTGGATGACAAAATACATGTTTTTTTGAAAAATGTTTTTTCTTCTTATATTTATAGGGT
The DNA here is from genome assembly GCA_963921515.1 of Calotriton arnoldi. NCBI lineage: Eukaryota > Metazoa > Chordata > Amphibia > Caudata > Salamandridae > Calotriton > Calotriton arnoldi. Next base: position 570,874 of record CAWUFW010008697.1, on the reverse strand, counting down.
TTTTGTCCCACCCCTCATTGTTCATCTCCGCCCTGATGAAGGTGTAGCCCCGGCTGGGGCAACACACCAAAACGCGCGTTGGCGTTTTTCGTGTGGGGGTCGCTGGATTACTTTCACCCCTACCCCCTGATGACTTTTTCCCATTCTGTTAATTGACCATCTTGTGGCTGTTATGTACAATTTTTATGTTAGATTGTTTTTGGAATTTGTGTGAATGATGTGTGAGTTTTTGATGAATTATGGGAATGTATGACGCCTGAGCGGTTTGGTTGTAGTAGGTGTGTGGGACCTAAACTTCTTGATTGATTTTTTTCTTTTTTCTTTATTGACTATCATATGCCGTGTCAAGTATATTCTTTGTATTTATGAATTGTTGAAATGATTATGTAATCAATAAAATTATTATGTATTTTTATTAAATTTGATGTGACTATTTTCTTTTTTCCTTGATCTGCTCCAGAGACAGTAGAGTAATTCTAGGACCCTTCCTTAGGGCCTTGCTTGCATTAGTTAGGGCAGGTAGTTGCATTTGAAATTGGTGTTCCTTATTTCCCCTGTTTGCCTGCCTTCATTCTGTCAGGGGTCCCCCTTCTTTTCAGTACAGGCTATCTACTGCCCAAGGTCGTCTGGCCTATCCTCCCTACCAGACAGGTGGGAGAAGGGCTCCATCTAACAAGAAAGGCATGCACTAATGAGGACACTTGCAATTACAGAAGAAAAAGCTCAACCTTGGGAAATGAAACTTACCAAGGACCGTTTCTCGAAAATAACCAAGCAGCAGTTTCGATTATAATACAAAATGGCGTCCAGATTACAAGATGGTTTTGCGAATGCTAAAATATACAGACAAGAGGGCCCCTCAGTATTAACACGTGTTATTTGTTTTATTTTCTGATATTGTTTTTTGTGGCAAGTTTCTTGATGCATGCTGCTAACATTGGCGCTTATTATATATACATGAAATATATGTAGATTGATTTCTTGTGATTCTTGTTTTTAACTATGACAAAATGTTTTTAATGATTTTAATAAAAAAGATGTGTATAATTTTTACTAGTTCTGACGTATTATTGGTACACTATTTTTGAGTTGACAATTATACTCCCCACTGTGAGTTAGGCTTTGCATTGAGCGGCTTGTCGGATGATTGTGAATGGTGTTTATTATAAGGTAGACCAAAGGATGACTTGTTTTTTTTGACAGACCAGGGTAGTCCAGGGCGTGCTCCTTTTACGAGCAATCAATCAGGGAATTGTAAGCGCGCTACTCACCCGTGAGGGTCTCAAGGTGCTGAGGGGGAGGGGGGTCCGCAGAACTGTTTAGCCGAAGAGCCAGGTTTTGAGGGTCTTCCTGAAGGTGTTCAGGGAGGGGAGCGTCTGATGTCTGTGCCGGTAGCTCGTTCCAGGTCTTGGCTGCAATGTGAGAGAAGGATCTTCCGCCTGCTCTGGCTCTGTGGATGCGCGGGGTTTCGGCCAGTGCGAGGTTGGAAGATCGGAGGTTTCTTTTGGGTACGTGGAAGTTGATTCTGTCGTTGAGGTATTTGGGTACGTTGTTGTGTAGGCATTTGTAGGCGTGAGTGAGGATTTTGAAAGTGACTCTTTTCTCCACGGGGAGCCAGTGGAGACTTCGTAGGTGTTGGCTGATGTGTTCGTGTCGGGGGATGCCGAGGATGAGTCTGGCGGCGGTGTTTTGTACTGTCTGGAGTTTGCGGAGTAGGGACTTGTTGATGCCAGCGTAGAGTGCATTTCCATAGTCCAGTCTGCTGGTGATGAGTGCGTGGGTGACTGTCTTCCTTGACTCAGGTGGGATCCACTTGAAGGTCTTGCGGAGGATGCGGAGGGTGTTGAAGCAGCTGGAGGTGACGGCGTTGACCTGTCGGTTCATGGAGAGTGATGAGTTGAGCACGATGCCGAGGTTCTTGGCGTGGTCTGAGGGGGTAAGTGGGCTTCCGAGGGCGGTCGGCCACCAGGTGCTGTCCCATGCAGAAGGGGTGGTACCAAGGACGAGGACTTCTGTCTTCTCGGCGTTGAGCTTCAGGCAGCTGTTGGTCATCCAGACTGCGACGTCTTGCATTCCTTTCTGGAAGTTGAGTTTGGCAGTGGTGGGGTCTTTGGTGAGGGAGAGGATGAGCTGGGTGTCGTCGGCATAGGATACGATGTTGAGGCCGTGTTGTCGGACGATGGCTGCGAGGGGGCCATGTAAATGTTGAAGAGGGTGGGGCTCAGTGATGAACCCTGTGGGACTCCGAAGGTGATTTTCATGGGGTCGGAGAGGAAGGGTGGGAGTCTGATCCTTTGGCTTCTTCTGGGGAGGAATGATCGGATCCAGTCCAGGGCTGTTCCTTGTACGCCTGCGTCGTGTAGTCTGACGACTAGCGTGCGATGGGAGACGGTGTTGAAGGCCCCTGATAGGTCGAGTAGGATGAGGGCTGCGGAGTGGCCTTGGTCCAGGAGGGTGCGAATGTCATCTGTGGCGGCGAGTAGGGCAGTCTCTGTGCTGTGGTTGCTTCGGAATCCGGATTGGGACGGGTTGAGGACGGCGTTCTCTTCAATGAATCGTGTCAGTTTCCTATTGACTGTTTTCTCTGCAACTTTGGCTGCGAAGGGGAGGAGCGAGATGGGCTGATAGTTCTTGAGGTCGGTGGGGTCAGCTGTGGGCTTCTTGAGCAGGGGTCTGACTTCTGCGCGCTTCCAGTCGTCTGGGAAGGTGCCTGTTTTGAAGGTGGTGTTGATGGTGCGTTGTAGTTTGGGTGCGATGGCGGCTACAGCTCTGTGGTAGATGTGAGGGGGCAGGGATCGGTGGGGGCCCCCGAGTGGATGCTTTTCATGGTCGAGGCGGTGTCTTCGGCCGTGATCGGTGTCCAGTTGGAGATGGTGGGCTGGCTGGTGTTTCTGGGGGTGGGGGGACGTCTGTGGTGCCTGGTGGATGGTCGATGAAGTTGTCGTAGAGGTTTTTGATCTTGAGGTGGAAATAGATTCCAAGCTTGTTGCAGAGGTCTTGGGATGGGGTGATGTCTGTGGCTTCGCTGCGTGGGTTGGTGAATTCTTGAATGACACTGAAAAGTTCCTTGGAGTTGGTGGAGTTGGCCAGGATTTTGTTGTTGATGAAGTTCCTTTTGGTGGCTCTGATCTGGTTGTGGTAGTCCGTCATGGCATCCTTGTAGGTGGTGTGGTTTTCGGTTGTCTTGGTGTTTCTCCAGTTCTTCTCCAGGCGTCTGCAGGTGCGTCTGGCTTCTTGGAGAGCGGTTGTGAACCAGGCGGCTTTCCTGGGGTGTTGTCTGTCGGGGTTGCGTAGCGGGGCGAGCTCATCTGCGCAGTTGGAGATCCAGGTGTGGAGTTCTCTGGCTGCGTCGTTTGCGCTGTTTGCATCAGGTGCCCAGGTGTGGTTGTCTCGGGTGAGGGTGGAGTTAAGTTGCTCATCGGTAACCTTGCTCCAGTTCCTTCGTGGTGGGCGTGGGGCTGGTTTGGGTGCCTTGGGTTTGTTGATGGCGAAGTGTACGCAGTGGTGGTCGGTCCATGGCGGCTGCGTTGTGTGGCTGAAATGGACGCTGTTTCCTGCAGCGAAGATGGGGTCGAGGGTGTGTCCTGCTCTGTGGGTCGGTGTGTTGACGAGTTGTTTAAGTCCGATGCTGGCGAGGTTGTCACGAAGGATAGTGGAGTTGGGGTCGCTGGGGTTGTCGAGGTCGAAGTTCAGGTCTCCAATGAGTATGTAGTTTGTTGAGGCGATCGCGTGGGGTGCGATGAAGTCGGTGATGGTGGTGGCGAAGGGTGTTCGGGGGCCGGGGGGTCTGTAGACGAGGGTTCCTCGGAGTGTGGCTTTGGGGGTGGTCTGGATCTTGAAGTGCAGGTGTTCGGCGGAGGGGAAGGTTTCTCTGGAGGTGGTGAGGCGGAGGGTGATCTTGTTGGCGATGGCGAGGCCCCCTCCTGGGTGGTTGGGGCGGTCTTTCCTCTGGATCTTGTATCCGTCTGGGATGGCGGTGCTGATGTCGGGGGCGGAGGATGCGTTGGTCCAGGTCTCTGTGAAGAAGGCGATGTCGGGCGAAAGAGAGTCGAGTAGGTTCCAGATTTCCATGGCGTGTTTATGTACGGAGCGTACGTTGAGGAGGATGCATTTTAGGGTATCGCCAGTGTTGGCGTCGGCGGTGTTGGAGGCCGGGGTGGCGGTGAGGGTCTGGCGGCAGTGGAGGCAGGAGAACTGTCCGTGGGTCGTGTTTGGCGAGGCCTGTTGGCATTCTCTAAGTCTTCCAGGGTTGAGTGCGAGGAGGGTGGTGGTGTCGTAGCGATGGGTAGTTGGAGGTCCAGGGTTCCTGGCGATGGTCGGGTCGCGAACGGGCCAGACGGGCTTGCCTTTGGCGCGCCTTTTGCGCGCCCGCTGTGCACGTCCGCTGCGTGACCGCGCAGCGGCCGCCATTAAGTAGGGGAGGTGGGAGGGAGGAGAGGCTGGGAGGCGGGAGCAGGGGAATTCCGGGGGGGAGGGGCAGCAGCGGCAAAAGGAACAGGCAGGCACGAAAAATAAAAACAGTTGTGGAATTAGAGCAAGACACAGATGGGCGCAAGTGCCCTCACACACCCCAGGGGATCTCATGCTTCATCATCGGGCAGCTCCTCATTGGGATGTGGTGTGTGGGATGTCACTACTCACACCCATGAACCACATTTGCACCTCACTCTTCACGTCGGCACAAAAGCAAAGAACTCCAGCAAAGAGCCCCCTCGAGGGGCCCGTTTGGCATTGCAGCGCCTGGCCAATGAGGAGCTGCCCGATGATGAAGCACAACACCCCCTGGGGTGTGTGAAGGCCCTTGCTCCTAAAAGGAGCACTCCCTGGACTACCCTGGTCTGACCAGGAGACCTAGACTCCCACTAAGGAACTGTACACCCTTCATTTCCTGGTAATTTTGTTTTGGCCATACCTAGTAGCATGGGTCAGTGGTGAGAAAGACTCATTCCTCTCTTTTGTTGTATGTACTTTGTTATGAGCACTTTCTCAAAGAGTTCTAGAATGGCATACTCCTATTTCTGTTATGTTACACTGCAATTCGCTCAGTTCCTTTGTCAGGGATTTCCTTTGTTGAGACACTCATCCCATCAATATCCTACATGACTTCCTATGTAGTCACCTCCTGTGGATTTCATGGTTGGGAGGGAATTCGTTATGGATGTAGGATTTGTTGGTTTGGTCTCCTCGGACGTCGACGGAGAGTTAGGTAGCCTACATCACTTCCTCTGTATACAGTCTCTCCAATGTCACTTCCTGTGCATTGCAAGAGCCTATTTTGTCAATATGATTTTATCTTGAGGGACATGGAAAGGGGTCAAGAACCTGCATCACTTTCATTGTAACAATGTCCTGCGATGTGACCTCCTTCACATCATGTGACAGAGGTCATTTTAGGGATGTGGTTTGAACCCAAGTGACATGGAAAGTGAGGCTTTTAGCCTACATCGCACCCTGTGCAGTACCACCTATGACATTGATTCCTGAGCGGTACAACTTTGGGTGCCGGTAATTGATGGAGTTGTGGCTTGACTTTAAAGTGCACAACGGGTTCGGTCTCACTTGCTGTGCGGTCACTCCCTCTGACCTCATTTTTTGTGCGCTGCTTCGTAGGGAGAGCCCTGGCAGAGCAGAGTCGGTGATGGGTATCACTTCTGGGCCAGGACGTGCAGGTTAGGGCTCATGCAAGGCATGGTTAAATCCGGGAAAGGGACATATCAATATGTCACATTATGCAAATGCCACCCACTTTTGGGTTTGATGAAAGGCATCCCATTCCTTTACTGCTATGCCTCTGACATCATGGGATCTCCTCGCATAGCTTTCTGCTAGTTCAACACCTAAGCGTCTGGTCGGACCAATGTGGCTCACACTGCCTTTTCAGGGGGAGGGAGGGGATAGAGAGAGAGAGAGAGAAAGATAGAGCGAGAGAGGGAGTGAGAGAAGGAGAGAGAGGGAGAGAGAGAATGAGCGAGAGAATGAGCGAGAGAAAGAGAGAGAAAGAAAGAGAGAGAGAGAGAAAGATAGAGCGAGAGAGAGAGAGAAAGTTAGAGAAGGAGAGGGAGAGAAGGAGCGAGAGAGAGAGACCGTGCATAACACACTGTGGAGACGTGCATGATCTTTAATCACCTCCCTATAGCCCCCAAATATGTCGCTCCCCTAGTTTCATGCTAAGTAAATGACAAGACAAGCTGCGTATACAAAGCTGCCTGCATTGGGACGAGCTCTGTTTCCTGAGCTAGCTACAGAAGACCTTCGCCTGACTGCTCAGAATCCTGTCATTGTCTTCTGGCCTAATTCTTCATGCCATCCTGCGCCTGCTTAGCTCGTCTCAAGTCAGTAGGGACGGCGCGTGGCGATCAGCTGCTGCAGCTAAAAATAGCACTCCAAAAGTAAGATTCATGTGTGGTTGTGTTTTTACGCAACCACAACAGGGTATTAGAGCAGCCATCACACACCAACAAAAACGAAACATAAAAATTGCCCATTAATGTATCTAATAATGTTGCTAAAAGAGAAAAAGGGGATAAAAAAACTGATGAATTAAACAGCAGTCCCGAGGGAAAAGGATGCCTCTGCCCAGAAGCAACAGCAAGTCACCTAGTTGGAAGCAGCAGTGCGAGAGAATATGATGCAAGTTGAAGCACAAAGGTCACAAGAAGCAAGTGCAGCACAGGACGTTAGCTCCTTTTTATTATTAGTATATAGCTGATTGAGTAACAACTAACACAAAACGATTGAACATAAGGAAGAATTATGTTCAGATGGGGAGTTCATATTTTGTAGAGCCCTGTCAAATAGATTTCACCAAACACTGGCACAACCGCTAACTGGGCGTGTTCGCTTAATTGAAAATGGTGAGCAGTTGTTAAAAATGCAATATGGAAAACAAAATACAGGCAGCGAAGAAATGGAAAAGCGTTGTCCCGTATGAAAAATGCACTGTTTTACCTTTGTGAGGTTGAAGGAATGTTAACATGACAGTATTCCATATGTAGTCATTTTGTGTGTATGATGTGGTACAGTCGACCTTCATTTTTAGGTCACAGCCAGACATCATTGGGACTTTCAGAAAGTTGACCTAGGAATGAATTCCGCCAGTTGATTACCGTTGGCTTTGTAACTCCATTTTCTGGCTTTCTAAATGCTTGCTTTTCTTGCTTTAGGCTCTCTAGGTTCAGTTTGTCCCTCAGAATGCCTAAAGCGTCTTTACTGTATTCTTTCACGAACTCCCTTTTTGTAAACAGACCTTTAAATCTTGTTCTTACCTTGTCACATTCACTGTGCATTCAAAGACCGAGGTCAAATACCAGGAGCTGTCTTCGGAGTGCTCTTGTTCACTTTTCTTTCTCTGACTTCAAAGTGAGAGTATTCACGTGACAATCTTGCTGGATACTGGGGGTAGGAAAGAGCTTTATTCTAGCACACAACATTTAAATGAACTGTGAAAGTATTTCAGAATATATCAGAATTAGGAACACAAATAAAGCACATTTTTTGTTATTTCTAAAGTCTGTTGGAAACAAGTACTTTATTATAATCAAAACAAATCATTACAGTACGGAATGCAATTCCCACACATTTTCGTGCACTATATAGTCTTATTAATAAAACTGTATGTCTGTGCAAATGTAATGGCCATTTCAATTGAAAATGTGTTGTCTGTATTGGCAGTCTGCTACCATACCATGCATGCTCTGCGCCACTCCACTCTAATCTGCACCACTCCACACCACTGCAGTCTACTCTGCACCACTCCACTTAACATCACTCCACGTCACTGCAGTCTACACCACTCCCCTCTACACCACTGCACTCTATGCCACTTCATGCTATCCCTCCCTACTCTACCCTGTACCACTCTATGCCAACGCAGGCTTCACCACTGTACTCTACACGGCTCCAGTCTAGGCCACACCAATCTACTCTGCACAACTCCACTCTACAACACTGCACTCTAAGCCATTGCACTTTATGCCAATACACTCTATGCAAAGCACTTTACTCTGTAACACTCAACTCTATACCCTGCACTCTACACCAATCCACTGTACACCACTCTAATGTACTCTGCACCACTGCACTCTCTGCCATTGCACTCTACACCACTTTACTCTATGCCATTACTCTCTATGCCACTCACGCAACTGCATTCCACCCCACACCACCCCACTCTGTGCCACTTCACTCTACTCAGAAACAATCTACTCTATACCACTGTACTCTACTCCACTCTGTGCCACTCCACGCCACTGCACTCTATGCCACTCTACTCTTAACCTCTGCACTCTATGCCAATGCTCTTGGTGTCATTGCACTCTATGCCACTGCACTCTATTCTGCATCACTGTACTCAACACCACTGCTCTCTACACCACTCTACCACACTCTACATCAATGCACTTTGACACTCTACTCTGCAACACTGCACTCTCCGCCCACTGAACTCTATGCCACTCTACTCTGCAACACTCCACTCTACGCCACTGCACTCTACGGCACTATACTCCACTCTGCCCCACCCTATGCCACCGCACTCTATGCCACTCAACTCTACTCTGCACCACTGCCCTCTGCATCACTCAACTCTACGCCACCCTACTCTGCGCCACTGTACTCTGCGCCACTGTACTCCGCGCCACTGTACTCTGCGCCACTCCATTCTGCGCCACTCTACTCTGCGCCACTCTACTCTGCGCCACTCCACTCCGCGCCACTCCACTCCGCGCCACTCCACTCCGCGCCACTCCACTCTGCGCCACTCCACTCTGCGCCACTCCACTCTGCGCCACTCCACTCTGCGCCACTCTACTCTGCGCTTCTCTGCTCTGAGCCACTCTACTCTACGCCAGTCCAGTTTGCTTTTACTGTCCACCACACTTCCTCCCACCTATTATATTCAATCACGCATCGTGTGGCGTTCGGATAACAAGTGGCATCAGAACCATACTTTTTGTTTTTGAGACCTCTGATGTCTTTAGGTCTAACAATATTTATTTATTGTACGCAATGGCCCTCACCCACCGAAGTGGTATGCATGGTCCTTGCTCCATGTTGGGTGGGGCGTGCCCTCCAAACGGAGCTCTTGATGGAGATCTTTTCTTGTAGGAACTCCAGATGTCAAGGTACCCCTGATTTTTTGTTTTAGATCAGGCCTTATTTTTATACAAACTATATTATTTGTGGTAAAAGTAAGTAGTTACAATTTATTAATCTTCGTTTACCACGATGAGGTTAGAAGCATAGAGATAGATTTAGTAGGGAATAGTTATCCAATATTATTGAGGGGTAAACATCAAGCATGCCACATGAATGAAAAGAACATTGTTCCATGATATTGAAATCTCTTACCTGTGAATTTTATTAAGGCAACTGATTCTGCTTATCAATATGTGGTCACTAATGTGGTAAAAGGGTGTGTAACAGAAGATTTTATTGCTAACTCTATGTGCATACTTGATGAGATGTGCAGAAATCTGGTTTTCGCACATACGTACCATTTTTGCGCACTCTCAGTAAGGTTCACTGATGAAAATGGTAGATAAATGGCATTGTATGGCATTGCATGCCAATACATTTATTTCACTGTATGTCACAAATGTACCATGATTTTTAGGTCTCGCCTTGGCAGCGCATGCGATGCATGCGCTGTCTCAGCGAGACATAAAGTAATCTGTATGTTGGGTTAAATTTAATGCAATCTGTCTTTCCGCTTGCTATTGGCTTAGTTGTGGTAGTGTTGTTGTTATCTCCCTTTCTGTTGGCTGTTGGTGATTTGCTAACTTCCGTGTAGTCCCGATACAGCGGCGCCTAACTACAGTGTTATTTCACTCTGCTTGCACTTCTTTTAATTGAAGTGCAGTGTGCCATCTGTTTTGCACGCTGTAGCCTGCCTTTGTAATTGGAGACTCCCTCCCCCTCCCAATCAGTCACGGGGCTCCAGCCTCCAGCTGCCTCACAGCAGAGCCAGGCCAGGCCTCAGAGCAGGGGCCACTGCTGTCTGTGCCTGCCCTGCTCCTCGCAGCTGTCGTGGCCGTGGACTGGCATTTGTGCTGATACTGGAATGAATTGCTGTTTTGTTTTTAAGTACTAATGAAAAAGCTTCGTAAAAATGCATTCCATGTACCGACATGAAATACATTTTTACAAAGCATTTTCATTTGTACTTAAAAAGGAAAACAGCAGAATGTAAACCGCCATTTAACAGATATGCATGAAAGGCTCTTAACAAGAGGCCCGCTGCAATCTTTCACTCCTCACCAGCTGAACCAACACAATTAAACCTGCCGAGCAAGCAGCCCTCCAAGACTCTGAGACCGAGCAGTCTCGTATTTTTTTCCCCATCGAGCGCACACCACTCGTTCACTTTCTTGTTTTATGCTGCGATCCTAGCTCCCCCGCCCTGCCCGGCGTTGTTGTCGATTAGGTCTGGGTTTATTTCAAAATTAGTATTGGACTTGGTTCTTAGGTCACCGTCACACAAAAAAAACAGAAAATCTACAGAAAAACGCAAACGCCAGCTGTCAGCGTATGAATTTCCTTTGTGAACTAATTCTTCTTGGAGTTGAAGTCAGAAATGTAATCAAGCCATGTAATCAATCAATGTAATCAAGAAAAAATGGAAGTCCCCCTTCTAATACTTTCCCGACATATGCGCATATATAAAAATGCGCACTTAATGGACACAACACATTACTCTCTTAATAACTTGAAAATATGGAATGTAATCAAACGAGGAAGTCCATAACATAATTCCCTCGAAGTTAATACAATCGAAATACATAGGTATTATGCTATATGCGGGCAGACCTTGGAAGAAGCTACATGACGGGTATTTTGAAAAGGCGACAGCACCTTTATATTTACTTACTTGACAGAATGCCATCAAAACAAAGTGTAGGTAAGATAGCCTCGCCCCCAGCCCTTCCCATACCTCTAAATTATCGAGGGGACATTAGTTAAATAGGTTGTAAGGCCTGCGCAACTAAATGACACGTTTAGCACAACTGAGAACTGCTGCTTAAATAGAGAATGCTGTGCAAAATATTCTCTTTATAATAGAATACAGCTCCTTAAGACACGCGTTTTCTTCTTTGCAGTGGGGATTTTTGCACAGGCAGGATTCGGAGTGTTATCAGTAAGCCATCATCTTAGGTTGACTTCTGCCCTTGTTTCTAGTCACAGTCAGATGGAGCAACTGATAGCTTCACATTCCCTTCACCCCCACCCCAGAGATGAAGGCTGGCTCCAGTTTTATGGCAGGCTGCCCTTCCTACCAGAGCGGGGTGTGGAGGCCATAAACGCAGCTTGGAGTCTGGTTTCATCTCCTGTAATCACATGAAGCGCTTGTCTGTTTGCTCAAATGTTGTAAATTCCAGAAATGTGCTTTCTCAATGGCTGTGAATTTCCAAAGGGCACCTCAAGAAGACAAGAAAAAAATATATATTAATTTGGATATTCCAGCCCCTAACCCCATACTAAGCATCGGTCTGTACATTGCCCAGTATAAATCCTCAATGGAACATTGAAGCTACCATGAACGGACAAATCAAAAAAAATGTTATTGCAAAATACATTCTTGTGCTTAAGATTCTTCAATGTCCAAAGGTTTTTGTGAGTACTACAATGAATAGTTATCTCACATTTCCGTACCGTTGAGAAGTAATCAGTTATGCATCTCACAAAGGCAGCCTCACCCATTCACACAGTGCTACTGTTTCTTAAAAGATGGACAAGGAGGCCCGTTGCACTGACAAATTTAAGACTGAACAACGTGATCGTTTTGCTGTTGACAACAAGTTAGTTGCTTTGCATAGTTTGTAAGAAAATGGGGAAGAAAAATTACATATTAGGACAGGTCACCGAATTTATCCTCTATTTCAGAAAGATGATTTCTGTACTTAACTTCGCTCCACGATTGTTATTGTATGCCAAAGTGGAAAGCGTAGGTCCAAACAAATCTATGTGCCTCCCCGCATACATCTCCATTACAGTTAAAATCAGCTTTGCTAACTAAAACCAATACTTGCACACTGTGAAAGGAAAGAGTCCCTCTGTCCAATCGGTCACTTCACCCCTGGTGCACACACTAGGCAGTGCAGCAAGTTCCCCGTGTGTTTACACCACCATAAACGATGCTCAGGGGACCAGTCACCTTTCCCAAGTCTGAGGTGTGCATAGTGGCATGAATTCTGGCGCTTGATCGAAGAAGGATTTCTACAGTACTGTGAGGTACTGTTGAGGAAGACACTGCAACGTTCATAAAGGCCTCTGTACCTTATAAGAGTCTTCTGAATTTGGAATGCCATGCGCCAGAAGACTTACTTTTCTTCAGTTCCCTCTTTAAAAGTGGCCACTTTCTCCAGAAGAAAACTGGAAGTCGTCCAGGGAACGATTTGCTTTCAAAACCAGACAGTGAAATCGTATTTTGGGGAAATGAAACCACTACATGGATCCTCACCCCTGACTTGTTGCGGGCACAGCAGTATTTGCCATTATGTTATATCACAGTAACACTAAGACCACATCTTGAGCTGTAGAGCCCCCAGGCTCATGCATTCTAGTGTCGTGTTCTGACAAATGCTGGCTGGTAGCAAGACTTCTTCCTTCACTGCCTGTAGACCGCAGTCCTCGCCGGTGTGATCAAAGCATGTCCAGGGCCCACAAAAAGCGTTCTTGCACCTTTCTTCAGTAGCATAAATGTCCCTTATCTCTAAATGCACTAAGCATGTTTTTGTGTGTGTTTTGGCCCAGTGTTTTGAATGCTCAACTACAGTGCACTGTATTCAGTTTATTCTTTTTCTTTTTGTGGTTTGACTAATGGCAGCTGCAGTCCGAAATTCACGCAAATCCTAATCTTTATTTTATAGGTTTTATATAGCGCTAGCTAGACCCGGGGGTATCAGAGCGCTTCACATACATAGGTGCATTACATAGCAAGGCATAGGGATGTAAAAAGGTATAAGCCAAACATTATAATTAGGCATACATTGCATAGCAGGACATAAGGGTGCATGAGGATATAAGCAACACATTATAATTAGGCATACAGTGAAGGATAAGGGGGGGAGCTCCCGAGGTTGAAGCAGTCGAAGCTCCACTTATCCATGATGGACAAATGAGGAGGGAGTCAACTAGGTATTTGGAGTCTTGATTCGTTGACTTGGACGGTGAGGTATTTCTTGAGGAGAAGGAGTTTCAGGTCCCTTTTGAAGCACGGGAAGGAGGGGTTGCATCTGAGGTCAATCGGGAGTGAGTTCCATATCCTGGGTACGTTACCAGAAAAGGATCGGGACTGAGTGGTTGACTTTTTGCATTTCGGAGGGATGAGAAGAAGTGAGTTGGAGCTTCTCAAGGGTCTGGATCTTCCAGCTCTGACCAGTTTGCTGTTTAGGTAGTTGGGGGAATGTGAGTGGAGGGATTTATGTGTGATGCAGGCCAATTTGTAGATACATCTGCCTTCAATGGGTAGCCATTTGAGGGAGTGGAGGGATGGTGTGATGTGATCAAACTTTCTAACTCCCGTTATGAGTCGAGCAGCCATGTTAAGGACTGCCCTTAGTTGGGGCTAGGTGAGCTTTTGGCGTCCCTGTAAGGATAGCGTTCCCGTAGTCCAGTTTGGATAGGACTAGGGATTGAACAACAATCTTGAGTTCGTCTTGAGGAATGAAAGGTTTCATTTTCTTCAGATGGATCAAATTACAATTGTAAGTAGTTGCCGTTTAGTGATGACAACTACCTGTACTTACTATTTTGTCTCGCGGAAGATAGCAAACATTACTTGGTAGACTACTTTAGGAATCCATTCCATAAGGATGGGTAACCATCACAAACAAAGTGTGTGCACCAGAAAACTTCTCAAGCTCTAGTGGGGGTGGGAAGAAAGACAAAACACGCATTTGCAATGCAATAGGTCTCGCATTTAAGCGAGTTTAAGCTATTGGCATTGTAAATGACAATGCCTTTTATTTATGTTTTACAAAAATAATAGGCATTGTCATTTACAATGCCAATATCTTAAACTCGCGTAAATGCGAGACCTATTGCATTGCAAATGCTTGTTGTGTTTGCAATTGTAACAATATTAAACTAAAAGGGGGCATATTTACAAAGTCAGAAACAAAATCATCTAAACATTTAACACTGTAAACAATGTATTGTAAAAAAAATATGTATGATGGTTTGTTATGACCCTACTAAAATCTTTTTCAGTATTACATTTCAGGGTTAAGAAACAAAGCGCCTTATTTGGGCGGCACATGCTGCTGATACATATTTTAAAATAGCGGCAGTTTAGTTTGTAAAGTAAGTAAATGTCTTCTTTTACGTGTAGCTTCCACACTCTCTTGTTTCACAGCAGCGTTGTACTAGGCCCATGTTATAAAATGCCTTTAGTTTAATGACCAAAAAAGGAAAAGTAAGCACAGATACGAATCGCCTTTTTAAAATAATTCACAGCAGTTTGTCTGAAGAAGTTATTTCAAATTTGACAGTCTGTTTTTCTAATACACAGTAATTGCTTCAATGAGAAATACACAAAGGTCTCTTTATTGTTCATTTTCCATCTGAACTCCTTCAACGTTATCGGGGTGCTGCAGCACCTCCCGCACCCCTAGTTCCATCTCCCCTGACACCATCAAAGCTGTATTCAAGGACGGTACCTTGTCATCAGTGTACCAAAAATAGCCAACTGAGGCTGTCAGTGTTTGTCGGAGCAGGACATGGTCGAAAAGTGGTGGTGTTTTTTCTCTGCTAAGCCTCTGACTGCTGTGCTCTAAAGGTGGGGTGGGGAAGCCCTGGATTTCTGACAGCAGAGGCTCAGCCGGGTGCACCTTCAGTAACCTCCAACACATGGCCATCAGGTCTCACAGTGATGGTCTCCCTCAGGAGGCCCTCACTATATTTATCTGCCAGGGACTGGAATGAAAGGCTGGCGACCCCTGGCAGGGAATATGCTCAGTGGACCCCAAGCACAGGAAGAAAACTCTTTGCTCATCAGGGTCATTGATTTTTTTGTTTTTAAAGAATAGACTTCTGCTTTGGGGATTTATTCTTGAAAAGCAAAAAGCTTTGCTGAGTAAGCATATCAAACAGAGTGCCCGTTTGGCAAAGCTTCTCTGTCTTCAACAAAGGGGCCACAGTACTGGCTCTACCAAAGGCAATGAGATCCCCGCTGGCCTGGTGGGGATCTCAAATTATGGTGAAGGGTCCTTTACAAAGGAAGCAGAGGCCACAGCCATCAGTAACTTGGTGGGGCGGAGGGCTGCCCACCATACTTAAAATCAGGCCCTTGGAGAAATTGTTTAACATTGTGTATAAAAACTCTTATTTATATCCATTCTTGAGCACAACCTAGTAGGCTGCTATGATAAAATTCTGAGACTGAACAATTGCTCATGTTTCACCATAGGAGTAGCCACGCCCACTCATTTGGTTTTGCTTTGCTCTGACATCGTGGGCTTCTCAACCAATGTTAACAATATGATCTGCCCAGGTGCGGGGCTTACTGTAGCACCTTTAATGAGCACGTACCTCTTGAATACATTTGCCACAATGTTGAAATATTCCTGAAGGTTTGTTGGTTTTGCTATGGTGTTGACTGTAAGGAGGGCTCTACTGAGATGGCTTTAGTTCTCTTGTTTTTTGCTGACCTCTTTGAAGTATAAATAGCCACATGGTTTCTCATACTTATTGGAGCCAAAACAGAACTGGTGTTTCTATACTCCAAATAACCATCAGCCCCTCCCATATCATATTACTGTTGGACTTGGCCCTTTTTGCAGGGTCATCCCAGAACTTTTTGCCTTCCTCCTGTATTTTGTTTCTGACCTGTGTTGGTGGTTTTATGACTCTGGGCACTTTACCACTGCTGATCAGTGCTAAAGTGCATATGCTCTCTTTTGTAAATTGTGTTATGGATTAGTGTTTCCATGATTGGCTATTTGATTTACTTGTCAGACCCTAGTACAGTGCACTACGTGTGCCCAGGGCCTGTAAATCAAATGCTGCTGGTGGGCTTGCAGCACTGATTGTGCCACCCACAGAAGCAGCTTGTAAAATGTGGCTCAGGCCTGCCATTGCAGAGCCTGTGTGCAGTCTGGGTCTGCCATGTCGACTTGGCAAGTGCGCACACTTGACAGTCTCTAAACCTTCACTTTTCTACATATTAGTCACCCCTAAGGTAGGCCCAAGGTACCCCTGTGGGCAGGGTGCATTGTATGTGAAAGGTAGGGCATGCCCTGATTTGTGTGGCATGTCCTGATAGTGAAATACTGCCAATTTCGTTTTTCACTATTGCAAGGCTATCTGTTCCCATAGGCCAGAATGGGAAGTTAGTTTATAACATCTTATAAACCTAACTGACCCTAGGAACAAGATAGGAAAATAAAGTTTAGTATGCCTGAAAGTGCATCTTTTAGTGAGGATGATTTTTACATTCTGTGTTTGAAAATACCACTTTTAGAAAGTAGGTATTTTCTTGCCTAACCATCTAGTGTGCCTCTGCCAGGTTTGTGGATTGCATGTCTGGCTTTTGGATGACAGGGGCTGGAGCAGGGCAGTGGCTCCAGAAGTCTGATGAGTCAGGGCTGGGCTGAATAGGCTTGGTCTGCATTTGGAGTGGTGGGAGGAGTAGCATCTTCACCTGAATAGGGCTGTGCCTTCCTTCCACAATGTCGGCTCCGCCCCCCTGTGGTGTGTCTGAAGCCAGGGCTCACACTGACAAAGGAGGTTGTTGTGAACTTGCAAAGTGCCCCACAGAACTGGTTTTGGCTGGGTACAGACACTCTCTGCCTTCAGAGAACAAAGGATTTTGGTGTATAAAAAGAGGGGCCCAGACCCCAGACTTTTAGATCACTTCTGGGAAATCAAGAGGAAACCTTTGCCAAGGAGAAGAGCCGGAGAAGCTGAGGAGGAATACTGCCGCTGTGCTGTTTGCTGTCTGGGGTTGGCCTGCAGTGGCTGCTTGCTGCCAAGGAAAGGAGAAGAAGGACTTTGCTGTTTGCTTTGTCACCTGCTTGAAGAAAAGATCTCCAAGGGCTTGAAACTGAGCTTGCCTCCTGTTCTGAAGTCTCAGGAACACAAAGACTTCACCCCTTCTGTCTGCCTGCATCTAGAACTGCTGTTTTAGCTGCTACAGAAAGAAATTGCAACACCGACGCCGGCGAGCGACGCCATAACCTGCACCGAAGCCGTGAGCGCTGCTCCGACTTGCGACGTAGGCCCAACGCCAGCGGCCGTGCCACATCGACGCCAGCGAGCAACGCCGTAACCTGCCCGAAGTCGTGAGCGCTGCTCCGACTTGCGACGTGGGCCCGATGCCTGCTGCTGTGCCGCATCGACTCCGAAGCCGACTTCATCATCGCGGAGCCGATCCTCGACGTGGGTGACCCCGAATCCATCGACATCGCGACATCGTAAGGAACAGTGGTTTCGGCGCCATCGTGACGTCACCTCCGCGACGCAGTAAGGAACTGTCGTCTCACCTCCCCTGCGCTGCAGTAAGGAACAGAGTCTACACCTCCCCTGGGGTCGTAAGGAACCGACGCCACGCTGCGCCAACGAAGCAGCATCTCCCCGACGCCGTGAGCCGTCTTTGTTTTCATCGCTTTTCCAAGGTACTGTACTTTGTGGGTCTGTTTGACTCCAGGCCCGACGCCGCGCACCTCGCGGTCGGCGCCGTACTTTGGGATTTCTTCTGTCATGACGTCGTAATAACTCCAGGTGGAGTAATTTATTGCTAGAGACTGCATTTAAGTGAATAACCTATTTTTAAGGATATTTTTGATACTGTAGTGTGGATTTTTGTCGTTTGGTCTTGTTTTAAGTTTAAAGATTACTTATTTTTCTACACTGGTGTGGTGTCCATTTGTAGTGTTTTCACTGTATTACTGTATGTGTTCACATATGCTTTACACACTGCCTCTGAGATAAGCCTGTCTGCTCGTGCCAAGCTACCAGGGGGGTGAACAGGGGTTATTTTAGGAGTGTATCCCCCTTACCCTGACTAGAAGCAAGGGTCCCTATTTGGACAAAGGTACCTACCTCTGCCAACTAGAGACCCCCATTTCTAACAATTACCATGGAGGACACTTCAGTATCCTGTGTCCTAAAACAAAGATTCAGTGAGTCACAATGAACTCATCTAGAATACCACCTACCAGGGCCGGACTGGGAACCGAAACCGGCCCTTGCAAACAGCTCGGTCGGCCCCCCTGGGGGGGAGGGACGAGCTGGTTGCTAGGCCCGGTTACGCCCGATTTGGTTACCGGGGGCCGATATTGCGGGCCCCCGGTTACAAAAACGGCCCCCTGGTGCCCAAAACCGGCCCCCAACCTAGCGGCCCACCGGGAAAACGCCCGGTGCCCGCTACGGCCAGTCCGGCCCTGCCACCTACTGAAAACCAAATGGATTTCAATCACTTGTTCCATTTCCTCTGATGCTTTATCCCTTTGATCCCTCACCAAAGACAAAAGAATATTGATTGGGGTAACAAAAGTCTTCATCTTGAGAATGCTAAGTCACTTTACTTTCACTTGTAAGAGTCAAAATGTCTTCATTCATTGTTGGGCAGGCGGCCCGCCGGGTCATTAGGTGCTCTTGACTCCGCTTCCTGCTGGAAAAATCCCGGTCATATTATGAGCTCCGCATCTACCTGGCGGGGATCTCACTGCTTTCTATTTATGTGACAGTGCAGCAGTTACACAGAAGTCAGAGACGCATATGCTGTGCGGCCACCATGTTGTTTTCACCCTATTTCACATACTTCTTTGTTTTTAGAAACAAACTTCATAAACAAACCACTAAAGCAGGGCTTTATCTATGAAAAACAAAAAGTTTTGTCCAAGCCCTTGGAGTCTTTGGTATTGTTTCCTGTTCATGACTGCCAAACTTCCCTGGTGGTCCATCAGAGGAAAAATATATGTTGGAAGTACCTCCCAAAATAGGGCGGTCAATCTAATGTGCATTGACCGGTTGCTTTAGGATTTTTGACTATGTATCCAGCTGAGGCTTTGATGCTCTAAACCTGGCTCTTCCCATAGCTTTAAATGGAGGAAGCGGGATTTTGGTGGCAAAATAACATTGAAAAAACATAACATAACTTTGTGTTTCTGAGATTTTGTATGCCGAAAGAAAGGTGTTGGGTGGAAATTTATCTTTACAGACTCACTCACATCATGAATTTAGGCTACAGAACTACTGGCTTTTGAAAAAGATGGAAACCTTGCTCATCAGACATGTATGCACAGCACTTCAGACGAATACAATAAGTCTCATCTTGGGCTACACAAACCTTATGATGTATTGGAAACACGTCCACATCTTCTGCTTACTTTAATGCTGTTCCTTCCAGATATCTCTGTAAGTACTGAAAAGTGCATTCTGCTATTTGTTAAAGTTATACCCTTCATGCTGTGCAGCACAGAGACAGCATAAGTTGGTTACAGTGCTGTGTAAAATCAGAGAGACACAAATAAAGAGGTCCTGCAACCATCTATATGAGGCCAAATAAGCAAATAGTGTTTGCAGACTTTAAAATCGTCCTCAAAGTTGAACTACCCTGCCTCAGTCACTTCTTACACATCCCGAATGTGATGTGAAAAGTTAGTTCTTCTTAGATATATTCCCATTTTCACAAGATGGTGGTCTGCACTAAGACATGGTACATGAAGCTGCAACAGACACATCTGAGCAGGCTACGCTGTCCACAAAGACAGGGTCAGAAAGCGTTATTAGTAAAGATTTGAAGAGTTGTGGCCTTCTAAGTACATTTCTGACTGTGAAGCAGATAACTTTCGTTCCATTATTGGTTTTCTTCCCTTCTTGACGGAATTGTGTAATCTTGGTGAAACCACCGTGTCTCAATCCCATTTCTGTTACAAAAAAATGAAAGTAGAATTGAAGTTGAGACCATCACATGGAATACTTAGTTTACTTCCTACTCCCCTTCAATATGCAATTAGAACAAATAGCAATTAAAATAACAGGTAATTAACTATTCTCATTATAGAACATCTAATTACTAAGACTGGGTGATGGTCAGGCATAGTAATTTTTAAATTATCCTCATTTCAATTTCTGAATCACATTTTAAATTGCAAAACCTTCTGTTTCTCATTAATGTATATAGAATAGGCATAAAGAAACCTCATGTGTTCATATTCACATTTGGAAAAACTCATAAGCAATATCAGTGGGCAAATTGGATGCTAAAGGCTAGTGCTTATATATTTGTCTGTGGCCTTGGGCTACCGAATCTGCAACTGCAATGCCATTTAAGAAAGTCGGCAATAACCACTTTGTCATAATCTGTGGCATGATTCATAGTCGCAGCAACATCTCAGCTTTTGTCCCTCTCGAGTCTAAGTAAATTCCAACATGAGTACATGGATTGGTGAGTGAATGAATGAATGAATGAGCATTTTTTCAGACAACCATATACTCAACAATTGAGTCTCACAGCACTTAACTAGACAGGAATGGGGGTCCTAACTGAACCAGTAAACTGATGACGCTCAGCGTTAGGGGCTTTGGAGAACCTGATAAAGAGGTCAGGGTTTGGTGATGGTGAATGGAAGTTTTTCCTTTGGGAAGATTAGACCTTTGCTGTAAATTGCTTGATTAATGATAAACTCATAGGCCTCATAGAGCTGAGCTATCAACATATGCAGCTCCTACATACATTTGCTTTGAACAGCAGAGTATCCCCCATGTAAAATATAATTTATGGTGTCAGGTTTCACACCAGAGCTATCACATAGATTGCCTAGAGAGAGGAGGTATTATCCACATTACCTAGATCTTGCAAGTGTTGGTTTAGGCTCCAGTACTGCCCCTCAGGTGACACAGAACTAAAAGCAACTTAACTTATGCCACAGAGACATCTCGCATATTATGCGACGTTTACAAATAGGCCAGATTAGCTAACCTAGATTTTTTTAGTCTTTAGATAGCAGAACTATTAATTGGTCTTGTTGCACACCTGTTGAATGACCTGAGTGAATTGCCCAAGACCACACATAGTGTCGGGAATGAGCTGGAACCTCACACTGGTACAGCGCAGCAACCTTTACTGGCTGCCAAACTATATGATCAAATTCAAAACTGGTGTCAGAAACTTCATTGTGTATGTTATACTGACTTTTTTTCATTTCAAACTTCAAGATTGATTATGTTTAAATTTGATTTAATAACCACTTGGCTCCCCTATGTAAATCTATTTCATAAAAAATATTTTGCATGACATCCTTTTGCATACAGATACCTCATGAGCACCAGCCGCAAATGGCAAGGGAAGTGCCTCTTCAATGTTTATCCAAGGTCATTGGAGAAAATACCTGGCTCTGGCGTGCTTACACGTGCACAATCCAGCACACCACAAGCTGAGCCTTCAGTAATATTTTGTCCTCTTAATATTTAGGTTTGAAAGATTAGTCTGGGAAGACAGAAAATCCACATTCCCATGCGAAAAGGTTAGGAACAACACTGGGTACAATTTGGCAAGAACTGAAAATGAATCAATGAATACCCTCATGATTGGTAATCCTATCGTAAAGAATCCTTCCAGTAAAGGTGGCAACTTCATACGATATCTGCAGCGCAGTATAAATAATAAGTATTGCAGCAGCTTCATTTTCTAGCTGGTAAACGAGATTAAATTGTGACACTACCAGATGTCCCATGGATAAATTGTCTAACATGATTGAAAATTGGATCAGCTTGGGTGTAATGGACCGGGCGGAGAGCAATTTTCTAACTACAAAACATCAAGTTATCTTGGCTGTCTATTTCTTATCATAAATTCATAAATCAGATGAAAACTTTATTGCTAGGGTAGTGGGCTGCAAACTCACTTTTCAGGTAACTTGTTGGGCTCAGTGCACCATCTTTGACTCAACAAGTTGGCCAAAAACGCCACCTTTGATCTTGATATGTTGGTTAGTCGGATCATTTCTAAGAATATGCAATTCACATCTGTAAGAAAGTGCCCTCTTTTTGCATGGTTGCCCCCACTTTTTGCTAAACTGCTGATGGACTTTGACTGAGTGTGCCCTGAGTTCCTGCCAAACAGGTACCCAGGGCCGATGTTCTTTCCCTAAAACTGCATTAAGACAATACACAATTGGCACTCCTGGACCACAGGTCAGTCCCTTGTAAATGGTACCACTGGTACCAAGGGCACTGTGGCCAGGGAAGGCCTCTAAGGGCTGCAGCAAGTATTGTGCCACCATTAGAGGCCCTGTACCTTTACACACACACACACTTTCTTTGCAGGCTGCGTGTTTTGGGGCAGAACAAAGTGAAGAGTCGACATGGCACATATCCCTGTGTGCCATGTCTACAACCCACTGCCCTGGCATAGGTCAGCCACCCCTCTAGCTGGGTGCACTATACCAGTGGTGAGGGTACAGGTGCATGAGCTGTGTACCCCTACAGTATCTGAGCCAATTCTTAGACATTGTAAGTGCAGTAATACCATTAAGAGTATATGGTGCTGGGAGTTTGTCATTACGAACTACACAGTACCATAATGGCTTTACTGATGACTGGGATGTTGGTATCAAACTTCTCAGCACATTAAACCCACACGGATGCCAGTGTGGGATTTAATGAAAAATGCACACAGAGGGCATATTAGAGATGCCCCCTGAAAAACGACCTAACACTAGTGTCCAGGCTGGGTGGCTGCTCGCCAGCTGCCACCATCAGACATGTTTCTGGACCCCTGGGTCGAGAGCCTGCTGCTCTCAGGGGTCTGAAACAATGCACATCCTGGGACGAGGTGCCAAGCCTCCTCCCCCAGGATGGGCAGGGTCCACGAAGGGGAAGCTTCAAAGGCTTGCCACCTTTGTGAGCTTCCCCAGGCCTTTGCTGCTTTCAGCAACTGGCCTCTACCTGTTCTGACCCCCACTTTGGGCGGGAGAATCGACGGAAAAACCAAGTGAGGAAGGGAGGTGTACCCACCTCTGCCAACCCCACCCCTCAGGTGGGGGAGGCGAGGTGAAGCACAACTCTCAGTCCCCGCCATCTTGCAGATGGGGGGACCCAGCCAAAAAGAGTGAGAATATGGCCCCCTCCCACTTAAGGGTGACATAATAGGGGGTGTACCTACCCCAAGGAAGGGACCAATTAATCCCAACCTTTACCTGTCTGTAACACCCCTAAATCTAGTATTTAGGGGCAACCCTGAACCTTGCCTCCTCAGACAAGAACCTACCAAGAAGAAAAGAAGAAGGACTGAAGAGCCGTGCTGAAACTAAGAAGAGGAGGACACCCACTAACTTGGCACCAGCCCTACCGGCCTGTCCCCACCTCGAACCTGCTCCAGCGAAATCCCGATGTGTCCTACAGCCAGCAACCTCAAGAACCCCGAGGACCTGCCCTCTGAAAGAAAGACTTTGTCTCCCGTGAGCACCGGATTTGCTCACCCGCAGACTCTGGCTCCGGCCAAATCCGCGAGTCTGCACCCGATGCCCGAGTTCGAGTGGCCCAACACCACGAGGAGGTCTCCCCAGCGATCCTGACCTGAGATCTGGTGATCTCTGACCTGCCTTGAATCTCCAAGCGAAGCCTGCAGACTCTTTCTGGAGGATCCCCCGACTGCGACCGGAGCTGGTAAGAAAATCCGATTCCTAAAGACATCCCTGCACCCGACGTCCCACGGCCTTGGGTGGCCCCACCGACGGTGTCCCAGCATCCCCAGGCATCCCAACCTACCTCTCCAACTGGTGGTCACCTCCAGAAGATCATTGTCCCTGAGCCTGCAGTCTTTGTTGTAGCCAGAGAATCCCCATTCAAAACAACAGGGCACCCGACGCCAAAACAGCACCATGCACCCAGCCGCCCCTGCGCCGCTGCGGGTGTACTTTGGGTGCTAACTTGGATTTCCCTTTGCCCTGAGCCTAACACCAGGAGCTTTGCTCCCACAACCTTGTGGCCTGCTCGTGAGCAGCTACCAACCCTAGGTCCCCTATCCCCCATTGGATAACATTGGGCCTCAGCACTCTGCAACCGGCCGCCCTAGTGCCG
The DNA here is from genome assembly GCA_963921515.1 of Calotriton arnoldi. Lineage (NCBI taxonomy): Eukaryota > Metazoa > Chordata > Amphibia > Caudata > Salamandridae > Calotriton > Calotriton arnoldi. Next base: position 546,850 of record CAWUFW010008697.1, on the reverse strand, counting down.
CTGAGGGTGTTTCAAGAGTGCATCCTTGACCCTGGTGGAACCCTGGTTCTAACCCCAGAATACCAACTCCACAAACTTTTATGTACCTGCAAACCGATAACTCAATTTCCTTCCATAGGACTGCATTGACTGCTTTTCTTGAAAATTGTGTGGAGTTGGTTTTGTATGAAAACTTGAAAAACTGCAAATATTTAAAAATTGATTTACTTACCTTTTCTCTAGGAAATGTCCCAGTGTGATATCTAGGCACATCACTGAGTAGAAAAAGTAATCCATAAAGTAATCTGTAAAGTAACCAAAAGTAATATGACAGTAATTTCCACTGCATTGAAGACCGTTTTATTCAGCTTGCTTGTATTGTTCAACCTGCCTTGAAAAGTACCATTTACACTTACCTGTGCCAGGCTTGCTTGGTTCTAGAAAATAAATACAACTAAATAATATTTTTATACAAATCAAATTGGTCTGAGTTCATTCTTTGAGTTTGTGACACCATTTGCTGATTGAGTGTGTACAACAAATGCTTAACACTACCCTCTGATAAAGCCTTACTGCTCGCCCACACTACCACAAATAGAGAGTAAGGTGCTATCTACTTTTACCTCTGCCTACCTTTGGGGTTCCACTGGACTCTGTGCACTCAATACCTCATTTTGGTATAGTATAGACAGAGCCAGCTTCCTACAACATCATACTCTGGTTAAGATACATCAATGACATATTAGTCATCTGGGAAGGAAAAACAACACTACTAGAACAATACATAGAATGGATGAACGTAAACATCCTCCACATCAAACTGACCTTCAACATATCAAAAACAAAGATGGAGTTTCTTAAAATAATGATCTATGTCGAAAACAACAATCTGAAAAGTACTCTTCACAGGAAACAGCGACCAATTCACTTTTGCTTGCAAAAAGCTGTCACCCTAAAAGTACTTCCAACAAGATACCGACAGGGCAAATGATGTACATTAGTTGCAACTGCAGCAATGAACATTTTTCATACTTAAGATAATAGAATTAATCAAGAAACTGGAACACATAGTTTATTATGAAAACAAATTTGAATCAACAGCATAAAATATAATGATCATTAACAAAAACAATCTCCTGAATCCTAAACAAAAATCATGTGTAAAGGTCAATCCAATGCATTTACTCACACAATATCACAAGGGCCACCATTGCATCAAGAAAGCACTAAAAAACATTGCAGTCTTCATGTAGATAACCCGCATAACAGGGATCAATTCAAACCAAACTGCAAATAAGCTTTAAATGCTCTAAAAGCCTCAGGGACAAACTAAGTGGCTCAGAATATAAAGATCAGTGAAAATCAGGACCACACACGTTCCTAGCTATATCTGCATGCTTCCACGCATGTCACATCTCTCTGCTCGCAAACTAGGATCCCACAAAACCACAACCTTAATGGATCACAAATACAATGAATACTGGCTCAAAGAATGGCTACACTGTACAAGCACTATTGGGGTCTATCTGATAAATTATCCCTGCAATAGACAGTATAGAGGAAGCACTAGATGACACAAGAACACTACCGAAGTACACACAAACAAGATACCGGCAAACTTCAAATTCATAGCCAACGGCAACATCCATAAACCCTCCAGGGGCAGTGGCAGGGACATTTTCCTTGGAAAAAAGGAATGTGAATTGATATTAAGACTTGACACTGTAGACAATTGCATGAATCTGGATACAGAGATGTACTATTGGCACCAATGACCCCACCTACCCCTGGGAACAACTATGGAGCCCTGAATAACATATACAGCTGTATCTAATTGTTAGGTGACCCCTGAGGTTCCCTCTATCACTAAGTCAACTTTGAGATGGACTAAGGCATTCAAGCGAGAACACCTCAAGGGGCCTAAATACGTTTTTCCATATATCTCTGCCACCCGCACCACCTCTGTTCGATGACCTGTAACTTTCTGCCATTCCCTAAATATTTCCTCCTGCCTAAATACAGATAATTGGGCTCTTTATGCAATGTAACTTATATGCTACATATTCTTTTCTTGCTCTGAATATCCTGTGATTACTATGTATGCTTTACCCAAACATGTTTATGCATACACTATACCAATGTAATAACAACATAAAACTGGATAATTAACTGCATTGATGGAAATGTAGCCGGTTTATGAAACACATTCAGACTTCCTGTTACAAGAATGGTTTTGCGTACTACATTAAAGGTTTTGCTTGTGTAATTTTCAAACTGGTATTCCACTGTTTAAAATTGGTCTTTATCTAAACATGGATGCCAATGTCAAGACAGTTTATGGTATACACAGAGACTCCCTGTAACCAGATTGTTTTCATGTTCAACATGACAAATCACACAAATTCTTCTCTCTTTTTACTAGTTCCAATATTGCCAACCCTTTGCTACCCACTGTACAGATGATCCCGGAGACTAGTCTTATGGTTTAAACCTCCCTTGACAGAGGACATTCCCCTCACAGCCGCTTAGGGTCACACTATCAGAATCACGAAATCCCAACAAGTCTTACACCAATACAAACACTTGTATTAGCCTTTCACCCTACAGTCCTAACATGGCTGCCACTGACTGTCTCAGCACATACTCCAGATGCTCAGTCCAGCCACGTAACACTCCATGAGAGGACTTCCCACCATGTATACCCCTCCATAAACCAGTCACCTCGGTATATTGAGCAGGGAGGACACATTATCTCAGGTACAGACTTCACCGCACTTCTTTGCCAAACGCGCGCCCACTCGCACCGAACGCACTTTATACTGCCTCCATAGTTAAGCACACTAGGTGACAAGACGACCTCTCTTAGCTTTCTCACTAAAATCTGTGTCTGTCCTAAACCTGACACTTTGTTATACTCTTTTCCTTTCCGTTCTTACAGGTATTTTACATGTAAAGGAACCCCATTTTAGGACTTTTCAATTTATTGTTTATATTCATGATCTCCAAATGAAAGCAGCACCTCCCTTTTATTTAACTGGTCCTATTGACATATATTGACTAACAACCTACCATCCCACCTTTAGGTCAGAAGATAGACATGACTGTTCAAGGTAAACTACCTTGCAGTACCCAATTAGCCCCCACTCCAGTACCCCCCAAAAGACTCTAAAAAGGCCACTCACCCTGGTTTCACAATACTGCACCCCTTACTTCACCAAAGACATATGCCCAAGAACTTAAGGTTCTTTCACCACACAAAACTTAGCGCAATGAATACAATGTGGTTCTTTCTGTATAGATAATAGTGCTAGCTTTCTCAACTGTGCTTTGTATCAATATCATTTTTGTATTTTTATTTACTAATAATTCATGAGAAGCTGCAATCTCTGTATGAAAGCCTGTTTCTAATTTCTTTATTACAGGTGAATTGTGACGTCTGTAGTCACCTGTAATAATGAAATGATGTAGCTGGTAAACTGTAATAAGTGATTACATTCGATTTCTGAGAACACAAGGCCTGTTGCCAGAGCCAGCAGCCAACGTGAAATGCAAAACGAAAACCGGCCTTTTCATTCTCATGACCTGTTTTCTAAAACAAACAAACAGTGATAAGCAGAAAAGAAAATTTCTGGCAAGATTTAGTTTTTGCACACTAAATATGATTACAGGAAAAATAGAATAACTGCCATTTTTTACACATTTGAGCCTAATTTTTAAGTGCTTCATTGCCTGTCTGAGCGTACATCCATTTTTGTGCCTTATAAATGTACTATGTAGACATTTTTAATCTGACTTAAGTTAAAGTGATTCTAATATCCTTTTGCAACAAGATACTACCAACTTTTTGCTGTTTTTGGACTAAATTCTTCATTTATTCTTCATGTCTTCTTCTATACTATGTCTTTCATATGCAAGAGCAAGACACTAAGGGCCCAATTCATAAAGGTAAACTTAAACCTGAAGTCTAATTTTAGACCTGAAGTCTAACTTTAGACCTGAAGTCTAAAGTTAGACTTCAGGCCTAAACTTAGACTTCAGGTCTAAAGTTAGACTTAAGGTCTAAACTTAGATTTTGGGTTTAAGTTTACCTTTTAGGTCTAAGTTTACCTTTGTAAATCGGGCCCTCAGATTTTAAGTGGTTTGAGTGATGGATACTGGAGTGACTGTGTTATAAGGAATAAAATATCCCTTGCCACACACTTTGGAGTTCCACGGAGTTCCATGGTCTTACAAAGGAACTCATCCTTTAGCCTTGTTCCTCTACATGGTCACAGAACACCTCTGTGACTTACAATATCCTTATAATGTACGGCAGGGGGTACTTTATCCCTTATGACTTACCAAAAGCCTTGAAAAAGCCCCACGCCAATTTAGCCAGATAAGGCAAAACATGTGTTGGCTGTCCTCCTAAAAACTACAATTCTATCAATATTTTGATTAAAGACCAAAAAAGAAAACACAAGAAAGAATTATAAAGAAACCTGTCTAAAGAACTAACGTTTACATTTAATTTGCCTCATTGAAATACTGTACAGTATTCAATTGAATTTTCAAATGCAGGCTGATGTTTGTCACAGACATTCTTTATCCACAACCTCTCCTTCCCTGCTTTAGGTAAGTGTCATGTGTGTCTATTCTGCCTCTTCTACTTAATAAAACTAAATGTCTAGGGAATTCCAGGGACTGTGAAGGAGAACAGAGGAGCAGGAGCCTCCTTTCACACTTTTCCTTCGGAATACACACTGATTCCTCCCAGCAGTCCCCCTTATCTACTTACAATCATTGACAGAGCTATCGGCCAATCAGTGCAAGGGAAATGGGACAATGACCAATGTATATCTTGTCAGCCAACACACACCTTACTCTGGAAATGGCACTGGAGTGACTAACATTTCTGTGTAATTACTCTTTTATTTCCCTGCCCTTTCCTTGACCACAGGATTGTTTCAGTTATGTCATTAAGGGCCAGGCCAAGCTCACTTTAATCCGGAGCCTAGTGATTGGCTGAGTTCACAAGGGCTCAGGAGTTATTGGCTGGGCTGACACAACGATCTCTGGCAGACTGTGGTTTAGTGCAGTCCTAACCAAGCACAGTGGCCAAGGGACTTCTCTTATGACAACTCTGTCTATTCTTGAACCCTCCTTCCCCAAGTCTGAGGGCTGCCTACACTTGTCCCTTGGTCTGTCCAGGGATACAGGGTGTTGATAACCTCCTTCCTAGATGTGGACTGCAGGAGATGCCAACAATAAGCTGTATCATGATCACCCTCATTGCCCTCACTGCCGGGGCTAAAGGTTGAATTTGCGGCATACCCCCTATCTTTAAAGGGTCTATCTTTTTAGATGTGTCTTCACTGACACCAGTCTCCACAAGGCTGGAGGTTGCTCTGTCTTGGCTCATAAGCCTGCCTCCGTAGCCAGCTTGCTAGACAGTGTACAAGTGTCCTCAATAGTGGCTGCGGGAAGACAGCTGCAGTCACCTCGCCGTTACCTACAGAGCTAGTGATTGCAAAGCCTGGTTCCTTCTGTGAGTGATAATGAGGGAGAAGCTCATTCGCGAACCAGATGCAACACTGAGTCTGCAGGTGGCAGGAAGGCTCCCTACTCTCCTGTGATAAGACACCCTCTTTCCATAAGGCACCCACCGTAACTATATATATTTCTGAATAATAGACAGTGGATGGTGTCCTAATATCAATATTAGATTCCAAATCAGGAGTACAAAGTTTCCATTTTTGAAATTTAACTAATTCCATTAGGTATAAAATTGCAAACACTGGTTGCCATCGACATTTGTACAAATGGCAATTTGTTATCACTCAAAACGCTTTCCCTCTAGATAACATTTTGTTTTAATTTGATGGCAAATCCTAAGGGTTGTCCTCTTGGTCTGGTCGTGGCAGAAGTGCTACCTTATTTGGCCAGTAGGTGTCTTCTTGCCCTTCCTGTGACTGCTACTGCACCATAATTGTGACTACTGTCTGTTGAAAGGCAGCAGTACCCGTGGGCTTCTGCTTCTTATGCAGGGCTGCCAAGTATTCAGTTTACATATGTGTGATATTTCCACATTTGAGAAGTGCTTATGCATGACATTTTCATGTCTTATACGTGACAGGTAAAGTGACACTTATTACTGCCAATTTCATTGCCATGATTGTTCTTGGGTACATCTACTGAATGTCTCAGAGTACAGGACTTGTATTGATTCATTCAGTTATTCATCCATATCCTGAAACGTCCTTCTTAGCAATCTCTTTAATAGGTGTATGTTCTAAGAACTTGACAGAGGCTTGAGTGCAGCGACTCTTACTGCCCCCAGCACCCAACCCCCAGAGGCTTTCCCATAGTGCCTCGACTACCCGCAGTACCATATTCCAAAGAAGTCCTCTGCCCCCAGCATCCAAATCCCCAGAGATGTTATTGCAATAGCCTCACTACATCAGGACTGTTAGAAATTGGATTTTTGGTAGGCTAGGGCATGTGCCAAAGCCAGGCAGAAACCACCACTCTAGTCAGGATAAGGGAGTTACACTCCTAAAATAACCCCTGCTCACCCCCTTGGTAGCTTGGCACGAGCAGTCAGGCTTATCTTAGAGGCAGTGTGTAAAGCATTTGCACATAACCAACAGTAATACAGTGTAAGCACTACAAAAGGACACCACACCAGTTAAAAAAAATATCCAATATTTTTATATACTTAAGACAAGACCAAAAACGATAAAAGTCCACAATACAGGACTTAAAAATCTTCAGTTATCAAAATATGCTTGAAAAACAGTTCCTTGATGTCGATAACTCCGTCCGGGGCTATCACGGCGTCGTGAACAAACAAATCCAAACAGTTCTGGCTGACCGCGATGTCGCGGGCCAGCTATGGTGTCGGGAAGACCCGCAAACAGTACCTTTTAGAAATGCAGGGCGTCGGCGACCTCTCGTTGAGTTTCCGAAAGCACGGCGTCCGCAGGCGTCGGTTCCGGGGGTCGGTTCCGGAGTCGTCGGGGCCCTCGAAGTCACACGCGTTGCAGATCGAACTCCTCTCTGTTGAAGTCAGGAGCGCTGGCGTCGGTAGGCGTCGGGTGCTGCGGTGTGAAGTGCAGCGGTGTGGCGTGCGGTGCCCTCAGGTCACGGTGCAAGCAGCGGCTCTGTGGCGGCATCAGATGGCGACGTCGGTGAGACCAGGGTCACGGTGCGAAGTGAATGCGGTGCTCGTCACGGTGCTGGCAAGTCGCGGTGCAAGCAGCGGCGTCGTCGTTGCTGAAGCGCTGTCGTCGGCTGACGAACTGGAGTCGATGGCGCCGGTAGGCCAAGGCTGTGGTGCGGGATGAGGGCGGTGCGTCATGTAACTTTACGAGCGGTGCCCTCGAACACGGTGCAAGCAGCGGCGTAGATTTCGGCGTGGATCGGTGTCGTCGGGAATACTAAGGCGTCGTCGTGAAGTGAGGCGGTGCGGAGTGCGGTGCCCACAGGTCACGGTGCGAGTAGCGGCTCTGTGGCGGCCTCAGCAGTCGTCATCGGTGAGACCAGGGTCGCGGTGCGGCGTTGCGGCGGTGCCCTCTGCGGTGCCTTCAGGACACGGAGTCGGCAGCGTCGTCGTCGACGTCGTCGGGTTGCTTCTTCTTCTGTTGCAGCACAAAACACACAGTCCCCAGTGCTGAGGGCAGAAGAGCTTGAAGTCTTTTCTGTTCCTGAGACTTCTTGAACAGGGGGCAAGCTCTACCTCAAGCCCTTGGAGAAAATCACAAAAGTAGATTGCAGAAAGTTCAGTCCAGTCCTTTCACTGCCCAAGACAGAAGCAGCCACTGCAGGCCAACACAGCAAAGCACACAGCAATGTGGTAGTTCCTCCTCACAGCTTCTCCGGCTCTTCTTCTTGGCAGTCTTCTTGGTCAAAAGAGTTCTAAAAGTCAGGGGTCTGGGTCCCAATATTTATATCCCAAAATCCTTAAATCTCTTAGGCAGAGAGTGTCTGTGCCCAGCCAGAACCAGTTCTGCCTTCTCTGGTGTGACTTCCTGGCAGGAGGTGGAGACGGCATGGTCAGAGGCAGACCAGGCCCTTTGAGGTGCAAGGAAATCTCCTCCCCCTTCCCCAATTGCAGCCCAGGTCTATTCAGCCCTTTCCTGACCCACCTAGACTATCTGGAGCCACTCCTGCTCCCCAGCCTTCTGTCATCCAAAACCCAGACAGGCAATCTACATTCCAGCAGAGGCACACAGGATGACTGAGCAAGAAAATACCTACTTTCTAAAAGTGGTATTTTCAAACACAGAATGTAAAAATCACCTTCACTAAAAGATGCATCTTTAGATTCTGAGTTCAGGCATACTAAACTTTATTTTCCTACCTAATTCCCGGGCCAGTTATGTTTATAAGATGTTATAAACAAACTCCCCATTCTGTCCTATAGGGAACAGGTAGCCTTGCAATAGCGAAAAACGAAATTGGCCGTAATTCACTATCAGGACATGCCACACACACCAGGGCATGTCCTACCTTTCACATACACTGCACCCGGCCCACAGGGGTACCTTGGGCCTACCTTAGGGTGGCTGACATGTAAGAAAAGGGAAGGTGAGGGACTGGCAAGTGTGTGCACTGGCCAAGTCGACATGGCAGTTACAAACTGCGCGCAGACTCCGCAATGAGTTACCTTTTCAGGGCTACTCACGTGGGTGGCACAATCAGTGCTGCAGGCCCGCTAGTAGTATTTGATTCACAGGCCCTGGCACACTCAATGCACTTTACTAGGGACTAACAAGTAAATCAAATATCCAATCATGGAAACACCAATCCATAACACAATTTACCACAGGAGCACTTGCACTTTACCACTGATCAGTAGTCAGAAAAGTGCACAGAAACACCACGCCAGCAAAAACAGAGTCAAAACAGGGAGGTCAGAAAGCAAAACCTCAGGGAAACACGCCAAAAGATGCCAAGTCTAACAAGGACCAAAACACACCTATGTGGAGTTGCTAGCTCTTTGCAGAGAGTAGATGCTGGCTTAACATCCTGTGTGACCAATCCACCCTGTCTCATTTAGCCCTAGTACGGACAGACTTTCCTACCCCAGCGCATAGCTTCCAAGTGACCCAAACCATTTGTAACACTTGTAGCCACCCTTGCCTTTTTATTTACCATTGCTTTCGGGATCTGCAGTGCCTCCCCATGTACCAACAATCGGACACCGGAAATTGCAAGTCCCTACCTGCAAAATGCTGTTAGCTTAAAAGCCAGGACGGACTGAACGTGTCTCTCATGTACATAGGCTGTTTGGCAGCTCTGCCAGCACATCCCTGTGAGCGACCTCTTGAAACTACAACCCACCCCCAGCATCTTTGATACAGTACAGGTAGGCTCCCTAGTGAGCTGGACACCCCATGTTTCAGGGCAATTCTAGAAATAGATGCAAAAAATGCCACAGAAGTAAAATTAAAGGAGAAAGGGTTATTCACATGGCACAATAAGAAGACGTTTCAGACTGACCTTTGCAAAGGTCACAAATGTCATATTTACAAAAAATTAAATATTTATCTTTTGACTTTGAAGCTGAATACCAACATTTCATGCTGTCAAGATCAATTTCTTACACTGCTCTTTACATATTAAAACAGGACCATTGTACTCACAGCACGGCATGTCCTAAAAAGTAGAAAGAGAAAAAGAGAGTGTTGATAGCACAATACCCCACACGGAGCCGCCTGGCCTATATCCTATACGAATATGACATTCACACAGCATTTTCATACTATATACCGTTTTTTACCGTGAAAGTTCGAATTTACAAATTTTTATATATAGAGTTCAATGTCCAAAAGAAGGCAAATATCTGGTTAGCCGTCACATTAATTACAGGTATTAGCAATTCCTTTTTAAGAATTTTCAGGGGAATAGCATTTTTTTCAACTCCAATATGGTATGCCGTTTTAATAATCCCTATGCAAGCACTGTATCCACAGTAATACACACAGGGCCTCAGAGGGATTACATTCTCCAGAATTCCTGGGCCGTGCTCCTGACGCTCACATCGAGGACACACCATGTGATGGCCTGCCTGACTGCCTGCTAACACGTGTGCTCTATGCCGGTGTTTTCACTCAGTTTCACCAGCTCTGGCACACGCATGGATGCCAATTACCTTTTACCAACGCACTCACAGCACCTGGGGCATTTGGGCCATAAGGGGCAGCACATACTCGCTTTTTGTGTGAAAAAGGCTGCTTTATTGAAGACAGATGCACATCACATAAAATTCACCCTACCCTTTGCCTCACAAAACTAGACCTCACTATACAGTACTTCACCTACTTTCCCTTACCCCCACCCCTAACTTCCCCCTTAACATCCTTACCCTGGCATTGAACGGTAAACCTTTACATTGATAAACACTTTTACCTACATCTATTATCATCTAACTATCTAAGTATCCTAATGCTTAACTTTTCCTTTCTTTCCTCCAGGCTTAACTTTATTACCACCCCCCAAATTGTCCTACTTCCCCATGGTTCATAACCATCATCTTAATGTATAACCATGACAACTGAACTGTCCACCACCACTCATAAAAAAAAGGCCTACCCTCACACCTCCCCTTTTCTGTCCCCCCATTTAGGAACCTATATAAAGCCTTATATAGTGCCACTTTTATCTGTATCAAATACAACTGTAACCCGTTCCTTGATAAATGCACTCCATCCCTTCTGAAGAAATATGTTGCATCGAACCTCAGCTCTGGATGTTATACCCTGCCAAACCTCTCTTCCCTACAAAAGACCCTCATATCTCTGTTAATCTTATGCCAGGCCTTGTCAATGGTGGACGGCTTGGCCGCCCCTCTCCAATGTTGCCGCAGGAGAAAAAAAACGTACAGATGACAAATGTCCCTGACCACTGCCTCCTAATCTCCAGCATGTCACTCTTAAATACTTTTAACAGGGCAGGGCCTTTACATACCACTAAGTCATTTTGACCTAAATGTAACACCAGAATGTCAGGCCATCTGTGCCTCCTCAGTCGCTGATTCAAGTAATATAAAAGTTCTCACCATTTCATACCACCTTTTCCATGCCATTTCACTGTAAAAAGCTGTTTATCCAGCCCAAGGTTACCGCCTCAACCTTTCTTGAGTTCATGCTGTTTGGCCCATTTAATAAATGAATGTCCCACGATCCATATTGACAAATCAATTGCTTCTGGCCCAGCTACTGCACCTGAAAAGAACACAAATGTGAGATACAGAATTGACGCCATCATAACCTCCCTTCCTGATCCCAGCGCACATATTGCCGTAAGCTGCCTGACGACCAATGCCCCAAGGCCAAAATCCTTTCCCTACCCCAGCCCCTCTGGGCTGCCTCAGTGGCCGCACCAATCCTGAAAGAATGTGTCCTGAAGTCCCCCGGGTTGTCTCCCATGCTTTCCAATGTTCTTCGCATTACTCACAGAAGCTGGTGAACAGTCACCCAGGACCCGTCCACGAGACAAAATACTTCCCCGCTATCTGCCCCACTAACCTCCGACCGCTTCGCTCCCCACTGTACAGGACACATATCCTGGGCTGGAAAAACTTGAAGCCTCACTCCCTTTCCCAGCGCCCTTTGGTCCATTTTGGGTTGTCGTATGCAGAATTCCAGCCAGCCCTCCTGGCCTTCCATATCTCCCCAGTCAACCCCGGAATGCCTTTCCTACCCAGCAGTTCTGAAACCTGAAAGGCCCCAAAAAACATCCAGGACCTGAGAGTCAAAAAAAGAACCCATTCTCCCTTTTCTCTGCATATCTGCGGAAGCACCACTATCATTTTGCTGAGCAACCGGCGGGAAAAAGGCCTCCTTAGATGAGGCCGACGACCCCTTTCCCCTGGACCATCCCTCTAACATTCTTCTTCCCAGTTCGCCGACGAAGGCATGTAACCCCATAAAAGCTTGTCCATGAAGGCAATACCCACCAGTTTACCCGAAATCGGGACCCTTGAAAGCACTTTACCAATCAGTGTGAGGATGTACTGTACTACATCCTCTTTCCCGCCCCACTGCTTTGACCTCCACTTAGCTCCCCCCACTTGAAACTCTTTCCAGGCCAGAGCATATTCTTTTCTGGTGGATAAGGCCAGAGACCTTACCACCAACTGCTGCATCCCCTCTCTCATATCCTCTACATGTTTTCTGGTATCATCGTCCGGTGTATGTTGGCCTCCGTGGCCAGCCCAGGGAACGTCTCCCACTGTGAATGAGACAAAGCGTCTTCAATGTCATTGTCCACCTCTGGTACGGGCTTTGCTCTGAAGGCAAAATCATGCTTCAAACAGCACATCACGAAAACTCGCAGCAGCTTAAGTACCTGTTCATCTCTCGCTGACTGCCTGTGCACTACGTGTATGACTGACATATTTTCTACCCTGATAAAGATCTTTTTGTGTGCAAGCTCCTGTCCCCATAATGTCACTGCCACGACTAATGGGAAAAATTCCAGGAAAACAATGCTCCTAACCCTTGCTTCCAAGCCGTTGACCATTCTTCTGCGCCCCACCTGCCCTGCCAGTAAAGCCCAAAACGTATCCCCCCAGATGCGTCTGCACGTCCCGCTCACATTCCTTTGGACTGACCATTGGAATCCCATTGAAATCGTCCAGGAACCTGCGCCACATGTGCAGGTCCTCCCTTGTGCCTGCATATAAACGCATGTGATGATGGGGCGAGGACAGCCCTGCCAAAGACATGCCCAGGCGCCTACAGAAAGTCCTGCCCATCCTGACTAATCTACACACAAAGTTCAAATGTCCCAGCAAAACTTGCACCTCCTTGACCGTCACCTTTGGTTTGTCCAGCATTGCACCCAATAACAGTTGCATTTGCACCTTCTTGTCTACCGGGAGGCGTGCTTCCATGGATACAGAATCCAGTTTGAGACCCAGAAACGAAAGCACAGTTGCTGGCCCCATAGTTTTTTCTGGAGTCAGCGGTACTCCGATGTTGCCCATGAGCTCTTGAAAACTTGTCAACTGGCGCAGACAGTCTGCAGAACCAGGCCGCCCCACAAAGAAGAAGTCATCTAGATAGTGCGTTACAGTCCTCTTCCCCGTGTGTGGTGTAAAAACCCACTGTAGGAAGGAGCTGAACCGCTCCTAGCAACTGAAAATCCTCCGGATGAACTGCCAAAAGTCGGAAGGCTGACTTACGGTCATACTTCTCCATGAGTGCGCCCCTTCCGATCTGCTCCACCAATGCCATAGCCACAACCACTGAGGAATATGAAACCAACGTCACCTCGCCTGGGATAAAGTCATTAAACGAGTTCCCCTCCGGCCATGATAAGTGCTGTATGAGCTGGAACGGCCCTCTTTCTTTTTTGGGCACCACCCCGATCAGTGATAACATCAAATTGGGCATAGGCCATTGGCCAAACGGTCCCGCCATTCTGTCCTCATGCACTTCTTTTGCCAATTTCTCCCTCACAACTTGTTTATGTGTCGCCACAGATTTCAAATTGTCAGCCCATCTTGTGATTCTGGGGCCCCTGTACCCCAAACAAAACCCCTTCTGGAAACCGTCGCTCAACAACTTTGCGCCCTGTCTGTCATGATATCCTTTCAACCACTCGTCAAGCCGGTCACCCTCGATTGGCGCATGAGACTTTGCCCATATTGCCATGTACCCCCGTCCTCCCCTGTTTCCCGACACTCGCTTACCCTGCTGTCCATTATAGCCCCCTTGGTACTGGTTCCACTGTCCTGCCCCATAGCACTGGACCAGCGAATGTCGTCCTGTCACTTTGAATATTCGTGCCTGAACTTGCAGTAGTCTCTAGTGCACAAGCCTTTATTGAAGTCCCAACATGTTCCCATTGTTCCCCTATGTGCCTTGGCCGCCGTCCCCACCCCCGTCCGTTGGGTGAGGCTGAAAGGGCTGATACACCAATGGTAACCCACTCGCTGTGTATGCCGTCTTGCCAAACTTCACTGACCCCATCGTTTGCTGATATAAGTCAGTGTAAATTTTCCCCCACTCCGCCGCTGTGTCCCAAGCCATCCGTGTCCTAAATTCCTCATCATAAGTTACCCACACATACCCTCCGTACGTGATGTGTGCCCTACGAATGACATCCATGTATTTCAAGAGTGATACAAACCGCTCTGGATACTTTGTGCAATATACACTTGCAAAAACGAGAAAGGCCACAGTTCAGTTCTCTATTGTCATAGGCACCCTAGGCCTTCTAGACAATTCATTTTCCCCCTCCTTTGACCCCCTCCTTGACCCGCAATTTTCTGTGGAGGAGCTTCAGCATCTCCACATACTCCCCCTTCCATATTCTTTCTTGTGTTGCTAGCATTAAATGCACACCAAGTGGCCTTGGTCACCCCCATATTCGGCAATCTCTGGAACTTCATTTCTTTACCTTCCTTCGTCTTTGTGTCCTCCACTCCTGCCTTCTCCTGATTGTCCATCACCTCCGCTTTCCCCTGTAGCGTCTCCTGTAGTCCTTTTGCTGCTGTGTCCGACCTCTTTGCTTTCTGGACCTCCGTCAGTACCTTACCCACCCCCACATTGGCGTAATCAAACTGTGCCTGTGTTCTCACCCCTGCATCCTTTATGTACTGTACTTTCCGCAAACGTACATCCCCACTATCTTCATCACCCCCCACAGCCACCCCCACGGACACCTTGCTATGTTGAAGTGAATTGCCCCCTTTTCCACCAGCACCCTTACCTGGCATTAAGGTCGGCCTCCTCCGTGGATCCAGCCGCCCAACCAGTTGTGAAGGGGCTCCACCAGCTGCTTCCATCTGACATATCCCCGTTCCGTCGTGATCCTCCTGTAATGAACTATGAATAAGTGCATTATGTGAGCCCCCCTCGCACTCCTCACCCACCACCTGTTTTCATTTTCCTGTGCATCATCCACAATTTCTCCTTTTTCTAAGCTCGCTTCATAATAATCCAGTTGTTCCTGCTCTTTGCCTAAATCCTCTGGCCCTATGGGCCCCATGGCTTGCCTGTCAAACATGTCATTCACCCTAAGTTGCACTCTGGTATCCATCTCTGAGGGAGGACAGGGTGCCGTGGTGCGCCCTCTTGTCTCGACCCCTAACTGACGCTGCTTGCCGACAGTGCTTACCGTCCGAAGGGCCGCATTGACCTGTCCCAGCTGTTGAACCACAGAGGCCTCCGCAGAGAGTCATGTGGCAGTGTTGTCGCCGTCCCACATCGCTATATGGTTGGCCGCCCTAGACCCTGCCTCCTCTTCTCCATGGACTCTGTGAGCCGCATAAGCCTCTCCAGAGTCCCCATGTCGGCCCTGTCGCTGTCCCTGAAAAAGAAAAGGCAGGTCCGATGTGCTGTTGTTAGGGTCCCTCTTTCCTTGCTTCTCACCCTGATCTGGCACCCAAAGCCAACTACCCCCCTGCATCCTGTTCCAACTAGCCTCTCTATCCTGCTCACTGTCCTGCTCACACCACCCATCCCCTCTCCTACCCCCTCCCGCTGAGTGGCCACCCCTCCCCGCTGATGTCCCCTACCCATTTGAACAGCACTGGGCATAAGTCTTCACCTTGGGCTTCACCCCATCCCCCTTCCCCTCCCCCTCCACCATTCTTCCCTCCCCCTCCACCTCCCCCAGGCCCTCCTCATCACTTCACTCCAGGGCTGACACAATTAAGGCAGAGGCAGAACCCTCCACATATTGCTGGGCCCCTTCCCCCTAGCAAATGTGCCCTACTTTCTCCATGCTCCTTACTGCTCCCTTTGGTTGTACCCTGCCCCCACCCCTTCTCTTTGCTCCAGAGACCCTGCAGCAGTTTGGGGGCCCTCTCAAGCCACACCCCTGCAGCTAATGACACTGGTGGGCATTTTACTACACCTCCATCAGCCCCCCTCTCACCCTGCCCCCCTGCTCCTTCTGGCTCCCTCAAGATGCTGGATCCAGGCCTAACAATTTCCACCACTCCCCCCGGTCTGTCGCCATGTGGCAGACAGCTCATCCCTCATTAGCTCCCCACCCTCCTCCCTTTCCCCAGCCAAGGGCGGGCTTCTTTCCCTCCCCCTTCCCTTCACTACGCTCCACTGTGGGGCGAGCTGCCTTCTCAGGAAGCGCCGCATCACTTTCAGGGAACTTAGCCCTGCCCCCTCCATGCCAATAAATATCAGCGCAGGCCGACACACTGGGCCTTTTCCAGCACGCGAGCCACCTGCACTTCTCGGGCCGCTCTCCTGTTCACTGAGCGGCCTCCTACCGCTTACCTGCGCAATGCTGCCACAACACAGGGGCGAGCAAGCGATGACCGCTGCCGCCAGACCGCCCGCTGCATGCCTCACCAGGCGTGTAATGACCCGCGCGCCCAGGGTGAGTAAATCCATGCGGCCTGCCTTGGCCAGCAGGCGCATGGCCTCCTTGACTCTCACATCGTCCATACTACCTAACCTACTTACGCTGTACTAAACTGAAAAATTTGCTACTAACTGCACACTGACGGCCACCGTGTCACCTACAAAATGGTGATTGTCCCTATAAAATGGCCATTTATATACTGGGCTCAAAGCTCAACACAGCCTAGCCCAAAGAGCCCAAAAGAAGCCCGATGTAGCCCGGGCTGCGCCGTGTCCCAAACTCCCCAGAGGGCACACCTGCCTGCGGTCGGCTGCCCTCCAAAGCCAATTCTCTATCCACCAGCAACACCTGTGCTGGCCCCGGGGTATAATTAATCCTGCAACCCCATTGGTCTATTGTCTTGCTAAACAAGTCCAGCTGGTCCGTCCCCGGGGGATATAATCTCTCTTCATCGGCATATAGTGACCACAAGCGGGGGAGAGCGCAAGCATAGTAGGTGGTACGAGCAGTAGGGACTGTGACAATGTAAGTAAAACCCAGGTTTTAGTGACCAATGCCAGGGCTCTTTGAGCATTTGGCCTTGTTGAGTTGAATTTAACTTAGCTACAAATATTATTCTTATAGTATTATTATGGATACCAGTGTTTTCTTTGATAAGCTGACACTTCGACAATTTCTTTCTCCCCTCCACCATTTAGTATACCACGGGGGACCCAGTATTTGACTACAGGGCAAATCCCCCTCAGCCCCCGTGGGGTAAAATTTACCCATTATTAGAGTAAGTGAAAAAATACACAGCATGCCGCCGCCTATGTATGCATCCCATGACCCTTTCGGTCCACACGTTTGTTTGTATGTACTATTGAATACGACTGCTAAACTATTAGTTTGTTTTGTTCAAATCTGGTCGCAAAACTGCAAAAATCTATGTATGAGACAGCGGATGCACCATACTGAGGACCGCAACACTGATGTGAAGCATTGCATGCGCAAGATGGTATGCTATGTTGTAAAGAGTGCGGCACCAGAATGTGGTGCGCAATAATCACAGCTTGAAGTATGTAAAGTGGCGCATATGTGGGAGTTGTGCGCATCACGTATGTAAATCCACATTTTGGCAGTAAAGTTTGATGCCATATACTTACTTATTTTACAGGTACTTTTAGATAGGTAAGTATAAATTGCCTGTGCATGCCATTACTTAATAGGCATGCCACGTGAAATGTTCTACAGACAAAATGCACTTCACCAGGGGAGTACTATAAAAAACAAACCTGCCCTGACAAATGCCCAGGACCTCAATAAGCCAGTAGTGTAGGGCTGAAACATGTTGGCAATTTAAAGGGTCATAGACCATAATGTCCTCAATGCCCCTTCGTAGTTATTTTTAATCTTTCCCATCCACCCTGCTAATAAAGGGATACATTGGGAGTGGATGAGGAATTCTTATATAATTGTTATGCTCCCCCTAGATAATAATATACAAAGAGTTCCCTGGAACACGGTTGGGCCTCGGTCAGGTTGACCCTGACATTTAGGGTTCAGGGTTAACCCGATGATGAAGCATGCCAATATTAGAGTGGGTTATGGGTTATTTATAAAACAGGATCATTTTCCCTATTCCCCGCCTCCTACTGAGGTAGTGTATAGGCATGGCACGTATCAATTCCCTTCTTGAATAGCATCTCTTCTAGCAGAGGGATACCTTTATGTTGATTGTGTCACAACACAGATGCCAAGCGGCTCCATGTCACATAACAGTCTCAACTAACCTTACTTTTTTGACCAATTGCACTTAACATACAGCACTTAACATGCTGGTGCCTGAGAGCCGATGCTTATAATTGTTTCTCTGAACACATTTTACAGTTACAGTGAAACTACAAATCACAAAATGCAAACTGACTGCTTTCTAAAAAGCTGGGTCTTGCTGTAAATCCCTCATGACACGTTGGAACTTGGCAGCTTGGTAACCCTGAAGAAAGATGAAACAGTTGCTTTTGCTTGTCACTGCCTTCCAGTCCCATTTTACAAAATAGCCAAGCTCACATTGGTTTCTTATCAGGTGCTTCTGTTTTCCTCGAGGCAAACTTGCAGGAGATTTCTCTCTATTTCTACTGTCAGATCTCAAGCTGAAGTCTGACATTTTGTTCTGCAGTGAGATCTATTAAGTGTACAAATACAGCTCTGGTGACTGGCACGGCCAGACTGTTTATCCAGTGCCCGAGTGTCTTCGCCTCGGCAGGAGTATCATGGGGAAAATGTAATGCATTCACTTTCCTACCCGAGTCTCTTGCAGCTCACTCAGAATTCATAAATGAATAACAGGAGGTAAAGGGGAATTGGGGAAAAGAGAAACACACGTGCTGGCAGTGATGCACTTCTAATTGCGGCTCATACAGGACGCTTAACTGACTACCACTTTGCAAGCTGTAAATAATACACAAAAGAAGGTAAGCTTCCCTAAAATTAGTCTGATTACAATATTCACATGAAATGGTACAGCAACTAGCCTGATTTAAATACCTGTCAGAATATCTCCTCTAGCTCCACATGGATTTCTCTGACATCTGCTATATTTTTAATAATGCTCCTAAAAACAAATGAACAAATGTAAATGCCTGTATAAATGCATGTCTGTTTCAACGTAGAAAGTTATTTGTAACATGTTCAAACAAAAATCTAGTATAACAGGAGTGGGCAGCAGGAACAAACCAGATTTTATGTATTAATGAACAAAAGAAAGTCTTACACAATAAATAAAACCAAATGAAATGTTGGCAACTTGCTTCAGAAGTTGATTTAGCTTTGTGCAAACAACAGTTAGTTTATAACTATTTTCTGGCTTCCTCTAGAGATCATGTCACATAAATCTTTTATCCTTATCATGCAGGCAATTAAACAAAATTAAGTGGTTTCACCTCTTTGAAGAAAAGCTAACAGCACCAACTGCCACCAAACTTGGGTGTTTTGGAAGCAAGAAATGTTTGTCTTTGTGAAGTGTCAAATTATTACATCCCCTTTGAAGATGACTCAGTGGTTTCATTTTTAGAAAGCTCTACAGAAGCTGCGTGATGAATCAAACTCTCCCTTTGTTTACGTAGCTGAATGGAGAGAAAGTTAAGATTTGAAATTAATTACTATTTTGAAACCTGCCCAATGTCACAGCCTAAATGCTGGGTTGAAAATGTTTTCATATTGTAACACCTCCTATTTTATTTAGCATAATCGTTTGTTGCCATTTCTTCCTGTGATGCTATGTTTAACAGCTCCTTCCTGTCATCTTCTAGTTTATAACCAAGCAGTGGTGTTGATGTGTCTATGACTGTGACACCAGGCCTTCTGCTGCCAGGTTTGCTCTGCTCATGCTGCACTGCACCTGGTCACAGCATGGTGGCAAGAACTGCTCGTACGCATGCGCTCAGTAGTACAAGTGACCCCCGCAGTTGCATCTCTGACCTTGAATAGAGAGAACAGGAGTCGAAGTGGGCGGGATTTGTGGGACATGTCTTGCCAATACCTTTTTAATTTAACAACAGTTACCCTACTTTTTAGGTCTCGCTGAGCCAGCGCATGCGCTGCTCTGCGAGACAGTTAGTGGCTTTTCAAAGTGCTACCACAATCTTTTCCTGGCCTCAAGCTTGCGTTCACGAGCACGTGCACGCGCGCAGCCGCCATGTGGCTTTCATGGCTCATTAAGCCTTGCTCTCCCAAGCGCCTCGCTCTGCCCCTCCCCCACCACAGAGCGCGTCCCTGCCATCACTTTCGCTTTCGCGGCCGCGTTACTTTCACGGCCGCGCGGCCAA
The DNA here is from genome assembly GCA_963921515.1 of Calotriton arnoldi. NCBI lineage: Eukaryota > Metazoa > Chordata > Amphibia > Caudata > Salamandridae > Calotriton > Calotriton arnoldi. Next base: position 526,745 of record CAWUFW010008697.1, on the reverse strand, counting down.
TGCTTGTTTAGCATGTGTTTTCGGCTGGAACACTAGCGCTCGTGTTTTTAGTTGCTGTGCGCTTGTGTTTTCTTTAACATTTGTTTTTGGCCGGAACACTAGTGTTCGCTCCTCCTCCTGACAGCCGCTGTTGCAGCTTTACTTTAGTTTGCGATGTCGCCCCGAAACTATGGCAGGCTTCACTTTTTAAAAGGGACACTTTACTGCCCTGCCCCACTTTGCCTTTCTCCAGGTCACTTTGCTCCTTTACTAGATACCCATTGCATTCTGTACGATGTCCTACTATTTCCTGTTGTGCTGCAGTCATCAGTCTCTGTCCTTTAATGAGAGGGCTGGCCAGTTGTCGTACAAACAGAAAATGACACCTAAGCTTTCACTTTCGTTCTGATCCTCCCTACTGGTTCACTGCAGTTTGGCATGACGGACATGCATCGGTAATCAGTAGGGGGCAGTATTCTCAAAGTATGACAGATTATCTTGAAGCATTTTGGTGTGTTTTGGCGGAAAGCAACGAAGAAGTTGGAAACCGAAAGCAAAATGAGTGACTTCAAATTCTTGGGTACTTGATTTGAAAACTGTTATAAGATGTTTCAGCACAGCAGTAACAGAACTCTTTAGTACTCCGTGCTGGCTTTAGGTTAGGTCGATGCGACCTGTGCCGTCGCACCTGGGGCCAAGCTGGTATGGGCTGTCTTTGCATGACAGGCTGAGGTGAAAACAGAATAGCTTGCTTGCAAAAATCTTTGTATGCACGGCATTTTTTAGGCGATAACTGCAACAACATCATAAATAACTCTGGTGGTTAATGCACTTGATGGAGAGGCTGCGATTTGTCTCGTCACAGTTTTGACTCTTGATAAGGCATACAGGGTTGTTTTTGGCCAGCATGACTAAAAATAATAATAATCAGAAAAAGGATTCTGATGCATACAGCACTAATGCACCCAAATAAAAAGTACATTAGCCCTGGCTGCTTTATGTGTCCATAAATGTTTCCTGAAGCAAGCATGCATGACCCAGTGTGTAGTAATTGTATAGCTCTTCAATCACTGGTGGCACAGCACCCAGGATAATGTGCTGCATGGCTAAAGGCTTAGAAAGTCCCAAAGGCGAGACCTATTGGCTATGCCAATGCTTGTTGTTAAAAGACAACCATCCAGGGAGGGCTCATTCTGATAGTTGAGATGCCTCATCTGAAATGGAAGGGATGGAATCTCATGTGCTGTGAAGCTGAAGGAGGAACTGACAGCTAAACAAATATCACGTCTTCTTGCTGGGGTGCTTGCTGCCTGAAAGAAATTTAAACAATGTGTGATACTGGTTAATCTGCAAACGAAAAAGCTGCTTGGAAGCTTTCATTGGCATAAATGATGGCGTCACTTGAAGCTTTGTGATGACAGAGATTTATTCTTTTTGAGAGGTATTGTAAGGGTATTACCTGCTAAGCTGTGGAGTGTGTGCTTTTAATTTACAGTTCTAAAAATATTTGCACCAGGTACAGTCTGTGTATTACCAAAATCTTTATTTTGGAATCACTTTTTATTCTTTAACCGATATTTTGTGAATTTTGTGGCAGCCTAACTTATACTGTGTGTAATGCAGTTTAAAATAATGAATTACATATTCACAGTGCTTTCTGTCACATGCTGGGACTTCATAGCATTAAAAATATTCAAGTAACTATTCACTACTGAACCAACCAGGATTCAGTCTTGGTTACACACACAGACATCTGCAGTGATCACATTAACCAATAGAGATTTCATAACTTGAAATAGTGCATTTCCCACTGATTAGTTCAACTTGCATTTTTTTTTAATAAGGTCTGAGTTATTTTATATACAGTTACCTGAAGGAGAAAAACAAACAAAATAGTTCTAGAATATTTTGTTCTGTTTAGCCATGCCTTTGGCCCTGCCCTCACTCTGTGACATCACTCCATTGCACTCAGGTGCACAGTTCCAATACATACAGTGGCTGACAAATCGACCATCCAGGAATGGATGAGTGGAATGGACATTTACATTCACAAAAAGAAAGTCAGGTGTATGGTCAGATGTATGAGTAGTTACTTAAATAACAATTTAAATACCACTTACTAATTTATTTAATTCCTTCATAGCACTACTGATCCCTACATATTATACATAAACAATAAATTATGTACTTGTTTAAATTAATCTGCATGATATGTTACATTAGACTTGGGGCCAGATGTAGGTAAAATCAGTTTAGCGAGTCCTTAATAGCGAGTTTTAGGGAATCGCTATTAAGGACTCGCAAAATGCTATGTAGGTAGGAATCTCAATAATTTTAGCGATTCCTACACATTCCTTATTTGCGACTCGCAAATTGCGACTCGCAAATAAGGAATGGCTTCCCATTCATTCCTATGGGCCAAGAGGCCCATAGGAATGAATGGGAATTGTGCGCGCAATTTCAAAGGTGCAAGGGTTCCAAAAGGACACCCTGTTGCACCCCTGAATTGTGCATGTGTGCACTTTTGGCGCACATACATGCCCTAAGGGCATGTATGTGTGCCACATGGCACTTTGAAATAAGCAAAAAAGTGCATTTTTAAAGGAAATCGCAACTTACCACCAACTTCAAGTTGGTGGTAATTTGCGATTCCTTAAGGCAATATCGCAATTTGAGATGCCTACTAGCATAGCATTTAGGGAATCGCAAATTGCGATTCTCTAAATGCTTGTGCAAAATAAGGAATCGCAATTTTTGCAATTCCTTTTTGCAAGTAGGTATTTGCCTACCTACATAGCACACAGCTAAATTGCGATTGCAAACGCTGATATTCTGCGAATTTCAGCGTTTGCGATCGCTATTTCGCTTAATACATTTGGCCCAAAGAGAGTTCAGAGGTGTAGGGGGTCACATATCATCCGCACTGGTAAGCATTCATGTTAAGAGTGCATGGTCAAGAGAAACACAAAGTCAGGATTTAAAACGTAACGCAGGGTTGGGTTTGTCTATGTTAATAAGACGTTCCTCCTACCCAAAAGAACCCTTCTTAGAAACCTTTGAATAATGACAGATTGAGAACAAAACAATAAGGTTCTAAACCCATGCCTTGCAGTTTGCATGCAGCTCCTTGATGGAAGTTTATAGCTCACTATGATATATTAAAAGGATTGCAACTTATGAACTGCAAGTAACAAAATTATCTCTGTGTCATAGGCAGTAACCTACTTACCTTTCTACATAAAATAAAAATCTGTCATCTGCATGTTACACGTGTGCTTTGCAGTAAGCACTGTTACCTTCTATGCTAAATCATGAGTCAAAATTGTCACTAGACAAAACACAGGCGTCTTCAGTAAGTGTATTAACTGCCAAAGTTATCTTACCATTATTATCCCCTAAAATGTGCCCAGTACACAAAGATCTCTGCAGCAGGTGGCTTAACCCCATGAGATGTTTGAAAATGCAGCCTCTTTGTGATCAATTACGTGAGCCAGAGCAGATTTATTGTCACTTTTATTCTTGTTGCCAATTTCTTTGTGGCAGATTTTTTTAACTTATTTGAAAGGTTTTATATAGCGCGAACAAGACCCATCAGGGTATCAGAGCTCTGTCTATTGAGTTTGAGAAGTTGCGCTGGTAAAGGAAAAAACAAATCATAGGCATAAAGGCGGGTACATCACATGCCCTTTGCCGAAATTAACAGCACTAAATGTAGTTACATCAGATGCACACTGCATGGTAGGTAAGTAAGGTCAATGCGGTGAAGCGGATACAGATGGTTTGTATGGTTACAGGTCTATTGTCGCAGGTGGCTAATCAGGAGCAATCCTTTGACTTCTCTTTTAAATGTAGAGGTCTAGGTGTTCATTCTGATTTGGGGAGGGAGAGCATTCCATATTGTGTTGAGCAAGACCAGAGAATGCGCGGCTGTAGGTTCTCTTCTTTTTGAACCTTTGTGGTTTTAATAATAATGTGTTTGAGCCTCTTAGGGCTTGATTCCCATCAGATAGTTCAAGCTTATTTGCCAAGTAAGTAGGAGTGTTCTGATGCAGCGCTTTGTGCATCAAGCAGGCTATCTTATACCTGTTCTTTGTATCGAGCGAAAGCTAGTTGAGTTGGATTAGATCTGGTGTGATGTGATCAAGTTTTCTTGATCCCATGATGAGCCGGGCAGCAGAGTTCAGAGTGACCCTTAAAGGGGCCAGTTTAGCTTTGAGTAGTCTGGTTAGGGTCACGATACAGTAGTATAAACAGGAGATAACTAGGGATTGGACTGCTAGTTGCATGTCCGCAGGCGGCAGGAATGGTTTGATTTTCCTTAAAGTGTAGAGTTGGTGTTGCACTGATGTGGTCTTGCATATTCAGGAATCTGTCCAAAGTTATGCCTAATGATCTAGTTGAGTTAATAATATGTGAGGTGCAATGGAGGGCTGTTAGTTGTTTCAGCCAATCTTGAATGGGGGAAGGATGATTGTGGGTGGTAAGCAGGAGGAATTCCGTCTTGAGAGTATTTAGCATGAGGTGGGTGTGAGATAGCCACTGTTGAATTTTCAGAAGAGCAGAGTTGAGAGTATTGATGTCGTCCGGTGAAGAATTTTTCATGTACAATTGAGTATCATCGGCATACATGTGATAGTGTATGTTTCTGTGTTTCAGAATTTTGGTGAGAGGTTCCATGTACAAGTTGAATAGTGTGGGTAAAAGTGCGGATCCTTGCAAAACTCCAATTGAGATCGGCTTGCTATTGGAAAGGTCATTAAAAAGAATGTATGACTGCCTCACTCTGCTATTCATAAATCCACCCCTCGTGACTCCACCCCTTTCTGCTGCCACACTTTGACACCCAATCAGGGGTTCCCAGAGTAAATCTTTTCCAATTCCAGCACTGATCCTGGGACCTGATGTATTGAAAATCCCACAATTAGTTAGTTTTGGTTCTCATGAGTAACGCTTGTCGGGGCTGCTTGTGGTGTCTCACTTTTGTGCTTTAACCACATTGCATCCTTTAAGAATATTAAGGTTCACCAAAAGGCTTTATATTTCTGTTTCTACCGTAAGTGTTTAAATCTGCCATTTAGAACACAGTGCCTTGCTACAGGCAACCTCATTTTTACCATTTCTGCTATATCTAGTTGTATTTTTTCCTGTGGTGCTAATGGTTATGCTGGTTGTCTTCATCACTGAGGGCAGATGTTCCTGTAACATCTGTTTTCTATCGTGGAAGTGCAATGCTCATATAGTGAGCTGTTAAAGTTATTTGTAAATTATGGAACCCACGTTGTCATCAGTTTGGTATAATTGTGTTTCTTTCAGAGAGTGCGTCTCCAGTGACCATGAACATTACAAGTTGCTCGTTATTTAGTTACAGCTGTATTTATATGCTGAACTACATGCTAATCATTACATGCATACAAGTATAGTAAAGCCAGAAACTGCCGTAAAGCTTCACCAGCAAATTGCAGGAACTTCAGTTTTGGTGCAAGTTGGATGAGACACACGGCTAGATTTGCATTGCTGCTGGTGAAGGTGCACATGCTGCTGTCTATCACCAGGGCAGAACTTTCCTCAGACAGCGCCAAAGGCGAAAGTAAATTTGGTGCCCGTCCTAATTGTCCTCCTCCACTCCTTCCTCATACGTCCCCTCCCATTGGTGATCCACAGTGGGGGCCCTTTTGTGCTCATAGGCCACGTCCTGCCTGAACACCTCAGAGCAGTGACCGGGTTGTCCCCTCACCTCCATCACCTATTCAGTTGCTAAACTGGAGGTTAGAGTCCCTGGGAGGGGTCTGTGGGAGAAGGAAGGGGGTGGGGGCTGGGAGAGAGGTAATTAAAGGAGGCTAAGAAAATGAAAGAAAGCATGATTTACACTTAGCTTGAAGGTATTGAACTGAACTGGTGGTGTGGAATAAAGGATTTATCCAGGGCATCTCAGGAGGTCAGCTATCGGTGCGCCCCTCTAACTCGCCTGTGCCAAAAGCCAGCCACGTTTATCACTATGGTGCAACAGTGTGGTGGGTAGAGGGGGTGTATCGAGCAAAGTCCAGACCTAAGTGATGCTTGTGGGTGATGCGTACTCTGGAGTTCATTCCACACTGGACAAGAGAAACATCCGTGGAACTTGGAAGCACAACGTAGGGCACAACAGCTCACATTGATGCATAAATGCCACTCACGATGCGCACAGAAAACTCTCGAGCGGGAGCAGCGGAAGTACGAGAATGATGGTCGATGACCGGTAGTTTCATTGCTAAACTATGTCTAGACAGGTGCATGCAATATTTCAATGAAAAATTAACAGTTATTTCCCTTGCTTTACCCTGTATCTACACGGATGCTACCTGCTTGTTTAATATATTGTGCTTTATACAAAGCACTGTTGCGTATGCGTTAAGCCTACTGCTAAGGCACCTTTTGATAAATCAGCATTTGAATCCACACAACAGCCCAGATTTACAAAAAAAAGAAATCATGTAACACAGCACAACAATAAAGCTGCTGCACAGTGTGAATGGGAGAGGGCAGAACAGCACCATATCTACTAAGATGTGGTGCTGTTCTGCCCTTTCCTTGTGCTGGTGCACTTTTGGCTGCCATACGCCAATGCAGACACACTTGTGCCATATAGTGTAAGGGTGTCTTCATCGTGGTAAGCATAATTTGTGAACAGGAAGGGGTGACATCCACATCAAAAATTTAAGAAGTGTCCCACTTTGTATAATTGCTGTAGAATGCAGCACAGATGCAAAGAGGGAAAACAATGAGAAATTAAAACATTTCTCCTTGTTACGCCTGTCTCAAGGAGGCGCAGGATTTTGATTCAAACCTCTGTCTATATTTTTTTTTGTAGATAGGGATTTGCATCAAAACACGTAGGTGTTTGCATAGGATTGCCCATGGACCACCCATGGAATGCCCCCTTGTCACAAAGTAACACAAGGCAGTGCATTGAGAAGCTTTGCATTATTTTTGGTTGCAATCCAACGTAAATCTCAATTAACTTTGGGTTAGAAATACCCCCATAACACTCAGGTTTACATTAAAAAAGTAACACAAGCCCGATGCAAAATGTTTATAAATCTGGGCCCAACTGTGTGGCTTTTAATGATTTGCCAAGATTGAAGCAAAACCTTTAGGGGAGAGGGTTCAGGGTATTAAGTAACATAAACATTTATTTATTTTTAGGATTTATAAAGCACACATCAACTTAGATGGGGCATCTTGGGTACTATGAGGAAGAGTAGTGCATAGGAAGATTACAAAATTGTTATTAAATGCCTCTAATATAGTGATATAAACTGATTTAAAGTGAAACGCTCCAGCATGTTAAATGCATTTAAGAGAGCACTTTCAAGTATGTGAGTTGAGGATGCACACATCCAGAAATTACATATTTAAGAGTGCTCTAGTCTCTTGTATGCTGTTAACATGCAGCAGCGTTTCACTTTAGTACACCAGTTTTTTTATCACTATAATGAGAGGCATTTATTAAAGCTGTTAATAAATGCCTCCCAGTAGAGTGATATACACTGATTTACTAAAGTGAAACACTCCCGCGTGTTAAAAGCATGCAAGAGACACGTGCATCCTGAACTGACATATTTAAAAGTGCTTCCTTGTACGCTTTTAACATGCGGGAGCATTTCACTTTAGTACATCAGTTTATCTCACTATAATGAGAGACATCTATTAAAACTGTTAATAAATGCCTCTCAGTATAGTGAGATAAACTGATGTACTAAAGTAAAACGCCCCCGCGTGTTAAAAGAATAGAATGGGAGAATTTTTTAATACAGCAGTGCAGGATATGTGCTCTACTGTGGCAGCCTGCGCTTTGATATTATTGTTTCAAAACCAGTAAAACCAAACCACAGGCTGGCAGGCATGATGGAAGGCCTCCATCCCGGTCCCACTTACCTGGCAAATCCTGCTCTGGAACACGCACGTCGGTGCGCAACTGGGTGGGGTGCAGCTGTTTCAGTCCAGGATGGGAGGCTTGAGAGTGCCAGGCGTGCCCTCTCGGCCTCCCATGCAAATACATGCATAAACAGAATACTTCTAAAGTGTTTCTGTTTACAGAATGCACGTGGCTCAAGGTCACCGAGTTTCATGACTCGGTCACCTCGAGTCACATGCTCACAATCCTTCACAGGCTGCAAGCAACACCCTTGCAGCCTGTGAAATTGATTGACAGGCAATCCCAGGAATACAGGGTTTGTGCCCTAGATGCCCGGGTCTGCTTGTAAATGTGACGCTGCTGTGCATCATGTATGAGAGCCCGAAAATTGAAAGCCAGGACTGGCGTTATGTCAGCCCTTAGCCTGCTTAGTGATTTTAAAAAAAAGAAAATGCTGAGGGGCACATGCTCACTAGACCATGTGTCCCTCTCAAAAGTGCCTGGCTGCCTGACTCTCATCACAGCAAGTGCAAGAGGCAGCCAGGCACTGAGGCAGCACCCCGCACCCCTTATTTGCTTTTTTTTAAAACTTATGTGGATAGTAATTGCTTTTGACATTTATCATCCACATAACTGGAAAATTGTGATGGGCAACGTCCTGGCGCCCTCTAGTGGCAGCTGCTGCTGCATTTGATTGTCTATGTGCTCAGGCAAAATCTGTCATCCGCTCCGACAAGAGGCGGTTTGAGCCCCTGCCACCGTCAATATTTACTTGTTGTAACAGTGATCGTTCTCCACCTGTTTTCAACAGTCGCCGAGGTAAGTGTGTTCCATTTTTGCATCAGAGATGCTCAGGGAGATGGGAGCCGATATGGCACCTGTCTGGCCTGGGTCCTGTGACAAGGCAGCAGCTACCAATCCTCCCAATTGCCAGGTGGCAGTTTTATACAAATTGTGTTTTGTACTCCTGCATTTGGTCTTGCAATGGCAGTCTTGTAGAACCCCACAATGCAGGATTATGATTCTCGCCCAGTGAGCCTCACAATCATGCGGCCATCTTGGAGACTGACTCTCTGGCACCACCCATAAGTAATCCTTGAATATTTGAACTTGAATCCCCTGGAAGTCAAAGACTAATTAGCAGGTACTTAGCAATTCAGTGAGCTCCCAATAGTATATTTTTACTGTAAATGGCTTGACATCACTGTAGTCCTAAATTTCAAACTTCAGAAAATCAGTCATTTTGTTTATAGTCTGAAACTACGTTTCTGGATGAAAAACCCACAAATCTAAATTCTGTAAATCTGTGTTTGCAAATTACTCCCACAAATTTCACGTTTTGCACACAGAATTTCAATTTAGGCCCTCAAAACATTTTGTGAATGAAAAACATTTTCAGAGTAGAACAGGGTACATTGTGCAACTTTGATTCTTCCTGCTTGAACTCTCTCAACCAAGAATCAGCCACATCTGCCAAATTCCCCGAAGAGCCTTTATTCAGTCAAAATCTAAAATGTGCAAGCATTGGTAAAAACCAATGGATATGGCCTTGGCAGGCCAGTGTAGTGTTTAACTACTTTTTTTATTTTTTATTTTAAGAATGTGCCACAAAGGAAAATGAAAACAAGTAGCCACATAAATGTGGCTGCCATATGCTTGCTTTAATAATTTAAAAAAACATCCACTAATGTGGCCATTTTGCCAGTTATATTTTTTTTATACAACAGCCTTTTAGTTGTGCCATGCATTTTTATTATTATTATTTGTAAAGGAGACAAGAATAAATCTCCAGCTAGCCATGCGCTGAAATCGTAGGCAGCTACAATGTTCCAAAGGCACCTAAATACTTTATAACTTGAAAAGGGAGACAGAAAATAAACCAGTACGTAACTGGGCATCCAAAGTGAAGGCAAAATAAACAGTTGCTGTTTGAAGTTAATATCAAAATAAAAACTGAGAAGCACACTTGGGAAAGGTTTATCACAGAAGAGAAAGAAACTTTTTAAGTAGATGTGAACAAGCGGTGCAGACTTTGTGCAGTCACTCTAAGTAAAGAAAGTAAATGGGTAAAGTGAACCATTGCCCCATGCTGTATGCTTTGTGGGTGGAAGCAAAATGGGAACAGTGGCGCTGGAACTAGGGGTGCGGGTAGTGCTGAAGCACCCTCGTAAAATCTGAAATAGTTTAGCTGGAGAATGAACAGTTAAGAGGCCCTTGCAATGTTTTCACAAAGCACCCCTATTCTAAAAATTGTTCCAGCACCACAGATTATGTGAATGACAATTTAACACACCAATGGATGAAGCCTGCTAACCGCAAGCCTCTCTGTCTGTATAATATGTATGAATTTATTGAAAACACAATAGTCTGACGAGACAGAAAAAGCTGTCTCAAAGGCCAGACCTTAAATCAATTAAAAAAAGCCAATAAAGCAGAAACCAACTGAAAATAAATGGCATGGATTGGTGTTTCGCGCTTTCAATATTCTTTTGTTGTTTTACAGAAAAAGTCTGTAAATTCACCTGTAAAAAAAATATTTCTGCTTAACTGTTCAGGGCAGTCGGGAGAATACGCAGCCACAAAAAACAGAAAAACAAACCAGAAAGAGGGGCCATGGAAATCGCATAAGCAGATACAAGAGAACAGAAAAGATAAAATGGAGGATACACTGCGATGCCCCTTTAGGAAGAAAACTTTAGAAAATCAGAACACTCCCTATCTCTCCAGCCAAGACACCAAGCTGACTCCTCTACCCTAAAAAATTACTTTGAAATTTCGGGCATAAATAAATATTGATAGTTTCAAGATCGATATTTTTCATTCCAGGTTTTGTTCGTGTGGTTTGGTATCGGTTTAGTGCACTAGCCTAGAGGTGAGCCAGTCTGCATTAGGCGCTATAAGGAACTCCCTGTGAAATAAATACAATTGGTTTGTTGTGTGTAAAAAGCTCAACGGCTCCCAGTCAGACATGCAAAGAAACAGAAACAATAAGCAAGGTCATGGCACTATAGCTTTGGAATCAATATCCTCTCTGCTATGTCCAGCTAAAGAAGGGAACCAACAAAACAAGCTGATTTGGATCACAGGAGGCGCTTGAAATGGTACCTATTAAAAGAACTGGAATAATCTAGTTTTACTGTTGTTGCAGATTTCCCTTTTCAGTCCAGTGGCCAGGAGAGAGTTAAAACACAGACAGCCTGCTTGTTTGAAAGAAAGATAACATGATGTCTTCAGGGGCGGTGAATCGATTTTATGTGTGACTCCTGTAACGAGACAAGAGCCGCATGAAAGAGATCTATAGAGTGTCGCTTTCTGCCAGCAGCCTAACCTGCCCATTCCCAAATCCACAAGCTCAGCATTTGTTTTTACAAAGGCCCAGCTTGAGCTATGAGGATGTTTCTGTGTTTGTCCTGCACCCCCAAGGGACTACATGAAATTAATCTTGTATGTGGGTCTGACCTATTCCTCAGTATCCACCATGCATGTGTGTTTACGTTCTTTTTACTGTATGTATTTGAAATTAGTGCTCAGTACAGAGTCTTTTTAAGGACATGCATGAGGGCTTCAACGGCTTGTGATGTTCAGTGGTGTAGCAAGAGTACCATACTCCCCAAAGGAAACAAGGAAAACGGGATCCTCTCATTCCCGGGCCCCGTTGCCACTGCACCTGCTGCACTGATTATAGCTCCCACCCTGCTTGTAGAGAGCCATCTGGGCTCTCTTATACATTGTTGCTAGCATGCACTCCTCGGAGCTGGCTCGTCCTGAGGCGTTAAATAAACGACGGGAGACCGCTCGGGGTCTTCCCGCCACACTATCATAGCGGAGTGGTGTGCGCATTATTTCTGCTACGCTAGGCCCCTGATAACCCCAGGCCGCGCAGCGCTACATTGGCGATGAGGCCGGTACAGGACCCTTGCGCCTTGCTGACATACCGGTAGCGGAGCATGAAGGAATCTCCACGCCACCCCGGCGCTGTATGGCGGCGGAATCGCCGTTCCGCCATGAACCCCGCCGATCTGGTTGGCAGGACACCCCTCAGCAGCCTCCTATGTGACTGCAGCGCACGCTGGCCCGGCACCTCCGCCCGCACGTCGCTATCGAGCTGAGGCAGTGCGACACGGGGAATCGAGCAGAAGAGGCTGCAGGCTGAAAAGATCTGCGAAAAGCCACGCCCAGCAGCGCGGATCGCGACGGCAGGGGAGAGGCCTACGGCCGCGAGGGCAGGAGCGGGCCCAGCAACACGCACAGCAGCGTTAAGGTGAGCGTGCTGTGGCTCAACTAAGACTGCACACAACACACCAGCAGCGCCCCCATTAGACTGCCAGACTTCATCATCAGGGAAAACAAGGAGGGCACCTCACACAAAGAAAAAAACAACAAGGAAAAGAGGCAACCAAAAGAAAGACAAGAGACTAAGGAAAGGGTGCATATAATAATGGAAAACACGAGACAAGGACACAAAAAGTCAGAATAAAGACCGCAAACTGCCGGGAAGTGGGCCCCGCAAGAAACACGCCCCGGGGCAGAGACTGGCCGCAACAGTTTGAGCAACCATGAGCATGCAACAACAGGCAGCGGCTGGAGCCCGCAAGCAGAGGCGGGAGAGCCACAAGCAGGCGCGGATGCGCCAGCCCAAGTGCACAACCATGCAGCAGTATCTCCACTATCCCCATTTAGCGAAACGGCGGACCCGGCAACAGCAGCCCCGCGCTGGAAAGCATGGATAGCGCGCCTCAATCACTATTTCAAGGGCACGCGGGAGACGGATGGAACAGTAAAGAGATCGCTGCTAATATACTATGGAGGTGGAGAGACCTATTCGAGACACTCCCAAACACAGGGGACAATGACGACTATAAGGCTGCGGTCGCTGTTATTGTTATTGTTAGAGACATTTGTAAAGCGCAACTGTTACCCTAGGGTGTCCTGGCGCTAGCTGCAATCCTCTGAGAGAAACATGATTTAAGACCGGGATTATCAATCAATCAAAAAGCCAAGTTTTTAAGGCCTTCCTGAATTCAAGTAAATCAGTGATACTCCTCAGATGGAAAGGGAGGTCATTCCAAGCCTTTGCCGCGCAAGCAATAAAGCTTCTGCCGCCCCACCTGGCTTTTTTTGTAGGTGGTACTGTCACCAATTTTGCTCCAAGAGAGCGTAGTGGTCTTTTGGGCACATACCACTGAAATTGCCGCTTCAAGTGGTCAGGACTTGTGCCTTGTAGAGCTTTAAATACCATGCAAAGAGATTTAAACTGCACTCGTTTCTTAACGGGTAACCAGTGAAGTCTTCGGATTTCACTGGAGACAGATGCAAGTAAGCAGTCTAGCAGCTGCGTTCTGCAAAAGTTGAAGTTTGTGCAGAAAACGCTCCTGAATGTTCAGATATAGGCTGTTACAATAGGCACTTTGACCCCCAGCTCAGCCCTGATTTCGAGCAATTTAAATTATGGTAAGTGAAGCTGTCTGACACTGAGTCAGTGGACATGTTTTAGGCACGGCTAAGGCGACTGGCGAGCACGTGCACTTTTGCTGATCAAAGAGAAGATATACGAGCCCAGGTGATCCAGGGGTGTCGCTCAGTCCTACGGAAATTGATCCTCCGACAACCGGGTATATCGTTAGACGAAATACTCATTCTCGCCAGGTCTCATGAACTATCAGACGCTCGAGCAGACGAAATGGAAGCGGCCCTCAATAGAAGTGCCACGATGTCACACCCCCCCAGATACACCCAAGTCAAGGAAGAGAGGGTCGAAGCTATCCAAATGCGCCCGAACGCCACACACACGACCGCAAGAACACAGACGGGCGGAGCATGCAGTAACTGCGGGACAGAACACCCTCCAGCTGGCCCGTGCTTCACGAAAGGAAAAACTTGTTCTTATGCGGAAAACCAAACCACTTTGCAAAAGTCTGTAAGACTGGGGCTTCCTTGAATGTCATGGACTCAGAACAATATGAGCGCCTGTCTCCGTGCCCCCGATCGCCCCCACAAAGGCCAGAATCTACACATATGGAGGGACTTACCCCCTTCCCCTATGAGGGGAAATCGAAACGGAAGTCACCAGTGATGAACACACCACGAAGGCCAGGTTCCACATCACCGAGCGGAAGAAAGGAACTTTACTCAGCTGTCACACGGCAAAAGACCTGGGCCTTGTCTTTTTTTCAAACCAAGTACATGACTCCCACGCCGAAGCTATCTTGCAGGAGTTCCCGAATCTCTTTGAGGGACTAGGAAAACTCAAGGGCAAACAGTTCAAACTACATATCGACCCGACTGTCAGGCCAACAGCTTTGAGGCACAGGAGAGTGCCATTCCATCTACGCCCACAAGTAGAAGCGGAACTGAAGAAACTGGAAGATCTCAATGTCATCGAGAAAGTATCCAGACCAACCCCGTGGGTGTCGCCGCTAGTTATCGCACTGAAGCCCAAACAACCTGGAGCTATCCAGCTGTGCGTAGACATGCACCTCCCAAATCAAGCAGTCAAGAGAGAACGGCATCTGACGCCCACGATGGACGACATAGTGGCGGACCTCAATGGAGTCATGTGGTTCTCGAAGCTCGATTTGAACGCTGGATACCATCAGCTGGAGCAGGAGAGCCGTTACATCACCATGTTCTCCACCCACGTGGGCCTCCGGAGATATAAAAAGGCTGAATTTCGGGGTATCCTCGGCTGCAGAAGTCTTCCAGAATGCCATCAAAGAAACCCTGTCTGGTTTGCAAGGCATCATCAACCTTAGTGACGACATTTTGGTGTTCTCAAACACCCTGGAGGACCATCACACACACCTGTGAGCCACGATCCAATGTCTGGAAGATTGCGGCCCATCTCTTCACAGGGCCAAATGCTCCTTCTATCAGGAATCCATAGACTTCTTTGGGTATATCTTTTCAAGAGAAGGGCTGAGAGTGGATCCAAAGAAAGCAACAGCCAGGCGGTCGGCCAGAACTCCCACTACGCCAACGGAAGTTCGCAGTTTTCTAGGTATGGCCACCTATTGCGGCAGATTCATTCCGAATCTAGCCTTGCTGTCCGAGCCTCTACAAGCTCTCACGCGCAGTGGAAGCACCTGGGAATGGACCACTGCAGCCAACACCGCGTTCCATGCCATTAAAACAGCACTAATGGACAAGACAGTCATGGCCTACTTTCACCCAGGAAGGCGTACCGAACTGGTAGTAGATGCCAGCCCAGTTGGTCTTGGGGCAGTCCTTCTCCAAGAAAGCAACCGAGATACTTGGGCACCAGTTGCATATGCCAGTCGAGCCCTGTCGGACACGGAAACAAGGTATGCCCAGATTGAAAGAGAGGCCCTGGCCCTTAGGTGGGCGTGCCAGCACTTCCACCTGTACCTCTACGTGCAAGAGTTCCAAGCGGACCACAAGCCGTTAATTCCCCTATTCGCAGGAACACCGAGACTGGTACCCCCCAGAATAGAAAGATGGGTGGTACAATTGCAAGCGTACAGATTCAAAGTCATATTTCGCCCGGAGTGCACAACCCAGCAGATTATCTCTCAAGGCACCCAGAAGTGGTAGATGCACGGCATATGCCCCAAGATGTAGAACACACCAAAGCGTTTGTCAGAATGATCACTCAGGAAGCCTGTCCCAAAGCTGTGACACTCGAAGAGATTGGGCTAGCCACGACCACGGATGAAACGCTGGCAAGAGTCAAGGAAGCATTGCAGACCAACGGCTGGGCCCATTTCTTGGATGGTGCACAAGCACTCACTGCAGAGGGCAATCATGCGCAACAGCAACTGTGGAGAGTCCGCAGCAACCTGAGCGAAGGAGAACATGGGGTCGTGTTTAGAGGCCACGTCATTGTAGTTCTGAGAAAGTTGCAAGATAAAATCGTGGGACTAGCACACGTTGGGCATCAGGGGATGGCACAAACCAAGGCACGCCTACGAGGCAAGGTGTGGTTTCCCAGTATGGATACTATGGTAGAAGAGAAGATCAGACACTGCCACTCGTGCACCATAACAGTAGGTGATCCTGCACCGGTCATCACAGAGTAGCCGAGTGAAATTCCTTGGTCCAAAGTCAGCATCGACTTTGGCAGCTTCCCTGACGGCCTCAGCACCCTGGTACTAATGGACTCATACTCAAAATTCCCGATAGTGGAGGTGGTTGCGTCCACAGCATTCACACAGGTACAAAAAGCTCTGGACAAAACCTTCGCATTCATGGGCCTCCCCGAAGAAATCAGGTCTGACAACGGACCTCCCTTTCAAGGCAGAGAGTTTCAAGAGTACTTAGAGAAGAGAGCCATTTGACACCGAAAAATCATCCCGCAGTGGCCGCAAGCAAATGGCGAGGTTGAGCGCCTCATGAGAACGCTCAACCGGGCGCTGCTCATCGTGGTGGAGCAAGGAGAAGACGTGGAAAGGGCCCTACATCAACCCCTCACAGCACCACTCGCTGTGCACCCTCTCATCGACTCTTCAGGCGAGCCCAGCGAGACAGCATCCCGACTGATCCTGCCTGGAGACCTCCCGAGAAGGTTGACATGGCAGTACAAGCCCAGAGGGAGGTGACAAATCAAAATGCAAGTCTCGCCAGAGGTGCCAAGACACCATCAGTGAAAGTGGGAGACTGCGTTGTGGTCAAAGACAGACACCCCGGCTGGAAGTTTAGAACCCCGTATGAGCTGGAGGTATGGGAAGAAATTTGCATCCAGGGGACGATGTTCTCTTCAAAAAGAGCTCAACAAGTGGTCACCAGAAATGTGGCATGGTTCAAGAAAGCACACGAGTACCGCATGGACCAAGAAGAACTCGCCGAACCAGAAGGAGCTGCGAGCTACCTCTGCAACAGTCCACCTCCTGATCGGGACTCTGAAGGGCCTAGGGCTATCCCGGCTGCACCCGCCCCCGAGACATCCAACCAAAGCACCCCGACTATGCTGACACCATGCAGCTAGGCTGAAGTAGGGAACAATTCCAACTCCTGGAGTCAGAAGTATGGTCTGAGGCCGAACCCTGCGCCAAGCCAATGGTTCTGAGACTTTGTATGTAAATCACTCTGAACATGTAACCTGTAAGCTATATGTGCTAAAGAAAAGGAGGGATGTAGAGAGCCATCCGGGCTCTCCTATACATTGTTGCCAGCATGCACTCCTCGGGGCAGGCTCGTCCCGAGGTGTTAAATAAACGACGGGAGACCGCTCGGGGTCTTCCCGCCACACTATCATAGCGGAGTGGTGTGCGCATTATTTCTGCTGCGCTAGGCCCCTGATACCCCCAGGCTGTGCAGCGCTACACTACTTTCATTGGAAGACAGCACTGCATTCAGACACTGCCACGCAGCTCCGGTCCCAGCCTGCGCCAGTTGAATTGAGGGCCCTCTAACAGGGAACGGCTGCTCTGCACTGGATAAATGCTGTGAGGCCACAACAGGAAACTGGACTTTGTGTGTACTGGAAATGTGAGTAAATTGAGAGTCGCACGTGTGTGTGATACCGCAATGAGGAAGGTAAGTAAGGGACTGCACCCATGAGCCAGGCTAAATGGAGTTTGAATTGTAAGCGATTTATGATTTGGTGTCGGTTTCTATGCTGCCCACACTAATGAGGACAGACAAATGGGCTTATTTTGAATGCTTGAATTACCCACCGATAATCTTACTCAGATTAGTTTAATTATCACTGTTCTTACTTTTGATGTTTTCACCTTGGCAGGCACCCAGCTGCTGTTTTTTTGTTTCTCCATTATTTATTAAAGTTTTTCAAAATTACATGAACAATGATGAATATTCAAATATCCTCAAATAAACAAAAAACGTCAAGGATACATTAGAAGATATGAGCAGAATAAAGCAAAACAAAAACAAATTAGTACAGACCCCTCAAAGCACACATCGAAACTGGACCAGCCTTAAGGAGGCGGGGCAGGCAGTGAAGTAGGAACAGGGAAATGAGATAACCAGTCAGTAAACAGGACACTACGTTCTCGTCTGTTTTCCTGTCCACACTTATGTGAAGCTGCACCCAAACTAAAGGGGCACAAGAGAGTTAGTAAATGCAACACCCAATGGTTTATTCACCAACACCTCAAGCTCGAAAACAGCAGAAAACACTCTGTTCCCCTCCTACTCATGTGAGAGATCCCTTGCTTGCTGCCTGTAATAGGTGGCAAAGGTGGTGAAGGAGCCATAGTGGAAACATTTTAAGTGTCATCCAGGGAAGCACCTAGGAGCTCTGCCCCAGATGTGGACAGGTCATATTGGAGAAGGATCCTGCTGATCAACAATTATGTCTTGGAGATCATGGAGTGAATCCAACTTTGGCTGCACTATCCTAGTGACATGCCTGACATTTGCAAAGACACAGTTCAAATGACAGGCGTCTCCGGAGCAAGCATCAAGGAAATGAAGACACACTTCTTCCGGACAAGACTGATTAGGGAAAATGGCTTGGAGAATAAATCACCCCTCTCTATGTAATTATAAAATCAATTTTGGTAAAAAATCCTGGACCCAACCCCAAAACTACGAGATCCTGGAGAATGGGTAAGTAGGATGATCAGTCATCTTAAAGGCCTATTTTTGGTACAAACCATCTAATAAAAAGATTTTGTCCATGTCTTTAGTTGAAGTAAGCTTCTGTTAAAACAAAGTATGCCATGTGGACAGGTCATGTAGGAAAAGGTTATGGATTTATTCTTCAAGTTACAGTTTTAGTTACAAGTTACAGGAAGATGGTAAGTTCCATATAATGCCCCACCAGGAGCTGCTCAGGCCATACACTCCAACTGACTCCTCCTTCAAGTACAAACACTGCAGCATTCTAATGACCTCACCACTGGCTGAGCAGCAAGGCAGAGAACAACAATGGGGAGGATGCATTGTATAGGAAGTAGAATACAGCACATCTCCCCCCTTATAAAGACAATAGAAAATCTAATGGACGCAGGAAGATAACGCACAAATCACTCGTCCAATAAATTATCCAAACCAAACGCCATTCCCAAATCGGAAGGACTCTCGCATTTCACCCCTCAACAACACACAGGATATTTAATCTCTAAACAACACAGAGGGTATTTGGCCCCTAAACAGTGGGTACCACATAACGCACATCACAATAAAGCACCACATACAATCATTCCCTAGACAGTGGGTATCTCCTAACCCACCTCCCCTCACATCAGGGCACAACGCACAGGGGGGCAGATTTACAAGAAACTGACGCATCTGTACAGATACGTCACTTTCCCTGCGCCTGAGTGAAAAACCCTTGCGCCACCATAGATGCGCCGTATTTACAATACGGCACACTATGGCGCAAGGATTGACAGATGCGTCAGAAATTCTGACGCATCTGTTGGCGGAAAAGACACGCATTGCTGGAGTCATGTGGCAAGCACGACACAACTCCAGCAGTGCATGTTGCGGCCTATTCCCAATACACTGCGTCACTCCTTACGCCTGCTTCAAGCAGACGTAAGGTTTTGGAGCAGTGGCGTCCTAAAAGTCACGCAGTGAAATCTTGTAGATTTCACTGCGTCACTTTTACGAGGCTTTCCTGCGTGGGAACGCCTACCCTGCATACATTATACCTGACGCAGGTATAATGTCACGCAGGGCTTTACAACATGATGCATCTCCCTAGATGCGTCACATTGTAAATTTGCTGCATTTTTTTCCGCCGCCGTTGCGTCACAAAAGTGATGCAACGGCAGCGCAAAAGTGTTGCAAGGGGCTTGTAAATCTGCCCCAGGGAATCTTTCTTAACCCGTAAACAGTGGGTAATACATAACCTACCCCACCTCGCCTCATTCAGGACACAGTACACAGGGTATACTCTAACCCCTAAACAGTGGGTAATACATAACCTAACCCACCTCGCCTCCTTCAGGGCACAACAGACAGGGTATTCTCTAACCCCTAACCAGTGGGTAATACATAACCTAACCCCTAAACAGTGGGTATGACATAACCCACCTTGCATTCTAAACATCTTACTATGTTCAAATAAAACCAAAACCAGGGTTTCACAATCAATAGTATAAGACTATATCAAAACTTAATGGTCTTCCCTCCGGTGAGCGATTTCTCACCCGACATCTCATCTCTCCACTCACCAGTTCATGCACTACAATGCACATCGATTTGCTGGTAATCACGCTTGCAGGTAACAGTACCAGTGACCGCTGTGCTTGTTCTAATCTTCCTCCTTACCGGTAACCACAATGTTTGTCCTTATCTTCCTCCCCCTGCGCATATTCCAGTAGCAGCACCCGTCGTACCCACATATAGCAATGCCCAATCTAGTATTTCCAGCAGCGCGTTTCAGCGGTGAGCACCTACATCAATCAGACGTCTGCCTTGTAATTGCATACATGTAGAAGAGTCAGTTCCTGCTGTGCCGCGTACGTTCTAGTTTTTTTTTTCCTATTCTTTCACCATCACACTCTCATGTCGTCATCATTTGTGCATGCCCCCGCACACACACAAGGAATGCCGAACAACTCCTGCCGCTTGCCGTTCTGTCGATCGCAGCTCATAAACAACCGGGAGAACAAAGGAGGCATCTTCAAGTGCTGACTACCCCGTCTCGAGACCACACCAGCTCTGCCACACGGCGTCTCAGATAATAGTTGCACTACCAGGCACGTGAGTAAAAGCGCGCACACGTGGCCCCTTTTTCCTTTACTTTTTTTTTTTTTTTAAATGTTGCTTTAAGCACTGTGGCTAAAAACAGCATGCATTCAGGGGTAAGCACTCACTTACCAAACTTGTGGCCTCTCACCAGCCCATTAATGCTTGTCAAATATCCTTATGCAGGTTACACGGACTCACTCAGCTTTCTCAAACCATAAGCTTGCTGTCACCGTTAATCATGCTCCATGACCCAGTGAACCAAAGTTGAACAGCTGCTCGGGTTAAATGCAGTCCTCTGTGCACTTCACCACCGCAAAGAGATTTAAAACATCCATTGAGGCAGTCTTTCATTCAGCACAAAAGTTCCTCATATACATAAAATAGACAGTTTTCTACTTTTGTTTCAACCTGTGAAGATGTTCTGGACCGTAGGCTGTCCACTGAAATAGACACTGGTGGGGCTACCAGGTGCCTTCCTCTTCATAGGCTTCAACAGCCTTTCCTCTGTAATCTTCTTTGTTTTTTCTGTGATACTTCAAATCTTTTCTGGTCCTGCATTAAACTTACCTTCATGCTTCTCCGCTCATCGCCAGTGTTAAAACAAAGTATGGCACATAGACAGGTCATGTAGGAAAAGGTTATCGATTTATTCTTCAAGTTACAGTTTTAGTTACAAGTTACAGGAAGATGGTAAGTTCCATATAATGCCCCACCAGGAGCAGCCTCCTTGCTGCTCAGCCCAGACACTCCAACTGACTCCTCCTTCAAGCACAAACACTCCAGTATTCTAATGACCTCACCACTGGCTGAGCAGCAAGACAGAGAACAGTAATGGGGAGGATGCATTGTATAGCAAGTAGATTACAACAGCTTCACTCAAAGATTAAAAGGTAGCTGTGATGTCTTCAATAACAATGAGCAGGAGACATTAAACGGTAAGTGAGATAGACTTTATTCATGCACCTTCACCAACGACGGCACTCCAACTGTCACCGTCCCCACCAGGGTTCTTTTCCCAACAATCATCTCTGAGCTCAGAACATTCCAGTAAAGACAGATTCATTCTACTAAGCTCTATGCCACACTTCTTCCTCCCAACACAACACTGCATAAAAACTCTAAATTAGCATTAACAATGACCCATATCTACTCTTTATACAGGAATTGAAAATAATTTGAAGTGTCTCGGGAGGAAACACAAAACAACCTAATTTTTATTAAAATATGTGCAATACAGAAAGGAAGAAAAACATGGAAATAACACAAAGTAAAATGATATGAAGATTCACTCTACAAAATCTCTGAGATACATTGCTCTCTTAATAATCCTATTACTCCTCCTCTGCACCATCTGACCTCCATCATGTCCCTTCTGAGCACCACTGCTTGACACATTTCTTAATGTATGATCATCACTCTGATTGACTAAGGAGGGTTCCTTGAGTTTGGGAACAGCTACCACTCTGCTTTTGTTCCAAATGTGACCATGTGTTTTTACAGCATTTTAAAAACACTTGATCACTTCCAACCTTCTAGTAAACTTAGACCATTCTGCACACCCTTTAGGCGTCCTTATCTTCACAAAGTCACCAACTCTAACAGACACACTCCTCACTTTTTTGGAAATATCGAATGTCTCTTTCCTCCTTCTTTGTGCAGTAATCTCCTTGCGTCTCCACTCTCCAACAGTATTGTCTACACACCCCTTGCTCCAATGCGTTCAAACAGGATTGACCTTAGTCGACGGGGCACTCCCTTCAAACAATTTAAAGGGAGATTTGCAGTGGTTGTGTGTGGTGACATACGATAACCAGATAACTTATTGGATAATTCTTCCTTCCAATCTAAGCCATTGGCCTTCGCCAATTGTATGCCTTCTTTCAATGTTTTGATTACCCTCTCAATGGCTCCATTGGTTTCAGGGTGATACAATGCAGATGTCTTGTGTTCAATGCCACACTCCCTCAAAATGGTTTCAGTCTCACGTGAACAAAACTGTACACCATTGTCTGTTAATAAGAATCGTGGAAAACTTTCTTGTCTGAAAATGCTTGTCAAAAATGTTATCACCGCAGAGGAAGAGATATCATGAACACACGGCACTTCCACCCATCTGGAGTATAAATCCATGCGAACCATGACATAGGGAGTGGCATGCTCATCTGTAACTGGTCCCAAAATATCCATTGTCACTTCTTCCCATTGATATCTTGGTAGTGTCCTACAAACCATGAGCATCTGACTAGTTTTCAACCGTTTGTCACAGCCTACACACTCTGTGCATTCCCTAATCATGCATTCAGCATCATGGTCAAGACCTGGCCACCAAAAATCTCTGCGAAGTCTCCCTTTCGTTTTTACAATACCCATGTGTCCTTAATGAGCTAACTGTAAAATTCTTGTTCTTAACTTATTAGATGGAATCAACCTTATACCTCTCAATAAAAATCCTTTGTCCACTGCAAGCTCATTGAAAATGTTTTCCCATCCTCCTTTACACTCTCTGAGCTCCTTTCCATTTCCTCCACCCGAACTCACAAGTCTCCTGACTTTACATAAAGTTTCATCATTCTGTAGTTCTTCTAACAACTCATCTTCACCTATGGTACCTTCTGTTACTTTGCACACGCTCACTACATTTTCTTCATCGAACTCATCACTACTAGCTGTATCCAATTCAGTCATATCCACTTATCTTGACAAACAATCCGCAGAGAAATTGCTTGTCCCTGGGACGTATTGAACAGAAAAGCAAAAATCTTGCAATCCTACAACCCATCTATGTATTTGTGACGATATCGAATCTAAACCTTTCTTGGTGAATACCTCAACGAATGGTTTGTGATCTGTCTGTACACCAAATTTGATGCCCCACAAAAACTGTTTAAACCTCATAACAACCAAAAAAACACTTGAGCCTCTCTCTCAATACCAGAGTAGTTGCGTTCAGCATCTATGAGAGTTCTTGAAATGCATGGAATCAAGTTTTCTCTACCATCTTTCATTTGAATAAGAAGAGCTCCCAACCCTTTTGCACTAGCATCACACACAATCTTGGTATCACACAAAGGTTCAAAAGCCTGAAGGGAAGGAGCATTGTTCAACTCTTGTTTTACATTTGTAAATTCCTCACTACATTCAATGCCCCACATAAAATCTGCTCTCTTTTTTAACAATTTCCTCATATTGAATGTTTTGCTTGCAAAATCTTTAATGAAACAACTATAATATTCAACCATTCCAAGAAATGATGATAGCTCCTCCTTGGATTTGGGTTCCTTCAATGCTTTGATCGTGTCAACTAGTTCATTTCAAGGTCTGATTCCTGTTGCTGCAATTCTGTATCCTAGATAACTGACTTCACTAACTCCAAATTTGCACTTGTCAGCTTTAAGAGTCAGACCCGCCTCCTGTAATTTGTACAAAACTCCACGCACACGCTGGTCATGTTCCTCATTCGTGGCTCCAAAAATGATAATGTAATCCTGATAACATCTTACACCAGGTTGATCCTTCAAAATCCTCACCATGATCCTTTGAAAAACTGCTGCAGCCGAAATAAGACCAAATGGCATCCTTTTGAAGCGATAGATTCCAAAAGGAGTTACAAAGGCTGTAAGATCCTGAGAACATCCATCTAATTCGACTTGGTGGTATGCAGACATAAGGCCTAGTGTGCAAAAAACTTTGGCACCCGGAAAAGTAGTGACCATTTCCTCTATGTTGGGCAAGGGAAATCTGTCAACCACCACTTCTCTGTTTAGTGCCCTCAAATCCACACAAAGACGAATGTCGCCATTACCTTTGTGTGCAACCACAATGGGAGCCAACCACTCAGTTGCCTCCACCACCTCAATGACTCCACATTCGACCAATCTCTCTAATTCATTCGCTACCGTTGTCTGCAAATGTATGGGGATCCTCCTCACTTTAGCCACTACTGGACTTGCATGCAGCTTTAATTTAGTCTTGTGTTTGTAGCCAACTAATTTACCAAGTTTGTTTTTAAACAAATCCTTTAATTCCATCACAAAATTGTGTCGGTTATATTCAATTTCATCTATTTGTACCTGGGGTATTTTGTTATGATGTAGGCTAACACCCAATTCCTTCTGATGACTCCACCCCAACAAATCATCACCATGACATGAAACATATACCTTCCCACAAGTGCACTTCCCCACTCACACTAATGCAAGCTTCAAAGTATCCCAAAATTTCAATCTTTGCGCCACCATAGCCACTAGGTTGTATGTCCATTTTGGTGAGTGTCTTCTTGTTTGCAAACAAGTCTAAAAACGTTTGTTTAGATATTATCGTGATGCATGAACACGAATCAAATTTCATCTGAATGTCCCTCCCATCAATGCTTACTACCTCTGAAGGGAAACGTTTTTTGACTCACCAACCTGCAAAACCACCTCTTGACACGTCTGTTGACTCTTTTTCCTGTTAGATTTCTTATGTTTGTTCCTGCAACATTTACTAAAGGGTCTCCTGATCCCACAGGAATTGAACACTGGAGACAAAGCTGGACAAGATCTATCATTGGCCCGATGACCCTCAAGCCCACATCTGAAACATGTTCCCCTGAAGTTTAGCTCTACTCTCCTCGATCCTTTAGCTTCAAGACTCTCTTTTTTCCCGGAAGCATAATAAGCCTTGACCACACATATACTTCTGTCACATTTTCCTTATCTGTCGCTTTCACCTCATTCCTGCCTTGAGTTCCCCCACACATTTCATCATATGCTCAACCTGTTTTGCAACAATGAGCACCTCCTCAAGTGGGGCTTCGTCTTTCAGCCATAACTCCTCACGTTTATCTCTGTTACAGTGTAAAAAAAACTGGTCTCTAACCCTCTCCTCAACTGCACCTCCAAATTTTCAATTCAAAGCCAATTTTCTCAAAACCATCACAAACTCTTCTACAGATTCATTCTGTCCCTGACACCTCAGCCCAAAATGATACCTCTCTAAAATGGTACTTACGTGTGGTAAGTAATGATGATCTAATTTGGCTATAGATATCTCGAATTCATTTAAACCATGCGCTACTGCTTGTGGAAGATCAGGCAAATTTTCTAAAACATCTTGTCCCTCTGCCCCTAAGCAATGCAATAATACGACATGTTTGCTCTCCACACTCAAGTTTGTGCCACACACACGTGCATAGTTCCTGAAATTGTTTTGCACTTAGCCCACCCAATCGAAGGTTCACCTGGAAAGGGTAAAAGAAACGGTGGTGATGTGACATTCTGCATGTTGTTTCACCTTCTTTGTAGATTGGGTAGAAATTTAAAGACAGAGAGACAGAAAAGATAAGAGAGTAACAAATGAAAAGGGAAATCTGTCGACAATTTGCACTACACAAGCTAAAAACACAAAGTGTTGAGTATCTTAACTCAGAAAAGTTGCTGGAGTCAACATGTGCACATCATCGTACATGCATTGAGCGTGTGCTGCCCAAAACTCCTTGAACTGACCCCGTGAAAACGAGATCGGTGAATTGGACTGGGAGAAAAAAAATCATAGTCAAAAACTGTATCCCATTTGCTTGTGAACAGAGAGATATAAAACGTCACCTTCATATAGAAAGTTGATGCTCCAATCGTGACTGTAAAATCTCATTGAGAGCCCGCAAATGCTGAAACCACTCGAAGAAGATCTGCAGCTGAAGAAATGTCTGCTCCTTCTCCCAGAACTACCGACTACCGCTTCCCAATGAGCAAGTCAACACTTTTGCTCAATTTCCCAGAGAATTGCTGACAGTGCGCATGCACCGTCTCTACCATGCCGACTCCTCATCTCCTATGATGATGACGCCGGACTTCCTGCCCTCACCACATAACAGGGCTTGCTGCCGGCAGTCATCTGCAGCGAATTTCCTGTCACACACTGCTTCCCCGAACAAGGATTAATCCACAGGCAGCTTCCGCCACCACACGCCATTCATCCAGGAAGTGCTGCACCACATAGGTCTCCGTCCGCCTCCTTATGCGCCGGACGTGCTCCATAATGAGTTTAAGTTAACTCAAACCCGCACGCGACACACCAAA
The DNA here is from genome assembly GCA_963921515.1 of Calotriton arnoldi. Taxonomy (NCBI): domain Eukaryota; kingdom Metazoa; phylum Chordata; class Amphibia; order Caudata; family Salamandridae; genus Calotriton; species Calotriton arnoldi. Next base: position 500,192 of record CAWUFW010008697.1, on the reverse strand, counting down.
GCACCACAGACTCTCCCTTCGTGCCACCAAAAGTTGCTTCACTGCTGTAGGACGGACACAGCCAGGGCACAGACTCAACCAACCTGGCTATGTGTCTTGATGATGTAGTGCTAACAGCTGGTGACACTGAAGGCTCCAACTGAAAACAAGATAACGGCTCAGCTCCTCACGCCGTTCACTGAAGACCAGAAACTGTAATCAATCTTTGGAGTCGCCTTGTTAAGGTACATGCCCAGTTCCTGGATCCTCATCCCATCGGTCGTCACCAAATTGTGATGTCTTCAATAACGATGAGCAGGAGACATCCCTTCCTAATAGCGAGTCACCATGCCATGTACTGTTGTTTTGCAAACGCATTTGCAGTCGCAAAACACTCGCAGTTTACCACCTACTTCAAGTAGGTGGTAAACCACTTGCAAACGGGAAGTGGTCCCCAGGCGACCCCTTCCCCTTTGTGAGTGTGTACGTAAATATTTTTTAAAAGCAGGCAGTGGTCCCAGGGACTACTGCCTGCCCTTAAAAAATGAAACTGAAAAGTTTCATACTTGTTTTTTAAATGCATCCCGTTTTCCTTTAAGGAAAACGGGCTGCATTTAACAATAAGACCTGCTTTATTTAAAAACCTTTCCCAGACATGGTGGTCTGCTGACCCCAGTAGGCCATCATCCCTGGGAGTGCTAGCCATTCCCAATGGGGTCGCAAATTGTGCTTGCCCCATGAATATTGATGAGGCATTCAATTTGCGACCCCATTGGGAATCGTAAACAGTGTCTGAGACACTGTTGTACATCGCAAAATGCAATTGTCGTGCATCTGGCCCTAAGCCACTTATTCTTCAAGTTACAGTTTTAGTTACAAGTTACAGGAAGATGGTAAGTTCCATATAATGCCCCACCAGGAGCAGCCTCCTTGCTGCTAAGCCCATACACTCCAACTGACTCCTCCTTCAAGCACAAACACTCCAGCATTCTAATGACCTCACCACTGGCTGAGCAGCAAGACAGAGAACAGTAATGGGGAGGATGCATTGTATAGCAAGTAGATTACAACAGCTTCACTCAAAGTTTAAAAGGTAGCACTCTGCAAAGAAGCCAAAACCAACAGTAAATTAAAAAACGGGTCCAAGAGTAGATTCCGAATGCATCCAGAGGACTGATTACCTGCTGTTGAAAGGAAAATCATGGAGATGTCCTGCTTCCAAGCTCTAAAAATGATACATACCACTCTCGGATTCCTTAAAGTCTCTTATGGCTGCCAATGAATCTACATGTAAAGTCGAGAAGCCCAACTGGAACATTTCCTGAGAAACTGAAAGATCCATTGGCCTTCTCAGCCCCACAGTCTCAGACCTCTTGCCTTTCAGCACATCTGAAAGGAAGCCCTGTGACTGCTATACTCAATTCTAATACGCAGACAATGAGAACCCTGCACTACAGAGGTCAACCTATCAGGAAGGGAGCTATTATCCAGGTCGAACCTTTCAACATTCAAATTGATAGCTGCAAATGTCTGAGAAAATCAAGAAGAAAATCAGAAAGGTGGAAGGAGAGGGGGAGCTCTGAAGAAAGCATTTTTGAAAAGAAGAAAACTGTCAGAGAGGGAAAAATCATGACATGCATCCCCAAAAGAACAGAAAAGCCACCACCCAAAGCCTCTTTTTGATGCATGTTACATGCTAAAAGCTTTGGAAAAAGAGAGCTTAGAAGGAAAGGGGGATTTGTATAGCAAAGTCCTAATAGCCACAGGCACAAAGAGCCATCCAGTCCCAAGACTCCTTGGTCAGAAACCAGGACCAGAGTAGTGGAAGATAAGTGTCAGCTGTGGAAGCAAACCAGTCAAGAACAGGAACCCAGAACCTCATAGTCAAGACCCAAAAACCCCTTCCTGGACAAATGGGCGGATGGAGAAATTTGACTCAAACGATCGTCACTATACTGTGGACGGATGTCAGGGATAGACGGTGCTTATCTGCAATACAGCCATGCATGAGAGTCAATCTCTACCAGCCTCTGGGAGTAATGCACCCTGACTGGAGTGGTATGCCTTTGTAGTCAAGTTAGACATTTGAACCAACAATGCTCGGCCTAGGGCCTTGAGCCGTGAGAGCCAGGAGCATTATGGAAAGTACTTTCCACTTTATTGACTGGGCCATTTCCTTAGGAACCACCTTCTGTGAAGCAGGTGGTGCCCCATCATAGTAACCCTACCCATATCTGGATGCACATATTGTCAGAATGAGTGGAATTGGAGTGAATAGAGGAACCCCCTATAGAGCATGTTACTACTTAATGCATGAACTGAGGGCTCTGTGCCCTCCGCTCATTACACATCAAGACCTTCCAATTGGAAGAGTGCCTAGAGCTAGAGGACCACAGTCACCACCTCTGCCTAGAAGAAAGAGATTGCAACCATCTCAGTGGCACCTCACAATTAACCACATATTAAACTGGAGAGACTAAAGTCTTATGGTTGGACCTGCAGCTTAACTTGCAGAGACTCATGGAAGAGCCAACATACTTGATAATCGAGTCCTCACTTTCTCTGCCCTGGGCAACTGTAACAATACCAAGACCTCCCTAGTCTAGAGCTTTTCTGTGATAAACTGCAAGTCCTAATAAGGAACAAAAATTCTTGAACAGCAATTGTCTGATGAACTAGCAGCCTCTGCCAGGCTGTGGACGTCTTAAAGTCTGTCTGAACTTTCCACTTGTCTAAGTAGGAATGAAATCAGTTTTCGTGTTAATAAGGAGGCATCTATTGGAGTCAGAACATCCTCATGACAGAAACTAGGCTGAAACGAAGGATCGTGAATTGAAAGTGGAACAAAGAAGTGACAAACTTTATAAAAAATAAAGTGATCCTGGTAGATCACAATTGTTAGATAGAGGCACGCATTCTCCAAGCTCAGAGATCTTGAAGTGATTGAAGTGAACCCCAAAATAGGTGAGAGCATTAATTCTGCCATTACATAGCAGTACGAAACGCAAACATGTTGCCTAATGGCCACTTCAAGGTGCCTGGCCTTTGAGTGATGGGAAAATCTATATTACTGCTGACAGATCCAGTAGGTAAACACAGTATTATAGTCTATACTGTTAGTCAGTGGATCCATTTAATTCCAGGTGAAGCCAATTTTAATGACCTCATAGGCAGAGGTATGGAGAATGTGTGGTTCTTGTGGTTCTAGATAAGTCTCCATCAAGCAGCTGATGGGTCAGGAATAAACCATGGCCAGGCCTGGACCCTTCAAGTTTGCTTGTAGGTCGGGCCGGACCGAGCATCGGGCGTTTTCCCGGGAGGCTGGAAGTGTTGGGCCGGTTTTGCAATGGTGGGGGCTGGGTTTTATACTGGGGCTGGTTTTGCAGCTGTGCTGCAATATCGGCCCCCAGTAACAAAAGCAGCAGTGCTTAACACCTGCACCCTCCACCCCCTCCCCTTGGGCTGGTCTGACAGAATTGCCAGGGCTGCTTTAGGTTCCCAGTCTGGCCCTACTTGTAGGATTATGTGAAGAGGTAGTGTTCTAGTCATTTCTGAAATGAAGGTTTTTAAAATGTGGTGCACAGGCATGCTCTTAACTTTTTTATGATAGTTTCTTTATAGAAATGTTACTCGTCATACCTTAGTATTCATGCCTCATATAAGAGAAAGATTAGTCAGATTTAGTAATTTTTATTTTATATGCAGTTACCTTTTGTTGATAATTGTAGTCTAAACACTCTCCTTTTCATGAGGCACAACCTTCAGATAAAGCAGTATATTGTTATTGTCCAGCAGTATTTAGTCCTAGCATTACTACTTAAAAATTATTTATCGTATTCATTACGAGTGTGGGTTCATGCTCCGAATAATGTGAGCCAAAGGTTACTTACAAGTAGGCCCAATCGATCGCTCAGTAACCAACAATGCTAGAATATTAAGCACCCACTTTAGTCTGAGAGATAATTTGTAAAATAATCGAGAGGGTTCAAGGATCTCTACCTGACTTTTCCTGGGTTAAATCTTAATCTCAGTCACTGTGGTCTGACTTGTTGCCATGAGTCCCATATACCAGTGGCTCAATGGCATTTCGGATCGGTGCCATTTTAAGTTCTCAAAGAGGACAGAGGTCCGTCTTCCATGTTTTTGTTATTGTTATCGAATGGCGGACATGTTTTTATGGTGAATTTACTATTGTATAATGCAGACAAAATTTTTTGTTTAGTGGATTATTAAGATATGACGGCAAGCAACCTTTTCGAGATTCGTTTTTTGACATTGGTAATTTTCAATGATTGTTTTTCTTTTTGTTTTTGCCCCGATTCCACATCAGGGAAGGGGTCTTTCTTTTATGTTGATTATTGAATAGTATCCTTTTTTTAAAAAGTTTTTTACAGTTGTTAGATTAATTTAAAATATAGTTGTCATTCATCAGGGAATAGTTTTGTACTTATTCCCCTATTGAAAATTATTTTCCTTGTGAACATGCCCAGATTACAATTGTTTCAACCAACATGATAGTGCTAAGGAGTTGTTTTTAATAAAGTTGCAGGGACCCTAAGTGATGGGTGGACAATTGCCTCCAATCAATGTTCACACAGCTTTCAAGAGAGCCAATAATGGATCTTTATTTAATCCTTGATTTGATTAACAGTGTTGAATTTTAGAATAAGTTCGCCTTCACGTTTCTGAAGGTTCAGCTCGAAGTTACCCTCTCTCGGGTTTTGTTTCATTTTCTGTATTCCACAAAAAACGAGTGTGCATTGGTAAAGGTGATTTACTTCATAATGTTCAACCAGTGGTAATTTCTTGTCAGACTTATGAATATTGTGATAATGTTCCTGTATTCTTTGTTTAAGCGGTCTGATGGTACTCCCAATGTAGTTCATGTTGCATGGGCAGAAGATATTGTATATAACGTAAGTACTCTCACAGTTGATCCACTGATGAATTTTGTGTTGTTGACCATTTGTTTGAGCTTGTGTTGTTTTATGTTTTCCTAATTTGCAAATGGAACAATTTCTGAAGGTAAAGAAGTCCATTGGTTTGTCTACAAATCTGCTTTCGCCCGTCTTCTGGGACCATAGATGACATAATTTTTATTTGAGATTTGGAGCTCTCTTAAAGCTAAATTCAGGAAAGGAATGAATCTTGATCTCAATACTTGGGTTATTTGTCAATAGTGACCAATATTTGTGCAGTATTTTCCAGATATGTTGGTGTCCATTGTGATACAGGGTAATGAACCGTATCTCTTGTTATTTATTTTTATAGGTTTCTCTTGTTTTGAAGGAGTAGGCCTCTATCCAATTTTGTTAAAATATTTCTGGTGTTATTAGGTGGTTCCCAACTTCTCCTATTTTGGAGATCAGCCAACACGTATTTTGCTCCTTGTTAGAAATGGGATTCCTGGTTGGCCGAGGTATACACCCAGGAAAGGCAGGAACCACCACTCTAGTCAGAGTAAGCTAGATACACACTAAAAGATAACCTGTGCTTCCACTCTGGTAGCTTGGCACAGAACATTCAGGTGTATCTAAAGTGGCACTGTGTAAAGTATTTGTGCAACACACTCACACAGTAACACAATGAATACACCACAAAAAGACCCCACACAGGTTTAGAAAAATAGAGAATATTTATCTGAATAGAACAAGACCAAAATGATAAAAATACAATCAGTAGAAGTCGAGATATGAGTTTTTAAAGATTAAAGGCAAAATCAGTGCGTAGAGGTCACTAACGGTCAAAGGGTAATTTAAGGTCGGGAGGGACCAGTGCAAATTCAAAATTCAGGCAGACCGCCATGGAGGGCAGGCCGGCTACAAGACCCATGCAGAGCTTGCTGAGAAAGTACCTTGGATAGAGCAAAGTCTTGACGCTGAGGGCTCGATGCGTCGATCTTTTCCATGCAGTCGGGTTGCTGCATCATTGTCGGGCTTCGCTGAAGTGAAGGCAATGCTTTGTCGTCAAGCCGCGCAGAGCGTTGTCATCGGGTCACGCAGGCTGCGAAACAGCTGTCATCGAACAGCCTATGCGTCCGTGTCAAAGGGCGATGCGTCGGTTCCGATCAGCACAGTGGTGACGATGCATTGGTTTTGCAGCAAAACAGCTGCAGAACCCACTTCTGAGGCCCAGAATTTGGAGAGAGCATCTCAGGCAAGGTTAGGACTCACAGAATGCAGAGTCCTGCAGCACCAGCAGAATTGCAGGAAGTATTTTGTGTCCCTAAGACTTCAGAAACAGTAGGCAAGACAGCAAGCCCTTAGAGATCACTTGGAGAAAAGGCACAGTCCAGCTCTCCTTCAGCACAATCAGGGAGCAGCAGGCAACAGCAACAAGCAGAAAAGCAGTCCTTCCAGAAAAGCAGTCTAGTTGAGTCCTTCAAGCAGCACAGCAGTCCTTCTGACAGATGTTCAGCTCAAGATCCAGAAGTGTTTGATTTTAGCGGTTTGGAGACCCAGTATTTATACCCAAAAGTGCCTTTGATGTTGGGGAGGACTTCAAAGCAGCCCTCTGAAGTGCACAAGGATCCCTTTCAACCCAGTCCTGTCTGCCAGGTTATATGTAGGGGGTAAATCAGTGCTTTATGTGTGTGGACAAGACACTACCTATTGAATTGTAAGTGTCAGCCCCTCCCATTCCTCCCTGCCCAGGAGGACCCATCAGAATGCAGATGAATGCAGATGAGTGCTCAGAATGCAGATGAGCCTCACCTTCCTGTGTTTGTGGCTGTCTTGAGGTAATGCACAAAGTGTAGCTGTCACCCAACCCAGACGTGTATTGGACACAGGCTGTCAGGTACAAAGATCAGTAAGTACAGAGAAATTTCCACTTTCTAAAAGTGGCATTTCTAGCACAGTAATGTTAAATAGAACTTCACCAGTAACGAGGATTTATCATTACCATTCCAAAGATATGAAACATGAAAGAGCTACTCCTCTCTGATCAGGAATTACAGCTCAAAAATGTATTAAGGAATTCCCAATGCTGGCCTATGAGAGGGGTAGGTCTCACATTTTTTTTTTTTAATTTCATTATTAGTTTTATTAGTTTTTTATGTATTACAGCAATTGTCAACAATGGAAATTGCATACCTGCATCTCGCTCAGTTGTGTCCTGCAGCAAATGGTAAACATCTTTACAACATTTTAGATAACTTTTAGCGAGAAATGTGTACATCAACTGCTATATCGGCATGCCATCACTCCAATTAATGTCCAACGAGAAGTACATTCGGTATTGTCTATAACAACATGCTAACTCTTGGGGGGTAAACAATAGGTTGGGGGGGAATGGGGGGTCACATCTCACAGTTCTGATATATTGGGTGCAGATATCTATACTAATGCAGTGTTTGCCTTACTTTGCACTGTCCGACTCCACACTTACATGTTACTTACTTATACCTCATATCTTTCTATTTACATTGTTGCGATCGATGCCATTCTTTACTTAATGGTTTTGTGTGCCGCCTTACTTTCTCATTGTATACTTTAGCAAGCTTTATCTTGGGTGTATGCCAGGGTTGCTCCTCGCACTATGTCTATGCTCTGCTTTTAAGGTGGCATCTTCCGGGGAAGCTAGCTCTTATTGGGTGCTATCGGTTTGGACTTGTGTCATGTTTGTCTCTTGGGGGTTTTCCTGTGCCTCCAGACGCTCCTGCCAGGCGCCTCGGAGGTCTGTGAGTATTGTTTCCCATGCTGTAGCTATAGGTATCTTGCGCATGCCAGTGGCGTCTTCGCGCCTAAGTTCTACGCTTTCCGCTTGCGCCCAGCATACAATGGAGTAAAACCATGCCTTCACTGACGGTGGATCAAGGGGCTTCCAGCGCTTAGTAATGAGGCGCTTTGCCACGATAAGTCCCAGGTCTATAAAGCGGGTTGTCACCTTATGCTTCTTGGTCCTCTGGTATAGACCCAAAAGGAACACCTCCCAGGTCCACTCCAGCGTGCGGTCAGTGCATTGCGTTAAATGTGTTGTGATAGTCTCCCAGTATGTGGCTAGCTTGGCGCAGGCCCACAGCATGTGTATGAGGTCTCCTCCCACCAATCCACACCTAGGGGAGGGGTAGGCCTCACAATAGTGAAAAACAAAATAGGATGTTTGTTTACTTGCATGGCATCCTCCTATTAGAGCCTAACTTAGGGGTGACTTATATGTAATACAGGGGGAGTTTAAGGCTTGGCAAGTAGTTTTAAATGCCAAGTCGGAGTGGCAGTGAACTGCACACACAGGCACTGCAGTGGCAGGCCTGAAAGGCTACTTCTGTGCGTGGCACAATCAGTGCTGCAGCCCATTAGTAGCATTTGAAGTACAGGCCCTGGGTATATGGCATACCACTTTACAAGGGACTTACATGTACAGCAAATATGCCAGTCAGGTATACACCAATGTCATTATGTTTAGGGGAGAAGCACAGGCACTTTAGCACTGGTTAGCAGTGGTAAAGGTCTAAGACGAACTAAAAGAATCGGCAAAATGTGGAGGCAAAAAGTCCAGCCAAAGCCCACCCTAAGGATGCCAAGTCTAATACGTGTTCCCCCCAGCTCAAAGTCAGGAGATCTACCCAACCTCTAGGGAGTTCTCATCACTAAGGTGGAAAAAACCTGGATGGATCATCAGCATTGGCATGGTCTACCCCAGGTCTGTGTTCCACCCTGAAGTCCATACCCTGTAGGGAAATGGACCACCTCAACAGTTTTGGATTCTCACCCCTCATTTACATGAGCTATCTGAGGGGCCTGTGATCCGTCTGAATCAGGAAGTTAGTGCCAAACAGATATGGCCTCAACTTCTTCAGTACCCAGACCACAGCAAAAGGTTCTTTCTCAATAGCACTCCATCTCTGTTCCTTGGGGTGTAACCTCCTGTAGATGAAGGCTACAGGTTGGTCTAGGCCCTCCTCATTACGTTGGGATAGTACTGCCCCTATTCCATGCCCTGAGGAATCTGTCTGAATGATAAACTCCTGGGAGAAATCAGGGGCCTTGAGCACAGGAGCTGTGCACATGGCTTGCTTCAGGGAGTCAAATGCACGTTGGCATGCCTCTGTCCAAACCACATTTCTGGGATGCTTCTTGGAAGCCAGCTCAGTCAAGGGGGCAACAATGGTGTCAAATTCCTTGACAAACCTCCTAAAGTACTCAGTGAGGCCCAGAATGCTCTGACCTCAGTCTGCGTTTTGGGGGGCAGCCAGGTCATGATGGTTTCTATCTTGGCCTGAAGGGGTTGCACCTTCCCCCTGCCCACCAGGTGTCCCAAGTACACCACAGACCCCTGCCCTATCTAGCACTTACTTGCCTTGATAGTCAGGCCTGCCTGTTGCAGAGCCTGAAGCACTTCTTGGAGGTGAAATGGTGGTACTTCCAGCTGCTACTGAAGACAGCTATGTCATCCAGATAAGCATCAGAGTAGGCCTTCATTCCAGCAAGGACCTGGTAGTTGTCCTCTGGATGGAGATGGCTGACCTCTCCTTTGCTCGCTCTGTTAGGCCGATCTGCCAGTACTCTGATGTTAGATCAAAGGTACTAAATACTGGGTAGCCCCTAACCGATCAATCAGCTCATCAGCCCGGGGGATTGGGTGAGCATCGGTCTTAGCCACAGAGTTTAGCACTCTGTAATCCACAAAGAACCTCAGTTCGGGTGTGGTGCCCTGTGGTGCAGCTTTTGGCACCATACCCACAAGACTTGACCAGGTGCTACTGGAAGGTTCCATCACCCCCAACTCCAGCATTGTGGACACTTCAGCCTTAATGCTGGACCTCACCTTATCTGACAACCTGTAAGATTTATTCTTAACAGGGAGGTTGTCCCTTGTGTCCACTTCATGCGTACACAGGTAGGTAGTCCCAGGGATAAGGGAGAACAGAGAAAAGTACTGTCCCAACACTTGGTGGCAGCCTCTCTGCTGTTCAGTAGTTATATTGGGGGCAAGGGTTACTCCTTCCACAGACCCATCCTTCTCATTTGAATCCAAGAGGTCAAGGAGAGGTTCACTCTCCTCTTCTCCACCTGTCACCAATAGCAAGGTGAGCTCAGACCTCTCAAAGTGTGGTTTGAGGCGATTTATATGCAGCACCCTGTGGGGATGCCTAGGGGTCTTGAGGTCCACCAGGTATGTGGCGTCACCCTTTCTTTCAGTCACCTCATCTGGGCTATTCCAGCAGCCCTGGAGGGCATTGGGCTCTACCAGCTCCATCACCCACACTTTCTGACCAGGTTGAAATTCCACAGTGGTAGAACTTTTGTCATACCACTCTGTCATAACTTCCTCGCTGGCTTCAATGTTACTGAAAGCTTACTTCCATAACTTAGCCATCTGGCTTCTGAAGGAGAGCATGTAGCTCACTACATCCGGGGTATCTTCCTGGAAGTTCCCACCCTTCTTTCACCAGACTCAGAGGTCCTCTGACTGGGTGCCCATACAACAGTTCAAAGGGGTTGAAACCCCTTCCTCTCTGTGGCACCTCTCTGTAAGCGAACAACAGGCATGGTAAGAGGATATCCCCCTTTTTCCTCAGGGCCTCAGGCAGGCCTCTGATCATGCCTTTTAGGGTCATGTTGAAACTCTCCACAACCCATTGGTTTGTTGATTGCAAGGAATGGAGAACCTACATGTTACCCCACACTACTTCCTTGCTTATAAGAAGACATGAAAGTATTTGCCCCTGTCAGAAACAACCTCTTGCGGTAACCCACTTGGGTAAAAATCCCTATCAGGGCCTTTGCTACTGTGGGTGCAGTAGTAGTCCTCAGAGAGATTGCTTCAGGGTACCTAGTGGCATGATCAACCAGAACCAGGATGAACCTGTTTTGTGATGCAGTCTGGTGATCCATAGGCCCTAAAATGTCGATGCCCAGGCTCTCAAAAGGGGTGCTAACAACAGGCAAGGCATTAAGGGGAACCTTTAGCCTCTGCTCTATCTTCCCGCTAGCCTGGCAAGTCCTACAGAAAAGTCTTGTCTTGACCTAGTGTCCTGCCAGGGGAATTTCATGAGCCAGCTCCAGTAGGAAGGCCCTGTAGCACTGGGGGACCACCAGGGCCCTTGATGTCCCATGCCCAGGAGCCTTAGGCTCACTGTACAGGAGGTTGTCCTCCCAGTAAATGTGGTGACTACCAGAGGCATCACCTGCTTCTTGGGCTTCAGCCTGTTGCCTCATGCCCACAAGAGTTGAACACTACCTTTGTGCCCTACAGACCTCCTCTTTGGTGGGTCATCCTACCACATGCCACCCAGCAAGCTCAGGCAAATCACCAAGGGAAGCAATGTCCTCCTCAGTGGACTGCCGGGCGGCCATCGCAGGTGCCCCATCCATCTCACTGGAGGTACATTCACTGGCTGGTTTACCACACCCTCTGCCATTTTCTCTTAGCATCTGGCAGGGCCATTCTGGACTCCCTTTCTGGGAAGCCATGGGAAACCAGCTGACTCCCTACCATAGTCATACTGGCTCCTGTATCCCCCCGGAGCCTCCACACCTATTACCTATATGTGGTAGTATTTGAGGGCACATTGATCTTAGGAAGCATCTCACTATCACCCAGGCACACTAGGGTTACCCCTGTAAACTCGCCCCCCCGGCCCCATTAACTGAACAAAACTCCTCCCCCAGCACTACACTAGCCACCCTTGGAACATTTCCTCCAGTGGGAGGTGGTGCTCTTTTTGGACACTTGAGATCCCTCTTGCAGTGTCCATACTCGTAGCACTCGTAGCACTTGATTGGTTTGGGCTGTTGACCTTTGTCAGGGTATGTTTTCTTCTGGTGGACAGATTAGGAATGTGAACCGGATTCTTTCCCTCTGGAGTTCTTTTGGGGACCTTTAGAGAACTTAGTCTTTTTATCTCCTCCTCCTTCTCGTGGGAACTCTGACCACCCTTTTGGGAGTCCCCCCCAGATATCTTTCTGGACACTCTAATGCTGACCCAGAGGTCGGTCTCCTCAGCAAGCGTCCTGGAGTGAGTAAGCTTGCTATCATCCAGGTGTTGGCACAGCTCTGGAAAACAAGTATCAAGAATGTACTCCTTCAAAAACAATTTGGGCAACCCTTCATAATCTAAACTTTGCTGCCCCTCACCCAGCCCTTCAGTTCCTTACCAGCATAGTCCAGAAAATCCACCCATGTTTGTGTAGAGAGCTTGTGACTGGCCCTGAACCGTTGCCTGTACTGCTCAGGTGTCAACCCAAACTTACTGACTAAAATGGTCTTCACGGCAGTGTAGTTGTTCTGGTCCCCCACCTCTAGAGTAAGAAGTGTGTCCCTCCACACTGTGGGCATGTACTGCCAAAGACTACCACCCCAGAACTCCTCTGGGACCCTGTGCACCTTCAAAGCCACTTCATAGACTGCCAACCAGTTATTTATCTCATCCCTCACTACATAGTTTTGCACCATATCTTTTGGGATATAGGATCTGGACTCATGTAAAGACAATGCAGATATGCTGCCACCAATATTTCTGTTGCTGGACCCTACTTGGTGGACCCCACTTGGAGGCTTAGCTCATGGGCCATCTTCCTTTCCTCTATGGCTAGCCTCTTCTCCTCTAGAGCTTCCTCTTTCTCAAGCTTAGCAAGGGCAAGGGTCCGCTCCTTGTCCTTCTCCATCTTGTCAAGCTTTAGTTTTTTCTCCTCCCTCCTGCCTGACAGCTTCTCTGGGGGACAGGCTCTTTGAATACACACTGCTGCCCGATCTAGAGTGGGCTACTTGTCCTGGGAGAAAATTGCTTCCCCACCTCTGTAGGCCGCATGACAAGACCCTCTGTTAGGTCCCGCACTGATCCTTTCTCAGACACAGATCAATCCTCCTAACCCACTTCTTCTAATGGGTGGGGTGCTGCCCATTCTCTGAATGCTTAGTGAAGCTCTGCCTTCTTGGCACTTAACTTGTGGAGCACCCCTCTCTCCTTGCATAAACCCTTGAGGTGGGCCACTGTGTATGCCTCCAGATTGGCTAGCTCGAATTCCATAGTGCCAGGCAGGACCACAGACATTGCAGAGAAAATGGGACTTGGACAAAAGGACTTTGGAAAACTTAAAGATGTCAGATTAGGGAGAATTGAAAAAAGGCTCAAATTGGTCTAATTATAGAGTAGTAGTGAACAATGAGTTACTATATGGTATGGCACAAACACAAGTCCTATCCTCACCGCTGACCACCAGTGTTAGAAATGGGATTCCTGATTAGCTGAGGTATGCCCCCAGGCCAGGCAGGAACAACCACACTAGTCAGGGTAAGCTAGATACACACTAAAAGATAACCTGTGCTCACTCTCTGGTAGCTTGGCACAGAGCAGTCAGACTTATCTAAAGAGACAATGTGTAAAGTATTTTTGCAACACACACACACACAGTAACAAATTGAATACACCACAAAAAGACTCCACACAGGTTTAGAAAAATAGAGAATATTCATCAGAGTAGAACAACACCAAAGCAACAAAAAGCCAATCAGTATTTAATGCTACTGTGAGGAACTTTTCTCGCATACGTTTTCAGAACAGGAAGCACCATCTTTCAAACACCGACATCTGCACGATAACACAGGCATTAATTACTGATAAGCAACACTGCAAAGGTATGAGGGCATGTGCCCCAGAGCCTCCAAAACTCCACCAGCAAACTAATCAGAACCACCAAACAGATGGACCGCATAAAATTGATGCTGAAAGAGCTGCACTGGCTTCCAGTAAACGACTTCTGCAAATTCAAATGTCAGGTTTTACCCCATAAAGCCTTCCACAACCAAGCAAAAAGATATCTATCTGACCTCATCACTTGCCACAACGATCACTTTGATCATCATTCATGAATCTGCTCTCTCCCGTCGCTGTCTGATGCACCCTAGACCTCAGGACCTCACTTGCACTGTTGTGCCACCACAATGCTCGTTTGACTCAACAGGAGGTTTCTTGCTTATCTGCCACATGCTGTCCAGCTTCAGATCACCTGCTTGATACTTTGAGATGCACAGGTGGGATTTTGTTTGCACAACGTCCTGCCTCAGCAATCTTTTTTCTCGTTTAATGGCTCAGGGCGGTAGCCATCCTGGCTCCACCCTCTGTAGCAGCCGCAGGTCATCTTCAGCTTGGGCCACCTCTCCTAGGCTTGGCAGGTAGGCAGCGGACTGTGAGATTGATGGGTTGGGAACAAAGCATTGGATTACACTCTCACACATCTTGGCTAGGCCCCTGACTTCCTTTTAGTGGTGGATGATGTGCTCTTTGAAGAAATGCATTTCTGGCTCCTTCCTAAAGTAAAGGGAAGGAGTGAGTCCAAAGTCATCTTAAGGAGTTTAGGAGCTCTGGGCTCCCATATATTTGGAGCCCACTTTTGGATCAGTTATATGAAATGAGTTGTAAAATTAAGTATGCGCAAGACCTTGCAATGACCTACTTGTTCTCATGGCCTTGCATTCTCTAAGGACCCAATGCTATGTGTGCTATGGAGCTCCTCCCCAGCTGCTTCCCCTCTCAACCTCACACCACCACCTTTCATCAGTTTTCCCATGTAACACCAGCAATATTATCATCGCAGGAAGCACAGACCTCAACAGTACCTCATCCCTTAAATAATATGATATATTTCTCTCAACATCATACTTACAGGTACCACAACTTTGAAAGCAATATTTCCTTCTCAATCCCCCACATACATACCCAGCTAACAGCTTTGCCATCCGTAACTCCATCATGTATTGAGGCAACATTGATATATTTCCTTGCATACTCCAATGTGAATAGATCCATATGCTACTGGAAAAGCAACCCTCGACCCAGGAGACCTCTGTAGGTAGCCAAAGACCTAACACACACGTACAATTCCTCAAAAACATAATCACATAACATCAAATTTCCAACTATATGACCAAATTAATATCAGTTCCTTCCTACATGAGTAAGAATCTGGGCTAAAACCATGCCACAGACCTGACACAGCACACATCCTTGAAAGGAATAGCACTTTTCTCATCATACAACAGGACCCATGCCCAGAGCTTAATTTGTAAAAAAAAGAAAAAAAAAAAAAAGGTAAGTGCCAGGGCTCTCGTCAGGAGGCCACTGCAGCTTACACCATACATTGCCCCGTACCAGCAGAACTACTAACCATTGCACACCTACAAGTGTGACAATTCAGACTAATCCAGGCCCCCAAAGCTATAAGAATGGATTGGGCAGCAGGTATTGGTAATTTTTAATGTATATTGAATTAATAAACAACTGTATTTGTGCTCATCTCTAAATTACACAAACGGTGTCACCATATGGCAGACTATCATGAGTAATGGTGCCGACAATTAACCCCTTCGCTGCTAGGCCTTTTCCCTCCCCTGTGCTAAGCCTTTTTTTGGCTATTTGGGGTAGTTCGCGCTTAGGCCTCTGTAACTGTTTGACCACATAAGGTATCCATACCAAATTTGGGTCCTTTTCTTCCAACATCATGGGGTTTGCGGATTCCCCTGGAGGGGACCCAGAAATTAGCCAAAATACAGCCCAATTTTTTTTTTGGGGGGGGGGGAATGGGAAAAAAGTGCTGCAAATGAAAGCATCTGTTTTTTTCCCTGCTAATGGTATCAACAAAGGGTTTGTGGGACTGAAATCACCATTTCCCAGCTTTCAGGGACTGACAGACTTTTGTCAGAAAACCAACATTTTTTACACAGTTTTGGCATTTTACTGGGACATAGCCTAATTTTGCTATTTTTTGTGCTTTCTACCTTCTTCCAGTTAATGGTAGAAATGGGTATGAAAGCAATAATGGATCCTGGAAAGCTATACCTTTTAGAAAAGTAGACAAAATTCTGAATTCAGCAAGGGGTCATTTGTGTAGATCCTTCAAGGTTTCTTTATAAAAACTAACAGTTGAAAATAGGAAAAATTGAAAATGAGAATGGGTAGGTTTCCCTAGGTGCCCGCAGAGCTAGGGTTTAAAACCATTTTTCTTGGAAGACTTTGGGGAATGCGGGGTGGGTGGAATTTTGTGGATCCACACAGATCCCAGAACTTTCCATCACAGAAATGTGAGGAAAATGTGTTTTTTTAAACTAAGTTTGAGGTTTGCAAGGGATTCTGGGTAACAGAACCTGTTGAGAGGCATACAAGTCACCCCATCCTGGATTCCCCTTGGTGTCTAGTTTTCAAAAATGTACAGGTTTGCTAGGTTTCCCTATGTGCCGGCTGCGCTAGGGCCCAAAATCCACAGGTAGGCACATTGCTAAAAACAAGTCCGTGCCTAGTGGGCTTTCTGCCGCCCTGGAGGGGGGAATCGGGGGGGAGGGGGGTTGCCCCAATTGACATAAAGACTGTGGGATTTTTTTGGGGGTGTGGGCATTTTCATGCCCATTCTGGGCTGACCTCACCCCTGAATTTAAAATAAATAAATTTTGTGATGCCTAGTGGGCTTTTTGCCCCCCCGGGGGGGCATATGAGGGGCTATTGTCCCCATATGCCTCCCGGGGGGGCAGAAAGACTGTGGTAATTGTTTTTGGGATGGGGGCATTGGCATGCCCATTCTGGGCAGCCCCCACCCCTGTGTAAAAAAAAAAAAAATCCCTGGTGCCTAGTGGGCTTTCTGCCCCCCCCGGGGGCAGTTCAGGGGCTACTGCCCCATCTGCCCCTGGATGGCAAAAAGACTGTTGCATTATTTTTGGGGGGTGGGGGCATTGGCCTGCCCATCTTGGGCAGCCCCCACCCCTAAATTAAATTTTTGAAAAATCCCTGGCTTCTAGTGGGCTTTCTGCCCCCTGGGGGTCAGATTGGGGGGCTACTGCCCCCGTCTGCCCCCCGGGGGGGAAAAAGACTGGGATTTCTCTGGGGGGGCATTGTCATGCCCATTTTGGGCAGCCCCCACCCCACTCCAAAACAAAATCCCTGGTTTCTAGTGGGCTTTCTGCCCCCCGGGGGGGGCAGAAAGGCTGTATTGGCCAAACAAAATTGGGGGGAGCAAAGGCCCTTGCCCAAGGGGCCACTCCCCCCTCCCTGGTGTCTAATGGGTGGATCCCTGCTTGGGGATCGCCCTCCTGGGGAGATCCCCAAGCAGGGATCCACTAGGGAGGGGTACCATTGGAAAGGGGAGATACCTCTCCCGTCTTTCTACGTGCTCGGGGGGCTGAGATAGCCCCCTGAGCACATAGAAAGTGAGCCTAAAGGCTCATTTCAGTTTCGGTTTCTATGAAATGACGACTGCGCGACGTGCGCACTGATCGTCATTTCACAGAAACCAGGGGGGGAGCCTCGGGAGCTGGGGAAGCTCTTCCCCAGCTCCCGAGGCTATTTGGGAGGAAAGGAAATCCCTCTGGTGCCTGCACCAGAGGGATTTCTGGTGCCATGAGTAGGGACAGCCGGGAGCCGTCCTAAGCACACGAGCACTGTGGCGCACGATGGCTCCCGGTCATCGTGCGCATGCAAGGGGTTAAGTACCAGTGCCAAGCACAGGAAACCACTGGCTAAAATTAAGCACTGCTCCTACCTCCATGTCCTGCTTGATTTCTCAGCCAAGCATGGATTTGATGACTGGGTACCACATTGGTTCTACTTCTATTCATCCATACCCCATCAGTGGCAGAGTTGGTTTAGTCAGCGCCAAGACACCTCCGGGTAATCGTGCGCTATAGAAGTTATAATAACATAACATAACATAACATCAGCTTGTTCAGGTATGCACATTCAGTTGTCAATGAGCTTGAGGAGTAATAACTGATCCATCTAGCCCCTGAATAAATGCACATCCAAATTCAATGACACCCATCTTTATATTAAAGTGTTCACAAGCAAGTATATTGATCAGCTGAAAGAGTGCTTTATCATCATGTAGGAGTGGATGCTAAATGCCCACCTCAGACTTAACCTGAGAAACACAGAATTCATCCTCCTCATCAAAAGCAAAATAGAAGCCCTGAAACACTCATCACACTCCTGCAGAATGCTGAACAGATGAAACTCTCTAGTGGTGCACAATTACTTGCAATCCTTATCAATAGAGTACTACCTCTCAGAACCTACACTTGCAAAAAAATTCAAGTATCCTGGCAACATCTATCATTTCTGTGAAATACAAAACTAGCTATACCTTCACAAAACAGACATCAGAGATAGCATTCAAGCCCTGGTGCTTTCTTACCTGGTTAGAAGCAGTCCCATCTTGATGGTTTGGGTGTGAGGAATCCCTTAATTATTACACCTCAAAAAGACACCTCAATCATGCACCCACAAGTGGATGGGTCAGGAATGGTGTTAAACCTCAATTTCATCAGGCAATGTATCCCAAAATAAGGAACTACACAACATATTAAAAATATACTTAATTAAGTAAGGACAACTCAATTCCTGAGTTCTAGAGTGGATTCATAAAATTTTGAAAGATTTATTACAAAAATTCGAAGGGTACAATACAAAAATTGTAAAGTGCATACAAATAAAGTAATTACCATGAAGGATGTCAGTCATAAGGCAATACAGAATAGTAAATAAAATCAAAAATATTTTATGTACCAATGAGCAGCAAAATCAATTAAACAGCACCCATCGTAGCATCAGAAAGTCTTCTGGCTCACCAACAAATTCAAGGGTTTCTATAGACAATCTTCTCATAGGGCATAACAAAACTGTCAATTCATCATGCTATGAGCAAAAAGAATACAATTTCAGCATATCAGAGCACAGAATTATTAAAGGTCATATTGCCTTACCATCTAAGCACTATCCCACTACATGAATGTTGATTCAACCGGAGTGGGCTGAAATCATCCAGAGATGGCAGCATAAACTAGTTCCAAAACAACAATGAACTATTGTGAATGAATGCCATAATGCTAACAGGCGGAAGGGACCTTGAATGTTGTAACATTACTGAGCCCATGTTTAGTAATCTTCTCTGAGAACAACATAATTCGGAAATAAATGAACATGACTTTTCTTGACTACGTACAGCAGAAATAATAAACAGTGAAGGTGCAGGGTGAAATATCTATTATGAATAGGATGGCGTAAAGGCCTAGCTGAAGCCTAGTTAGAATAAGCCAAGAAAAGTCACTTTAACACGCCATATGCAAAATCGTTTCCAAGGCAGTGACATTCGATAAGTATATACTGTGAATTTTAGTTTAGATCCATATAATGCACATTGTTAATAATATATAAAATAATATTAATACTCAAAATCTTCCACACTGGCATTCATGACTCTTCCTTACATCTGCAGAAAAGCTTCCTACATACCCATGAATACCTCATCTAAATGCAAAAAAAAATGACTGCATCACTCTCAGTTGATGGACTTGTATCCTCAACCATACATACCTGCATCGTCATTAAGGGCCCCTGCATCAAATAGAAAACAGCACCAAAGCACACACCAGCTTACCTGGCAATAAAAACTCACTTTATCAGGAAGCCAAAATAACACATAGGATCAGATGTGAAACCAGGAATTTCATAGAAGACAATTGTTCTCAAGCTTTTCACCCAGAATTTGGAAAAACATTCCATGACAGGTCTTCCTTCATTTGTCCACCTTAAAAATGAACTGAAAGCTAATCTCTTCAAGAAGCACCACAATCCGCACCCGTAAGGAAACCTCAGCTGCTTATGCCTCTGGCCCCACCCAGAGAAAAGAATTCACCCCCTTATCAATGCTAAAATTTGTACACAATCTTTATTAATTTCATAATCCCTACTCTGAGGAGTGCTTCATTACTTGATGGCTATTATAAGACTACATAACCTAAAATATGTACACATATATGCATACATATGGTTTCCGCATGCAAGTTGTGAGTTAACGAGTCATATATAGATTTAAAAAGGAATAAATATCTTATTTTAGGAGTTTGCTTTATTTCCGCAAAATGTTGGTTACCCTTCAGAATCATTTTATGCCAACTATATAGATGTCATAAACATACCCAATACTCTAAATCTTTTTTCAGGTAGAGTTAATTGGGTCTAGAAAGGATTCACAAGCACTAACCTTGGAAACAGAACTGCCACTCAGGTTACAGATATACAAGTCCATGCTTCCAACAGCTGAGCAATCCCTTAGGTTAAATAATTAGCAGAAAATGCTTAGGCGTCACATAGGAAAGCTGCCCTGAGGTTTCACATACTTTAAAGGCATCAGCAGCAATTCATGAGGTTACATAGATATTATAGTCTTGGGTATTAGAGTATCTCACACTTTGCAAAAATTGTTTCGTCGCTCAGTTTAGGAAGAACAACAATCTCCATGTTAAATATGTCTTATGCTTAGTTTTGGACTACAAAATTATCCCTTAAGGTATACATTTCTTACAGGGGAGGTATGTCATAGCAAAACTACCTTATGTTACACAGATCTCACAGACTTAGTCATCTTGTCTGAAAGCAAACCTATAACTTAATTTACACATACCTTACAGGCAGAGTCCTATGACAGCAAAGCAATCCCTCAGTTTAGATAGATCTTGCACATTCACAGCCTCTGACTGCAGAGGTATCTCTCAGTTAATAGAAATGTCAGATGACTAACAAAAAGAACACTTTAACCAAATGATAGCCCACATATTGCAATGCTGCTTTATCTCAAATGATGGACTGAATGGGGGCTCACTAGACAGAGGTACCATTTATCGGAAGGTACATTTACAACATAGAGCAATACACCTACAGCTAGACCAAGGTCTGAGAACTGCCAACTGCCTCCCGTTCCAACTCCCAAATTCTAGTGAACATTCACCTCACCATTCTATGGCAAAATGACACCAACTATATGCATATGACGCATACCACACATCTTCCCCATTGCAAATATATGATAGCACATGCATCAATATAACACACACAAAAACCACTATATACAACATGATTGCTATTCTAAAAGAAATGATCAAACCACACACACCAATCACATCTTTCCCAAAAATATATGACAATAGCACACACAACCACATAACACACACTATGTTCCACAGACTTCATTATCCTAAATAATTCGTAGAACCATCTGGGGACACTGCATTCCATATACTAGTATTAATGTGTGTTCTGGAAACCAAATTGCACAAAACTAGCGGGCTCATATTTTGACTTCTGAGCAACACTCAGAATTCTTTGAACCATATTGCTCCAACCCAATACTGGAAGATGTGCCGCCTCCATCTTCCTCCTTATTAAAGAAAGCAATGCATTTTTTCTTCCTATTGACATGTCCTACACTTCCACCACACTTGTCCCGACCGACACAGTGGCACCTTACGTAAATTCCAAACTTTAGCAGCTTCTAACCTAACAGTATACCTAATAACCTCTGCTACCCTTTGTGAATCCATTTAACACCCTACTAAACCAGGTTTCTTACCTCTGACGTATTGACCAGTAGCAATTTTCGGCACCCGTAGCCACAACTACCTTTCATTTGATTGATCCACTCCCTCATTTTCTTTTGGCACTCCTTGGCCCCTCCTTTTACAGTCCTCCTTATCTAACAAGTCTTTTTTCTTCTGCCTATTGATTAACCACCAAGGTTGGTTTCCATCCTCTCAATAGCTCAAAGGGGGCTTTCCTGTCATGAAGTGATTCTGTATGATAACAGAGTAGCCTAAAGAGACTTCCTCCAACAAATCCCAGACTTCAGTGCAAGTTGAATAGACTATTTTACTACACTATTAAATGTTCTATCTGGCCAGAAGCCTCAGGGTGATGTAACACCACACACAGCCAGTAGCAATTTTCAGCACTTGTGGCCACAATTACCCTTCATTTGATTGATCCACTACCTCATTTTCTTTAGGGACTCTTTGGCCCCTCCTTTCGCAGTCCTTCTTATCTAACAAGTCTTTTTTCTTCTGCCTATTAATTAACCACCAAGGTCGGTTTCCATCCTCTCAACAACTCAAATGAGGGCATTCCTGTCATGGAGTGATTTTGTACAATAACAGAGTAGCCTGAAGAGGCTTACTCCAACAGATCCCAGACTACAGTGCAAGTTGAATAGATTATTTTACTACACTATTAAACATTCTGTTGGGCCATAAGCCTCAGGGTGGTATAACGCCACACAAAAAGTTATGATTCTGCTACTTTTTAAAAAAATTGGAATATTCTCATGTGCAAATTGCACTCTGTTGTCTAAGACAAATTTGTCCTGCATATCTTCTCACCAAAAGACATTCTCCAAGAACCCAATGGTCATTTCATTGGCGACAGCTCTGACCCAATGTACCTCCAGTCACTCACTTAGAGTAGTAATCAATCAAGATAATAGCATATAACTCCTCTTGGGAAAGAACCAGAAATGGACCTGTCAAATCAATCTTCAGTTTCCTCAATGGATCTTCTGCCAATTCCACAGAAGCTGCTGGATCACTACACATTTTGGCTGATTTTTCGCTCCTACAAAGAATCTCAAAACTCCTTATCCATCTATCAATCTTGGAATCAAGACCAGGCCACCAAAATTTCTCCCTTGCCTTCCTTTTGATACTTGTTAATCTACTATGACCCTCATGAAATAACCCAGTGATATCCATGTGCAGTCCGTTCAGGAGTACAGTTGTATCTCCCCTTTTGATAACACCATCATTCACCATCAGTTCATCCTTGACCTTATAACATATTGCATTGGACTCTCTTAAGGTCTTTTTCTCTTGGCTACTCTTTCACCAAATACTCCCCAACATTTTTCTATGTCGCATCTTCTTCCAGTACCGGCATGCATGTACACTCTGTTAAGACATATTTACCAAACTCTCCTACTCTTTCCAATGCATCAACATTAGTAAATGGAACATCACACTCCCTATCTTCTCCATCATCTCATTCAGCATCACAAATCTGGCAATCTAGACACATCATCAGCTTGTTTGTTCATCGTTCCTGGGACATTTTCAGTAACACAATGGTAAGCTTGCAACTTCAAAGCCAACCTAGCAAGACATGCAGTAAAGTTATTACCTCCCTAGAAGCCAGCATGTTTACTAATGCTTTCTGGTCAGTCCTAATCACAAACTTCATGTTCCATAAATGGATTTTTAAAGGCTCCATTGCTCAGGTGCATGCTAAAAATTATTTGTTTTATTAACAAATAATTCCTCGGACAGATACACCACCCATTTTTCACCGTTCTTACTCTGAATTAGAATCACACCTAAACTATAACCACTCACATCAACTGCTATTACGCACTCCTCAGAAAAGGCTTCAAACATGGTGCCCTGCACAACGTCTCTTTTGATTAACTCAAAACATTCTTTTTGCTCATGACCCAAAACAAACTTTACATTTTCCATCTTACTTGCATAATTTTCTATGAAACTGGAGTAAAACTCTGTGATACTCAAGAATGACATTAACTGTTCTTTCGGATCTAGTTCTGGAATATTGAGAACAGCATCAACAAGGTTACTCTTGGGTTGTACTCCATTCTTGGAAATTTTGTGCCCCAAATATTCCACCTCATGCAGACCAAATCTGGGTCACTCACTCCAGTCTCAGACACAATTCACAAATTTGGAGACCATTGTGGGCGCTATCGTTTTGATAATCAGCATGATAGTCATAGCGCCCATCATGGGGTGCGGGACGGTGTTGTCCTCAAAAATAGATGAGGCAATATGCCCTAATCATAAGATTCAAAACAACATTTCAAAATACAGTCAATAATAAAGACTGACTCAAAAAGGGAGTTTAGGATCAGAAAATTTAGAAACCATGAAGGTTTACTAAAATATTAAAGAGCAAATACAGAATGCAAAAATATAGTCCGGTTCAGATAATCAATCATAGAGCTCAAATTGCCATAAAAGCTCTTTAGCATTTAAGATAGTCTGTTTTTCAGATTTTGCTCATTGCTGCAATAAAGTCCAAAATGTGCAGCACATCGACAGAGAATCAGGCAGGAAACCTTCGAGAGCCAAAGAGATTATGGCTCACCACCAAATTTGACGGCTTTATAGCAAATTTCACCATAGAAAGTAAAAGGAAATGCACTGCCAGCATGGTGTGAGCAAATGTATCGACATTACATTAAATCACAGTTCAGTGTTATAAAAAGTCATATAATTCCACCATCTTAGCACTATCCAACTTTATGAATAATAAATTGCCCCTTCTGACCTACTGTCATCGGACGTATCAGAACAAACTAGTTACATAAACAATGGAAATATTCATAAATGAATGCAATACAGTGTGTGAGCAGGAACAGCCTTGAAAAATATCTAAACGTTCCTCTGGAGTTCTTCGAGAACAGCATGTCATACAAAATAAACAGTGCATATTTTGATACTTGTGGTGTCGGTGAGAATTATAAACACACAATGAATATTATAAAACAGCAACCATGTTATTTGAAAATGGAGTCAAGGCCTAGTTGAGGCCCAGTTAGCATATGCCAGAAAAACATAGCTCCATGCATCACATTAATTTTGTTTCAATTGCAAATACATCATATTAATAAGCACATATAATTCTATTTAGAAAATAACTTCTGCAAAATCCCCCTCTGTTGATCCCAGTCATCCCCAATATCCCATCACTACCTTTCATAATACAGTGTGCATTTCTTTCTGCCTTTTGCATCTTGATTCTTTCAACATCTTGATATATCATCATAGGCTTGTGTCTTGATGTCTTCCAATTCGTAAATGACATGCTTCCTCTGATTTGACAATGTTGTGGACACCTTCTTACACTCACAATTGAATCCCATTTTAGAGAGGATTGCTTCAAATAATTTAAGCAAAAGAATAAATCCAATTGCACAAATTCATACAATACTCTTTGGAGTTAGAAAAGAACTCAGTACACTCCCTCCTAAGCTATCTAGCCATTCACCAATCTTTCCAAGCCAACTGATTCCCACAAACCATACTGCTCAAGAGCTTTAACTTCGGAAGAAATGTTAGTAACATTTATTCTATAGGTGTTAATAAGCTTACCGTTATCTGGAATGAAAGTGCAGCACTGTTGTTCCTTCAACGCACAGCAGACTTCACCCTCCTTCACATGAAGGATAGCTAATGTGAGGTGGTTTTACATAATCATAGCACGCTTAGCAATTAATTCTTCATTGATTTTAGTTAATGCTCCAGCAGTGTTAGAAGCAAGGTGATCCACAAGTGCTGACACTACTAATTTTCACATCATTCAAAGCCACACCGTTCAATGGAATTACAGCACCAGGCACAACTAGGAAAATGTGTCCGAATCTACACTTCACTCTTTTCAGACCAACAACATCATGCTTCTCATTCACATGGTAGACCTGTGGGAAGACCAAAGCAACATAGCAACTACCCACCCAATTACGAGGCAGGTTAAAAAAAAGTAGTCTTAGAACAAAAATAATAAATTCATCTAAATATAGTTTCTCACCAATAAAAAACTCATCATCAACTACTCCTTTTCACACTCACTCTCTCCCACAAATTCTATTGTACTAATACCTTGAGACTTCAATCGCACCATACACAACACTTCTCATATTTTATGTTCTTCTCTCAATCTTGGATGCACATTTGAATGTCTACATTTCTCTTCAGCTTCTCCTTGCATCTTAATCTCACTGCATTCTCTTAATTTATAAAACATCTAATCTTTATTTGATTATATTATTTAATAATCTCACACTCTTCTTTACTCAAACTGCATACATACTCATTTTTAGTCTTATAAGTATTCAATTTAGTATGATCAATTGCTTGCAAATGTTTGGAAAAGGTTGCATAATCCCAGAGTCTTCAGATGCAGGAAGTTCTCCCAGTAAAGTGTTGAAATCCAAAAGATATGGAGACAACAACTTTCTATTGTGGAAAACACTGGCAAAAAACTTAGAGGATGGGGGATGCGAGAGAGGCAATTGAAAATAGGTTGCACCCTTTGCTACTAAGGGTGGTAAATATGTACAGACAAAGCAGTCTTTAACATTCTTAATACTGACCTGCTTCTCTAATAGATTTAAATATAAACTCTCCCTATAATTATCTGCAGATCTATCCCTATGTGTTAACTTCATGTTAACTATATCATTGTGTTCAATAGTTAGTTTGACTTGTGGTGGTGGCTGGAGAAATCATACACACAATAGGGCAACTGAACTCTTATTAAATATCATTATCAATGAAAATATACTAAAAATCTTGCAGCCTCTTTATCTTCAGTTTGCCATCTTCTACTAAGATAAAATAAAAATAAGACCGGAAAACCCAACTTCTGAGAAGGTACATAATCAGGAATTAATCTTCAATTACTTCAAATTTTCAGTTCATTGGGTCAGTCCATAGAATTTAAGACCCTCTACTTTTCTTTAGTACTTACTTCCTAAGGTACAAAAAGAAACAAAAATCTAGTTTAATGTTCTTCTTGTGTGGTTTAGATTTACAGTGCAAAAACTTCATCAAAAACGTGTGACTTTTTTTTAGTTCAGGGTGGTTCTTCAGGTTCATCTTAAAATATGAACTGACTGCAGTTTGTCAAATCATAGACTTTCCCATCTGACTTTTCATCAGCAAAGACTGAAGCTAGATTAGTCCATTCAAGTTATGTGTACTTTCTGTTTGGCACTCTCTCTCTCTCTCTTGTTGGTCTTTTGGATACAGGTGATTCACTTTCACTATTTTCAGAATCTATTTAAGTTGTTTCTTTTGTGATCGATTCTGACCTCTGTGTCTTCCGGTGCAACCATTTGCTTCTTCTCACTGATTCAGGCCTCGTAGAATGAAGAAGGAGCTCTGGGACCACCTAAATACGTGCTGCTAGGCCCACCGACGACTGAGAAGGCAGAGAGTTGTAGGTAGTAGGAGGCAGGACATGGTGAGGGCAAAGGTACCTACAGCCAGCATTGGCGAATTCTCCCTTGCCACAATCTCATCCAGACCCAGCAGCCTGCTCTCTTTGGCTGAACCTCTGAACGCTGCCATTGAGAGGAAGTGGATGGATCCTGGGCGCGGGGTGGGGATATATTTATCACCACTCTTCATTTGCCTTTATTTTCTGTGGGCTTTTAGTGAATAATTTGTTATGCTATCAACTGTGTGGAAATGCTTACTGAAAGTAAAAGACTAACATAGGCACTGCTGAACATTTGGTTTCACATATCTTGACATTTGTCACTTTTGAAAGGCACCAAAAAAAAGTGGTTGTCAAATATGCAAATTGGGTGGTAGGGTAACCCATTTAAAAATGTTGAGACACAACTTGTGGCTTCGCATTGTGTGTTTGTGTGTACATTGATACAGACTGCTGCATCTTCTAGATTTTTCCAGAGCTGAAAAGACAAACATCCAGCAGAAACTTGACCAAATTACACAAATTGTCTATAAATTTAGCTAAACCTAAGGAAACAGCCTCTAATCATACCCATTATATTGAGCCTAAACCCCTTAGACTCAATCTGAAACCCTGTATTTGATAGTCTTTGGGTATATCAGTTAATATATACTCTTCATACTGGAATATCTTTTGTATTCTGAAATCCGCAGACTTTGCACATTTTGTCTGCAAACTGTGTGACTGTGACCTATACCTGTATTCATCTCTTTGCCCACAACCGCTTATTCTTTTGGGATAAATAATTTTGGAGTACATTGTTTCCAGGTTTGACTTCATGCTTGTGTCATTCATGGGAAATTATCGCGCACAATATAAAACAAGGTACCAGGTATGCTATTCTTATAAGAGCCACAATGCCCATATCAATGTGTGACCGGCTGATAGCAGTGGCATAGGAAGGGGGGTGCAGTGGGTGCGGGCCGCCCCGGGTGTCATCACTGAGGGGGGTGACAAAATGGCAAAAATATGTGTTTTAAAACACATATTTTTGCCATTTTGTCAAGCCGGGGGTGAGAAGAAATCACTGAGGGAGGTGACAAAATGGTGAGAAGAAATCACTGAGGAGGTGACAAAATGGCAAAAATATGTGTTTTAAAACACATATTTTTGCCATTTTGTCAAGCCGAGGGTGACAAGAAATTTTCCGCACCGGGTACCACCTGACCTTGCTACGCCACTGGCTGATAGTAGCATATCCTAGTTTTTTTAAAGCAAGCCTCTTCCCCTGCCGTTACAATCATTGATTATACGGATGCAATTGTCAGCAAACAAAATAAACACCTAGCCATTGTAATAAGAATTGTAATAATTTTGGTATGTTTACTACAGCAAAGTAATTCAAATGAAGGTGTAGACACATTTCATTTGAAATCAGAAACATGAAAATATGTCTTTTTAACCCTTTTTATTGCTTGTTTTCATATACAATAAACAACAATAAATAGAGTCACCAGGGCATCTAGGAGTATTGCCTTGTAATACAACACTACATCCCAACCGTGTAAGTAAAGATCGGAATATGCAGCTAGTTGGCATCCAGAGTTCTTGGAATACATTAATGGTCAAATCACAGTAGTACATCATGAAAATATTCCATCCATTTGCCACATACCTTTTTCTGTTTCCACGGCTTTTATAGACTGTGGCCTCCGCTAAAGAACACTGGTCCTTTCCAGGTAGCTATTCTGCAGTGTTGGGGCTTCCAATGAGCGTCAATGCCTAGTGATGTTTCTCTTGGCTACTAGGCATCCAATGTTGTAGAGAAGCGTATCTCCATTGGTGCCGTCCCATCCTCTGCATATGCCCAATATTGCCCTTAAGGGTTTGCTTTCAATAGAGTGTCCCAGGACATTGCATATGGTGTGTGTATTCTGGTCCAATATGTGCAAATTAATGGGCAGTACCAGATGATATGGAGCAGGGTCCCCAGTGTCATGTGGCAATGGGTACAGGCAGCAGTCAGGGATCTCTGCATTTTGTGTAATTTCTCTGGGGTGTAGTATACGCGGTGGAAGTACTTGATCTTTATCAGATGTAGCCTAGAGGAGGTAGCCTGTGCCCTGGCTGCCATTTTAGCATATCGCCAATCATCATCATCATCTAAGTCTCCTATGTAAGTTACCAATCACTCCCTCAACGAGGTAAAGAGGTCAGGGGTATTTATGACTAATGTTTTGTAAAGTCTAGCTATCCCCTTGCTCTTGATTATCTCTTGAGTCAGGTTAGCCTTGAGTGTGTTGGGGTCAGGGATAGGGCTGAGGGATGTTTTATGCTTCTCCAGGGCATGTCTTATTTGAGAAACCTGAAAAATTGTGATCTGTGAAGGTCGAATTCACCTGCAAGTTCCGCATACGATTTCATGTGTTTCGTGGCCCAGACGCCTCCCTGTGTGTTGATGTCTATTTTGCCCCATGCTTTGCAACCTGCCAGGCGCGCGACTGAGGGTAACCAGTCACGCGCCCACAAGGGGGTCGCCCACTTTGGTTGCCTCATGCAGTTGATGCACCTCAAGGCCGAAACCAACTGTCAATAGTCAGCCTTGTGGCTGAGGGGAGATCCATAGGAGTTTTAGGGCCATTTAAGAGCCCCAGCACCCCATGTTTTTCCACTTCCCTAAACTCCAGGCAGATCGTGGGGTTGTTGTGGTTCTTGTAAATCCAACTGTTGATAAGGAGCTTGCGGGCTGCCCAGTAGTAAATTTGTACGTCTGGAATTCCAAGCGTCCCGTCCCATAATGACTGCACTACCTTTGTGAAGGATACTTGCAAGGGGGGCTTCTCCAATATGTAAGCAGAGAGAGTACCTAAGGGCCCACTGAAAAAGGTGTTAAGCAACGGGTGTGGGTAATTTTGTAGTGTGTAAAGCAGCTGTGGAAGGGAGATAATTTAATATAGGGCTACGAACTCCATGATTAAAAGGGGGAGCCAACCCCAGGCTGTGAGTTGTGATTTGGGTTTGCGCAGCAGCAGTTCTATGTTTAGTTCTCAGTAGTCCTCTGACCGCTGTGAGGTTTGTAGGCCTAAGTATTTGAATGGACTGGGTGACTGTCGGAGAGTAGGTGTCTTTGGGAGGGCCACTCTGTCATTCATTCCTATCGGTGTCAGGACAGATTTATGCCAGTTGACTGTAAGTCCTGAGGCCTCTCCATAGATCCTCAGCATCTGAAATATATAAGGGACTGAGGTGTGGGCATCCCAGTTAAAGAAGCACTTTATCTGCATAAAGTAACATCCGGTCCTCTACCCCTCTACGCCAGTCAATACCAACAGCTGGGCGCCAGTTCGGATCTATGCCGCGAGTAGTTCTATTGTCTGGGCACATAGGTGTGGGGATAGTGGGCAGCCTCGTCAATTGGGAAGGAGTGGGAAAGGAGGCCATTGATATATACTCGAGCCCACGGAGAGTTGTAAATTAGTTGAATGTATGTTAAGAAGCATGGGCCAAAGCTCATTTTATGTAGCACCTGGAATAGGAAGGGCCAAGAAACGGAGTCACACGTCTTCTCAAAGTCTAAGGCTAAGAGGGCTACCGGTCTAGGGGAACGACAGAGATGGTCAAGGGCCATATGCAGTCTTCTGATGCTGTGTCTGGTCCCACGTGTTGACATGAATCTGGATGGACCAAAGTATGTTTCACCCGGGCCAACCTGGAGGCCTGGACTTTAGCCAGTATTTTCGCCTCAGTATTGATAAGAGACATGGGATGATAAGAGGGTCTCTTCCTGGTTTGAGGATGACTACTATTAATACCTTCCCCAAGTCCTTTAGTCACACTCCCTTTTATAGGAAATCTCTGTAGAATGCATATAATGGTTCCAGTAAGAAGCTATTAAATGGATTATAATAGGTAAATTGCTAGCTAGTTTGCTGCATATTCCTGGGCGCCATGTTATTAGCCCCACACTTATTTTTAACAAATCAGAGCATTCAGGGAGGTTCAGTGTACACTTACTTTAGCTACCAATGCATTTGATATGCCTGATTTGTAATGAGAAATCCTGGAACTAGATACAGAAGTATTGGTGTAGATGAATATATATCTGGCAAAACTAACGCGTTTCATTCGTAAGTGTGAAATATATGATGGCATTCAACAGAAGTACTATTTATATTAGACTATACAAAGAGGGAAAGCATGGGATTGACATCCATGCATTGTTACTGACAGGTGATTATTCCAAAGATCTCAGTGAGTGAAAAGGCATGAAGATTAAAGCATTCTACTCCCCAGAAGAAGTGTTTTCTATTAGAAGAGGCCAAGGATTGATTAGGCATCGACATCAATATTTCTGCTACCACATGCATGATTTAATCATCACAGGGTCTAAACATTAAATTGACACAAAACCTGCTTCCTTATAACCCTAAGTGTATCCCCTGTGCCTTTATGTGTGCCTTCTGAATGTATCAGTGTTGTGGTGAGGCGTAGTTGTGCCTGCATGCTTGACATTTGCTTGTGTCAGCCTGTGTGTGCTGGCTGGTGGTTTTGGGTAACTGGCTTTCAATTGCTTGCCCTTGCATCTCTCAAACAATGTATCCCTCCCAAGTCTCCACTGGGCTCTGATTCCTCACTGTTTGATCCCCTGCTGCCTTGATGTATGCCTCCTACCCTACCCTGCTCCCTCCTTGCCTCTCCAATCAGCCACTGTCCATCTCCTGCTTTCTACTTGCCACTCAGGCACATAATGTAAGCTACCAACAACTGCTCGTTTTTGGGACGATCATTTTCTTCACAAGACTCTTGATTAATTCCCTCTCCGTTCTTTCTGCTCTCAAGCCACCACTACAGAGGGCCTTAGAGAAGGCCTTAGAGCAGTATAGGCACTTTGCGTATAACTAGCATGCCATGCCACATGTTTCTCTATGTGCATAAGTGACTGCATGCCAGGTGGGCTACATGTATGGATGGATGCCTGTAGATCTTGTGCATGTAGGCCTGTTGGTCTGTTCTATGCAGGGTCGACTGGGACAAAAAATGGCCCAGGCGCCAAAATAAAAGTGGGCATCATTAATGATATAGATAGCTAAAAAGTGGCCTACATTTGCATACTAGGCCATTTTTTTACTTGAATGGGTATTGTGCTAAGTATTGGAGACTGCAAGTATTTATGTTTACTGCAGTCAGTACTTCTGGTAATATTAGGGAAATCAGCAGCAAACACCAGCCAATTTAATCATAAAACAGCCCCCAAAAAAGCCCCAAAAAACAGTCCACACACAGACCTGTCAGACCAGCCCATCGGACATTGCCTGATTGCCCTAGTCCAGTCCGACCCTGGTTCTGTGTGTGTAGGTGGCAGTAGATTTTTTTGATCAGGGAGGTAGGTATGTTTCTATACCTGCCTATTTGCATGTATCCATCATCTATGTCCACGTGTGTGTAAATGTTGCTTTGTGGCTCATGCACTCAGAAATACCTCTTTGCCTGGTACCAATGCATTTAAGTATTTAAAACATAGGTATGCCATTAACAGCCCCGTTCTTCGTAGTCAGCCGGGATTTCCCAAATGTAACAATGTCGCACTAGTTTCCAGCAGGGTTCGTTTAGTGCAGGCATTTACATTTTACCTCTGTGTACAGATAATAAATGACCTTCCTGTTTACACCAGTAATAGGCGGCAATTATGACTCCTTTATTAGGTAGATAAACAGCGCTCCCCAAGGCCTCTTGGCAGCACTTATTTACCTGATTATGTGAATGTCCTAATTTAGAGTTAGTGTCTTGTGGTGTCACGTGGTTGAAAATGCGGGGTCGGTGGGCGCTCAGGGGAAGAATGTGAACTGCTGTTTGCTTTTCGAGTCGTGTTTTTGTGTTTGTTCACAGATAGGATTTGTAGCTTAACCTTTTGAATCTTGATGCCTTAAGGTCGTGATAGTGCCTGTAGGATTTGTAACAAAGAATGGATTATATATAACCAGATCGCTAGCTTTCTGGTAATGTTGTCTTTTTGTTTTAAAGCTCACTTGAAAAATGGCACAAAGATAATCGTGGCTTTTGGAAAACCGCAGAGAAAACCATGAAAAACATGCTGCAAGCCTTATTTGAAATGTTAGCCAAGAGACTTGTGTGGTTTTACGCCCTCGAATAAATGCTGTAAATCTATAATTGTATATTGTTGCCGCGACTGTCAATAAATGGTCGCTGATCCAAATGATGGCGCCCACTGCAAAATGTGGCTGTGCTGAGATGCCCATGCGTCACAGAAATGCATAGGCTGAATAGGGGCCCTGTAGACGGTGGGGGGGGGG
Organism: Calotriton arnoldi; assembly: GCA_963921515.1. NCBI lineage: Eukaryota > Metazoa > Chordata > Amphibia > Caudata > Salamandridae > Calotriton > Calotriton arnoldi. The sequence goes on along the minus strand of CAWUFW010008697.1, from coordinate 467,159 downwards.
GGCTGCGTCGTATGGCTGCAGGGGCCTGTATTATTGTCATGCATGCTCAATGGACTTTTGAATTTTGACTTTATCAGCATAATTTCTAGGTGAGTATCGAGATCATACGGTAACAATTTTTAAATACCCACTAGATGGCAGTTATTACCAAACGACCATATACATGTCCACAAGAGAGCACTTATAATAGAAAAAACAGGTAGTTCACAGGAGATGACTACTTTACAATAACGTCGTGCAGGCACAATTTGAATAAAATCTTGTTCACTTAATCCCTTCTGCCACTCATACCAGTAATTTAGAGGTTGTGAGTATACAGCATCAACACCTGCCGTGGGTTTTGTTAGCCCCACTGATTGGTTCATGTAATTTCACCTTTCATATATTTGTATCCAGAGCTTCCTGTAGGACTACAAACACGGTACTTTTGAAAGCTGGATTTTCATGAAAATATTTCTCTAATGTTACTTTGAGGAAATCATAGTTTAACAAGCAATGGCAAAATCAGTAGGGGTGACCTATTTTGGGTGAATATGTTTTTGTTGTAATGGCTGTTCATTGATAGATAAGGCTACACCAATATAGTAGCATGTAGACATAAGTGGGTATCTGAGAATTTACGACCTGATTACTCCTTTTTTTTGTCATGTCCTTTATATTTGAACACACATGCGCCCTACAGTGATATTTAAATGACGGTTATGCTATGTACCAATGTGTACACATTCTAGACACATTACATTAATATCACACGGATCTGTTCTTCTAACACGATGCTAGTGCATTAGAGGTGAAAAAGGAACCACCCAATTTTCAGTTTATCAACCATCCACTGCCGATAAACTCCATCTTTTGGTGCCTCTAAAAGCATTTTATTTCACGGTTTACAAGAGTTGAGAAGTCCATGCCTTCCCTTTTATTTTTAATGTCAAATTGATCATCATCAGACAAAAAATCCAAGATATGTATATGTATACGAGTTGAATATATAAAGTACATAAAACAAGAAACTGTACCATCTTGCAGACATCTCGCTATCAGATACACAGGGTTATGAATAATCATCATACTGTTAGCATGGAAAATAGATATACAACAAAAAGATAAAATACCTCCTGGGCTGTGTTATTACTACTATTCCAGCCAAAAGTTCTCACTAAAAAACATATTCACAAACGGCTATATCAAGTAAGGAAAATAACAAAAGAGAAAAAAGAAAAAAAAAAGGGGGGGCCAGAGCAAGCTAAATCAGCTTTAATCATCCTGATAATCCCACTCAAACCTGCTCTGTATGCGTTCGAAGTTTTTAAAAGAACGCCGTCTCCTAGACCTAGCTAGTGCAAGTTACCTCTCATAGATTCCCCTCAGAATTGCCCACCACTCTGCTACTCTTGAGGGCAGTGGCGAAATCCACGCCCTAGCTTTACACAGCCTATTTGTAACAATAATAACAGAGAAGAGGCATTTTAGACCTAAATCTGCTACAAACCTATAGCCAAGCATGATCTCCTTATCTGTTAATCGCAGATCTAGACCAAGACAGATCCCAATAGTCTGGCTCAGGAGACGACCTTTACATCGCGGTCATCACACCGCGATGCCATTACAACGCGGTCGTTACAACGACCACGTTGTTACCATGCAAAGCCATTACTACGCAAGTCATTACATCTACTTCCAGTAGATGGCGCGCTAACATTAGGAATAGTATAGTTTACTATTCCAACACCTTCCCTACTGTTACGTAGGCTGGAGTTATACTAGTAAATTATACATTTCTAATGTCAACGCGCCATCTACTGCAAGTCGATGTAATGACTTGCGTAGTAATAGCATTGCATGGTAACAACGCGGTTGTTGTAACGACCGCGTTGTAATGCCACGCGATGTAATGACTCGCGTAGTAACGAGTCATATTCGTCTGGCTCACCTCTTCCCAAAACATTCCCAATTCAGGGCAAGTAACGAACACATGCAGCAGGTTTGCGGCCATCAGTCCACATTTAGGGCATTTATTCTTCTCCCCTCTACCCGTCACCTCGTTACCAGCCCACCTTGCTATTCTATCAGGAGTATAATATAACATACAGACAGTTCTAAATTGCTGTAAATTTAAACTTATGGAATGTGTTGACCTCTCCGTTGTTTCTAACACAGCTATTACTTCCGTGGAGGTAATATCGACTGAAAAGATTGCTCCGTTTCAGAGCAAGCTTCGAGCTGTCATTAATTCTGTGTTGGCAAAGGTTCTAATAGATATTGCTTCTGAACGACTTCTTGGGTGCCTGATGAAGACCTGTCAACAGATCTGAGCTCTCCAACATCTTTATCCTCCGACGCACCAAAAAATAACTGCTGATCTGCAAATATTTAAAAATAGCAGATGGGGAAGATCAAAAGAGCTTTGCAAACTTTCAAATGTTCGAAACCCATTTAGATCATTTAAATGTCCTATTCGCTCAACCCCATAACTAGCCCAGATCTTGCCAATAGGGTCATGAAATACTTCTGGGAGCATCGGATTTTCCCACAGGGGGAAGTTCACATGAACAAGAGGTAGGGAGTACTTCGATGAGATTTCACACCAAATATAGACTATATCCCCTAGTTGCGATCATTCGCTCTATATGAGAACAATCTACTATCTGGTCCAAGAGTGAAACAATAACAAAAATCTGGATTATCCACAGACAGCAAATTACGAAGGTGTCCAGCAAATGCTGCCCAATAATACAACTTGAAATGAGGACGCTGTAGACCGCCTTGATTATAGGGAAATTTAATGTATCGTATTGCACGCTGCGCTTTCCTACACCCCCAAATGAAGCTTCCAATAGCCCCCTCAACTTTAAAAAAAAAGAATTTGGAACCCGTAGAGGTATTGCACGAAAAAGATATAGGAATTTCAGTAATATATTAATTTTAATGATGTTACACCTTCCTACTAATGGGTAACATGCCAATTTTTAAAACTTTTAATCATAGACTGCAGCAGGGGCTCGTAATTTAATGTCACGATTTGTTGCACCTGGGGAGAGATCTGAACCCCTAAATACACAGCAGACGAACAAGCACCAGGGACTAGTGTAGCAAGTTGAAAATTAAGAAGAACTTGTGTCTTACTGATATTCAATTTATATCCAGAGAAGGTGCCAAATTTATTGGCCTCCTTTTTAATAGAATCTAATGTAGCTACTGGATCTGAAGAATAGAAAACCACATCGTCAGCATATGCAGTAACCTTCAACTCACATGCTCCTGATCTGACAGGTTGGATATTAGTACTTAAATACAGTGAGCGTATAAACGGCTCAATATATAAATCAAATTGTAAAGGGGAAAGTGGGCACCTCTGCCAAGTTCCTCAATGTATCCGAAAAGAAGTGGACAGTAGCCCTGCATATGCCAACTGAGCCCTAGGATTGGTATATAGGGCCTGCGCCCATTTACAGTATCGACCGCTCAAACCATTCGGAGAGAGTGTGGCCCAAAGGCAGTCTCATATCACTCAGTCGAATGCATTTTCGGCATCCAACAGTACCATCCCCATATTAATGCCTGATGTTCTTGCCATATCGAAAGCTACTATTGCCGTACTGACATGGGCCGTGGTATCTCTACCCAATATGAAACCCTGATGCTGACTTGATACCAGCCCTGGCATCAATGGTGCCAACCGGGCAGCTACAATTTTAGCAAAGATCTTTGCATCCGCGTTTATAAGAGAAATAGGTCGGTAGGATCCGCACTCCTCTGATGGCTTACCCTTCTTTTAAAAAAAGACAATATTCGTCATGTTCCATGAGCTAGGCAGACACCCACTATCCCCTATATATCGTAAGACTTCACCCAGTAAAGACACAATATAATCCTTAAACACTTTATAAAACTCGATTGGTATTGCGGCGTCACCGGCTGCTTTACCAGATGGAAATGCTGCCAGAGCCTTCAGAATTTCTCCACCAGTAATTTCACTTGCTCTATGCTTAGCCTTGGGAGGGTGCATCCTTGTAAGTATTTACAAAACCCTTTTTCATAAAATACGTTAATTTGGCCGCATAGTTTCTGATAAAACACAGCAAATTGTTCCACTATTAATTGTAATTGTGTATGTAATGATCCATCCTCGCCCTTAACAGCCTTAATTCGGCTCTTAGCTTTTTTATCTGTCAATTGATGCGCCAATACTCTCCCTACCTGTTCGCCATATTCATACAAGAGGGAATGATGTTTATTATAACTGGCCGCTACCTTCTCCTTTAATATACTTCCCAGACATCAGCGTTTCTCAATCAAAGAGAAATATATTTTCTATTGCTCGTGATCCCCCTGCCTGATTTCATCATTCTAGCTGCATAACTGCCCGGTGAGTTGCCCTCATGTGAATTTCTTTATTATTATTTTGCTGAAAAATATACTGCTGGGTAACACCCCTTATGAAGGCCTTCATAGTGTCCCATACAATCAGCGTGGATGCAGAACCAACATTATTCTCTATAAACTCTACTAAGTTTATTTGGACCACCAATATGTATTCCTTATTGACCTGATTACTCCAACACAAACATGAGAGATATGTCGTCCGCCGTGTTACAAGTATCCGATGGCACTGGTAATATGCCAGACAGGATATCCGTCACGCTTGTGACGGAGTAACCCTTCCACCGAACTCTAAATCAGGCCCTTAGACTGCGGACTACCCCTAAGACATACAAATCAAGAAGCATTGCCCTGCGCAGCAGAGCTAACTATCATTGTATATTTGTAATCATGGTAAACAATGGTCAATTCACAAAGGCATTTTTGAGCACATTAAGGAGTTCTCATGCAGTGCTACTTCACATACTCATAAATTCTGTTAGGAATTGGCCCTGAATCTTAAAAATAACAATAAATTAATGTTTTTGTTTTTGATGGCGTTCTTTTTTAATGCTCACTCTTCTGGGTTGCACAAAAAGAAAAACATTTTAAATACTCATCTATGTTTGAAACTATGGGGCCAATTCACAAAAGTATTTATGAGTGTGTGAATTAGTAATAAAGGCGAAAGAAGCAGTGCTACTTCATGTACTCACAAATTCTTTTGTAAATTTGCTATATATAAATATATGTATATATATATAAATATATATATATACACACACACACACACACACACGTGTGTATATATATATATTCACTGGAAAAAACAAACGCTACAGAGATGTTATAGTTTGGCTCACATTTCACTCGTACAAAACCATTGAAATTCAGCAGTTTTAGTTACCTGAGATAACTATAACTTACGCCTCTGCAATGCACTGCTTATGACCTCACATATTACACCACTCATGACATGGTCAGTGACATCACTGAGACATCACTGATGACATCATCCAGTGATTGTTAGTGTTTCGTGAGCATTTTTGAGACTAAAAGATCAACACTAAGCTACTGTATAAGTTAAATTACTATTGTTTTTGCAATGCTAATGAGTGATAGTATTTCTAATATATGTCATCTGAGTGGCTGTGTCACTGTCTGTGAGAGGGTGTCTGACTGACATTATGGGTCTGTGAGTGGGTGTATAGGTTTGTGAGTGGCTGTATAGGTGAGTAAGTGGCTGTGGTAGTACCAGTACAGGTGAGTGAGTGGGTGCGTTAGTGAATGTATGGGTGAGTGAGTGGGTGTGTCAATTTATGTATAGCTAAGCGAATGGGTGTGTGAGTTGCTGTATGAGTCAGTACATATGTTAGTAGCTGTATGGGTAAGTGGGTGTGTAAGTGCCTGTATGGATGAGTGAATGAGTGTGTCAGTGCCTGTATGAGAAACTGAGTATGTATGTGTGGTTGTGGGTCACTAGCCGTATAGGTGACTGAGTCAGTGTATGAGTGACGGTGTGGATGTGTTTCTAGCTGTATGGTGGAGTGATTGGGTGTGACAGTAGTTACATGGGAGAGTGACTGGATATGTTAGTGATTGTGTAGGTGACTGAGTACATATATGAGTGACTGTATGGGTTAGGGAGCACATGAGGTAGTACCTGTATGAGTGGGTGTGTGAGTATCTGTATGGGTGAGTGCATGTGGTAGTACATGTGTTGGTAAGTGACTTGGTGTGTTATTGACTGTGTCTGTGAGTTAGTGGGTGTGTGAGTGGCTGAATGGGTGAGTGACTGGGTGTATGAGTGGCTTGATCAGTGTGTGTCTGGATTTCCCAGTGGCTGTATGACACTGTAGCTTGGTGTATACATTGACAATGTGAGTTTGTAGAACTACACAGAAAGAAGTAATTAGGAAATTACTTTACTCCAAAATATGATGTCATTCATCTGTTTAAAAACATAAAAAACATAAATATAAGTTAGTATTACTTTTTTCAAAATTCCACGATAATCTTTTAGTTTCTGCATTGCATACATTCATACTATAAACCAAACAGTAGACATTTCTTCTGCTGTAATAGTATTTCAGATTATAGTAAAGCATTTTCTTTTCCTTTTTTTTTTTTTTTTTTACTGTTTTCAGCTTTTGTACTAGTACACCATAATCAATGTAGTGTATAAAGTTTCATCCTTGAACAGTGGGGGAAAAACAATCATAAGGATTGTAAAAAAAAACCTTTTCTCATTTGAGCACCTGCTCTCTTTCTTTTCTAAATTAAATGTTGATGCCTTTTCGATCATTTGCCAATAAATCTGGCATCTGGTGGCACTGAAGATCAGTTGCCTCGCCCTGTTGAACACATTTGTTTGGAGGAGAAACCCCCAGCAAAGCGGCAATCAATTGCATGGGAGTTTTTCACCATCCCCTCCAGTTAAAAGAAAGTGGTGGCAAAGCATGTGAAGTGCTCTTTATGCAACACTATGTACTCCAAGGGTACATCTTAGAAAAATTGTGTGGTACAATGAGTATGTTGAAACATCTAAGACGTACCAGTCCAGACACTATTGAAAAAGAATATAAATATAAGTTAGTATTACATTTACAAAATTCCAGAAAAAAAACAGTACACATTGCTTATGCTGTAATAGTATATCACATTACAGTAAAACATTTCATTTTCCCTTTTTTCTGTTCTCCGCTTTTTACTTGTACACCATAAATGTTGTCTTACCTCTAAAAGACATAGCACCCTGTCCTATGGCCTATGTACACACTACCTTAGGGGTGACTTATATGCAATACAAGGGAAGTTTAAAGCTTGGCAAGGAGTTTTAAATGTCAACTCGACCTAGCAGTAAAACTGCACACAGAGACTCCGCAGTAGCAGACTCAAAACATATTTTTAGGGCTACTTGTCTGCATGGGTGATCAGGAGTATCACTAGTTCAGTACATATCTAAATAAGTATATTAGTCCCTCTCTGGGTGTGTCACTGGATGTGTAAGTGACTATGTTGCTATATGACTAGCTGTCTTAGTTTCTCTATGGGTCTGTATATGTTTATGTAATTGGCTGTATGGATTGCTTACTGCTGTATTAGTGAGCGTCGGGGTATATAACTATATGTGCAACTGGCTCTGTTACTGCTGCATGCATAAGTGCTGTATGGGCATGTGACTGAATGTTTAAGTGTCTCTGTCTTTATCTGACTAGGGGGGTGAGTGCCTGTAGGCTTTTGTGAATACATATGTGAGCTGGAGTATGGGTGAGACAATGGATGTTTAGCTGGGTATATGGATCTAGAAGTACGCATGCGACTAACTAAAATTTCAAAGTACATATCTTACTTCTTAAGCACATAGCACCCTGCCATATGGCCTACATACACCCTACCTTAGGGGTGACATATGTAGTAGAAGGGAAGTTTAAAGCTGTGCAAGGAGTTTTAAATGCCAACTCGACCTAGCAGTAAAACTGCACACACAGGCTCTGCAGGCGCAGGCCCAACACATATTTTTAGGGCTACTTGTTGACATCGGTGAATAGGAGTATCACTACTTCAGTACATATCTAAATAAGTATATCAGTATTTCTCTGAGTGTGTCCCTGGATGTGTAAATGACTGTGTCGCTGTATGACTAGCTGTCTTAGTATTTCTATGGGTCGCTATATGTGTATGTAACTGGCTGTATAGATTGCTCACTGGTTGCTTTAGTGAGTATTGGGGTTTATAATTGTCTGTGCAACTGGCTCTATCACTGTTGGATACACACCTTTCTCTATGGGCATATGACTGAATGTGTAAGTGCCTCTGTCTCTGTCTGACTGGCTGGGTGAGTGTCTCTATACTTTTGAAAATATGCATGTAAGATTTAGTATAGCTGGGACACTGGATGTTTAGCTGGGCATATGAGTCTGAAAGTGCGCATGTGAGTCACTTAGGCTTCCAACTACATGTCTTTCCGTCTAAAGATATAACACCCTATCCTATGGCCTATGTACACCCTACCTTAGGGCTGAATTATATCTACTAGAAGGAAAGTTTAAGGCTTGATAAGCAATTATCAATGCCAACTCAACCTGGTATTAATACTGCACACATAGTCTCTGCAGCAGCCGGCCCAATACATGTTTAAAGAATTACTTGTCTAGATTGCTGACTAGGAGTGCCAGTACTCCTGTACAAATCTAAAGAAGGGTATCAGTCCCTTCCTGGGTTTGTTACTGCATATGTAAGTAACTATAAAGCTATATGACTAGCTGTGTTAGTTTCTCTATGGGTCTCTATATGTGTATGTAACTGACTATATATTGCTTACTAGCTCTATTACTAAGTGTTGAGGTTTATAATTGTGTATGCAACTGGCTCTGTCACTGCTGGATACGTAAGTGCTGTATGGCCATCTGTTTGAATTTGTAAGTGCCTCTGTCTCTGTGTGACTGACTAAGTGAGTGACTCTGCTTTTGTAAATACATATGTGAGTTGCAGTATGAGTGGTATACTGCATGTTTAACTGGGTATATGGGTGTGGAAGTTCACGTGACTCACTGCAACTTCAAAGTACATGTCTTACCTTCTAACAACATAGCGCCCTACACTATGTCCTACCTACACCCTACCTAAGGGATGACTTATATCGAGTAGAAGGAAAGTTTAAGGCTTGGTAAGGGGTTATCAATGCCAAATCAACCTATCAGTAAAACTGCAAAGATAAGCTCTGCAGGTGCAGGCCCAACGCATGTTTAAAGAGGTACTTGTCTGGATAGGTGATTTAGACTTAGAAAGTCACTACTTGAGTACCAAAGTGCGATCCGACTGCCGTGGAGGCGGTCGGAAACATGCCTCATAGCATTGAGGCTTGTGCTGCGGCCCGAAAAAGGGCTGCAGCACAAGCCTTACTGCTAAGAAGCATGTTTGTAAACATCCCTGCACCATATGGTGCAGGGATGTTTAGGCTGGAAGACCATAGGTGCCTCCCAGACCTCATAGTGGAGGGCCAGGGGGAAGGGGGGCCCGCTAGGGGCCCCCAAAGTCACTTTCCACCTGCCTTTTCATTGCAGGCGTACCGCCATGAAAGGGCAGGTGTAAAGGGACATTGTAATCCCTGATTGTAGGGATTACTGTCCCTCCGACGGTCTGACGGGCTCCTTAAGCCCGTCAGAAGCGCAGCAGATGGTCCCTCCACCAGATGCCTCTGCCTCCACATCGTAATGCGGCAGGCGGACCTGCAGGGGCCGATGTCGGTGGGTCTGCCACCGACGAGCCGTTGGTGGCGGACTCACCGACATCATCAGGCCCTATGTCACTATATGACTTACTGTCTTAGTATCTCTATGGCTGTCTATTGGTGTATGTAACTGCCTGCATATATTACTTATTGGCTCTATTACTGAGTGCCGAGATATATAACTGTCTGTGTAAGTGGCTCTGTTACTACTGGACACATAAGTACTGTATGGCCATTTGACTGAATGTGTAAGTGCTTTTGTCTCTGACTGGTTACACATCTAATTCAATTCAATTCAAAAACTTTATTCGGTAGCATTATGGCAACCACAAAAGTGAGTCACAATATAAATATACAAATAACAAACCAAATTACATCGAATAAAATGCATATAAAATAAGTGCATAGTAGTACAGTAACAAATAACAACAGAATGTTTAACCGAGCATTGAGCTACATGCACGTGTAACAGCTTTTAAAAACGAACCAACATTAAAAAGCACTTCCTCATTGTTTAAAAGTTATACAAATCTAAAAGCAGGTCTACATTGGCTAAGACTGTGACAATACTATTTTAAATTTGGAATTAAGAAGAGTCTCGTATAGTGTGTATACAATTAGCAAAAACAGGTGAAATGGAGCTTTGTCTGTTGAGATATATCGTCTCAGGAGGACAAGGTAAGAATTCAGGGTGGTGAATAAAGCCCAGTGGGAAACAAAGCAAGTATTTAACTGTGTCCGATCTAAAACGAAGTAGAAAGGAGCGTTCCCAACTGCTGCGGGCGATCTAGATATAATCGGTAGTGCTGTTTGAGTCCCATAGATCCAGGTACCTGGCTTCAGACAGTCTCCCCGAAAGACTCCTTAACCGGTGAGATTCTTTGAACTGCTCAAATGCATCAACCATGCACCTTTTACTTAAGGAGGCACAGTGCACATCTAAATAAGTGTATCAGCCCATCTCTGGCTGTGGCACTGGATGTGAAAGTAACTAAGTCACAATGTCTTATGTCTATATAAGTGGCTGTATATGTGTTGGACTTGGCCCTTTTTGCAGGGTCATCCCTTAACTTTTTGCCTTCCTCCTGTATTTTTTCTGACCTGTTGTTGGTGGTTTTATGACTCTGGGCACTTTACCATATGCTCTCCATTGTAAAGTGATGTAATGGATTAGTGATTCCATGATTGGATTATTTGATTTACTTGTCAGACCCTAGTACAGTGCACCGCGTGTGCCCAGGGCCTGTAAATCAAATGCTGCTGGTGGGCTTGCAGCGCTGATTGTGCCACCCACCGGAGCAGCTTGTAAACTATGGCTCAGGCCTGCCATTGCAGAGCCTGTGTGCAGTCTGGGACTGCCATGTCGACTTGGCAAGTGCACACACTTGCCAGTCCCCAAACCTTCCCTTTTCTACCTATCAGACACCCCTAAGGTAGGCCCAAGGTACCCCCATGGGCAGGGGGCATTGTATGTGAAAGGTAGGACATGCCCTGATGTGTGTGGCATGTCCTGATAGTGAATTACAGCCAATTTAGTTTTTCACTATTGCAAGGCTACCTGTCCTCATAGGCCAGAATGGGCAGTTTGATTATAACATCTTATAATCCTAACTGACTCAGGGAACTAGGTAGAAATTCGAGTTTAGTATGCCTGAACTCAGAATGATAAAATACACCTTTTAGTGAAGTTGGTTTTAACATTCTGTGTTTGAAAATACCACTTTTAGAAAATAGGTATTTTCTTGCCTAACCATCCAGCCTGCCTCTGCTAGCTTGTGTATTGTATGTCTGGTTTTTGTGAGTGTCAGGGGCTGGGGTGCTCCAGGAGACAGGGTGAGTCAGCACTAGGCTGAATAGGCCTATCTGCATGAGGAGTGGTGGGAGGAGTAGCACCTGGGCCTGAATAGGGCTGTGCCTGCCTTCCACAATGCTGGCTCCACCTCCTGGGGTGCGTCTGATGACCCTGGCCCACACTGACAAAGGAAGAGGGTGTGCACTGGCAGAATGCACCCAGAACTGGTTTGGACTAGGTACAGGACCCTCTGCCTTCAGAGAACAAAGAGAATAGTAGTATAAATATGGGGGCCCAGACCCCAAGACTTTAGATCACTTCTGGGAAATCAAGACGAACCTTTGCCAAGGAGAAGAACCAAGGAAGCTGCAGGAGTTTGGACTTCCCCTCTGCCAGTGTGCTGTTTGCTGGGTTGGCCTGCAGTGGTTTCTTCAATGCCAAGGAAAGGAGAAAGAACTTTTAAGGAACTTTCATCATCTTGCAGAATATTTCTCCAAGGGCTTTAATTTGAGCTTGCCTCCTGTCTGAAGTCTCAGGGATACAAAAGACTTCACCCCTTCTGTTTGCCTGCATCTGGAACTTGCTGTTCTAGCTGCTACAGAGGGAATTTGCAACATCGACGCCGGCGAGCAACGCCATAATCTGCATCGAAGCCGTGAGCGCTGCTCCGACTTGCAACGTAGACCCGACGCCGGCCGCCGTGCCACATCGACGCCAGCGAGCGACATCATAACCTGCCATAAGCCGTGAGCGCTGCTCCGACTTGCGACGTAGGCCCGATGCCTGCTGCTGTGCCGCATCGACTCCGAAGCCGACATCATCGCGGAGCTGATTCTCGACGTGGGTGGTCAAGAATTCATCGACATCGTACGGAACCGTGGTTTCGGCGCCATTGTGACGTCACCTCCTCTCCGGTAAGGAACAGACGCATCCCCTGCCTTGCACAAGCATCGAGGACCCGACACATCGCCTCCCCCGAAGCAGGAACCGACGCCGCACAGCGCCAACGACGCCGCATCTCCCCGACGCCGTGAGCTGTCTTTGTTTTCGCTTTTCCAAGGTACTGTTCTTTGTGGGTCTGTTTTGACTCCGGGCCCGACGCCGCGCACCTCGCGGTCGGCGCCGTACTTTGGGATTTCTTTGACCTCGACGTCGTGATAACTCCAGTTGGGGTTATCTGTTGCTAAAGACTGTTTTTAAGTGAATAACCTATTTTTGAATTACTTCTGCCATCTTTAAGTCTATTTTGAGTACAGTATTGTGGATTTTTGTCGTTTGTGGTCTTGTGTTAAGTCTATATAAAGAATACTTCTTTTTATAAAACCTGTGTGGGGTCCATCTGTAGTGTTTTCACTGTGTTACTGTATGTGTTCAATAATGCTTAACACACTGCCTCTGAGATAAGCCTGTCTGCTTGTGCCAAGCTACCAAGGGGGTGAGCAGGGGTTATCCAGGAGTGTAATCCCCTTTCCCTGACTTAGAAGCAAGGGTCCCTATTTGGTCAAAGGTGTATACCATTGCCAACTAGAGACCCCCAGTTCTAACATTGGTGGTCAGCGGTGAGGATTTGGACTTGCATTTGTGACTCATATACAGTGATTGGTGTACACTACTAGTGAGTGCAGACCATTACGCAACCACATACTATTTTTCCCTGTTTCCTTTGGAATTTGGTTTTTGGAACTCTGGTTAGTTGTTGCACCTGTTGGGCCTTGTCAAAATGGAAGTCAACTTTTGGAACCTGCACATCTACAAGATAAGGGAACTGAAAGTATTTTGCAAGGAGAGGGGGCTACCTGTGAAGAGGAGATCCACAAGGCGGGATCTTGAGGCAGCCCTGCATAGCTATGAGGTGCTACGCTGGGAAGCAACACTAGCAGATGACTCTGAGGAGGAATCTGAGGGGGAGGATCCCCAGCCAGAATACCAAGAGGGCAGTGGCCCTGAGGAGGAAACATTTTGGGAAAGATTGGCTTGTGAAGAGAGGAATCGGATTCGTGCTCGTGACCGGAGGCTGAGGCAGCTAGACCGGGAGTGCGAGGAGATAGAGCGAGCCTTAGCTGAAAAAGAAATTTGTGTAGCTCAGGAAGTGAGCTTTGCTGAGTTGGAGGTGGAGTCCAGCTCAGATGGTGGCAGCAAAATTGAGTTATCTAGTGCTGAGAGAGCAGTACACACACCCAGAGATGTGGCGCCTGACTTGAAGGAGGGGGTTCACATACACCAGGGGGTTCAAGGATATGAGGTAGCTCCAGTGGTGCGCAGTGTCCCTGAGGTGAATTGGGAAACTGACGCAGGGGTTCATGGTCCTAGTGGTGGGCGGGACACTCTACTGACTCTAGATGAGAGGTGAAGGGAGAGGGGTTCCCCCATGGTTGAAATCCTGGTGGGTGAGTGTGGAGACCGCCCAGAAGAGTGTGGGTTGAGTGACAGAGACAGTCAGATACTGTCTTGCCAATCTCAGGAGAGTGGTGTGGAGTACGTGTGCGAGGCACTGGATGGTGAGGTGAAGGATAGTTTGGTTAACACCTGTGGGGGGCTGTGTGATCCAATTGTGGGAGAGCATATTGTAAGTCCCTGTTTTCCAGAGCTATGACAAAACAACTGTTGGAGTGTGAGTTCTCTGACCCCAGGGAGCTCACCAGGGAGGCAGACCTTTTGGTGGATTCCAGAGGGTCTGAAGGGGCATTGGGGAGTGACCCTAAGAGGAGTGGCTCAGGTATCTTCCAGCCCAGAGTGGTGGGAGAGGTTCAGAGTAGCCCAGCTAGGTCCCGGTGTAGTGGGAGGGTTGTAGGTCCTCACGTCCTGTCTCCAAGGAGAAGGAGTGAGACTGTGATGTGTCCCGAAGTGCCCCAACCTCAGTCTCAGGACCTGGATGGTTCCTTAAGGGAACACCAGGCAGGGAGCCTAGGCTGTCCTAGTAGTCCATTAGAGAGGGATCTCCTAATGTCAGGTGAACTGGGAGTGTCTGTAACCAGACCTCCATCCGTTCTAGTGTCTGGCAGTGCCACTCCTAAGTGGAGGGTGCAGAAGTCCAGATTGAAGGGTGAGAGGGGGAGAGAGTCCCCAGTGGAAGAAGCAGTGGGTCAGGGGCCAGCCGGAAGGACTGAGCCTCCTAGGAGTGACCATGGTGACACCACTTCTGTTTTGGGGGGTCTTCACGCACTGTCAGGTGGACAGGGGTCGGGAGATCAGCGCCAGGCAGACTGTCACACAACACATGAGAGATGTGTTACCCTCTGGGGGGGCATGCGTGCTCCCCAGGAAGTCCTGGTGCACCAGGCAGATTCTTACACAACTCTAGAGGAGTGTGTTTCCCCTGGGGGTGGTTGGTGTACCCCCCTGGAAGTCCTGGGTTGCCAGGCACAGGTCCAGCCTAAGGGTACAGACCGTGGGTTGGAGGGCCAGGTTCAGGGTGTCCCCCCTGACCTGGAGGAAGGGGCAGCTGCTAACAGTGCCCCTACCAGTTTGTCTTCTGGGGGCACCGCTCCAGGTGGGAGGGTGCAGGGCCCCAGTAAGGGGGGCAGGGAGAGGACAGCCTCACCCCTGACCTCTGCCCATTCCAAGGGTACAGACCCTATGCTGGGATCCCAGTTGCAGGATAGAACCCCTGAACTGGTGGGCAAATTGTGCAGGACGCCTGCCACAGGTGCCCTGACAATTCTGGAAGGGAGTACCGCTCCAGGTGGGAGGGTGCAGAGCCCCGAGGAGGAGGACTGGGTGTGGGAAAGCCCACCCCAGTCTCCGGTCCAGCCGCCGGGTAAAGGCCCGGGGCTGGTGGGTCAGTGTCAGGATGTCATACCTGACATGACAGGAGGGAGAGTGGACAAAGGGTGCCAGGCACCTGGGGCTACTGCCCCCCGCTCTCTGACGCCACAGAGGTTTGAGGGCCCAGAGAGGCATAAGGCCTGGGTCTCATCACTGACAACTGTCAGTGGCCACTGTGGCTTGCTGTCCTGGTGGACAGAGTGTTCCCTGGGGGGTGACAGGAGTCGCACACCGAGGGTGGACTGGGCCACACCTCTGTGTTGGCCATGGGGTACTGTCTGTCTGTTGGGACACACCTGTGAGCAAGCTAAGGTTAGGTGCTGCACAGATGGTGTCCACAGGTGAGGAGAAGGGTTCCCCATGGGTTAGCTTAGTGAGCCCTGAGAGTATGGACAGAGGGATCCAGATAGGTTCAGATTGGCGTAGAACTGGAATATGCCCCTGCTGTTGCGGGCCAGGGTCCATGTTCTATCGCCCAAAGCAGGGAAGCCCGTCAAGGTAGTGATTGGTCTACCCTGCGTTTTGGCTGGAAGGGGGTTGTGTTGGACTTGGCCCTTTTTGCAGGGTCATCCCTTAACTTTTTGCCTTCCTCCTGTATTTTTTCTGACCTGTTGTTGGTGGTTTTATGACTCTGGGCACTTTACCACTGCTGATCAGTGCTAAAGTGCATATGCTCTCCATTGTAAAGTGATGTAATGGATTAGTGATTCCATGATTGGATTATTTGATTTACTTGTCAGACCCTAGTACAGTGCACCGCGTGTGCCCAGGGCCTGTAAATCAAATGCTGCTGGTGGGCTTGTAGCGCTGATTGTGCCACCCACCGGAGCAGCTTGTAAACTATGTCTCAGGCCTGCCATTGCAGCGCTTGTGTGCAGTCTGGGACTGCCATGTCGAATTGGCAAGTGCACACACTTGCCAGTCCCCAAACCTTCCCTTTTCTACATATCAGACACCCCTAAAGTAGGCCCAAGGTACTCCCATGGGCAGGGTGCATTGTATGTGAAAGGTGGGACATGCCCTGATGTGTGTAGCATGTCCTGATAGTGAATTACAGCCAATTTAGTTTTTCACTATTGCAAGGCTACCTGTTCCCATAGGCCAGAATGGGCAGTTTGATTATAACATCTTATAATCCTAACTGACTCAGGGAACTAGGTAGAAATTCGAGTTTAGTATGCCTGAACTCAGAATGATAAAATACATCTTTTAGTGAAGTTGGTTTTAACATTCTGGGGCCGATTCCGATCTCGGTCGGAGGCGCACCCAATACCATTCGGTCGGGAAAAAGCCATGCGAAAGCCTGTTTCCCGACCGAACCGTACGCGTGGTCCGGCCGAGCGAGTACGATGCGGATTCGCCGACCGACTCGTCCGGGCGTCCCGACAACTCCGACCGACTCGCTCGGACTCGAACCGCTCCGACCGACTCGGTCGGACCCGGTTCGCACCGCGCAATGGAGACGTTTCCCGGCCGGGTAAGTACGATGCGCGCCGCGAGCAGTCCGACCGAGCCGCGCACTCCGGCTCGTAAGAGCTGTCGGAGCCGTACTTTGGGGGTCCGTGTCGGACCCCCTGTACGCGTACCCGTGCGAGGCGCACACAGGGGGACCCAAGGGTCCCCTACCTGTGCGTGTACGCCGCGGAGCGCTCGCGGCGTACTCGCTGTAGGGGGCGCCCTTGTCCGCCTCGCACCCATTGAGGCAATGGGAGCCCGCGTACGCGTTGTACGACCGGCTCCCATTGAGTTCAATGGGAGTCCGACCGACTCGTGTCCGATAACATACGGCCGCATCGTACTCGTTCGGTCGGACTGCACGGGTCCGATTCGGTCGGAAATCTCTCCGGGTCCGGCTCGGTCGGAGAAATTTCCGGCCCGAATCGGAATCGACCCCTCTGTGTATGAAAATACCACTTTTAGAAAGTAGGTATTTTCTTGCCTAACCATCCAGCCTGCCTCTGCTAGCTTGTGTATTGTATGTCTGGTTTTGTGAGTGACAGGGGCTGGGGGGCTCCAGGAGACAGGGTGAGTCAGCACTAGGCTGAATAGGCCTATCTGCATGAGGAGTGGTGGGAGGAGTAGCACCTGGGCCTGAATAGGGCTGTGCCTGCCTTCCACAATGCTGGCTCCACCTCCTGGGGTGCGTCTGATGACCCTGGCCCACACTGACAAAGGAAGAGGGTGTGCACTGGCAGAATGCACCCAGAACTGGTTTGGACTAGGTACAGGACCCTCTGCCTTCAGAGAACAAAGAGAATAGTAGTATAAATATGGGGGCCCAGACCCCAAGACTTTAGATCACTTCTGGGAAATCAAGACGAACCTTTGCCAAGGAGAAGAACGAAGGAAGCTGCAGGAGTTTGGACTTCCCCTCTGCCAGTTTGCTGTTTGCTGGGTTTGCCTGCAGTGGTTTCTTCATTGCCAAGGAAAGGAGAAGGAACTTTTAAGGAACTTTCATCATCTTGCAGAATATTTCTCCAAGGGCTTGAATTTGAGCTTGCCTCCTGTCTGAAGTCTCAGGGATACAAAAGACTTCACCCCTTCTGTTTGCCTGCATCTGGAACTTGCTGTTCTAGCTGCTACAGAGGGGATTTGCAACACTGACGCCGGCGAGCGACGCCGTAATCTGCATCGAAGCCGTGAGCGCTGCTCCGACTTGCAACGTAGACCCGACGCCGGCCACCGTGCCACATCGACGCCAGCGAGCGACATCGTAACCTGCCATAAGCCGTGAGCGCTGCTCTGACTTGTGACGTAGGCCCGAAGCCTGCTGCTGTGCCGCATCGACTCCGAAGCCGACATCATCGCGGAGCCGATTCTCGACGTGGGTGGTCAAGAATTCATCGGCATTGTGACATCCTACGGAACCGTGGTTTCTGCGCCATCGCGACGTCACCTCCTCTCCGGTAAGGAACAGACACATCCCCTGCCTTGCGCAAGCATCGAGGACCCGACGCATCGCCTCCCCCGAAGCAAGGAACCGACGCCGCACAGCGCCAACGACGCCGCATCTCCCCGACGCCGTGAGCTGTCTTTGTTTTCGCTTTTCCAAGGTACTGTTCTTTGTGGGTCTGTTTTGACTCCGGGCCCGATGCCGCGCACCTCGCGGTCGGCGCCGTACTTTGGGATTTCTTTGACCTCGACGTCTTGATAACTCCAGTTGGGGTTATCTGTTGCTAAAGACTGTTTTTAAGTGAATAACCTATTTTTGAATTACTTCTACCATCTTTAAGTCTATTTTGAGTACAGTATTGTGGATTTTTGTCGTTTGTGGTCTTGTGTTAAGTCTATATAAAGAATACTTATTTTTATAAAACCTGTGTGGGGTCCATCTGTAGTGTTTTCACTGTGTTACTGTATGTGTTCACAAATGCTTAACACACTGCCTCTGAGATAAGCCTGTCTGCTCGTGCCAAGCTACCAAGGGGGTGAGCAGGGGTTATCCAGGAGTGTAATCCCCTTTCCCTGACTTAGAAGCAAGGGCCCCTATTTGGTCAAAGGTGTATACCATTGCCAACTAGAGACCCCCAGTTTACTGCCTCTATTACTGACTGTTGGGATTTATAAATGTGTATGCAACTGCATCTGTTACTGATGCATACATAAGTGCTGTACAGGTATGTCACTAACTATTTACATACCTTATATCGCTCTCTTACAGGCAAGGTGAGTAACTCTTCTATTGTAAATATGTATATAACTTACAGCATGGGTGAAAGACTGCATATTTAACTGTGCCTAGGGGTCTCAAACTACCCGTGAGTCAGTGGGACTTTATAATGCATGTCTAACCCTCTAAGCACATACCACCCTGCCCTTTGACTTACTTACACTAAGCAAGGAGTTTTTAATGCTAACTCGACCATGCAATAAAACAGCACACACACACATGCTACAATTCCTGATTAAAAGACTTCTCACACGCCTACTCTCAGACATTCACAAAGTCACAAAAATACTCAAACACCCATTCACTAATTTCCTCATACACTCACAAAACTTTTGTATATATCATACACACTTTTATTAACTTTGTCTATTCACACACCTTCAAAATCATATTTGTTTTAATAAAACTATACCTGTAAATTGAGTTGGTTGATTAGATTTTTTTAATGCTCTCAGTTAGGCTCAGTGTGAATGTAAAAACTAAGCAAAGAATGGCTCACCACTCTCATACAAAGCAACCATTAATGGCAACCTTTGCAACTTTGCTCTCAGTTATACTGTCGAAGGTAGCAAACCAAGGTGTCTCTTTCATATTTTACTTTTCTTAACCCATTTTTGAATGGTCAGTGTTTCTTAACCCTTCCTTGCACTCCAGTAAAGAAGCCCAATGTGGTAGACGTTTTGGGCGTATTTACGAATTCATCACGACCCTCAGCGCAGGCCCTGTGTAAGTTCATGCAAATTTGTGAATAACTATGGGAGTCCAAAAACAAATTTAGCTTTGAGCTCTTCATACTTTGCCACTGCCCTAATTTTTGTTACATACATACCACTAAGAAAATAGACCCTCCTTAATAAATAATGAGTGTAAACCACTATATTTTTAACAAACAGACTATAGTCTGTTTAATGCCCTTCCCCCACACTCTCTTAGCACAGTTACCATAGAAACCCCCTTTAAAGCCCCCTCATGAACCAAGAGGTCACAAGTTCACAACACATTCTAGAGCAGTACATTACTTTCCAACTTAAATGCAGCAGATGTAGGTGACTGCAATTAAAATCATATCCAAGATTGCATCACATTTTTTTATTTTTACCATAGCCAATTACAGATGTACTTACGTTTTCTTAAAAATCACTACCTAATTGTAACTACCTGCATATTTACACCATCCAATAAATATGTCCTTTTTTTAAACAGGTCCTGTCCTCCATTTTAACTGTCTTTCATTTTGAAAACTGTCTCAATCTGCTCCAGCGTTCTCCTGTGTGCTACACCTCCTTGCCTCCAAAATGGTTAGAGTGTGGATTGTGGGTCACAGCTGTGTGTTTTGGGCTTGAGAGTGTTCTAGAAAGATTAGTATTGACAGGGACTTGGGTTTGCCTAATGTGAACATTACTTGGATTGGCCAAGGGGGTCAAAGTGGCATCAATTGCTGCCTTTGGTAAAAAGCATTGCGGATTTCCAACACTCTGACCTCATGATAGTGCACTGTGGTGGTAATGGCCTAGACACACTTACTGGGGTAGGACTGGAAATCCTAATGAAGGATACCTTTGCTCAGCTAATGGTACTTTTTCCTCAGACTGCCTTGGTATTCTCCAACATATGCCAAAGACAGAAATTGAAGTGGTCAAACAAGTTCTGTCCACCGATAAACAAAACCAGGAAACATGCCATTAAAACTGTTTCTGCATTCTTCAGAGACCATAACATGGGCTCTATCTACCACAACAACTTGAGCTTTAACATGGAGGGTATATATAGAAATGATGGAGCTCACTTCACAGAGAAATGCAACAGTGTGTTCCTCAACAACTTAAAACACTGCATCCTGTTTTATGTGTAGTCATCATCTACACACAATAAACACAAAGGTTTTCCTCAGAGGCACCCTATTTCCCATACACTGGTTCATTTTCTTTTCAAATCCCTTTTTTTTAAATTCGCGAATACTTTGCAAATACGCAAAACAAAAACAAACATTCAATAGATACCAGCACATTTAAAATTCACAACTATATAAGTGACTCTGTGAGTTGTCGTGTAGTTCCTATAAAACCTATACAGGATCTGCGCGTTCGGACAGCATACACTGTAGGATTGGTTTCGGACTGATTCTGAATACCCCCACCGAGTATGTTGGCCTTCTGTATCAGCTAGCTCACAGTGCCACTAGAATCTCCTCTTACCAAGGAGAGAATAGTTCTTGGCAACCATTGAACATGACAACCCTGATCCCTCAGGACCCTGGAAACAAGATACCACTTTTCGCTCAGTCACTCGTGCCTACTCAGTCTTGTCTTAGAGAGATACACAGAATAAACAGGCTGGGTGTTTTCAATAAGTATTTATTGAACAGTTGTTATTCTGGTGTACATAGCAGTACTATAAAAGTAAACGGATGGTATAGCTCTACCATCTTGCAGTAATCATGAATACATAGGAGTATATAAAAGACATGACACTAAAAAGATGCGTACTCCTACGATGCCTCCCTAACTAGATGTACATAAGTGTACCTAGCATGTGTGTAGGTATTAAGCCAAGAATCCCTCTAGGATAAAGTCAACCCCATTACCTGAAGTGAGAGACTGTGGGACCCCGTCCTGGTCTCGAGTTGGACACCCCGCAAGGGATGTTTTAGACCACTGCGAGCTGGATTGTCTGCATTCAGGAACCTCAGCATCTCTGGTCAGTGTGTCAGCCGGGAAGTCCTGGTCTCCTCTGTCTATCGTAGCAAGATGTGATGTATATATACCCATAGGTCTCCCCAGGGGTCCTACCTCGCTGTATTACTGTGTCACTGTGTCGGCCTGAGGATGACGTCGGGCATGAACTTTATACATAGATATTATACAGGAGATGGTAGTCCCGCTGTGCTTTCAAGAATCCTCATGCATAATGTATGAGATTTAGAACTAGGGAAAACCCGCGTTCTGAATGCAGTGTCGTATCTAGGTAAAAGGTCAGTCCCTGTAAACCGTTATAAGTGTAATGTAGGGAAGAATATAGGTGAAGGGTAACAAAGTTACCTGGGCCTATATTATGGTACCTATATGGAATATAACACCCACTCCTCTTCCGAATGGACGACATAGTTTTAATTCTCAACGTACTACTAGGTTGACTAGATACTGGTACGCAAATACTCTAAAAGAAAACATCAGCTCTTGCTAAAATATACTTAAAAAGTTCTAAAACATTTGAAAAAAGGTTAATAAAAAAAAAGGAAAAATTGTCACTCAAGCCATAGCTCTAATGTGTCCGTAGGTATTGTTTGAACTACTACAAGCATTTCAAAGCAATGCATGCTCAAAAGAATGTCAATTTTGTTATGGAGTTCCAATTTTCTGTTTGTTTTTTCAAAAAGTCGAATTTCTCCCAGCACACGACGAGCCAAAATAAGTCAAATGTTTATGTGTCCATTGTCTAACTGAAAAGTCAGGTCTAATCGTAGAAAGGTTTAACTCTTTCTGCGTAATTCAAAATGTATGTTCTGCCAAAGTTCAGGAATCCCAGTATTGATTGTAAGTTCTTTAATGATTTCGGAGGTTGGAGCAGCACGCATTTTACTAAAAAGTTTGCTGCTAAGCTTTTTCCTTCACTTGAGAGCTCATATCCTAGAAATAGGACATTGAGGTGTGCTATCTTTGATTTCTTAAAATTTAATTTATAGCCTTCAGAGGCGAATCCCAATATTATGGTATTCACTCTGGTCAAGTGTTCCTCCAGGTCATCACCCGTTAGATAAATGTCATCCACATAGGACAATGCCTCTTCATCCAGATTTTGAAGTAATTCAGTTACTCTGGCAAAAATAACCCCGGGCTGTTCTTATACCCCTGGGGGAGTCAACAAAATTTATGCTGGGAGCCTAACGTGGAGAAAGCGGTTAAATACCTGCTTTCAGGCGCTATATTCTGGCAAAAAAATCCATTTGAGATATCTAGTGTTGTTTTGTATTTTTTCCGCACAGTGTTATTCATTAGTGAGGCACTGTGTGCATTTTGGACTGCAAATGTTTTTGTGCAAGTGTTTAAATGTCTGTAATCTAAAACTAGACGATATGAGTTGTCAGGTTTCATTACTGGAAACATAGGATTATTCATTTGAGAGGTGCAAGTTTCAATCACCCCTTGGTATTCAAGTTGATCTAGGATCTCCCTGACCTGTTTTTTAGCTTCTTGCTTTATTGGATACTGTCTCTGTGGAGTCAGAGTATTTTTTAATGGAATTATGTGGTGGGTTGAATCCTCATCCCATCCAACATGGTTTTTATATAATGCCGGGCCTAGGGCTACCGCCCACTCCCGTGCATATGTGTGTTTTAGATATATTGGAACAGGGTCGGAAAAGGCTGGTAAAATTACAGTTTCTCCCATAGTAAGTCCATGACGAATACTGGCGGCCAATCTTGTTCAGCTAACAGAATGTCGTAACCAAACGTCAGGTTCTCCCAAAAGAGACCTCTAACTTTCCTGGGCTTGTCCCCCTCCATTTGGAGTGTTATTTCATTCAATTTATGTGGGACACTTACCCTAGTATCAAGTGTTTCCACCGTGATATAATCATTCAAGTCCGCTGTCACCAGAAATTCCATCAGGTTCTGGCGAGCTATTGTTACTTCTGCCACACTGTCTAGCATTGTCAGAGCCCATTCCCCGTTCATTAGTTGAGTCCTCAGAATTCTGGGCATGTCTGATCTTTAGACCTGCAACCTTCTTCTTTTTGAACTGAGGTTTTGGTTTAGATTTATCTTCTTTTTTGGAAGTATACTCTTGAGCGTGCTGCTTGTCTCTGGACTTTGTACGCTCTTCTTGTCTGTCTGACCGTCCTTCTCTCTCGGAGTTTTTCGTTGAACCCTGAAAGGAACGAGATGAATGTGTATCAGTATCCTGATACCTGTCAGATTTCCTAATATTGTCCCTATTCCTGAGGTTGTACCTTCTTTCGGGGGGCTCCTGTGGTGGAGATCCCCTTCTGGATTGAGATCTGTTTTCTTTAACTTTTTCTTATTGTTATTGTCCCACTTCTTCTTTGATGAAGCAGGTGTCTGTTTAAAAGTGTCCTTTTCAGGGCTACCCATTAATTGGGGTTTTAATGCTTTTCCACCCAAGCTGTCTCTGCCTAACTCTGCATATGCAGTCTCAATTATTTTAGGTAATTCATGTTCCTGTTGTAAAGGACTGAACTCCCTTAGGCGTTGACGGATTGCCACTGATGCTGCTTCCCCCTTAATATTTGCTAATATTATAGCTGATACCTGGGCATAATTACCTAGTAATTACATCCCTAAGTTCAGAGCAGGTACTGCTCCGTACTCATTTTGTATTTGTCCTAATACATCTGGTACTACTGCTAATGACGGGATACCATGTGTTCTGGTATATATGGCAGCAAAAACTGTACCCCAAGAGGTACAATCCTCTATCTGTGGTGTTATCCCCATGGGTAAGCAGATTGTCAGCATTCTACGTTTTTCATAAGGGCTAGTATTCGGGAATACTGCTTCTAGCTGTGTTATCTTTTAAGCCACCCAGAATGGCATTTGTTCACGTTTTGCGGGCATTTTACCCATCACTGCATGTAAGGTTTGTGGTGTAATTTTAGTTGCTGTATTTTGAACTGTATTTGTGTTTGTTGTAACCGTTACCGGCTGGACCGTAAGTGTCCTCATGACAAACTGTGTCATGCTCTTTAAATTTTTATTAATTCTTTTTGAAGTATAAGTAAGTCTCCTCCTGGCATTGTTTCAATGTCAGGATGTGATGTGTAGGCCGCTAATATTGGCCATGTCGCTCCTTCTCTTCCGAGCGGACCGAGTCTTACTTTATTTCTTGTATGGGGGAGGGCGCCTTTAAACCAGTATAAATGCTTCTGGTAAGTGAGCGGAACTTCATTGTCCTCATAAGGACAATATTCGTTCGGTATTTCACTCTCTGTATAGAAATGAAATGTTTTTGTTCTTGCATTTGCAACTGGGAATGTAACCCATGAATAGAATAACTCTGTCCTAAATGATTCGTGTGCCTCAATCACGAAAGCTACTGGTCCACCCCTGGATGTTAGACCGTGTGCACCTAGTTTTATAGTAACAGCATTTCTAACATTTTCCGCAATGGATATTGCATCTGCATCTTCTTCGTCTGCTGAGAGATTTAGTTCTTGCGCAACTCTATTCACGTTTCCTATTTCTTCAGTCATTGTTATAGAGAAGAAGAGCTTTTCAAGGGAACTAAGATAAGGTGTTTTGCACAGTTTAGGAACAACGTGTCCTTCAAGCTCGATTAACCGACAGCCAATAAATAGGATTTTTGCCTACTCAGCTGTGGTGGAGTTTGCACCCACCCACTCCAGACGTCTCTGGGTAATTGTGAGTAGGGGTCTCTGAGACTTAGTACGACTTAACTACTCAGATTCTACTGTTAAATAAGTACCCAACCAACGTTGGCGGCGCCATGTCGTTTAGTTCCTATAAAACCTATACAGGATCTGCGTGTTTGGACAGCATACACTGTAGGATTGGTGTCGAACTGATTTTGAACACCCCCACCGAGTATGTTGGCCTTCTTTATCAGCTAGCTCACAGTGCCACTAGAATCTCCTCTTACCAAGGAGAGATTAGTTCTTGGCAACCATTGAACATGACAACCCTGATCTCTCAGGACCGTGGAAACAATATACCACTTTTCGCTCAGTCACTCTTGCCTACTTAGTCTTGTCTTAGAGAGATACACAGAATAAACAGGCTGGGTGTTTTCAATAAGTATTTATTGAACAGTTGTTATTCTGGTGTAAAATAGATTAGTTGCAACAACCGTTAGACAGTAAAAGATATAAATGATTAGCAGTAATATGAAAGTAAATGGATGGTATAGCTCTACCATCTTGCAGTAATCATGAATACATAGGAGTATATAAAAGACATGACACTAAAAAGATGCGTACTCCTACGATGCCTCCCTAACTAGATGTACCTAAGTGTACCTAGCATGTGTGTAGGTGTTAAGCCAAGAATCCCTCTAGGATAAAGTCAACCCCATTACCTGAAGTGAGAGACTGTGGGACCCCGTCCTGGTCTCGAGTTGGACACCCCGCAAGGGATGTTTTACACCACTGCGAGCTGGATTGTCTGCATGCAGGAACCTCAGCGTCTCTGGTCAGTGTGTCGGCCGGGAAGTCCTGGTCTCCTCTGTCGATCTTAGCAAGATGTGATGTATATATACCCATAGGTCTCCCCAGGGGTCCTACCTCGCTGTATTACTGTGTCGGCCTGAGGATGATGTCGGGCATGAACTTTATACATAGATATTATACAGGAGATGGTAGTCCCGCTGTGCTTCCAAGAATCCTCATGCATAATGTATGAGATTTCGAACTAGGGAAAACCCGCGTTCTGAATGCAGTGTCGTATCTAGGTAAAAGGTCAGTCCCTGTAAACCGTTATAAGTGTAATGTAGGGAAGAATATAGGTGAAGGGTAAAGAAGTTACCTGGGCCTATATTAGGGTACCTATGTGGAATATAACAGAGTGGGTGCATGAGTCTCTGACTAGGTCTGTGAGTGGGTGCATGAGTCTTTGAGTGGGACTGTGAGAGGGGGCGTGAATGTCTGAGTGGGTCTATGAGTGGGTACATGAGTTTGAGTGGGTATGTGAGTGGGTGCATGAGTACCTGAGTGGGTCTGTGAGTGGGTGTATGACTCTCTGAGTGGATCTGTCAGTAGATATGTAAGTGTCTGTGTGGGTCTGCGAGTGGGTGCGTGAGTCTGTGAGTGGGTGTGTGAGTCACTGAGTGGGTCTGTGAGTGGGTGTGTGAGTCTCTGAGTGGGTCTATGAGTGGGTGAGTGGCTGAGTGGATCTGTGAGTGGGTGTGTGAGTGTCTGTGTGGGTCTGTGAGTGGGTGCATGAGTCTCTCAGTGGGTCTATGAGTGGGTGTCTGTGTATTTGCGTGGGTATGTGAGTGGGTGCGTGAGTAGGTGCATGAGTCTCTGACTGGGTCTGTCAGTGGGTGCGTGTGTCTCTGACTGGGTTTGTGAGTGGGTGCATGAGCCTCTGAGTGGGTCTGTGAGTGGGCATTTGAGTCTCTCAGTGGGTCTGTGAGTGGGTGTGTAAGTGTCTGAGTAGGTTTGTGAGTGGGTGTGTGAGTCTCTGAGTGGGTCTATGAGTGGGAGCATGAGTCTCTGAGTGGGTCTGTGAGTGGGTTCATGAGTGTCTGAGTGGGTCTGTGAGTGGGTGCATGAGTCTCTGAGTGGGTCTGTGAGTGGGTGCATGCATGTCTGAGTGGGTCTGTGAGTGGGTGCATGGGTCTGTGAGTGGGTGCATGAGTGTCCGAGTGGGTCTGTCAGTAGGTGAGTGAGTCTCTGAGTGAGTCTCTGAGTGGGAGCATTAGTCTCTGAGTGGGTCTGTGAGTGGGTTCATGAGTGTCTGAGTGGGTCTGTGAGTGGATGAATGAGTCTCTGAGTGGGTCTGTGAGTGAGTGCATGAGTCTCTGAGTGGGAATGTGAGTGGGTGCATGCATGTCTGAGTGGGTGCGTGAGTCTCAGAGTGGGTCTGTGAGTGGGTGCATGAGTGGGTCTGTCAGTAGGTGAGTGAGCCCCTGAGTGAGTCTCTGAGCGGGTCTGTGAGTGGGTGTGTGTCTGAGTGGGTCTGTGAATGGGTGCGTGAGTGTCTTAGTAGGTCTGTGAGTGAGTGTCTGAGTGGGTCTGTAGTGGGTACACAAGTCTGAGGTTCTGTGAATGGGTACATGATTGTCTGAGTGGGTCTGTGAGTGGGTGCATGAGTCTCTGAGTGGGTCTGTGAGTGAGTGCATGAGTCTGAGTGGGAATGTGAGTGGGTGCATGCATGTCTGAGTGGGTGCGTGAGTCTCAGAGTGGGTCTGTGAGTGGGTGCATGAGTGGGTCTGTCAGTAGGTGAGTGAGCCTCTGAGTGAGTCTCTGAGTGGGTCTGTGAGTGGGTCTGTGAGTGGGTGCGTGTCTGAGTGGGTCTGTGAATGGGTGCGTGAGTGTCTTAGTAGGTCTGTGAGTGAGTGTCTGTTTGGGTCTGTAGTGGGTACACAAGTCTGAGATTCTGTGAATGGGTACATGATTCTCTGAGTGGGTGCATGAGTGTTTAAGTGGGTCTGTGAGTGGATGTGTGAGTCTCTAAGTGGGTCTTAAAGGGGACTCCTTTCCATATATATGAACCACAAAAAAGTGTGTATTCTCGTTGACAGATACGGGACTCACGGCAAACAAAGAGACACAGTCACCCACAGTGAACGCGGCTAAAGCTCATATCAAGTAAGCTTTTTGTTAAACAAGAACCCAACAGCCAATAGAAATGTGCTAGAACACATCCTATAAATGTTGCTTTGTTTCACATTTACAGAACTGAAAATAAATTAGCTGTCTCTTTTACAAAAACAAAACAAGTTCAACAAGAAGAGCACCCTACAAAATTCAGGTATCATTTATAATACCTAGAAACAATCAGAGCTAAAACATAGAGAGAAGGGCCATAAATGTGATTTCCTTTTCTTAAATTTTATGTTGTTCACAGATTACACCGTGTCATTGCCCTGATGAAAATCCCATGAATAACACAGGGATTTGAAACGCGTCAGCACCTTTCCACACGCAATCCATGAGGGAATCTGATTAAATGTTGCCCACAAGTCACGAAAGGGATACTAAACAATGTTTTTATCCCCGCAGACTTTAAGCCTCATCCCCATGGCCAGTAACTCTCAAAAAAGAGAATGAAATAGTTGTGTAATGAGAGTACTGTTAGGTTACTTTTCTGCAAAACCTAAGACTGGTGTAACATGCTTAATGATTAATGTGACTTCATTTGCACTGACTTGAATGTCCGATTTATTATTGATTGTTTCACTATTTGTTGTTTATGATTCGTTTAAATTGTTTGCACTGTCTTGAATGTCCGATTTATTGATTGTTTCACTATTTGTTGTTTATGATTCGTTTAAATTGTACAGTGTATTGCCTCATGCTCAGGCTTGTATGAAATTAAGGAAATTGTGTTTATAAATGTTTAAATATTGGCAAAGCAATTAAGCCAGAACCAAGAAAATAGACATATTGGTTCTAATGTCTGCTTGAATAAACAGCAGGACACTATAAAACAACGTGGCCGGATTCTTTTTTCTTTAAACTTTTCCACGTCCTATCTGGCCAACATTATTGGACGTAACCCATATTTTGATTAACTTTCTAAAAGTGGCATTTTCAGAATTGTAATTTAAAATCTGACTTCAGCATAAGTTAGGATTTTAAATTAGGATTCCTGAGACACCAAACTTGAACTAGTTATACCTTCCCATTTAATCTGAGCAACAGTCGTTGATTGATACAAAGAACAACGTCAATCAGATCTGATCTTTAGAGTCCGCATGATTCATACATACATTTGAACCTTAATTTCTCATAAACTTCTGAACAGGTTCACAAAAGCATGCTTTCTGAACCAAGATCTAGCTTTCTGACAAATGTTGTGTAATTCCATTTAGCCCCTTTGGCGGACACTCGTGTTATAGTTACCTTAAGGCACGAGTTATAGTTACTTGAGATAACTATAACAATAACGGCTGAATTTCTATAGATAGATAGATAGAGTTGGAAATGGCCCTTTCTGCAGGGTCATCCCCAAACGTTTTGCCTTTCTCCTTCCCTTTTTGTTGAATTTGTTTTTGTTGGCTTTAGGAATCTGTGTACTTTACCATTGCTAAACAGTGCTAAAATGCTTGTACTCTCTTCTTAAAACATGGTAGAATTGGCTTATACCCAGTTGGCATACTGGTATATATAATTTACTTATAAGTCCCTATCAAAGTGCCTTACATGTGCTCAAGGCCTGTAAATTACATTTTACTAGTGGGTCTGCAACACTGGCTGTGCCACTCACTTAAGTAGCCTTTTAACCATGTCTCAGGCCTACCATTGCAGAGCCTGTGTGTGCAGTTCAAACTGCCATTTTGACCTGGCAAAATAAACATTTTGCCACGCCAAAAATGAACAGATCTGATTGGCACCCACTGCATCAATAAAGATGTTGTGCAGCTATTTTAGGACTAGGGACTCAGTTCCATGTCCTGCAAAAAGAATTTAGCACGTATTTGCAATGCAATCGGTCTCAGATTTGTTAAAGTTAGAGCTATTGGCATTGTTCTCTCGAAAAAGTCTACAGAGGTAACTGAAATGCGTTGTTCTTTGTATCCATAAATGACAATCACTCAGATTACGGTGTGACACATTTTTCTGGTGGTGAAGGAGTGGAATAAACAATTGGTGGACAAGCAAGCTGCCACTGGCACCCACATTGAAAGACGGAAAGCAACAGCTTGTGGACTGCGGAACCGGGAGGCTGCAACAGATGAAATGTTCAGTGACTTACCTAGCGCGGACCAACAGACAGGAGCACCAAGCGGTCCTATGGCGGGAGGTCAGTCAAGCGTACGGGACATGTTCAAACAACTGGAAAAGCTCATGAAACATGAACAAGCCAAGTGGTGGGAGCACAAATCACTCCACAGATATTTGGAGGTGGGCAGGATCCCCAGGGGTTTAAGGATTATGATCGCCCCCAGCTTTGAAAACCCTAATCCAAGTATGCTAAACGAATGGGCAGAGTGCAACTTGGATTCTTCAAGGAAACTGGTACAGATTTTAGTAAAATATGCTGAAATTGATAGGAGTGCACTACAAAAACAAATTGATGATCTCAATGAAGAAATAAGGAAAGCAGGAACAACAGATGCAGCATCTAAATATCGTGAGGGGATGTTGATAAGATTACACAAGGAAGAGGAAATAATTAAAAACAGAAGGCATTTAACTTCCAACATGACAAGCGGGACTATGAAAATGGTCAAATTTTCACATTTTCTAAAAAAATATGACACAATGAAAGCAGTCCGAAATAATGTTCAGCTTGGGGAAAAAAGACAAGGAACTTTTGCCAGCACTAGCGCCAATACACAAATATCTACGTCTGCATCAGATTTAAGTTCTGCACTGGAAAGTGAATCGGATTCTGAGCAGGCCAAAGGAGGTGCAGGGCAGTCATATACAAAGTTATCATTGGCAGAAGAATTAGATTTTTTGCGCCAAGACAGACGCCAAACTTTGCGTCCTCGGACACAAAATCAGAAGCAAGACAAAGATGGAACAAAAAGCGGCGGGAAAGAAGGAAGCAGTGCCGCAGGCGACAAAAGCAACAAGAGACCAACACACAACAAGTGGAAGCGCACATAAATAATGATAACAGCGAAACGACTACTCTAATCAATTTGTCATCGGTACACTTAAGCCAAGCTGAAACCCAACTTTTAACTTTAGGGTTAACCTTCTGTCCCAAGAGCAATTTTAACTATGCACAAACACGAATAGATGTTTATAAGTTTATCCGCAAGCTAAAATTGCAAAAATATAATCTCCTCCACAATATTATCAATATTAGTCAAGAACCAACTGCCTTCCCTGCGAGCCCAAGTGTTCTGGCAGCTGTGGATGTACAATTAATGCGTGATTTACAGCAACTAGAAAATGACAACATATCTGAAATAGAGGCAACATCTACACAAACAATGATGATGCGACAGCAGCTTGACACTTTTGGGACTGTATGCACGAAATTCAAACCTAAATCAACATTTCAGCCCATCATGTTACGAGACTCACTTGATATTTTCAATGAACATATAACATCAGAAGTGAAAAAACGTAACCATCAGCTGTCAAGTACAAAAACAAGATATAACCATCAAAATTCCAATTATCGTCAGTTGATAAAGAAATTACAAAGCAATGATCAAATTATCATCCGGAACTCAGATAAGGGAGGAAACGTAGTAATCTGGCCCAAAGTAGACTATCTGGAGGAAGCTATGAAACAACGACCGAGATTGCTACAAAAGAAGCAACATCCAAGCAACTCGGGTCGCATGGAATGAATTCTATTCTAAGCTCCTAGCCTGGAAAAGTGCAGGTCTCCTAAGTCGGACAAATATAAATATCTAAAGAATGACCATCCGATCATGCCTGTAATTTACTTCATTCCTAAAATTCACAAACATACCACAAAACCACCAGGGAGACCGATTATTTCAGCACAAAAGGGTCTCCTGGAGAACGCCTCCCGGTATATGGATTTTTTTCTACAGGAACATGTTCGATCACTGCCATCCTACATTCAGGATACTAGTGACTTCCTCAGGCATATCAACAAATGCAAATGGAATTCAGATTATTTGTTAATGTCCCTGGACGTGACAACGTTATATACTAGTATCCACCATCAGGATGGGATAAAAGCTGTGGATTACTATCTAAGTACCAGACCATTGCACTTGTATCAGCATAATAAGATGATAATCAACATGATCGCATTTTGCTTAGAAAACAATTTCTTTGTGTTCCAAAACCAGATATTTCAACAACTACGGGGTGTTGCAATGGGGGCCAGCTTCTCGCCAAGTTATGCTTGTCTCCACATGGGTTGGTGGGAGGAGCTGGTCCTCAAAACGAAGTTTAAAGATGTTTTGGATAAGCATGTAATTGTATGGCTCAGATATATTGACGATCTATTTGCGATCTGGCGTGGCTCAGAAGAAAGTGCGAACAAATTCATATTGGAAATTAATGATAATAACCTAAATCTGCACTTTACAGCAACACTGAGCAGACAGGCAGTATACTTCCTTGATGTAGAGGTGTTCATTGAAAAGGATAAGATTGAAACCAGATTATATCGCAAACAGACAGCAGGGAATACAATCCTGCATGCCACAAGTTTTCACCCTAAGCACTTGATACACAGTATCCCCTATGGGGAAATGCTTAGAATCAAGCGCATATGCAGCAGTGAGCGTGACCTACTGCAGGCCCAATCAGACAGCAAAAGAAGATTTTTAGCCAGAGGGTATCCAGAGAAAACAATTGATAGTGCAATTAGAAAAACTCGAGCACTACATAGATCAGATCTATTGACAGTCTAACCAAATAAGAATGTGAGTAACTTAACCACACAAGATAGGGATCTCCACAGCACCAGGCTGATACTCACATTCAACAAACAAGAACACAGACTGCGCAAGATTATCAATAGAAATTGGCCGATTGTTTTAAGTGATCCGGTAATAGGAGACCTGTTACCCAGAAGCCCGGCCATAACTTTTAGAAAAGCCACTTCCATGAGCGATGTCTTAGTTAGTTGCAGCCCAGTGGTAACAACATCAACCAATTGGTTAACACAAAGAAAGGGTTTTGTGAAATGCACTATGTGTCGTGCATGTAAGTTTGGGGTAAATTAAACTACCTACACATCACCCTTCAGGGACAAAGCCTTTGCTATTACGAAGTTTTTAACATGCAAAACTGAATATGCGATTTATGTGTTGGAGTGCTCTTGTGGACTGCGGTATGTGGGCAGCACAAAGCTGCAGGTCCACAAGAGAATACTCCAACATATAAGAGCAATCACGAACTCGGACCCAGCCTACCCAGTGGCACGGCATTTTAAAGATGTTCATGAAAACAGATTAGAAAATCTTAAATACTTCGTAGTTGGTTCTGTCCCCAGCCCTAGAAGAGGCGGTAATCGTGAGGCTGCACTAAGGAAATTCGAAACACGATATATCATTGAGCTCGACACCAAAAGCCCACAGGGGCTTAATTCCAGTGAGGATCTCTATACATGTCTGTAATCAAATTCATATATTAGATTGACAGGAGATTTTAAAAACATGACAGTGTCAGCAATCATAAATGTACCGTTCTGCAATTTGCACAAATCCCGAAGTAAGATAAATTTTTGAAAAATTTTAAAATTGTAAACTTTGCACTTAATAACTTATTCAGCACTTAGCGATAATGTTTGTTTTAGGGTGGCACATTAATATTTTAACTGCACTTAAGCACTTTAAATTAGCAACAAATAGATAGAAAGGAAGTAATTAAACCCATTAGGGCTATAACTTATATCACAATTGCGGGCTCAGACATTGAGGTCTTTAAGAGATATAGGTGACTACCCTTGTGAGCCAACTTAATTCATTATGTATTTATTAATCACGATCCATTTTAGTTTCTAAAGCAATGAAAGTATAAAATTGTTTTTAATGTTTAAATGGATTATGAAATATACCAACACTCACTGTACATATTTTATATTATATTTTAGCATTATTTGTAATATAAATATATGTCCTACTAAATGCCTGTGAAGAGACGTCAAGCCATTATAGCATAAGTATGTCTTCGATGTCTATGAATTTCTATTCACGTGTTCAATGCACTCGTCACTTTAAAATGGGGAAATATGCTCTGCAGCGCGTCATGTGATCAAGGCCTCTTCAGGCCGAAACGCGTCATGGCGGTGTAAAGGAGAAATAAAAATATATGCACCAGTCCACTGGAGTCCGTATTCATCCTTCCCGATCTATGGGAATTCAAAGGAGTGAAGATTGAAGTGATATATATATATGAAGTGAGATATATATATATATATATATATATATTCGCTGAAAAAACCATAGGTTTTAGGGACAGTTATAGTTAGTTGGACATTGCACTCGTACAAAACCCATGAAATTCCCCCGTTATAGTTAGTTCAGCTAACTATAACTCGCGCCCCCGCAATGCACTGCTGATGACGTCACATATTACATCACTCATGACATGGTCAGTGACATCACTGATGACAACACTGATGACATCTGAAATGACATCACTGATGACATCATCCAGTGACTGTGTGTTTCTGTAAAGTTTAAATATGTTTAATATATATAGGAAAAGGCGTATTGAAGACCGAGTGGGTGTATAAGTGTCTGAATGGATGATTTAGTAGGTGCGTGACTGAGTCTATAAGTGAGTGATTAAACGTATCTTACTGAATGCATGGGTTAGTGACTAAACTGTGTGAATGTCTGTATCCGTCTGTCTGTTGTTGTGTAAGCAGCTGCATGGGTTTGTGACTAGCTACATGAGTGTCTATATGGGTTATGGATTGGTTGTCTGAGTATCTGTATGGGTGCCTGAGTGTTTGTGTGGGTGGGGTGTGTGTGACTCTGTGCATAGATGTGTGAGTGGGTGATTCACTGGGTGCATGGTTTCAAGAGTGCGTCTGTGATGGACTGTATGGGTGGGTGAGTGTGTGTATGGGTGTGTAAATGATTGAATGTATATCTCAGTGGTACATGTGTGAGTAACTACATATGTGAAAGGCAGTATATATGTGTGTTGGAGTATATAAATGGCTATAAGTGAGAGTGTGTGATTGTGAGAGTGGCTATATGGATG
Organism: Calotriton arnoldi; assembly: GCA_963921515.1. Lineage (NCBI taxonomy): Eukaryota > Metazoa > Chordata > Amphibia > Caudata > Salamandridae > Calotriton > Calotriton arnoldi. Next base: position 432,038 of record CAWUFW010008697.1, on the reverse strand, counting down.
AGTGTGTGCTTGCATCAGTGATTGCATAGGAGCGTAAGAATGTGCTAGTATTTGTATGAGTAAGTGAGCTGGTGTGTATAACTGTATAGGTGAGTAAATGGGAGTGTGATTAATTATTTGCATGACTGACTAGGTGCATAAGTACCTCTATGGATGAGTGGCGGTGTGTGAGTGTCTATCTAATAGTATGAGTGCATATGATAGTCCTGTACTGAGTGACCATAAGTATGAGTGACTATACGGGTGAGTGAGTGGATGTGTGTGTAAACCTAAGAATCAGTGAGTGGGTATGTAGTTATTGGTGTTGGAGTGTCTATGGTTTTGAGAATGGCAGTCTGTAATTTAGAGTGGGTGTATCAAAGGTTATATTAGGGTGTGAGAAGATGCATCAAATTATCACATGGATGATGTAATCAGTGATGTCATCAGTGATGTCATTTGAGATGTCATCAGTGATGTCATCAGTGATGTCACTGACCATGTCATGAGTGATGTAATATGTGACGTCATCAGCAGTGCATTGCGGGGCGCGAGTTATAGTTAGCTGAACTAACTATAACGGGGAATTTCACGGGTTTTGTACGAGTGCAATGTCCAACTAACTATAACTGTCCCTAAAACCTATGGTTTTTTCAGGGAATTTCAAAGGTTTTTTAAATGCTAATTTCTAACTATAACGTGCCTGAAACCTATGGTTTTTAAGTGAATTTCAAAGGTTTTTTAAATGCTAGTTTCTAACTATGCCTACAGAGCTAGGACATGTGAAGAAAGAAGAAAAAACGCACAGAAAGAAGCAAAAGAAATGCAGAAAGAAGCAACAGAAGTCCACAAAGACGAAGAAAAGTGCAGGAAGAAGCAAAAGATGTGCAGAAAGAACCAACAGAGGAGCAGAAAGAGGCCTTGTTGCAAAATCATCCTGTGCCCACACCTTTTCCAGACGGGTACTGGTGGTAACTGACTCTGACTAACCAGGCCTAGAGCCAGTGCTATGGTAAAAGACACTTAGACTACAGTTAAAACACCTACATACACTAGGGAACACTATGCGTTGGGGTACCCCTGTGATTAGCATGACCTCCTCTGTAACTCCCTAGTACATAATAGGGCAGGGGATTAAAACTACCTCTTAAAACGCGCCATGGGGCGCATTTGCACACTGGTGTAGGGAGGGGGGGGGCCTGAGATTACATGTGTGCAAACACGCCCTCTGGCCGTTTTAAGTTGGGGGATAAAGTCCCCTTGAATCCTAAGGGTACCTGGGGTCCAACTAGCCCACCAGGTACCTCCAGTAAGCGCCACAGAGCTGTGTTGCAGAGAGGAGTAAAAGGGGCGTGGCCTGCACCACCTCTCTGCAACGCAGCCCTGTGGCGCGCACTGGAGGGACCTGGTGGGCTAGTTGGCCCCCAGGGACCCCCAGTATTCAAGGGGAATTAATTCCCCAACTTAAAATGTGCCACAGGGCGTGTTTGCACACATGTCACCTGAGGCCCCGCCCCCTCCCTTCACCACTGTGCAAACGCGCCCTGTGGCGCGATTTATGTTGGGGTATTAGGTCACCTTGAATCCTGAGGGTTCCTGGGGCCCAACTAGCCCACCAGGTACTTCCACTAAGCGCCAGAGAGCTGCGTTGCAGAGAGGTGGTCAGAGGCCACGCCCCTTTTTACACCTGTCTGCAACGCAGCTCTGTGGCGCTTACTGGAGGTACCTGGTGGGCTAGTTGGACCCCAGGGACCCTCAGGATTCAAGGGGACTTAATCCCTCAACTTAAAACGCGCCACAGGGCGTGTTTGCACACATGTCACCTCAGGCCCCGGCCCCTCCCTTCACCACTGTGCAAACGCGCCCCGTGGCGCGTTTTAAATTGAGGGATTAAGTCCCCTTGAATCCTGAGGGTCCCTGGGGTCCAACTAGCCCACCAGGTACCTCCAGTAAGCGCCACAGAGCTGCGTTGCAGAGAGGTGTAAAAGGGGCGTGGCCTCTGAACACCTCTCTGCAACGCAGCTCCCTGGCGCATACTGGAGGTTCCTGGTGGGCTAGTTGGCCCCAGGGACCACCAGTATTCAAGGGAAATTACTTCCCCATCTTACAACGCGCCAGGGCGCGTTTGTAGAGTGCTGCAGGGAGGGCGGGGCCTCCGGCGCGATGCCGGTCTTTTTGTTTCTTTTTATTTTTAAAAGGGGGCTGTGTGGCCCCCTTCTTTTAATTATTTTGGGCCCTGGGGACCCCATCCCCAGGGCCTGACCCCTTTTATTTTATTTTTAAAAACTGAACGGGAAGGGGGCTGCGTGGGCCCCCCTCCCGTGGCCAATTTCGGCCCGGGGACCCCATCCCCTGGGTCATTGCCACATATTTTTTTTAAATTTTTCATGGAGGGGGGCTCCGTTGCTCCCCTCCTCAGGCCTCCTTCTGCCCCGGGGACCCCATCCCCCGGGGCCGGCCTTTTAAAAAAAATAATTTGGGGGAGGGGGGCCGCGTGGCCCCCCTCCCGGGCCACTACTTGCCCCGGGGACCCCATCCCCCGGGGCTGGCCCTATCCTTTGGGGACCATGGGGGGACCCCAACTCCCCCACGGTCCCGCCGGCTCCCCGCCTCCTGCGGGAGCCGGCATTGCTTTTCCACACGGGGAACTGCTTAGATGCAGCTCCCCGTGTGGAAAAGCAATTTGCTTTGAATTTTGGAACAGAGAGCAGGTTTCCTGCTCTCTCTTCCAAAATTCAAATCAAGTTTGCTATGACAGGACGGGAGCCGCGAGGCTCCCGCCCTGCCATAGCAAACAGCAGTGTCCCAGGGGTGGGCACCCCGGGACACTGCAGGAGCCGGCCCTGGGGGGTGGCGGTCCCCAGGGCCATCACAGGCTCCAGGAGGGGGGCCGCGCGGCCCCCCTCCCATCCTGTGCACAGCCCCGGGGAGGTGGTGGTCCCCGGGGCTCGGGGGTCCGTGACGGACCCCCACATTTACATTTTTAGTGCCCCGGGGAGGTGGCAGTCCCCGGGCGTGTGGGGGAGCTCGAGCCCCCCCACACAGGTATTTTAATCCAAAAAAAAAGAAGCCCCGGGGGGTGGCGGTCCCCGGGGCTGCAGGAGGGCCAAGTGCCCTCTTGCACCATTTATAATTCAAAGCCCTGGGGGGTGGCGGTCCCCGGGGCTTGGGGGGGCTTTAGAGGCCCCCCCCACACATTATTTCAATGAACCCCCGCATGCCCCCGGGACTTGGCCCACCCGGGGGCCAAATACCATCGAAGCGCGGGAGACCGCGCTTCGTTTTTTTTTTTTTCACGGCGGTATCCGCGCACCCTGAGCGCATCCCGCCGATTTAAAAAAAAAAGAAAAAAAAAAAAGCTTTTTTTGGCCCTGGGGGTCCTTGTGGGACCCCCTGAACAGGCCTAGTGGGTCAGGGTGTTTCTACCCTGCCCCCTTTTGCGTTTTGCGCACTTGTTTCTTGTGCCTCGGTTCTACCGAGGAACAAGATGGCTGCCAACACTTCCTGGTTTGGAGTGTTGACAGCCAATTAGCATACAGCTCGTGATCGGGAAGGTGCGCTCAGGGTGCGCGGACCCTCCGCGGCCATAGATATATATGTGGTTTTACTTTTGATTTTCTCAGGAACTACTGAAAGTATTTACACCATTTAACAAAAAGGGTTCTCTCTGAACCAAGAACTACCTCTTTGCCAAATTTGGTGTAATTCCGTTCAGCAGTTCGGGCTGTAGCCGTGTCTAAAGTTTCCTATGGGAAATTGATTTTTTGACTCTTATTTTTTGAATTTCTCCGCAACTACTGAACGGATTTACACCATTTAAAAAAAAGGTTGCTTTCTGAACCAAGCGCTACCTTTTTGCCAAATTTGGTGTAATTCCGTTCAGCAGTTCGGGCTGTAGCCGTGTCTAAAATTTCCTATGGGAATTAACATGGAGAAAACATGTTTTGGGACCCCCCTTTTTTCTCGGCCCCCGCTTGCCGAATCACCCCAAAACTTTCAGGATAGGAGTGGACCGGAGTGCCCCATGAGTTTTGAGAATTTCGCAAAGATTCGTCAACCGGCGCCAAAGTTATTTCAAATAGAATGTTGTGAATTTCCTATGGAAAATAGGTCCTAACTATAACTATCTACTGGCGACCGCCAGTAGATAATATATATATATATATATATATATATGTCCAAGGAACTCCAACCTTGGCTCAAGCTTGCAAAACAGAGCAGGAACAGGAGCACGGACCACAAAGTAGGTGCAGATTTGAATATTTATTTCACTCCAGTAAAACCATTCAGCATGACACGTTTCGACCTCAAAGGGCCTTGATCACATGACACGCAACACGGGATACAATTGGCTTAAGTACCCTGCAACGCAATATCCTGTTTTTTCACTTGACATTTTTTTCTTTTTTTCATATTTTTTTTAAATTAAAGTGACAGGTGCCCAAATGTAGTTGTGCAAATCCACGCATAAATGACCATATTTAACATCCAGGTTTAAATACCCAAAGCGAAGCAGCAATTTGATATAATGCTTGTGATTAAAAACCAAAATAGCTGTGAACCTCATAGTACTGTGCAAATAGAGCATATCAAAATAAATATAAATATAAATATAAAAATATAAATTATATATAAATATATACATGCAACTAAATACATCAATAAACGACACTGATTAAAAGCATTCTTAAAATCTAGTCTTATATATGTAAATAAATAAATAATTTCATCATTGCATGTTTTAGATAGAAAACATCCATGCTTAAAATTAATTCAATTGATGTATTTACACAGATACAGTAAAGTCTGTTATTCTCGAATTTACTACTGCTTGTCACAGTATGGAATATCGTCACCTGCCAAAGCTACCCCTTGTTGTACCAGAATAGGTCTCACTACCCACTCTGTATGGGCATTCATATTTAATAACGTTCACAATGCGAACTGAATATTTTGTAATTTACCCTGCATTTGGATAACTTAATGTGCAAAGGTACCATAGTGTTTTAAAAAATATAGAAAAAAAAGGCAATTTTTCTATTATTTTTATTTATATTTGTGCAATTGAAGTGCTATACTAACAGGATTGTCTTATCTAAAACCCCTTAACACCGTGTCTAAAAGAAGATATATAAAAAAAGAAGATATATAAAAAAAAGTGTTCCATAAATGCGGTTAATATCTCTTGGCAGTTGAATATAAACGGTAAGAGAAAATTATATAAATCAATTCATTTATCTGTTTGATTGAAATTCCTGTTAAATATAGTGTATATCTGAAAATTCATCTAAGGACTCAGTTTAAAACTTACTAGAGACAGGTATAGAGCTCCTCCGTCACATTAAGACCCCCCGGGGCCTTGGTATCGAGGTCAAGAATGTACCTAGTCTCTAGTTGTCTCAAATGTTTTTCCCGGTCACCTCCCCTTTTATTTGGGGTAACGGCATCAATTAAAAAATATTTTAGTTCACAAGGATTTGCTTTATGAACTTCTCCAAAATGCCGTGCCACCGGATAAGCAGTGTCCTGGTTTTTAATAGCTCGTATGTGCTGCAGTATCCTTTTGTGCCCTTGTAGGATCGTACTACCCACATATCGTAGGGCACATGGACACTGCAGCACATATACCACGTGATCGGTTTTACAAGAAAGGGCCTTGTTAATGGGCCTTTCATGATCACTGAAGGGGGTACTGTACGAGGTTGTGCGAATGCCATGTTGACATGCTTTGCAAGTTTTGCATGGAAAGAACCCCTTCCTCTGTGAAAGCCATGTACCAACCGAAGGTAAAAAGGGATCATTCCGTACTAATGTATCCCTCATTGATGGAGCCCTGCTATATGTTATAGTTGGGTTTTGAGGAAGAAGGTGGCCAATGACTGGATCATCTTGAATAATGGGCCAATTTCTCTTAATGATGTTTTTTATGGCCTTCTCCTGTCTGTTGTATTCAAGGATGAATCTACATACAGTAGTGTCCTCGGTTGCCGTAAAAATTGTCTCTGCTCATCTAGTGAGTAGAGTATCTCTATCTACTGTGTTGCTTTTATTAATTGCACTGTTGATACATTTTAGTGTGTAGCCTCTGGCTAGAAATCTCTCCTTACTGGCCTGCTGGGCTAATTTCAATTCATCTTCGCTGCTGCAGATACGCTTAATGCGCAGCATCTCCCCATAGGGGATACTTTGTATTAGGTGGTGGGGATGCGCGCTGCCTGCATGTAATACTGCGTTGCCTGCTGTTGACTTTCTATACAATTTTGTTTCCAAACACCCACCATCGATGTACACTTGTACATCCAAAAAATTAACAGTGACGGGGCTAATAATTGCAGTAAATTGCAAATTCAAACTGTTTGTGTTCAATTTTTTGATGAACTGGTTAGCCTCTTCTGTAGAACCTTGCCATACAATAAAAAGATCATCAATATATCTTAGCCATTTCCTAATGTTATTGCTTACTATATTTGCATACTCATTTTGGATTGCCAGCTCCTCCCACCAGCCCATGTGTAAACACGCATAGCTGGGGGAGAAGCTGGCACCCATTGCTACTCCACGTTGTTGTAGGTATAATATGTTCTGGAATAGAAATTTTTTATTATGCAAGCAATAGTCCACCATATTGATTAACATTTTGTTGTGTTGTATACAAAGTGGTGGTTTCTTAGTAAGGTAATGGTCAAGAGCTTTCAGTCCGTCATGATGGTGTATGGACGTGTAGAGAGAAGTCACATCCATTGCTATAAGTAGATAGTCACTTTGCCATTTGATATTTTGGATTTTGGACAGAAAGTCTCCCGTATCCCTTATGTAAGATGGGAGTTGCTGGACAAAGTACTGAAGATAATAGTCCACATATTGAGATGTTCTCTCCAAGAGGCTATTGCAGGCTGAAATTATTGGCCTCCCTGGTGGTTTAGTAGGATTTTTATGTATCTTTGGTATGAAATAAAGTATTGGAGTCACCGGTTTGTCATTGCGTAGAAATTTATATTCCTGAATTGTTTAAAAAACCTGCGTTTCTCCATACTACTAATTTCATATAGTACTCATTATAGATACTCTTTAATTTCAATTGGTCACTGCGATGATAACAATCCTTGTCCTTAAGTTGGCTCATCGCTTCCTCTATGTACTCGGTTTTCTTCCACAAGACAACATTACCGCCTTTGTCTGCATTGCGGACCACAATATCTTTGTTGGTTTTCAATTTATTCATCAAAATATGGTATTGCAGCTCAGACTTGTTAGCTTTGCGTCTAGCTTGCTTCTGCACCCGATGGTTAAGTCGCTTAATTCCGGTGACTAGCTGCTCTTGAAAAATCTCAATCGAATCCCTTGTCATGATGGGGTTAAAATTGGAGCGTACTTTGAAAGGGGTCACCATAGTAGTTGGTTTAGTGCCGGCATTGCCATTGAAGTTGTTGGAGCTGGCATTCTCATCTATTAGCTCCTGTAGATCATTAAGGAGAGGCCAGTCTGAGGCAGTAAGGTTGCAACAAGGAGGGCTGGATACTGTTAATTCTGGTTGTTGTTGCCCAGATAGATCGATATTGCTATCATGATTGGACCCACGTTGAAGAAAATATTTTTTCAGTTTTAATTTTCTTATGCTTTTAAAAATGTCCATCTTGGTAGTAGCATAGTTAAAGGAGTTAACGGGACAATATGAAAGTCCTAGCATGAGCAGTTGTTCTTCAGCTTTGTTAAGTGTCACTTCAGTGAGATTGATTAACATTGGGTTATTGGCGGGGATAGCAGCATTTACCTCCTCCAATTTCCTCTTCCCTGTCGTGTCTGTTTCTTGGGTTGCTCGTTGCTTTGCCTTTCGCCTCTCCCGGCGTTTGGTAGATCTATTTTTGCTTGCCTGGTCGTTTGATTTCTGGGGCGAAGCGTATTTCTCCTTTTGTAGACTAAAAAATTGACCTCTTCTGCCAAGGAGATTTTAGCTGGAATCTGTTTTAGTACCCTGGTTCGTTCCTCTGTCTCGGTTTCACTTTCAGGTGCCGAGCTCAAATCCGAATTGGATATTGCATATGCAGCTGTTTCATTTCTTTCCGCATTACCTCTCCTTGCTTGAATTTCCCCATATTTGGAAACTTTAAGGGCATCATACTTCTTAGCAAACGTGAAAATGCGTCCTGTTTCAAAGTCTACACGGTCTCGATGAAATTTAAAGGTTTTCCTCTCGCGAATTTTGTCCTCTTCTTTCTTTAATCTTTTCATCATGTCGTCTCTAAGTTTGGTCAGCTCATCCCCATTAGCCAATGTTGCTAATTCTGCATTCAAAATGTCAATTTGCTCCTGCAGTTTGACACGGTCTTTTTCTGCATATTTAACTAAAATCACGATCAGACGCCGGGAGGAGTTTCCTATGGGAAATTGATTTTTTGACTCTTATTTTTTGAATTTCTCCGCAACTACTGAACGGATTTACACCATTTAAAAAAAGGTTGCTTTCTGAACCAAGCGCTACCTTTTGCCAAATTTGGTGTAATTCCGTTCAGCAGTTCGGGCTGTAGCCGTGTCTAAAATTTCCTATGGGAATTAACATGGAGAAAACACGTTTTGGGACCCCCCTTTTTTCTTGGCCCCCGCTTGCCGAATCACCCCGAAACTTTCAGGATAGGAGTGGACCGGAGTGCCCCACGAGTTTTGAGAATTTCGCAAAGATTCGTCAACCGGCGCCAAAGTTATTTCAAATAGAATGTTGTGAATTTCCTATGGAAAATAGGTCCTAACTATAACTATCTACTGGCGACCGCCAGTAGATATATATATATATATATATATATATATATATATATATATATATATATATATATATATATATATATATATATATCTATCTCAAAGTCCATAATCCTTCCCCATCCGAAAAGATTGAGCACACACAAGTTCACAGGAGCTCTCGCTTTATTCCAACCGGCATGATGTGTTTCGGCATAACTGCCTCCATCAAATGCCACTGTCACAGGTGTTACAAGTGTCCACATTTAAATACAGAATGTCTCTCTGTGATTGGTGGAGACACTCTGGCAGGCATAGAGGGATGTCCCGATCTCGGCACTCCGAGTCCGTTTACTGCAGGCGCTCTATAGTAAGTACTTGATCCACAGTGGGCGGTGCCTGCTGCTTCCCCTCTCATCCCCTGATGTCGCTGTGGGAAGAGTGCGAGTTTCCTGGACCCACATCCAGCCACTATTACCCCATCCGATGTCAAACCTGAACGCACCCCTTCAGTAAGTTGTGCATTTCTGTGAAGTCACATTCCAATTCGCATTGGCAGGGTAATGTACATCCAGCACGACCTCCTTCTTTCCAAAGTAAGGCATACCAACACCTGCTGTAAGTTGTCTCCAGCACTTTAATGTTACTTGAATAGTAAACACAGGTAAAATAGAACCCAACGTCTTTCTGCTCTCTCGAGCCTTGATCACGGGTGAATGTCTCTGCTTTTGGATAACCACGTGTTTTTAAAGACGCAGTAACATAATCTTTCAGAGTGCATAATTATAAACAGGAGTATTCAATTCCAAAAAAGAAAGCAACTTGATTTTTTCAATTCCAATATTTTAAACTGTTGCTGTCCCATCTTTCAATAAAAAACTGTTAAATGTGCTTTTCTCGCTTTTTAACCTTCGTTTTCACCACTCCATGTAGCGTTGTCAACTCTTACAGCCAGCGAGTAGAAAAACATCCGTCTCGCATTCCCTTGCCTGCATTCTCTCACATATATATATATATCTTCACTGGAAAAACCAAAGGTTACAACAACGTTATAGTTAGGGTCAGAATTCAGAATTCACTCGTACAAAACCAGTGAAATTCAGCAGTTAGCATTCAGCTGAGCTAGCTATAACTCGTGCCCACACAATACACTGCTTAGTGACATATTACATCACTCATGATACAGTCAGTGACATCACTGATGTCATCACCGATGACATCATTGATGACATCATCCAGTGACTGTGAGTTTTTAAAAAAAGTTTGAGTGTTAAATATACATACCAAGGTGTATTGGTGAATAAGTGGGTGTATGAGTGCCTGTATGGGTGATTCAGTGGGTGCTTGACTGACAGTATAGGTGAGTGATTATGTGTCTCAGTGAATGTATGGGTGAGTGACTGTTTCTGTGAATGCTTGTATCAGTCTGGTAGTTGATGTCTAAGTGGCTGTATGGGTGATTCATTGGTTATCTGAGTACCTGTATGGATGTCTGACTGTCTGTGTGGGTGGGCTAGGGGGTGTGTGACTGTCTGTATGGAAGGGTGAGTCGGTGAGTCAGTGGCTGTATGGATTAGTGAGCGTGTGTGTGAGGGGCTGTTTGGGTGACTGAGTGTGTGTATGGCTGTGTGGGTGAGGGGATTTGTCAGTGGTCTATGGGTGAGTAACTTGGTATGTGAAAGACAACATAGGTGAGTGATGGGGTATATGAGTGACTGTATGGGTGAGTGAGTGAATATGAGTGGCTGTATAGGTGAGGGTGTGCTTGTGTCAGTGACTGCATATGTGAGTGAGTACATGTTAGTATCTGTATGAGTAAGTAAGTGGGTATGGGTGTGTAACTGTATGGGTGAGTAAGTGGCTGTGTGTTTGACTCTATGGGTGAGGGATTAGGGGTGTGAGTAGCTCCATGGGTGACTGACTCAGTGAGTGAATGGATGTATGGGTGTATGAGTGGATAAGTCACTGGCCGTATTAGTGAGTGAGTGGGTATATGAGTGGCTGTATGGGTGAGTGAATGGATTTGTGAGTAGATCTACGAATCAGTGAGTGGGTGTGTAAGGACTGGTATGGGTCAGTGAATGGGTTTGTGAATGGCTGTGTGGGAGTGGGTATAAGAAAGGTTTTCTAGGGGTGTGAGTAGGTGTGTTAGTAATGTTGTGGATGATGTCATCAGTGATGTTATCTGTGATGTCATGAGTGATGTCACTGACCATGTCATGAGTGATGTAAGATGTGAGGTCATAAGCAGTGCATTGCGTGGGCGCGAGTTACAATTAGCTCAGCTAACTATAACTGCTGAATTTCACTGGTTTTGTACGAGTGAAATCTGACCCTAACTATAAAGTCTCTGTTACCTTTGGTTTTTTCAGTGAATTTCTAAGGTTTTTTTAAATGCTAATTCCTAACTATAATGTCCCTTTGTTTTTTTCTGTGAATTTCTAAGGTTTTTTAACTAGTAGTCGTGCTTGCAGAGTGGTGGAGAAAGGGGGTCTGGGTGTCGGACCAGCTCTCAGGAATCCCGCTGTGTAGGACATACACGAGATACCAGGAAGGCTTCTTGGCCCCCAAGGTCCCTCATTAAAAAAGTAGACTTCATCCCCCAACCAGTAGTGCACCATGAGCCTTGTTTGCAGAGTAGTGGAGAAAGGGGACATGACCCTGAAGACCTCTGAAGACCTCTTAGAAATACCCCTATGTGTGGGACTTATTATAGATAACAGGAGGGGTAGTTGGCCCCCAAGGATGTCCTTGGGGGCCAACTACCCCATCTGTTACTTCCAGTTAGTCCCACACAGCAGGTTTGCTAAGACCTGGTAGGTGGCCAAGCCTCCTTCTCTACCACTCTGCAAACGCACCTCCTGGCACACTACTAGTTGGGGGATGAAGTCCGCTTGGCTCTTGAGGGTCCTTGGGGGCCAACTGGCCCTCGTGCTACCTCCAGTAAGACCCACACAGCTGGATTGCTGAGAGGTGGTCAGAGGCCATGCCCCCTTTCCCCACCACTCTGCAAACGCACTTGCTGGTGCACTGCTGCTTGGGGGTAGAAGTCCACTTTAGTCCTGAGGCCCTCAGGAGGCCAGCGGACCTCATCCCCCACCAGCAATGCACCTGGAGGTGCGTTTGCAGAGTGATGGCAAAAGGGAGTGTGACCTCTGACCACCTCTCAGCAATCCCAGTGTGTGGGGCTTAGTGGAGGTAATAGGAGGTCTTGTTGGCCCCTAAGGACCATCAGCAGCCAAGGGGACTTCCTCCCCCAACCAACAGCGTGCCAGGAAACGTGTTTGAAGAGTAGTGGAGAAAGAGGTCGGGGAATCCGGCGAGTTGCCGGCTTTTTTTTTTTTTTTTATGTTTTAGGAAGGGGGCTGCGTGGCCCCCCTTCCCTGGACCATTTTGGGCCCCCGGAAACCCCATCCCCGGGGTATGGCCCATTTTTTATTTTTACAATAAAATAAAAGGAGAGGGGGGCCGCGTGGCCCCGTCCTGGGCAGATTTTGGCCCCGAGGGACCCCATTTCCCAGGGCCCGCCCTTTCGTTATTTTTATTTCAAATAAAGGAAGAGGGGCCACGTAGCCCCCCTTCCTTGGGACAATTTTGGCCCCGGGGACCCCCATACCCCGGGGCCAGGCTTTTATATTTGTTTTATGTAAAGGAGGAAGGGGGTCACGTGGCGCCCCTCCCCAGGCAGATTTCAGCCACGGGGACCCCTTCTCCCGGGGCGAGGCCTTTTCTTTTTTTATTTTTCCTTAAAGGGAGGGGGCCGAGCAGCCCCCCTCCTGGGCCATTTTCAGCCCCGGTGACCCCATCCCCCGGGCCAGGCCACCTCGTTTTGGACCGCGGGGAGCCTGAAGGCCCCTGCGGTCCTGGCCGGCTTCTCGCCTCCTGCGAGAGCCGGCATTGCTTTTTACACAAAAGTAGCTGCTGACATGCGGCTCCCTGTGTGTGAAAAGCAAAGTGCTCTGCTTTCAGCAAGCTCTCGCTTTCTGAAACTAGGGCACTTGTTTGCTATGTCATGGCGAGAGCAATGTCTCTGGGGTGGGCACCCCAGAACATTGCTGGAGCCGGCCCTGGGGGGGTGGCGGTCACCAGGGCCATATAGGGCTCCTGGAAGGGGGCCGCGTGCCCCCCTCCTTCCTTGAGTAGGGGCCTGCCACAGGGAGGCGGCATTCCCAGGAGCCCAGACCGGCCTGGGAGGGGGCCACGCAGCCCCCCTCCCATTTCTTAAATATAGAGTTTGGCCCCGGAGAGGTGGTGGTCCCTGGGGTCATTTGTGAGGCCCCCCAAATTAAAATGTTAAAGCCCCGGGGAGGTGGTGGTCCCCAGGGCCGGCGGGGGTCCGTGAGGCCCCCCCACATTAAAATGTTAAAGCCCCGGGGAGTTGGTGGTCCCCAGGGCCGGGGGGTCCGTGAGGCCCCCCATAATAAAATGTTAAAGCCCCGGGGAGGTGGTGGCCCCCTGGGTGGTCGGGGGCTGTGCAGGCCCCCACACCTCTTTAAATATGTTTGCGCCGGGGAGGTGGCGGTCCCCGGGGTGCCGCATAGGCACCTCCGCATTAACTCATAAACTGCCCCCGGAGCTTGGCCCCCCCGGCGGCCTTTATTTAATGAAGCATGGGACACCGCGATCCAACCTGACTCCCACCAAATTATTATTTTTTAATGCTTTTTGGGCCATGTGGCGGGGTCCCTGTGGGACCTCCCCAAGAGGCCTAGGGGGTCAGGGGGTTTCTACCCTGCCCCTTTATCTTTTTTTAAGTTTTTTCTTGTGACTCAGTTTAACCGAGTTAGAAGATGGCTGCCAACACTTCCTGGTTTGAAGTGTTGCCAGCCAATCAGATCTCAGGCACGAGATCGGGAGGGGTCGCAGATCCACCGAAGCCTCAGTTGTATATCTGAGAAATCTTTAAATTTCTCAGCAACTACAAAACGGATTTACACCATTTAACTAAAAGAGTGCTTTCTGGAGCAAGAGCTACCTTTCTGCCAAATTTGGTGTAATTCCGGTCAGCAGTTCGGGATGTAGCCGTGTCTAAAGTTTCCTATGGAAATTAACATGGAGAAAAAGCGTTTTGGGACCCCCCCTTTTTCTTTGCCACCACTTGACGAATCACACTGAAATTTTGAAGACAGCAGCTGAAGTGACTGCACCGATAGTTTTGAAAATTTCACGAAGATTCGCGAACGACGCCAACGTTTTAGGCAAATCAAAAAACTCTCTTCCTATGGAAACTGCATCCTAACTATAACTACCTAAAATATTTATGTGTGTGTATGAATATATATATATATTGTGGTCCGTACCTACTGTGCTGCTGTGAAGTTGGCGCTTTAAGGACTTTTGGTTTTCCATATATATATATATATATATATATCTATATATATACATATATATTATCTACTGGCGGTCGCCATTAGATAGTTATAGTTAGGACCTATTTTCCATAGGAAATCCACAACATTCTATTTGAAATAACTTTGGCGCCGGTTGACGAATCTTTGCGAAATTTTCAAAACTCGTGGGGCGCTCCGGTCTGCTCCTATCCTGGAAGTTTCGGGGTGATTCGGCAAGCGGGGGCCGAGAAAAAAGGGGGGTCCCAAAACCAGTTTTCCCCATGCAATTTTCCATAGGAACCTTTCATCGCAGCTACAGCCCGAACTGCTGAACGGAATTACACCAAATTTGGCAAAAAGGTAGCCCTTGGTTCAGAGTCGTGCCTTTTGCTTAAATGGTGTAAATCTGTTCAGTAGTTCCTGAGAAAATCAAAAGTAAAATCACATATATATCTATGGCCACTTAGGGTCCGCGTACCCTCCCGATCACGAGCTGCATGCTAATTGGCTGTGAAGTGGCTGTCAACACTCCAAATCAGGAAGTGTTGGCAGCCATTTTGTCCCTCGGTAGAACCGAGGGACAGAAACAAGTTGCAAAACGCAAAAAGGGGGCAGGGTAGAAACACCCTGACCCCCTAGGTCTGCTCAGGGGGTCCCACAAGGACCCCTGGGCAGAAAAAGCATTTTAAAATCGGCGGGATGCGCTTAGGGTGCGCGGATCCCGCCGTGATAAAAAATCGAAGCGCGGTCTCCCGCGCTTTGATGCTATTTTGCCCCGGGTGGGCCAAGTCCCGGGGGCATGCGGGGGTTGCCTTATATTTTATGTGGGGGCCTCTAAGGCCCCAAGCCCCGAGGACCGCCACCCCGGGGTTTAAATAAATAATGCTGGTGGGGGGCACACGGCCCCCCGCAGCCCCGGGGACCGCCACCCCCGGGGCTTATTTAAAAAAAAAAAATGAGCTGTGTGGGGGCTCCAGCCCCCACATGCCTCGGGGACTGCCACCTCCCGGGGCACTAACAAAATAAATGTGGGAGTCTGTTTCGGACCCCCGAAGCCCCGGGGACCACCACCTCCCCGGGGCTATGTAGATGTTGGGAGGGGGGCCCCCCTCCTGGAGCCTGTGGTGGCCCTGGGGACCGCCACCCCCCAGGGCCGGCTCCTGCAGTGTCCCGGGGTGCCTACCCCCAGGACACTGCTGTTTGCAATGGCAGGACGGGAGCCTCGCGGCTCCCGTCCTGTCATTGTAAACTTGCTTTGCTTCATTGAAGCAAGAGCAGGGAAACCTGCTCTCGCTTCAATGAAGCAAAGCAGATTGCTTTTCCATAAGGGGAGCTGCATGTCAGCAGCTCCTTATGGAAAAGCAATGCCGGCTCCCACAGGACGCGGGAGCCGGCGGGACCGTGCAGGGATTGGGGACATACAAAAAAAAAAAAGACAAAAAAAAAAAGACCGGCATCGTGCCGGAGGCCCCGCCCCCACCCTGCAGCAGTCTGCAAACGCGCCCCCTGGCGCATTGTAAGAAGGGGAAGTAATTCCCCTTGAATACTGGGGGTCCCTGGGGGCCAACTAGCCCACCAGGAACCTCCAGTATGCGCCAGGGAGCTGCGTTGCAGAGAGGCGTACAGAGGCCACGCCCCTCTTTACACCTCTCTGCAACGCAGCTCTGTGGCGCTTGTTGGAGGTACATGGTGGGCTAGTTGGACTCCAGGGACCCTCAGGATTCAAACGGACTTAATCCCCCAACTTAAAACGCGCCACGGGGCGCGTTTGCACAGTGGTGAAGGGAGGGGGCGGGGCTTCAGGTGACATGTGTGCAAACAGGCCCCGTGGCGCGTTTTAAGATGGGGAATTAAATGCCCTTCAATCCTGAGGGTCCCTGGGGGCCAACTAGCCCACAAGGTACATCCAGAAAGCGCCACAGAGCTGCGTTGCAGAGAGGTGTAAAAAGGGGCGTGGCCTCTGAACACCTCTCTGCAACGCAGCTCCCTGGCACATACTGGAGGTACAGGGTGGGCTAGTTGGGCCCCAGGGACCCTCATGATTCAAGGGGATTTAATCCCCCAACTTAAAACGTGCCACGGGGCGCGTTTGCACAGTGGTGAAGGGATGGGGCGGGGCACGTTATAGTTAGAAATTAGCATTTAAAAAACCTTTGAAATTCACTTAAAAAACCATAGGTTTCAGGCACGTTATAGTTAGAAATTAGCATTTAAAAAACCTTTGAAATTCACTGAAAAAACCATAGGTTTCAGACACGTTATAGTTAGAAATTAGCATTTAAAAAACCTTCGAAATTCACTTAAAAAACCATAGGTTTCAGGCACGTTATAGTTAGAAATTAGCATTTAAAAAACCTTTGCAATTCACTGAAAAAACCATAGGTTTTAGGGACAGTTATAGTTAGTTGGACATTGCACTCGTACAAAACCCGTGAAATTCCCCGTTATAGTTAGTTCAGCGAACTATAACTCGCGCCCCCGCAATGCACTGCTGATGACGTCACATATTACATCACACATGACATGGTCAGTGACATCACTGATGACATCTCAAATGACATCACTGATGACATCACTGATGACATCATCCAGTGACTGTGTGTTTCTGTAAAGTTTAAATATGTTTAATATATATAGGGAAAGGCGTATTGAAGAATGAGTGGGTGTATAAGTGTCTGAATGGATGATTTAGTAGGTGCGTGACTGACTCTATAAGTGAGTGATTAAACGTATCTTACTGAATGCATGGGTTAGTGACTAAACTGTGTGAATGTCTGTATCCGTCTGTATGTGGTGTGTAAGCGGCTGCATGGGTTTGTGAATAGCTACATGAGTGTCTATATGGGTTCTTGATTGGTTGTCTGAGTATCTGTATGGGTGCTTGAGTGTTTGTGTGGGTGGGGTGTGTGTGACTCTATACATAGATGTGTGAGTGGGTGAATCACTGGGTGCATGATTTCAAGAGTGCATCTGTGATGGACTGCTTGGGTGGGTGAGTGTGTGTATGGGTGTGTTAGTGAGTGAATGTATATCTCACTGGTACATGTGTGAGTAACTACATATGTGAAAGGCAGTATATATGTGTGTTGGAGTATTTAAATGGCTATAAGTGAGAGTGTGTGATTGTGAGAGTTGCTGTGTGGATGAGTGTGTGCTTGTATCAGTGATTGTATAACAGCGTAAGAATGTGCTAGTATTTGTATGAGTAAGTGAGCTGGTGTGTGTATAACTGTATAGGTGAGTAAATGGCAGTGTGATTAATTATTTGCATGACTGACTAAGTGTGTGAGTACCTCTATGGATGAGTGGCGGTGTGTGAGTGTCTATGTAGGTGTATGAGCGCATATGATAGTCCTGTACTGAGTGACCATAAGTATGAGTGACTGTACGGGTGAGTGAGTGGATGTGTGAGTAGACCTATGAATCAGTGAGTGGGTATGTAGTTATTGGTGTTGGAGTGTCTATGGTTTTGAGAATGGCAGTCTGTAATTTAGAGTGGGTGTATCAAAAGTTATATTAGGGTGTGAGAAGATGCATGAAATTATCACATGGATGATGTCATCAGTGATGTCATCAGTGATGTCATTTGAGATGTCATCAGTGATGTCATCAGTGATGTCACTGACCATGTCATGAGTGATGTAATATGTGACGTCATCAGCAGTGCATTGCGGGGGCGCGAGTTATAGTTCGCTGAACTAACTATAACGGGGAATTTCACGGGTTTTGTACGAGTGCAATGTCCAACTAACTATAACTGTCCCTAAAACCTATGGTTTTTTCAGTGAATATATATATATATATATATATATATATATAAAATATCAATCACCCTACAACAGCACCAACACTCTGCATCTACTCTTCTTAAATGTCTGTTTTTTCTAGCAGACAAAGGTATTCCTCTATGATGAGCTCTCATAAGAGTGAAACACGTGTCTGGGCCTGCTTTTATTCATTCCAGGTTGGCATGGGTTGTATTTTACCAATGCAAAGCTGTAATACCATGCCTGGACGAATAAAAGGATTTTTGCATTTTTCAGCTTGTCATGGATTGTGCTAGCTAATCTTACGCTTAATGGCTGTGCTGCAAAAATTGGAAAAGGCATAGTCAATTTTCTAGCTCAGCATGGATGGCAGTGATCTAATCCAATGCTTAAAAACTCTGCTTGGAAAAAAAGACATGTTAGGTGAGCAGATTGTCGATGGTGTTGTAGGGTGCTCCATGTAAAGGAGCTGCTCGCCACCCAAAACTTGGGAGCTATCTAGAGAAAGATATAGATATAGATGTATATATTGATGTAGCTATAGATACAGACAATGCCCTTTCAGGCATATAGTGCCAACTAAATTATGTAAAAAAGAAATCAGAGAACCGTGCATTCTTTTTTGCATAATTTATGTGTGACTATATGCCTGAAAGGGCATTGTCTGCATCTATAGCTATATCTATATTTACATCTAAATCTATATCTATCTTATAGACTATTAACTCCACATTTATTTACAGTGACAATATAAGCATTGTCAAGGCAAGTACTTGTGGAGTTAATGGTAGTAGGTCTATGCTTATCCATAGGTACTTACCTTGACAATATCCCAGTAGTTCATATTCAAAATGTGATCTTAGTGCAGTTTAGTGAGAAATGTTAATGTTTTGACATACAACTGTGGACCATGTTGCTGTACCTCACCTCACCATTTGCACTGCACACAACAGCTCACTACACAGGTAGGTAGAAAACAAGTGTAGACAATTGTTCATAAAACATTCTTAAAAACAAATAAAACAGTTAAAATCAAGAATTTAACCCCATGTAACCGGCCCAACACCCCCCACCTACTACAGTTCATCATTAAAACTCTGTTTGACAGACCGTAAAAAACGAGCAATTCCTACTGCCACATCTAAATAACGCATTTCTGATAACAACTCAACGGCTTTCCTCCTTTGGACAGTTTCATATTTTAAAAACAAGGGTCTTAAAAATGTAATACGGTTAGAAAGATAAAAAACACAGTCCATAAGTATGTGCAGTAGAGAGCATTTTACATTCAGGGGGCAGAAGCAGAGACCACTGTTATCCTGTCCCTGGCCCAACATGGACAGGATGAATGGATTGGATTACATCCCACTCTAGCCCTTAAGATTTCGTTCTATAAGCAGAGGGTCTGATAATGCATCAAATATGGAAAGACTATGTCCTGGCCTAGAGTGGAAATTGAGGCACTGATAGACGGTTTCTTGCTCAGATAGGTTAGGTCATTAGTCTTGGTCACCATTACTGCAGACTCTTTCAATACTTGTTTACCTGTAAAGGGAGTCCAGAATGTAATTGTGCAACAGTCTGAATGGAGGTTCTTAATAAAGGTCAATCTACTCCTTACTTCCTTTGCACACCTTCTTTCACTATCTTGGATCTCATCCCAGCAGAGTTTAGATACTTTAATCACTTCATCGTACTCCGAGAGGCTATTGAAGTATCTTAAGGCCCGGGTGAAGGCCAGCAGGCTCCAGGAGATTAGGTTGAACTCTCTCCTTATGCCCTGGACCATAGTACCTGGAGGGAGCTTCACCATTTACACTACACACACTGCACAGAGCTGATAAGTGGTGTGCTATGTTGGTTAATGGAAAGGGACTACTTTGCCTCCTAGTGCTTCTGGATTTAGATGGAGACATAGTGGGGCAATATTCCACCACTCTTTGTGATCTCCAAGAGGGTGTCTAGGGGGTTGATCAAAATGAAAATGTTATCTGTAACAAAGCAATGGCTGTCAGGAGCTGACTCATTACCACTTTAGGATTGCTGTCTTGTTGACTGAATCAAAGTGTGAAGGGCTCTTCTAGCAAACAATGGCTGAGCCCCTCTCTATCTTTTAATATATGCATTGATTGTTCATGTATCATTAACAGAAGGTCTGCACTGCCTCCAGCCCCGACCGAAAAATTAACAAACTTGCTCGATTTACACAATTCTGGTTGCTAGTTCTAGACTCAACATTATTAATGTGGTTAACAAACAAGAATCAAGAATCAAATGCTTTATTTCGATTGCTGGAATCATAAAAGCAACAAACAAAGAACACAGACCGACATTCAAAGTACAATATATCACATTAATATAAATACATGGTTTGACAAGGTTAAAAGATAGCTAAAAAGATACTATAAAACTTTTAAAACCTAAAGATTGATCAGAAATTTGAACATATTTTAAAACATCTGTATATAAGGCCTTGCAAAAGGGTATAAGAATGAGCTTAGATGCACAACCAAACATAATATGCGGAGCTTGCGAATTAAAACAATTATACTAGGATATCTGGGGAGGTGTACGGGAAACAACCAGAAGTTGAGAAGTATATAAGCGAACATAGATATTTATCCCTCCACAAGCATGCTAGTGCCCTTTAGTGCTTTGTTTCTGGTGATCCAGGCACGGCTCAAAAACTTCGCCACCCCACACGAAAAAAGCACACCTGGGTCAGTTTTTAGGATGCGCAAAGCAATCCTATAATCACGTGTACCCATAATTTTACAAACCGGTTTTATCCAGCTGGACCTAGCAACAGAATAAGCCGGACAGTTAAACAAAAAGTGGGGCAAGCTTTCCAACGGCGCTCTACAGCAAGGACATGCCTTACTTTGATACTTGTGAGAGTGCCACTTTGAGGTGGTTGCATTGATAGGAAGTGTGCCCAGCCTGAATTGCATGAATAACTGTCTGTCACGTGGTATCTGAATGTTGTCCAGGTAGGGCTCTAAGCCTCTACACTGTTTGTGGCGAAAGAACTCTTCTGTTAAGCTCCCCATTTCTGGATTGCTCAGTTCTTTGGTGTCAACCCAGTTCCAATAGATATGCTTAAGCTCTGCCTTATTAGGTGGTATCTGAGTTTCCCATGCTTCCGTAAAACCCAACTGGGACAACAGCCTTCTAACGTTGGATATCCACTTTACCCTATGCCCTGAGTCTAAACCTATCACCTCTGTTAGAGCCGCGGCATAATTGGCAAGCTCTGGGGTGCGCATCACTCGCGCCCAAAAAGAAGAGGCGCAGTTTTGCAATATCCCTGAAAGGCCGTCTGCCCATATCAAACATCAGGGGGTTAATGGAGTGTTACTAGGAAGCATCACCAGATCCCTCAAAAACTTATTCTCGGACCTGCCAATATCTTCGATGTTTTCGAAGCCCCATAACTCCGCCCCGTACAACGCAGCGGCAACGGCTTTGGCTTCGTAAATTGCAAGGGCTGGAGCTACCGGCCTACTATAAGAGGCCCGATGTTCTTTACTAAGAGCCCCAGCAGCACGTTTGTGATTTAATAACATCTTAGCTAGGTGCGGCTTCTAATGCATTTTGTCAGTGAGGCGGATGCCCAAGTAATCGAACACATTTACCCTCTCTAGTCGAATATTATTTAAAATTAAATCATTTTTAAAAGCCTTGTACAGATTAAAAACCATGAATTTTGTCTTTTCTGTGTTAATAACCAAACCCCTGGAGTCGCAGAATAGCTGGTATCGATTGAGAAGTCTTTGCAGCCCAATCGGGGTTTTCGACACCAGAAGGGTGTCATCGGCAAACAACAATGTAGGAACTTTCTCGCCCGCCAGGATTGGGGCATCTGCCTGGATCTCCTGAAGAAATCTCACCACCCCATTGATGTACAAAGAAAACAGGGTAGGTGCCATGACACACCCCTGGCGGACTCCCCTGCTGACCGGAATCTTTTCTGTGACCTCCCCCTGGGGACCCCACCTAACTTGGGCGAAGTTTCCTTCGTGCAGTCGAATAAAAAAATTAAGAAGGAGAGGGGGTACCCAGATCCCTCAGCGTTTGCCACAATCTTAGCCTGGGAACAAGATCAAAAGCTGTTCTTAAATCAATGAAAGCAAGGTAGAGACTTCCCTTACCAATAACAACAACCTTCCAATATATAAGTAATAACCTGAAGACTTGGTCAATCGTACCTGTATTTCTTCTAAACCCAGCCTGATATTGAGATAAAATGTCCTCCTCTTCAGCCCAAGTCTGTATTCGCTGGAGGAGGACTCTACCTACCAACTTTTGCATGGCATCTATTAAGCTTATTGGCCTGTAGTTTGATGGGTCTTCCCTGTCCCCTTTTTTAAATATTGGGACCACCAGCGCTCCTTTCCAAGAGTCAGGAATTGGGGATCCATTGGCTATACTATTAATCAGAAGTTGGATATAACGTGACCAATTTCTGGAATCGGCCAAAAGAGGTCACCAGGAAGACCATCTGGTCCAGGAGCTTTACCCGGCACTATCTTTGCGATTGCCATTTCAATTTCAGGCAACGAGAAGGGGTTAGTCATGTTCCCCGCTGGAAGAACGTCTGTGGAGTCGCTTAACTCCTCCAGACGTTCATCATTAGGAGCGGAATACAATTTCCTAAAATGGTCATGCCATTCATGGCTTGTGATATGGTTAGACAAAGAGACAGAGTCTCGACTAGTACCCTTATTAACAAGGGACCAGAATTGGTTTTGTTCTTCTGCAGACTTGCGTCTTTCAAATTCTTCCAATGACATTCATCCCACTCTATTCTAGCCTCGTGGAGGGCTGCCCTATACTCCTTTCTCGCTAATTTGATTAATTCGGAATTCTTAGACCTGATTGCAGCTGCCAATGTTTGTCTATTTAGTCTACATTTTTTAGTGTACCACAAGTGCTGTCTTTGCCGAAATGCCTTTTTTTGGCATGATTTTGGGTGGCTAAAAAAGAGTGCTCAATTGTTCTGTGGTACGGGAGTGAGCTAAAAGCTCCTACACAGGGCTCGGTGGCCAATAGAGTTGCCTGGAGGGCTTGAATACCAGAGGAGACAACTGCCTTAACGCTAGATAATTTTATTTCATGTGCGTTGATCATATGCCATTTCAGATATCTTTTGCAGTTTGAAGGAACGATATCTATAACCGAAGCTGTAGCCCTCCTAGTTTGTTGCGAGGGCTGGGTGGCTCAAAACAATTCAGATGTCAAACAAAGAGGGTTGTGATCACTGTCAGTTGTGGTGCCCACATACATGTCTAACACTTGGGCCCACAACTTTACATCCACTAAAATGTAGTCTATTCGTGAAGGGCAACCTACTCTATTATAAGTGTTAGCACCATGTGTGTCCGAGTGAGTTCTACCGTTTGCAGCTCTAATGCCATGTTCAATGGTTAAT
The DNA here is from genome assembly GCA_963921515.1 of Calotriton arnoldi. Classification (NCBI taxonomy): domain Eukaryota; kingdom Metazoa; phylum Chordata; class Amphibia; order Caudata; family Salamandridae; genus Calotriton; species Calotriton arnoldi. Next base: position 408,798 of record CAWUFW010008697.1, on the reverse strand, counting down.
GCATTAAGTTGAATTGCAAGCGGGGACCACTTTCTAATGGGAGAAATATTAAGAGGGGGACCGACCATTTTGCATCACCATCCTCCAGCTCCAGCATATCCTCTGAGCTCAAAGGCTCAAAGGTGCAGTTGAAATCTCCTGCCACTATAATTTTCGCTTCGGGCTTGCAACTGGATAAGGAATGGTCTAAAAGTGTAACAATGGCTGATTGTTGACCTCCCTTGGTTCCTCTAATATAAACGTTGAACAGCTCCAGTATACCTCCTCCCCTGGGGCCTTTAATAGTTAACCTCAGAATGTCAGAGCTCTTGGTCGGTTGGACAATGGTCTGACAGCCTAAGGAAATGCTCACCCAAATGATCAGCCCTCCTGACGGGCGCCCTCTCCCCTTTGTTATTGCCGGGATGCAATAGCAGGCATAGCCAGATTTGTGGAGTGGGACCAAACTCCACGTCTCCTGGAATAAGCATATGTCAAAGCCTTCCACAAAATCATTCCAGTGCGGCAGCAATAACTTGTTAAATAAACCTGCCACATTCCACGATAAAATTTTCAGCTGATGTGGGCATGTACCTGAGTCCCCCTCATGTATACAATACGGTGTTAAAGTGCAAGGTAAGTCCAAAGGGTCTGGTACTAATGACAAATCAGAAAGAATGCAAGGGACAATCTCTTGTAAGCCCTGTTGAAAGTGATTCGACACCATCCCTAAAATCTCAGATGAGTCTTTACTGGGGAGGGGAACAGAAAACTCGTATAATTTGTGAGTCTGGCCAACCCCACCGTATCATACCATGATGAGCAGCCAGGCTCGTCAAGCAGTCAATCCACTGCTTCAAGCATTGAACCCCCCTCGAGTTGGGATTGCGACCCGTCCCTTGGAAATACTTGATCTCGCCTAAACTGTATAGCTGAAGTAGGAGGGGCACAAGTTCTAAATTCCAAGGCCAAAAGATTCTCTGCCAGATCAACATTGAAGAAGGTGAGCTCGATACAATCATGAGTTTGGGTAGGAATAGTACATCTACGTGCCCGAGTGATATCTTCACGGATCACTGAGCGACAACCTCTGGTATGGCGTATCCAGTGTATGACCTTATTGGTCAAAGAGTCCACACTTTCTATATCATTATATGGGCCAAGTTTAGGTACATTTATCATATAGATATTAGGGCCTTGCAGTGGCGGTAATGAGTAAGCATCTCTCCGTTGTAGGAGTTGTAATGGAACCTTCGCAGGCCACATGATGTCTCTTGGCCTGCAAAGGCCGTCAGAGACGGCCTGACCTTTTTTTGGCATGGGTAATGTTGAAAAGTTATTTGTTATCTTAAACTCAGGAGTATTCGTTCTTACAGATGTAGAACCAGGAGGCTTATGATTTACTGAGTTATTTGGAGAAATAGCTACACTTTGCCCCAATTCAGCCCCTGTAGTGCTTGGCAAGCCAGCCGGGGTAAAAGTTTGTCGTGTTAGTGCAAGTGGCTGCTCCTGTGATACCTCTTGAGCCCAAGGAAGTAATGCTTTCACCAAGTGAGTGAGCTCTTTAATCAAACTTTTCAATGATGTAATCTCCGCCCTAAGGGAATCAATAGGCCCTAATGTATCAAGAAATAGTTGCTCTTCGTTACTACCTCCTTGAGATATTTTTGGTGGTAAAGCTTGCTCGCATGCTACGTCAGGAGAGGTTGCAAGCAAGGCGAATCTATTTGAGCATAAAATATTACGCTTCGTTGGATGCACTTGCTTGCAGACTGGTTCATCAGGGGCAAAAACAACCTTCTCTTGTACCCCAACAAGATCACAGTCCTTATTAACACTTGGGTTGGTAATTCGTTTGCTAACATGTTTGTGGAACATGGGAGCAACAGTAAGCGGATGGGCAGGGGATTTTGGATCAGAAGGGTTTAAGTTATCATTATTATGCGGGGCCACGTAATCTGACACTAGTATAGTCTCGCACTCATTAATTAGTGTGTCTATTCTATCTAGAACACAATTATTAGCAGCATGTTTGCGAGATTTCTTGGCCTTTTTCCCCTTGCCTAACCCACGACACCCAGTCCCCTGACTCCATGTCCCCCCCACCTCTACGCTCTCCATGGCTTTCCGTTTTCCCATACCTATTATAAGGAAACAAATTTGTTTTAATGACCACAACAAAAGTAATACGGGTTACCCAATACTTGCGAGGATCAACCAACCCAGATGAAAATTATAAATGCAATAAGTCCTGAACGTTTAGGGGTCCAACAATACAGTCCGAAAGCAAATAAGAAAGGTAAGGTCCCAGTCAACCAACTAGCCAATAAGGAAGGTACTTATAGGAGCACAATAAGCACAAAAAACAGTACCTTAAGTTTAAAGCTAGGTGCCTCTTGCGTGGAAAGTGAAAGAGGGGTAGGCCTGCCCTGCCTCTTCCTGGCAATGACGGGCAAGGAGGGGCCCGCCCTTGGCCCGGGCTTTGCCCGGGCGCGGCCCACGCGCGTCCCGCGCCGCGGTGGTGTTGTGCGCTTATGAGCGCGTTGACAGCTGTGGTGCTCCTCCCTCCAGGGAGCAGAGGATTGTGGCTGATGTGGTCCCCCCAGGGCAACAAACAGCAAGGCAGGTCTCCAGGCGCGTCCGCGCCGCGGTGGTGTTGTGCGCTTATGAGCGCGTTGACAGCTGTGGTGCTCCTCCCTCCAGGGAGCAGAGGATTGTGGCCGATGTGGTCCCCCCAGGGCAACAAACAGCGAGGCAGGTCTCCAGGCGCGTCCGCGCCGCGGTGGTGTTGTGCGCTTATGAGCGCGTTGACAGCTGTGGTGCTCCTCCCTCCAGGGAGCAGAGGATTGTGGCTGATGTGGTCCCCCCAGGGCAACAAACAGCGAGGCAGGTCTCCAGGCGCGTCCCGCGCCGCGGTGGTGTTGTGCGCTTATGAGCGCGTTGACAGCTGTGGTGCTCCTCCCTCCAGGGAGCAGAGGATTGTGGCCGATGTGGTCCCCCCAGGGCAACAAACAGCGAGGCAGGTCTCCAGGCGCGTCCCGCGCCGAGGTGGTGTTGTGCGCTTATGAGCACGTTGACAGCTGTGGTGCTCCTCCCTCCAGGGAGCAGAGGATTGTGGCCGATGTGGTCCCCCCAGGGCAACAAACAGCGAGGCAGGTCTCCAGGCGCGTCCCGCGCCGCGGTGGTGTTGTGCGCTTATGAGCGCGTTGACAGCTGTGGTGCTCCTCCCTCCAGGGAGCAGAGGATTGTGGCCGATGTGGTCCCCCCAGGGCAACAAACAGCGAGGCAGGTCTCCAGGCGCGTCCCGTTAACAAACACTCCTCTCCCTCTATGGCATCTAAATAAGACTCTCAATCCCACTAACTGCAAGCCTGAAACATGTAAATCTACAGTTACCGAACTTACCCTGGACACTTTCGTACTTGACGAATACAAGATGAAGGACGGAGGGATGAAACTTTTCAACCACTCACCCCAAGAGATCTGGGTTTAATCCATCGTTGTTTTGCTCACTATGCCAGCCCAGTTTTGACCCAGCCATATGATAATTAGTCTTGACCCTGCTCCTCATGGGAACAGTCCAGCCGAACTGCCAGGCCAGGTCCTATATGGAGCAGAAACAAGCATCCTGGGACCGTTTTTTTGGTATCACCCCTCAACAGCCAGGCTAGCTTGAATCCAGTGGCACAGCGAGCAAGGGACCCACGTCTGGGCATACCCTTGGCCACTTAGGGCGAACATAGCAAACACGACAAGATGATGGACGGAGTGCTGAAACTTTTCGACCACTCACCCCCAGTCAAAAGATCTGGCTTTAATCCTTCGTCCATCATCTGTTCTTTTTGCACTTTCGTACTTGAGCCTATTGGTTTATATGACTTATATAACTTGAAGATTCCATCCCATTTCCTAAAAGGAAGCCTCACCCGTTTAGTTACTCAAACATGCTGGTTGTTTTTGATCGTCTTCTGAATATCTATGAATCCTGTGGAGATGCTGTTGTGCTCACAGGCCCAAATGTGACACTGAAACAGAGAATAAACAATTTGCAAGCTGTTTGCCTCACAGGTCTGTGGTCTGTGGACTGATGATGGTGGAGGTGATTCAGGCTCATTTATTCTGCTACTCTCTTTCTAAGTCAGAACAAGTTGGAAATGATGTTGATTTGTAGTCAGTGCAGCAAATTGACTTATCTATGTGCTAACGTGTGAAGATTTTCTGTTGATTCTTTTCAGATCTCTCCCCAAATTTCTTTAGAAAGTTTGCTGTATTGAGACAAACTTGAAATCGTTTGTAATTGACTCCTCCCAGCTTTTCTAATAGTCAGTGCTGGACTGGGAGCAAAAAGAAGCCCTGGAAAATATTTTATTTGGCACCATTATTGCACAGAACGAGCCAACACAATTTTTCTACGGTGCCCAATGATTCATGCCAATTGCTCCATTTCTCTTCTATATTGGCTAATTAATCATCAGTTCTGCAGGTAATGACATTTCTGAAAGAAGACACGTGAAATAGATCAGTACTCAAGAACATAGTTTCCCCACAGCTGCCAAACTTATGTGGGTGCATCAAACAATGAACACAGCAGGCAGCCAAGAAAGACATACAGCATGTCCATATCCGTCCCAAAGAGTGGGTAGGTGCTCACCCTGAACAGTACCAGCTGCGAACGATGCTGCCATTGTAGCAGAAAGAAAAATGAAAATAAGTCAGAAGGCATTCAAACAAATGTATTTTACATCAGATTCCCAAACAGAAACATCTGTAATTTGATTTACATCTTCTTTGTTGAATTTTCTTCTTTAAAAAATGATACAGTCAAGACAATGTGTTTCTTACCAAGACCATCTTCAGGGCTGTAGGTAACCCAATGCATATATACAAAGATATTAAAATATATACACCCACAATTGCATGTATCGTATTACAATAAACAACTGTTGTGGGGATTCTGCACCTACACAGAACTATGCGCAGGAAAACAGGACCTCGGTGTATAGGGGTGTACCAACCTACCACCTTAGTACCCAAAATCCCAAAACTAACTAGCTATAGTGTCTCATTCGTTCTCCTCCAAAATCACGAAGCTACAAATGATTAGACAACCCAGAACACAACACTCCCGACTCTCTCAGAAATCGCGGTAGCAAGACATACCCTTTTGCTCGCTCACTCGTACTTGTCCACAATAAGAATTGGCAGAGTCACTGTAATAGTTTAAAATATTTATTTTAACTATTGTGCTCTATAATACAGTATACGAGCCATTACCAGCAGCAAAATGCATAAACTCAGAACAATTAGCATTGTTACAATTCCATAGAGTACGAAGGGGGAAGTCATTATATAAAGACAGTGGGAAAAGGACTATAAGGCCTAACCACCCTCCCCTTGACTGGAAGAAGTTTATTATATAAAAGAAGATCTCTGGGCTTTGTCAGCAGACCCCATACCTTAAATCCTAGATGGAAGGTTTACATCATAGGAACAGCATAGCTCTTCTCCATGGAAAGGGTTCTCTCCAAGTGTGTGTTAAAACAACATGCATCCCCGTAATATCAAAGCACGAGTCTCCAGCAGCACAGCTGTGTTTAGCATGTTTTGTCTAGGTGCTAGGGACTGACCAGAACAGAATAACAAGGGGCATTGTTTATCGACCTTGCCCATCGTGTTCAGACTAAACTCCAGGAACTTAGCAGAGAACATGAAAAGCAGACAGTTCTCATGTGAAAGGCATAAACAGAGTCTTGCAAAAATAAAGTCATGTAGTAACGTGCGCAAAAGCAGCATCATGGCAGCAAGGCTCATGCTAACTTAGCAATGTCGACAATGACCCTAATGGCCATATAACACCCTTCCCTTGGTAAGGTCATAGTATATAGACAAAGGACCAAAACAGAGTTAAAAAGCCAAGCAGAGTTCAAAAGCGTCTGAAAAAAAAACCAAATTGAAAAAAAATAAAATAAATAATAATAATTTAATATATTCTTTGTGTCCATTGAAAGAGTGTTGTCTCCGGGATAAGGTTATTATGAAGGAGGAGGTAAATCCATCAAAGTACGTGAACTTAAGAATGCAATTTCCTCCAAAAGATCATCCCTATCGTTAGTAGAAAAAAGGGATGCCATCAAATCAAGTAGGTCGAAGGAACAAACGTGCTCCTCGTAATCTGATGCTTCCAAAAGCATACCCGGACAACTTGCGTGATATTCGATGAAACTCTGATGCAAGAGGTTCTGCGCAGCCGCACAGATATCCCATTCAGCCAATACTCCAAGTGCCGCTGCACGCGCCATACGGCCATCCCCAGAACAAGCCTGGTCATGGGCCTCTAAGGGACCCATTAACTGGTTAAAATCTGGGACTGGACATAACGTATTGGACAGGCATAAATCCATAGCCCAGTAGTATGGGCACCGTCGACAGTAGAACACTGGTTGCACGCAAGTAAAGTAGGCAAAGCGAAAAGTTAATCCATAGCTCACGCCAAGCGTTGCTAATGGCAAGCATCCAAAAACTTGTTGCATTCGATCACGGTACAGTTTTAATTGGCCTGGTCAGTGCATTACCACAAGATGAGCAGCCACTGCGCAGCAGGAACAGAAGAAGCAGGATTCCACCAGCTAACGCTAGTAATAAAGGGAATCCTCCGAAGACGCTGGAAAAAATAGAATGAATAAAAGCCGGTATTACTCCAAATATCGTCTGAGGGGCGTGGCCAACTAACATGGCCGATCGGACGTGAATCCGATCGGCTCCGTTCCAGGCCCCATGGATTACTGCACATAAGGCATTTATTCAGGCACCCTGACCACCCCACGATGTGGCCAAAGATGGGGTAACGACAGGGGACTGCCCGCACCCCGGAATTCCTCCTGCGCCACGGAGACGGAGCCCCGGCGATCTGAGCCGATCGGAGCCGAGAGCGGAGAAAATGGCGGCTCCACCTGAGGCGGGCTCCGGCGACTATAGCGTCTGAGGCCCGGGACCCCTCACGTTAGAGTTGACCGGCGGGAGAAGCGACCGCTGCAAGTAAGGGATTTTTCACCCCCACGGGGGGATCGGAGGTGGAGGACGGAGTACCTGGCCCCGGGGCCCGGACAACACAAGATGGCGGGTTCCCCCATCGGGTCTATGGCGCAGCATGAGCGAGGGCATCGGAAGGTACGTTGACCCCCTGCTTGCAGTCCTGCGGGCCCCCCATCAGGAAGAGACACCGTGGGAGTTCAGACGGCCCGCGGGGTGGGCCGCGGCTCGGGGGGCTCGCCGGGCATCACATTGCCAGCCTGCCAGCCGACTGATTCTACAACAGCCTGCGAGGCCCCTGCAATCCACTGGGTGAGCGCTGCGAGTAGGGGCCCCCCCAAGTACAACGTGACGTTGGGCACACAGGGTGGCAGAGGGGATGGGAACCACTGCGCGGCGCCGCACAGAATACTGGACCCCCCCAGGAACCTAACCGCTATTGGACATCACCGCCGGCAGGGGGGAAAGGCAAGCGGGGTGAGTCCTCTGTCGCCTGCGGAGTGGGGGCTTGCAAAGCAACGAGGGCTGCAAGGGAGATCAAGTAGCCCCCATGATGCACTATGAGCTGCCTGATGCCTGACCTTAAGATGGCCGCCATAGCACACACAGGATAAAGGGCAAATCCACGGTGCTGCAGCGAAGCTGGAAGGAGGGCGCATGTATCGCGGAGCCCTGCTGGTGGTCTAAGTACCAAGCAGCAACTAGTCTGGAGCACAATTCGGCCCAACGATTCACGAGCCATGCAGGAGGGTCATCCCTTGTGAGCCGGCCGGAGTGGTCAACGAACAGCCCTCCTAGTCGCTGAGTCAGAAGCAAGGGAAGCCCCCTGAGAGAGCGGAGATGCAAAAGCGGGAATCCACGCTTTGGCAGAGAGTTCGCCTTGCTTTTGCGTGAACGGAGGGACGGCCAGGAGCTGACCTACGACTGGGTCCCCCTATGCCACCCAAAAAGGCTCCCAACAACAAGGTCTCAAAATACTTCGCCACTGCAGGCGCAGGGGCGGCTGGAGAGGAGGTGTCGCCATCGACAGGAACAATGGCGCTCACCAGAGAGGACCTCATGGCTTCCCTGCGGGAGTTCAAACAGGAGCTCCGTGCGGACATTAAAGCCGATATGGACGCCTCCTTTGACTCATTCCGAGCGGAGATGAGGGAGAAGCTGGTGACCCTACAGGGAGATGTTGACTCGGTGGGCACCCGGACGCTGGACCTTGAAGTGAAGTATCAGGCCGATCGTATCAAACCCCTGGAAGAAGGCTCTGTGGACCTGAGCAGCCAACTGCGTGCTACCTTGCTCAAGTGTGAGGACTTAGAAAATCGCTCCCGCCGGGACAACATTCGCGTCCGAGGATTGGAAGAAGATTGTGAAGGCCTGGACCTGGAGGCATTCATGGTGGGCCTCTTCTCCTCAGCCCTGGGGGAGGACGGCCCTGAGGTCTGGCTGGAGAGGGTCCATAGAGTGGGGCCGCGGCTTCCTGGAAAGAACCGGCGACCCCAGGACGTGCTGGCAAAGTTCAGCTCATTCAAGGTTAAGGAACTGGTCCTACAAAAGACGAGGGTCACTGATGAGATCACCTTCCAAAACGCCACCTGCACACTCTACCAAGATGTAGCCCAGGCCACGCTCCTGCGACGCCAACAATTCCGCCCGATCACCGAGTTTCTAAGTGAAAAGAAAATCAGATATCGCTGGACGTATCCCTTCGGGATTGCCTTCACAATGGAACAACCAGCATTTTCACTGCGCGGAGTTGTCGGAGGCAGCGGACACGCTAGGAATAGAGATCTCCTCGGCTGCTGGAGCACCGTCTTCCCGGGACGCCAAGGGGGCACGACAGCATGAGAGGCAAGGAAGAGGCCAGTGGAGAAGAATGGGAAAGGGGAGCAAGAAAACTCCAGTCTGAGCCCTGAGTTCGACGAGCCCCGAGGGTATGGATATTGGTTCCAGTTGGAGCAAAATTCCCCCGAGCATGAGAGCGTTCATGAGAGACTGAATAAAGCAGAGGACTTGCTCTTATCTTGTCTTTGGGAGTACCGTAGCTGGAGGGACTCCGGCCTGACCCGTTCTCGAACTACAAGATACTCTATCCCCCCCACCGCAGAGGGACAATCACTCGCCATTATGGAGTGGTGGGTGGAGCGGAGGACTTGCATTCGATGTGTAGAGAGGCCCGTCTCTACTGCGGTAAGGAGATTCCAGTGGGAGGGTGGTTGGAGCGGAGGACTTGAACTCTTCTGGACATTTGTGACGCCGCCGGAGCGAAAAGACTTGAATAGCTCACGCAAGGGTGATTTGGCCACCGATAGTCACTTGCTGGCTATATAAGTTCACACAGCATATGCCTTAAAAATTGTTGTTGTAGGGGCTGGGGGAACGGAAATGGTTACGTTCCTCGAGTTTGTTCTGGTAATGAGGTTCCCCTCTGGGAGGGGGATTCTCCACACTCGATCTTATTGTTTGTTCTGTTTTGTTATCTTAGTTCGATGTCATGGTGCCTTTTTTATATTATTTTTGTGCCGGGGTGGGGGGAGGAGGAAGGTACGGAAGCTCAGTTCTTACAGAGGGCCTTACGAGGGGGACAAACTTCCATCCGGATACCTATGGCTGTCAGGACTTTAACTTGGAACGCCCGGGGTCTAAACTCCCCTAACAAGCGACAACGCTTTTGGAAATACTTGCTTGACCATAATGTCCAAGTTGCGGCCCTTCAAGAAACGCATCTCAAAAAATCTGAGGAACATCGTTTGACCCATAAAGCTTATCCTCTTATATTCTGATCTTCCCACGCCTTAAAACAGATCGGGGTGGCCCTTCTTTTCCACAGGGGGGTTCCGTTTCAGGCACAGGACACCAAAGCTGACAAAGCAGGGAGGTACTTTATGGTTCGGGGGGACCTGAGGGGTCGGCAGTGCACCTTTGCAGTTATTTATGCTCCAAACATGGGCCAACAGGACTTTATACTCTCCTTCCTTATGGCTTTGGAGAACTTTGCACAGGGGGACATACTCCTCTTGGGTGACTTCAACCTCGTATGGGATCAGGGGCTGGACACGACTCATCCACATAGATCGGTGGGAGGGATTTTTGGCAAAGCACTTAAGTCACAACTCCAACTCCTGGGTCTGGTGGACGTATGGAGAGATGCTAATCCCACCCTTCGTGACTACTCCTTCTTCTCCCACTCCCACAGAACATATTCCCGCATTGATCACATCTTTGTGAGCCAATCTCTGCTCCCCTCGGTGCTGCAAACACACTTCCACCCGATATGCCTGTCTGACCATGCCCCCCTCGAGATGACACTTACCTGGCCGAACCCACGTCCAAAACATGCGTGCTGGTATTTTCCCAACTTCCTCTACAGGGATAGACTACTCCGTGATGACCTAAGGCAAACTATTAAGGAGTTCTTTGAGCAGAATGACCCTGAGCTTAGTTCCCATGCCATTACCTGGGATGCCCTGAAAGAGGTGGTCCGAGGTAAGTGTATCGAGGTGGCTGCTACCCTGGGAACACAGCAACGCGAGGAGCGTCTCATGTTAGAACAGGAGTTATTGACCGCGGAGCAGGCACATAAGGCTAGCCCCTCGGTCCAGGCGCTGAGGAAAGTCACAGCCCTCAAAGGGAAGCTACAGGCCATATATACTAATAGGGCGGAAAAAACCATTCTACGCCTCCAGTCCAGGGGACATGAGGGAGGAAACAAGGTGGGGCCGGACGGTTTTACGGCACATTTCTACCGTACCTTTGCGCCGGAGCTGGTCCCCTTTTTAACTATTTTATTTAACGTCATTGCCTCCACGCAACAAGTCACCCCCACCATGGGTGAGGTGATTGTTGCAGTAATTCCCAAACCCGGTAAGGACCTGTTAGAAATGGGATTTTTGGTAGGCTAGGGCATGTGCCAAAGCCAGGCAGAAACCACCACTCTAGTCAGGATAAGGGAGTTACACTCCTAAAAAAAACCCTGCTCACCCCCTTGGTAGCTTGGCATGAGCAGTCAGGCTTATCTTAGAGGCAGTGTGTAAAGCATTTGCACATAACCCACAGTAATACAGTGTAAGCACTACAAAAGGACACCACACCAGTTTAGAAAAATATCCAATATTTTTATATACTTAAGACAAGACCAAAAACGATAAAAATCAACAATACAGTACTTAAAAATCTTCAGTTATCAAAATATGCTTTAAAAACAGTTCGTTGATGTCGATAGCTCCGTCCGGGGCTATCACGGCGTCATGAGCAAACAAATCCAAACAGTTCTGGCTGACCGTGGCGTCGCGGGCCAGCTACGGTGTCGGGAAGACCCGCAAACAGTACCTTTTAGAAATGCATGGCGTCAGCGACCTCTTGTTGAGCTTCCGAAAGCACGGCGTCCGCAGGCGTCGGTTCCGGAGGTCGATGCAGGAGTCGTCGGGCCCTCGAAGTCACACGCGTTGCAGATCGATCTCCTCTCTGTTGAAGTCAGGAGCGCTGGCATCGGCAGGCGTCGTGTGCTGCGGTGCGAAGTACAGCGGTGCGGCGTGTGGTGGCCTCAGGTCGCGGTGCAAGCAGCGGCTCAGTGGCGGTGTCGGATGGCGTCGTCGGTGAGACCAGGGTCGTGGTGCGAGATGAAGGCGGTGCTCGTCATGGTGCTGGCAGGTCACGGTGCAAGCAGCGGCGTCGTTGTTGCTGAAGCGCTGTCGTCGGCTGACGAACTGGAGTCGATGGCGCCGGCGTCGGTGGGCCAAGGCTGCGGTGCGGGATGAGGGCGGTGCGTCATGTAACTTTACGAGCGGTGCCCTCAAACCACGGTGCGAGCAGCGGTGTCGATTTCGGCATGGGGCGTCGTCGTCGGGGATACCAAGGCATCGTCGTGAAGCGAGGCGGTGCGGAGTGCGGTGCCCACAGGTCGCGGTGCGAGCAGCAGCGCGGTGGCGGCATCAGCAGGCGTCGTCAGTGAGACCAGGGTCGTGGTGTGGCGTTGCAGCGGTGCCCTCTGCGGTGCCTTCAGGAATCGAAGTCGGCAGCGGCGGCGTAGACGTCGTCGGGTTGCTTTTCTTTTGTTGCAGCACAAAACACACAGTCCCAAGTGCTGAGGGCATAAGAACTTGAAGTCTTTGCTGTTCCTAAGACTTCTTGAACAGGGGGCAAGCTCTACCTCAAGCCCTTGGAGAAACTCACAAAAGTAGATTGCAGAAAGTCCAGTCCATGCCTTTCACTGCCCAAGACAGAAGCAGCCACTGCAGGCCAACACAGCAAAGCACACAGCAAAGTGGTAGTTCCTCCTCACATCTTCTCCAGCTCTTCTTCTTGGCAGTCTTCTTGATCCAAAAGAGTTCTAAAGTTCAGGGGTCTGGGACCCAATATTTATATCCCAAAATCCTTTAAGCAGAGAGTGTCTGTGCCCAGCCAGAACCAGTTCTGCCTCCTCTGGTGTGACTTCCTGGCAGGAGGTGGAGACCACATTGTCAGAGGCAGACCAGGCCCTTTGAGGTGCAAGGAAATCTCCCCCCCCCCTTCCCCAGTTGCAGCCCAGGTCTATTCAGCCCTTTCCTGACCCACCTAGACTATCTGGAGCCACTCCTGCTCCCCAGCCTTCTGTCATCCAAAACCCAGACAGGCAATCCACATTCCAACAGAGGCACACAGGATGACTGAGCAAGAAAATACCTACTTTCTAAAAGTGGTATTTTCAAACACATAATGTAAAAATCACCTTCACTAAAAGATGCATCTTTAGATTCTGAGTTCAGGCATACTAAACTTTATTTTCCTACGTAGTTCCCAGGGCCAGTTATGTTTATAAGATGTTATAAACAAACTTCCCATTCTGTCCTATGGGGAACAGGTAGCCTTGCAATAGTGAAAAACGAAATTGGCAGTAATTCACTATCAGGACATGCCACACACACCAGGGCATGTCCTAACTTTCACACACACTGTACCCTGCCCACAGGGGTACCTTGGGCCTACCTTAGGGGTGGCTGACATGTAAGAAAAGGGAAGGTTAGAGACTGGCAAGTGTGTGCACCGGCCAAGTCGACAAGCCAGTTACAAACTGCGCGCAGACTCTGCGATGGCAGGTCTGAGTTACCTTTTCAGGGCTACTCACGTGGGTGGCACAATCAGTGCTGCAGGCCCACTAGTAGCATTTGATTTACAGGCCCTGGCACACTCAGTGCACTTTACTAGGGACTAACAAGTAAATCAAATATCCAATCATGGAAACACCAATCCATAACACAATTTACACAGAGAGCATATGCACTTTAGCACTGATTAGCAGTGGTAAAGTGCCCAGAGTCTTAAAACCAACACAAACAGGCCAGGAAAAAGTAGGAGGAAGAAGCAAAAAGTTTGGGGATAACCCTGCAAAAAGGGCCATTTCCAACAGGACCCCACAGCTTGTTCCTCTTTTCGCCCAATAGCTCTTTTGAACCTAGATGCCAAGATCTACTCCAAGATCCTGGCCACTCGCCTCGAATCTGTGCTCCCTGGCCTTATTGATCCGGACCAATCAGGTTTTATTAAGGGACGGCAGACTCACGATAATTTGTGGCGCATCATCCATCTAATCGAAAAGGCCCGGAAGAAGGACATCCCAGCGGCTCTTCTCTCGCTAGACGCGGAGAAAGCGTTTGACCGCGTGGAATGGACCTTTTTGTTTAGGGTGCTTCAGCGCTTTGGATTTAATGAGACCTTTATAGGGATGATTCGCGCCAATTATCACTCTCCTAGCTCTCGGGTCCTGGTCAATGGCGTTGCTTCCCTCCCCCTTTGGCTTGGTGCTCGGAATGAGGCAGGGATGTCTGTTGTCCCCCCTCCTTTTCGCCCTAAGTATAGAACCCCTAGCGCATAAAATTAGAGAAAACCTGGACATTCGGGGGATACGCTTTGGCACAGATGACCATAAGATATCTCTCTTTGCCGACGACGTGCTTCTCCCAGTCACAGAACCATTGATCTCTCTTCCGGCTATCCAGGGGGAGCTCATGTTGTTTGAGCGGGCGGCGGGGTTTAAGATCAATCTGGCCAAATCCTTTTTATTGAATCTGTCTCTTTCCAAAGAAGAATGGTGGCGGGTAGAAGGCGCGTCACCTTTTAGTTGCACAGCTAAGGAGATTACATATTTGGGTGTCAAGCTCACTCCCCGTATCTCAGATCTCTACAGGGCCAATTTCCCTCCCCTTCTTCGTCAGTTAAAAATTGACCTGGGTAAATGGAGTGCTGCATACATTTCCTGGCTGGGCAGGATTAATGCTATTAAGATGAATGCACTCCCCCGCTTGCTTTACCTCTTTCAGGGGTTGCCCATTCCGGTGGAGGTGGGTCTCTTCCGGGAGTTGCGACAAATGCTTACTAAATTTATCTGGTTGGGGAAAAGGGCTTGCTTGCCGCTCTGTCTGCTCATGCGGCCACGAAGGGAAGGGGGCCTGGCGTTGCCGGATTTTCAGGGATACTACAGGGCGGCTCAGCTGCGTGTCATCACGGAGTGGTCGCTGCGGGCCTCAGAGAAGCACTGGCTTCATATAGACAGACAGATAACTGGTCGCACCATTTGGGATCTACTATGGAAGCCAAAACATGACAGACCACCCAACGCCTACATCAGCACACCCACATCCACCACACTACGGGTATGGGATGTTCTTACTAGGAGGTTACTGCTAACGACCTTTCCTCCCTCTACATCCCCATACATTTTAATGCTGCCTTCCCCCCTGCGCTTCACGAGGGTCCTTTTGAGGCTTGGAGGGAAGGAGGATGTCACATGATTTCCCATTTATTTAACAAAGGCAAGCTTCTCACCTTCCAAGAATACAAGAAACCATTCGCGCTGACTGCTAAGGAGGAATACCATTATTTGCAGCTTAAACATTGGGTACAGCAGCCCTTGGTGCGGTTGGCTGCCACCAGGGATCTGTTCCCCATAGAGAAGTTTGCCCAATCGGGGTCCACCTCCAAGGGATGCATTTCCTATCTGTATGCCCTCATACAAGCTCTGAGTCCCAGATCGACCCCGCGTTATAAAGGCTTTTGGGATGCACTCTTGAATACCCCCCTAGCGGACAAACAATGGGAGCATCTAAGTAGGGATATAGTGAAATTTAACCAATCGATGTATCTAAGGGAGGCGCACTACAAGATCATGTATGATTGGTACCTATACCCTCAGAAACTACACAAGATCTTCCCCAACACTTTGGATAGGTGCTGGCGGGGATGTGGTCTGCTGGGCAACTTTCGACATATTTGGTGGGACTGTCCCTCCATACAACCCTTTTGGAAAGAGATTTTGTCCCAAGTTAAACTCATTCTAGGCTACCCAATTCCGATATCCCTGGAACACACCTTGCTGGGGGTGAGAGATCCAATCCTGAAACGCCAAACACAGAGCGATAGGTCTGTTATGTGGCTATGCCTGGGGGCTGCTAAAATGGCAGTAGCTGCTGCGTGGAAAAAACAAAAGGCACCATCCTTAACTCAATGGCATGCGAGGCTTTGGAGGGCGTTGGCGCTGGAACGCATGACCGACATAGTAGACAACACCAGAAAAGGTTTTGAATACATATGGTCCCCGCTGGTGAGCTATTTGTCGGAAGGGCTTCCACTGACGGCTTGCGCCCCACGGCTTAGAGCTCTCAACCTGTTCCTTATTTAACTCCACAGCAGCACAGTTGGCAACGAGCAGCTCGTCAGTTGCCTAAGTAGGGGCCCAGTAGCCCAACTCTCATGACCACCACATTATTATTTGCACCATGACATCACGGTTTTGTTGGTTTGTTAGGTATGTTAAGTTTCCTTTTCATGTTACTCTCTTCGGGGGTGGATTTACGGACAATTGCGGAATACTTCATGCAACATTTGATTGTATCGATTCATAAATTTTCTATGCCATAGACCTCGTGAACAAGCTGTAACCTACATGTGAGATCTGTAACTCTTGGCTTGCATTTGACAACTGTTGCATGTGTACTGCATTTCTGTTCCACTCTCAAACTAAAATCCAATAAACAGAATTTGATACAAATATCGTCTGAAAGGAAGTCACAAGGCCGGATCCCACATGTTTAAAAAATGTACAAGGCCTTTAGTGTCAGGCGCATTAAATATTTGATGTATAAGCTCCCCAAAGTGAAGTGGGAGGTTAGTGTTCAGAAGTGACTGTATCTCGCTAGAAGTTCTAGCCACCTGTAACTCGAAGGTCTCTCGAGCCGAAGTGAGAGCCACCTCTTGTTGGAACAATAGCGCTTTGAGCCTGCTTAATTTGTTGAAATCTGTTTTCAAAGTCGGAATGGAAGGCCATATGGAATTATCTACATTCCCATGCGGGGGCGGAAAAAGCACATTGCTACAACAAGTAACGCGTTGTGAAACTGTTACTAAATACGGAATTCCTGCCCGTAAACCACAGCAGTCTTGGTTGTTCAAAATAAGATAACTGCCGTTAGTAAGCAAGGTAAAAGCAGGAATTATTGATGGGACTGGAGTGCCCTTCAAAAAACAAGCAAGGTTAGGTGCACATACATTACAAGTACCATGCTATTTAACGTGTTTACAAACCAGGGAATGTCCCACTGTGGAATTGCAGTCCTCCCCTGTTAGGAAAACCTCCTTATCCTCCCGCTGACATCTGTAAGTGAAAGGTAGAGACCATAATTCATGGAGAAATGCACTACCCAGTTGTTCAAAACGGCCAATCGGAAAATGTTGCATGCATGATTTAAATTGAAACAGCGAAAATGGGAGAGATATAACCCCATGAATTAACCAAACAGCAGAATCTGTTTCCGCTACAGAGAACGGCAAGGGCTCCAATTATTCAATATGCAACAGTGTATATGCAGCATCTTTCATGGACATAAATCTCTGTTTATCAGTCAGATTAAATGGTAGAAACAAAGCAGGAGCATTCAAATAATCCCAAGGGACTTTTCCCATTTTGAGGGTCTGTAACGTCCATGCAAACTGCATAACTGATCGTAACTGATTTTGACCATGATATAACACAGATACATCATTCTGAACAATATCAATAACAGAAGAAACAATATTATCCAATGTATAAATGCGTGAAGAAAGTGTATTGATGCTATTGTCGACCACGGCAAGGACTTTTTCTAAATTTGCTTGATCAATTTGGCGCAGACGAAGAGCTGCCTCAATCTGCGAAAGTTTCCAAATTTCATTGTAAGCTGCATATATAAACCTCTTTGATCTAGGCATCCTAGGTCCTAAGATAAAATCAGCCAAATTGATATCACTCGACAAGAGTGCGAGATGTTGTTTTACTGACGATAAAGTGGAATGTTCCAACCATTGTTGGCATAACTTACCCACCGACTATGTGGTGACCGAATGTGTATGTGGATAACGAGGATCTGGTCTAGTCTGTGTGAAACCAGGTGTTACATTATAAAAACGCAATTGACATGCATTTGAATTAGTTTGCCACACCAACCATCTGGATGAATCAATTTCAGAGACATTGAAGGTGTCGTTCCGAAACAAAGCCTGTAACATATTGATCATATAATTCGTGTGAGCACACCAATTGTCATATTCCGCTAAGGACGGAATGGATGGGATATTTAAATTTTTTACAGTTGCCAGGCCAAAACAAGTGGTTTGGTACACTGTATCATTTAAAAATAAAATTTGAGTCGGAATTAGACAGGCACGATGTAATGCTTCAGTTCCCTGAACTTGCCATTGTTTAGTGCCCCAGATTGATTTTAAATCGATGGTCTCTCTCCAGTGATCATAACCCTGTGTGGCCAACTTAGTCCTAAAAGAGTTGGAGTAAATCAATTTAGAGTGGGTCAAGATAAATTGAGATGACAATTGTAGTTTAAAGAAATAGAATTCCGGATCAGATGTGTCATAATCTGTAAAATGTGTGAACTTATCCCTAAGAGTTTTAGAACTCCCCTGTACTGGAGTAGGACAGTGTTCCCATTGAGTGTAATTAAAAAACGGTCGTAACGTGTTTGTTTTATGCAAAAAGTGATGCCCATATTGTTGATAACAGAATAAATCAGAATAAATCAGCATAATTGGCAGAATTTAAATACAAATCTTCAGCATCAAAAGCAGCATAATATTTTAAATCGGAAAACAAGGAATGTACTGCTTGCACATCCCAATCGTCAGAATGTATGTCCCGTGTTACCACATCTCCTAATGAGACGCGAAACACGTATGGCACCCTGAGCACCTCCGTCGGACCGTGAATTTCGAAAGCCACTTTATCCCAAATGATGCCATCTGCAACCAGGAAAGCTGAAATGTTCACAAGAGTCTGATCACGTTTCATGATATGGGACGATGTGTGTGGGGCCAGAATTCCATCGACCAAGTTCACAGCAGAGCGTTCTGGCAAATAATGACCATTGATGAGTAAGAAGAACATTGTCACAAATCCAATTGACATGAAGAGGAAAATTCAGGATAAGCACCAACCAGATGTAGATCCTTGGGGGGACCAGGTAAGTCTTCTTGAACCAAGAGATGCAAATACCTGGTGTACTTGCCAAACTGGAAGATGAGGAGGATGAGTCATAAGGCAAGCTGGCATGGTCCCCAAAATAACCACTTGTACCCATCGGTATTAAAGGTGGGTGGGATGTATCAGCGTGATGTTGTCGAGGCTTGCTCGGCACTTCCCTCTGGGTCTCATCTGTGGGATACGTATACTCGACATCTGCGGTGGAAGAGGATGGATACAGAACAGGCGAGAGGTCAGTAGCAGTTTCCATCACCCCCTCACCGGTACTGGCTGTAGTAGTAGAGGTTGAGGTTACCGGATTCAAAGAAATAGCGTTTCAGGAAACTGCAGGTGTTACACTATTCAGAATCGGCCAGGCGGTGTAACTTGACATTGTCCACTGAGATGTATCTGTTGTCTATGCGACCAGGTAAAGGTGGTAAAATGACTGTACGAGTACCCTTCAATCCAATTACTGGAACTGGTGCAAGATAAGAGGGACCAAATTCTTTTTTGTTCTCTAGCTTTTCTCGTACCAGATCTCCAATCTTAGGAAGCCAGCCGGCAACTGGAATCAGCAGTGCTGCATCATTGGAAGAGGGTAAATGTTCAGTTGCGTAGCTGTCACGGGTCTTTTGTAGATTCTGTAACACAGTAGAATGATTATCTACGTCAAAGGTTGCGGCCGTCGCCACAACGTCTAGACCATCAAGGTCTGGCACAAACATTTTAATGCCAAAGAGCATTTTGTATGGGGTCCGCCCACCCAGAGATCTTCTAGTGAGATTATTGAGTGCACGTTGAACACCATACAAATGGGCCAGCCAGTTCCTGCCAGTACCTAAGACTCTAGCTTTCAAGGATTGCTTTAATTCACGGTTCATTCGCTCCACAATTGAATTGCCCTCAGGCCTGTATGGAGACAAAAACTGCACCTGCACCCCCATTTACTTCATCGCGTCCTTGTACGCCTTAGAGGTGAACGCTGGACCTTGGTCCGAATGGAAGGTGCCACAGGCAAATATCCCGACAAAGACACGAAAATCCCTGATGACATTTCGAGCATCAGCACCTCGTTGTTGCCAAACCCAAAGGAATCTAGTGCACGAATCAACTGCAACAAATATATATTTATACGCAGTATCAGAAGAGAATGGACCGCAGTGATCAAGATATACACAGCCAAACGGTTGATTAGAAATACATATGTTATGTTATGTTAAAGTTTCTTATAGAGCGCACGTACACCAGTTGGTTTCTTGGCGCTAAACTTAAGGAACTGTTGAGGCCTCCTGTATTCAATTGTCTGAACTAGTTGTACGCTTGGGTGAATAGCCAAGTCTTAAGAAGTCTACGGAACCTTGTAAATTCAGTACAAGTTCTTATGTCCAAAGGAAGGGTGTTCCAGAAACTGGGTGCTAATACTGCAAACCTGCAGCCTCCCATTCGTTTCCGTTTATAGGGAGGAATGGCTAAGAGGTTCTTATGTGCAGAGCGTAGACTACGTGCAGGTACGTATTTCTGAATGAGTCTAGATATAAATTTTGGGCTAGCACCATACAGAGTTTTAAAGATAAGGCAACCAACCTTAAACGCACATCTTTGTGGAATGGGAAGCCAGTGTAGTTCTTTCATGGTGGGAGTGATGTGTTCCCATCTTGGTTGTTGGGATATTAATCTGGCAGCCTGGTTCTGTACCATTTGCAGTCTCTTGATGAGATAAAGTGGTATGCCAAAATATAAAGAATTGGCATAGTCCAAATGTGATATCACCATGGCTAGGACCACCTGAATTAAGGCTTCCCGTGTAAGCAATCTCCTAATCTTTCTTATTTTCCTCAATTGAAAAAAACAAGTGGAAGTTACTGCTCCTATCTGAGCTTTCATGGTGAGATCACTATTAATAATCACTCCCAAACTTTTGGCTGAGACAGAAGTATTCGGTGGGGAACCCAGTTCACTCGGCCAAAACAGTGTATTCCATGGGTTCAAGGGACCTCCCAACAGAATCACTTCGGTTTTGTCCGGATTTAATTTTAGCTGGTTGTTGTTCATCCAGTCGCGAATGTGCAACATTGTTGCCTGGAATTCAGATATCGACTCAGGTGAGTTATTGATAGAGAACACCAGTTGCATATCATCTGCGTAGTTGTACGTGCATACTTTCCTGTTTCTAAGGGAATGAAGTAAGGGAAGGAGATAGAGGTTGAATAAATGGGGAGACAGCGAGGAGCCCTGTGGCACTCCACATGTCGTTGCCATTTTAGGTGCAGAAAACTGGGAGAGACGCACTGACTGAGTGCGTTCCTCAAGAAATGACTCAATCCAGTTAGATGCCCTCCCTTGATGCCGGCAGTCCTGACACGGTCGATCAGAATACCATGATCGACCGTGTCAAATGCCGCAGATAGATCTAATAGCACCAGGACCTGGGGGGAGCCCTTGTCAACTTCTTTCCGAAGCGTGTCCAGAACAGTAAGTATCACTGCCTCAGTGGAGTGGCTGGGCGAAACCCTGCTTGATTTGGATCAAGATAGCCAGACTGTTCAACAAAGGTACAGAGGCTTTTGGCCACATGAGATTCCAGTATTTTTGCCAAATAGGGTAGCAGGGAAATGGGCCGATAGTTGGTCAGAACCCTAGGGTCCGCACCTGATTTTTTTAATAAGGGAACCACCGTTGCTGCTTTAAACGCTTTTGGGACACAGCCCTGTGCCAGAGAGTCATTAAGAAGTGCCAAGGCAGGGCCAGGGAAGATGGTAAAAATATCTTTCAAAATATGAGGCGGACAACTATCGATAGGTGATCCCGACTTTACTTTACATAGCTGAGTTTGAGGTGGGCGTGTGACCATAGAAGGTTTAATTTGTTGACAAATGTCACAAGAAAGTACATAATTACAGGTTTGTTTGTATAAACCACGCCACCAATAACGTTGCTGTAAAATCGAGACTGTCGCGGACACTCCGGTGTGTGCAGAAGCCATGCCTTCGTGTGCGGCTCTGATCAAAGCAAGTCTGCGGTCCATGTTGGGAATCAGCCAATCCCCAACAGATGGAATCTTAGCATAAGGAACTTGTTTGGGAGATAAATGATAAGAGTATTTTGAAGGGAAACCCTGAGGATAAGCAGTTCCCTCCCTCGTAGCAGCCACCGCTGCCAAAATATCATTATCTATTTTAGTCATGGATCTTGTAACTGCTGCAACGGAACACGTGGCTACTGCAGACTTGGCCGCTTCGTCAGCCAAAGAATTACCAACAGCATGTGCTCCCACACACTGATGGCCAAGAGTATGGATAACCTGTGTGAGTGGGAGACGTTTTTTAAGTTCCGCCACTCGAACCCAAAGCATTTTATGCTTTATTGCGCTGCCTTTAGAATCTCGATAGTCATTTATTGACCAAAAGAATAAGTTGTCATTAAAAGACTGAACACAGTAGTAAGAATCGCATACAATAAGAGTATTCACATTAGGATCAGCAAACTCGAGAGCAAGAACAAGAGCACGCAGCTCCGCCAATTGTGCTGTACAGTCCTCAAGTGCCTGTGTATGCACTATAGAAGACTTAAATTCTCCATTGACAATTGAACCAGCTACAATAGCGCAAGCCGCTGAATAAGCGTGTTTAGAGCCGGTGGCCGGTTGAGCCGAGCCATCGGTATAAATGATACATTTGTACTCATCCAAAGGAAGCAACGACAACGGAGGAGGATGAACAAGTTCATACTGAAAAAACTTCTGTGTCTGTAGTGCAGGGTCAAAGATAAACGTGACGTCTGATGATGTCAAAGAAGTAGCCCATTGTATCCAACGGGGATGTAGTGCCTTAGAATTGGGTACACTTGCTTTAGTCACGGCCTCCAAAGCAGGGAAAGGCGTAACCATAAGAATGTGTTTACCTTGCGCCAGTGAGCGTTCTTTCAGAATTGCCATTTGGACCGCCGTCAAAATTTTTTAAACATTCGAAAAACGCATTTCAGCTGCAGTGTACAAATGTGATTTGTATGCAATAGGTACTGTGTCCCCCTCATTGAACGTCAAGTAAGTGAAACCCACCTTCCCTGGCACTATACGTATCACCAGGTTCGTGGTGTTATCACGCGTCAATAAGTAGTTAGTTGCAAGCATGTCAGATTGCAAAGACTGTAGGATAGTGGTATGTTCCGGAAGCCAGCTGGCAGAACAATATGTTGGTTGTATCAACGCATAAAGCGGTTTGATACGCTGGGCATAATCGGTAATGTATGTCCTCCCGAAATTCAAAAGTCCCAGCAAAGACTGTAGTTTCTTCAGCGTAGAAGGGGGTTGCAATTGTGCACATTTCTCCAGGAAGTGGGGGGCTAACCCCTTACCTTCATTATTGAGCTCATAGCCCAAAAAGAGTACTGCCAAAAGAGCGATGTGTGATTTTGCAAAGTTGAACTTGTATCCATAGTCGGCAAATGATAAAATGATGCGGTCGACTTGGACAAGATGCGGCATAAGTTCGTCGTCCATTAGATAAATGTCATCAACGTACGAGAACGCATCTGGATCTATGTTGTGCAACAAAGACACAACATGTGCAGCAAATGCCCCGGGGCTGTTTTATACCCCATAGGCAAACGCGTAATTTTTTTCTGATTTCCGACGGCGGTAAATGTTGTCAAGTCACGACTCTCAGGAGCGAGATTATGACTGTGGAAACCATTCGAAATGGCCAGTGTAGTTTTGTATTTTTTACGAACAAGATTGTTCACCAGCGCAGAGCTGTGTGTGTTTTGTACTGCAAAAGTGCGACAATGACTATTCAAATTTCGGTAATCCAGTACAATGCGATATGAACCGTCAGGTTTTGATACCGGAAAAAGAGGATTATTCATCGGTGATATACAGGATTCAATCACTCCTTGATACTCCAACTGTGTTAGAATGTCACAAACGTGGGCCTTAGCCTCACGTTTGATTGGATATTGCGGTTGCGGCTGTGGCATAGATCGTAAAGGTATCTCATGTGCCGATGAATCAATATCCTAGCCCACCTGATTACGGTACACCGCTGGGGCAAGTGCCAAAGCCCACTCAGCTGCGAAAGCCTTTGCATGCTCCTCAGGGACGTAACGCGAAAAACTCGGAAGTATCACGTCCTCCCCCCTAGAAGCGGCTAGCACAAAGGGTG
The DNA here is from genome assembly GCA_963921515.1 of Calotriton arnoldi. NCBI lineage: Eukaryota > Metazoa > Chordata > Amphibia > Caudata > Salamandridae > Calotriton > Calotriton arnoldi. The sequence goes on along the minus strand of CAWUFW010008697.1, from coordinate 385,155 downwards.
GAGGCCAATCTGCCTCCGCCAACAAAATGTCGTACGAGGAGGTGAGATTTTCCCAGAAAACTGCTTTGATCGGACTCTGTATATCACCTTCAATTTGGAACACAATCTCATAGAGTCTATCCGGTGGGGCAACCCGGGTATCTGCAGTTTCCACTGTAATGAATGTATCAGTTGCTGTCGCCTCCAGACATTGACGCAGTGCCTCCCGCACTATGGTAACCTCCGCTGCGCTGTTGAGCAGAGTCACTGCCCATGTCCAGTCCAGGAGTCGCGTTCTCACCGTCTGAGGCATATCTCGCTGTTAAAGCGGCAACTTTTTCCTTCTGATACGGGGGTCGAAAACGAGGCAGGTCCTCTTCTTTGGCTTTAATGTCAAACTGTCGAGGTTGATCGCGTCCCTGTTGTGTGGCCGAACCCTTGCCACAATCTTGGCGTTCCCCACCACCGACTTGAGAGTCTGATGTGTCCTGTAAAGAACGAGGAGAGCGCTGATCAGGTACTTGAAATCTATCAGGAGTCTTAATTTTCGCGCGGTCGCGCAAGTCATAAGTACGCTCAGAAGAATCAGGTGTCGGTGAACCAGCACGCGAACCTTGCTTCTGTTGTTGCTGCCCCTATTTCTTATTTTTCCAGCTCTTTTTAGGAAAGAACGGGCGCCCGTCTTTATCAGTCTGGGCCTTTTGTTGCGGTTGAGATTGCGTCTGTGTTTGAGTAAAAGGCATAACTCCCAGACTATTGCGGCCTATCGTTTTATATGCCTTTGCAATAATCCTCTGTAACTTGCGTGGCTTGTCTGCGTCTGCGACAGCCTCCAAGCGGTTAGCCACTTGTAAGCTTACAGCATCACCCTTAACATTAGCAGGGATCATATCAGCAACCACGTCAAACACCCCCACCAGTCTCATCCCCAATTCCAGAGCCGCTTCGGCTCCGTGTTCATCCTGAACACGTTTTATCACGGAAGGGAGTACGGTCATGGAGGGGGTGCCGAAACACTTCGAATATACCGCTGCAAACACTTTACCCCAAGTGTTACAATCAGCCAATTCGGGAACTAAGGGGCATATTCTCAAGGACTTATCGCCGAGTTAGCGGCACTTTATCGCAGCCAAAGTGGTGATAAATTCATCGAACCATTCACAAGCTGGTGCTAACAGCCGATATCACCAGTTTTCCTGCAATAGCAGCGGCAAAAAACATCGCCACGGATGACACTGGCAACTAACGCTAATGAGATGCAGAGTAGGCGTTCCCGTGCAAAAAGCCGCGGAAACACTACTGCGCAACATTCTCAACGACCAGCCAGATCGGCGATAAGAATCAAAAACGTGCGATAAGGCGCGTTAGCAGCAGGGATTTAACACCTGCTCCTACCTGGTGTTAAGTCGGACGACAACTTGCACCATGAAAGGGAGCCCAGCCCAGAGCCACACCTGAAGAACAACAGATGCCATGGAGCCACTGACCATGCAGCTCGGAGCCCCAAGAGGGCCACAACACCCACCACCACCACACCCAGGCCCCCCACCCCCCCCCGGGCCCCTCCTGGGGCCCTACCCCGGGCACCCCCCCGGACAAAGATATCTCACATCTTCCTTACAAATTCATGAACACAACAATTCGCCTGATGTCGCACAAGTACAACAATTAACATTCATGTGTGGCCAGAAAAAGGAAAAACATTCATACATTTTTGAATTTCAAAAATAATTATTTTATTCAAATCTAACTCAACACTAATAAGTGGAAGAGTCATGGCGGGTCTTCTCTGGACAATCTGCAAGTCAAAACCTGCAAGACAAAATTGAAGATAAGAAGGTGCGTCATGCGCTCAACAAAGGACAGAGAGAGAGAGAGAAAGAAATGGAGAGAGAGAGAGAGTGAAAGAGAGGGAGAGAGAGAAAGCGAGAGAAAGGGGGAGAGAGGGAGAAGGAGAGAGAGAGCAACAGAGGGAGAGAGAGACAGTGAAAGAAAGAGAGGGAGTGTGAGAGAGAGAGAGAAAGAGAGAGAAAGATAGAGAAAGAGAGGGCGAGAGAGAGACAGTGAAAGAAAGAGAGGGAGAGAGAGAGAGAGAAAGAGAGAGAAAGAGAGGGAGAGAGAGGGACAGTGAAAGAAAGAGAGGGAGAGAGAGAGAGAAAGAGAGAGAAAGATAGGGAGAGAGAGAGACAGTGAAAGGAAGAGAGGGACAGGGAGAGACAGTGCCGACACTGCGCACCCAGGCCTCACAGCTCACCTGCTGCCACCGGTGTGTCTCCAGCCACGTGCCGGTATACACTGCAGTCCACCAGGTCCCTCATCTGAAACAGAGTCCACAGCCAATGATGGCAGAGTACATATCATTGCACACGGCAACATCGCTTGGCCGCCCCTGCGCACACAGGTTGCTGCACCCCAGCCCCTCCCGCCGCCCAGCGGGGATTGTCCGGCCCTGCGCACCCAGGCCTCACTGCTCACCTTCCACCACCGGCGTGTCGCCAAGAGGGTCCACCACGTGCCAGTGCAAGCTCCAAGCCCGGGGCCCGCGACCCTGGCAGCCTCCACATCACGCATCCCTGCACCGCGGTCCACCAGGTCGCACACTTGATTCTGGGTCTTGATTTTACAATGGCAGAGATCATATCAGTGCACACGTCATCATCACAGGCTGCACACCCACTCAGCTCCATAGGTGCCACTAACTCTGTGAACCGCGAGGCAACGCCACGTGGCGGTAGGCCCGCGCTGCCCGCTGGCTCAGGCCTACACTGCGGTCCGCCAGGTCGCACACTTAATTCTGGGTCTTGATATTGCAATGGCAGAGACCATACCAGTGCACACAGCATCATCGCAGGCTGCACACCCGCTCAGCATTTCAGGTGCCCCCACCTCAGTGCACAGACATCACCGTCCTGTGGCGGTTGGCCCGTGCCGGCCGCAGTGTAACCGGTGCCACCGACTCCGTGCAACGCAAGTCATGGACCCTATATGATTGAGCCTCGTCAAATGGCAGGCGGACGCAGCCATGTCACCTCAGGCAGTGGGGAAGAACTGGGACACGTTGCGTCGTCCCCCCCCTTTATACGTAAGCCGAGTGGGCTGGCTCGGCATACGCCAGGCCAGCATAGGGGTGTGAACAAATATCCCTTGCGTCTGGGCGTGGTTCATATCTGGGCTGCACAGGAAACCAACTGATGCGAGTGTCTCTTTTGCTGTGTCTGCGCCACACGGCCCGCAATCGACAGTGTTGCAATGTTGCATGCACCCGGAGGGTGTCCGTGCACTAAGGGATTGTACAAGGAGCGCAAGGCCGTTCGGGGTCTTGGCACATACATGCCAACTGTTGTGTGTGTTCATCGCTTTTGGTGCACCATAAGCCCAAGGCCTAGCCTCAATTGCAGCGCGAAAGCCACATCACATTCCCAGGATACAAGCAGTAGTCAGACTAACATTAGGGATGAAAGCCCCTTTGTCTCAATACAGAAGGCGGAAGGACATCTGCACCTCCGACCTTGGAATTGCATGTGGCAGGCACCCCCTGAGAGAGTTACCATGGCAGATGATGACGACTCCCACACTACACACAGCGCTAATGAAAGATCAACGTATCCACTCCCCACACACAGAAGTCCTTGCTCGAGGTACTCCTGCATGGAATGGCCTTGACACTTACGTACAGGACAAGCCATACGTCCAAACTCTGCACACTCATACAACTCATTGCTCCGAGCTGTGGCATATCATCCACATAACAGCCGCAGGTCAGAAGAGTGTCGGTTCTACGGGAGCGAACAACGCAAAGTCAGAACATCCCCGGCGCATGCACAACGCCTGTCACGTGGAACTGTACCGTGACCGTATGCTGCATTTGTTGGGGGCACTGCCACTGGCAGTGTTGCGCATCAGTTACCGTCTGAGCTCCCGTCTTGCGTACGTCACCTGCGTCCAGCCCTGGTTCCACTGTCGATCATGCATATTCGAGTGGCCCATGGATGTCTGCCTAGCCAACACAACAGTAGCTGAACTGGATTATGACATGTGTGTGCGCCCCCTGTTGGACCAGGAGTGTAACCGTGATACCCGTTCATGGGATGCCTTGGTATCTGGCGTATGTGCTGGCAGTTGGGCATGTGAGATTGCACAATTCCTCGTGTGCAGAGACCACATTGAAGCGCTCCCCTATTGGGCTGTGTTGCGGATTGGTGAAACGGCGTGGACGGAGCACATCTGTCCGGACCAGCTAATGGATTGGCTCGCCCCGTGTTCGTTGAAGTCGACAACGACGTACTCTTGGAACTGATTGCCCATGAAGCTGCGCTTGCTTTCATGGACGAGTAACTACGTTCCTGCAGCCACAAAAGATTGTAACCCATAGCACAGGTCCCAACACCCTTTTGCATCTTGGAGAAATGGACACATATCCCACCATAACAGTGGACATGGCTGCATTCACCTGGACTCAGAATGCATGTGCGTGCAAGACTGCGGGTTGACACACACCTGTGCAAGGTGAGTGGACAGCGGCGCCTGGCAACGTTCCTCAACCTGACACACCGCTGGAGGGAGAGTACACACATGGCAATGTAGTACTACATGTGACCTTGTTGGACTCCTTCACCTGCTCACTGTCAGCAGAGCAGACAGTCAGCGCAGTCCAGTGGTACAGGACTATGCAGATCCCATGGGCTGTGAGTGGTGTCCCCTGACACGGTGCAATGAGCATTCGCCAAACACCACATGACTCGTCCAGCAAGGCAAGGTGGGCTGAGACCGTTGGCATCCGTAATGATTGGTGTTCATTTGTGCCTCCCCATGTCTTGCACCCCTACATGTTCCTTTGCTGCCTGTTAGTGTATGATGCATTGGTCTGCATGTTGTGGCCCTTGTCTTGCCCGTACTGACACGCACATGCTAATAAAGTGTACGCAACTTCACTAGTGCTTCAACTGTAATGAGTGTTGATTAGCATGCCAAATCGTGTGCCTCAATGAGCATTGTCCGTACACAGGGAGGGACTGATTGGCGCATTTCACTTAGGGGTGGGTCCCTATTGCCAGCTCCACCTCTGTGAGCCAGACATTGTGGTTGGGAGAGTTGCTGGTAGACCTGTGCGCTTACGTGTCTTCAGCAATGTGAGTATGGTGTCCAACTTCTTGCCATGTGGATCAATGTGTACCATCAAACTAGGCTGTGTCCACACAGTTGAGTGAGTGTAGGTATGCGAAGAGATGTTCTGTTGACACATGTGATGTTGGACACTACTTTAGGCCTCCTACCAACTTTGAGATTTTTGAAAACACAGCCCTATTTAATACATGGACATGGGGCTACGTTGGGGGGTTGCGAGATTGTTGTTCATGATCAATGAGGCCACAGTTAGTTCACACCTTCACAGTCATCTAATTGGCCATGTGTGTCACGGTCAAACATGCGCATTGATGTCATTTCCCAGGGTGTACCTTTTTGTGCAATCAATGTCCCTACAGTCATCCATACTGTTATACTTGATTGAACATAGACATGACACATCTGTGTGATTAAGAATGTTTTATTCACATCCTGTGGAGTGTCCGAGCTGGAGCAGTACATGGCCATGCACACCCCACATTACATGGTTGCCCAGTGGAGGTCCAAACAGAGTCCTTTAGGGGATGACAAGTTCATTGGTAGAGGAAGGGTCGAGTCCGCAGCCGGTTTGCTGTGTCATTGGTAACCATATGGCAGTCCATGTCGGGGTCCAGGTGAATGTCGCAGAGTGTTCCGGGGGACAGTGGAAGGTGTTGTACCAGGGCATGATGCAGAGGACTGTACCAAGCAGAAACAGGCCATATGGCAGGGGATGAATGCTACAACCTCCTTTTTGACACAGAGTCATTAACATCCACATCTTCGTCCTCTATGTCTTCTGTGTCAGGTGTGCCAGGTGTGTGTGGTGGTGTTATGGCTGCATCACTGTGTGCCATTGACACATCAGGGGGCGGAGGTGGTATGGCTGCATCACTGTGTGCCACTGACACATCAGGGGGCGGAGATGTGTGTGTCGAAGTTCCTGCAGCAGTCATCTGGGACAGGCTCTGTGGCAGCAATGGCAAGATGAGGATCTGCAGGGCATGGTAGATCCCAGCTACATCTCGCTGGTGTTCAGCCGTGGCAGCCATCCTTCCTGCCTGCATCCGCTCCATGTTCTCCATTGTCCTGCGCATCTGTGCCAACTCTGTGCTGTCGTCGCTGGAGCCTGTCTGACTAGACGGTTCTTGTATCCGAGTAATGGCTCCGGCGAGGTCAGCCAAGGATTGTTGTAGGGCATGGAGCGGACTGTGGGTGTCCGTTAGGGACTGTAAGTGGTCCCTGATGGGACTGAGACACCAATGTATGGCATCTAGTTTGGCTGCCATGAGGTCGAAACCCACCCGCACCTCTTCAGCCAGCCCCCTCTGGCAGTCTGACACACGCCGTTGGAATGCCATGTGTTCTTCGGTGAGGTGCTGGGAGCCAGCCGTGGTGGTGGGTACTTCCTGCTGTGTAGTCTGTGCAGGGGGTGGGATCACCTCGATGCAGCTGGGCTGCCCTGCTCCTGGAGGTGGGGTGCAGAGCCTGTCCATGAGCCATTGGAGGGTGTCGGAGCAGATGGCCAGGGGGTCCTCCTCATCATCACTGAAGAGATGTCTGGTCTGCTCTGCAGGAGGTGTTGATTGTCCCTCTGCAATGTGAAGGGGAGATGCAGGTTAACAGTGTGTTCCATGTATGTGCACGCATTGTACATGTTTACATACAGACTGCATGACAATGTACATTGTGACTGTTTTGGAGGAGCTGGGTATTTGATGGGGGACAGTGGACATTTCGACTACATGACGGATGTGAGGTTGAACTTGTACATTATCATCTGACGGTTTCCTGCTATGCCTGATGTGGTTGGCCAGTTTCTACGCACATGCGGCACCAGTTGTGTCCTCTGTTCTGTGGTGTAGGTGTGGCACTTTGTACCACATTGTCATCAATGTTGATGTGCTGTGATTGCTATGTGTGTGTGCTGCATTGTGGGAGAGTCGCCCCTGCAGCTCTGATTTAGCGGCCCCTTATCCCTTTGAGTCGGTGTGCCTTTGACTTGTGTGCTTTTACGGTGCTGAGATGTTGGCGACTTGGGTCATTTGTGCTCTTGGACGGATTTTGGACTCTTGTGCATTGTTTGTCTGCAGATGTGTTGTTGACGTCAGGGGTTGTATGTGCACGTGGATGTGTCAGTGTGCGACCTGCTCCTTTGAGGATGTTATCCACACTGGGCCACCTCAGTGTCGTGGCGTGCACCATGTCATGTATTTTGACTGCAGCCGTGCTATTGGTCATGCTGTGTCACTTGCATTGTCAGTGTGGCTCACAGAGCCGCTGCTTTGCTGGGTTCAGCACATGTGCATGGGTGGGTTGTGAGATTTGTGAGGGGGGGGCATTTGTGCACATGGTGGACGGGAGCCTACTTGGTGTTTCTATGTGTGCTGCAGTGTGCCAAGGCCATCAGGGACATGTTCCACAGTCATTGTGGGTGTGCAGTGTGCTACACATAATTGTGCATGTGTGCCATTGTGCCCGTCTCCCCCCAGTCCCTGGTCATTACTCACCCTGTTGCTGTTGGGTCAGGTCATATCGAGCAGTGTCCGGACTCCCAACTCCTTGCACCGTCTCCGCACTGATGACTGTGGCCACCATTTCCTCCAGCTCATCCAGCTCCTCCTGTGGCGCAGGACTCCCACCTCCAGTCGCCGTTGCTGCCTTCCGGTTGGCAGCGAGTTTCTGCTTGATTTGGCTTTTCACATCATGCCAGCGCCTCTTGACCTACTCCATTGACCTCCTCGACACTCCGACTGCATTCACGTTATTCACGATGGACTGCCATATTTCCGTTTGTGTTGCCGATGACACAGTGGAGGTGACGAACAGTTGTTGGTAGTGTTCTGTCACCTCCGTGACGATGATCCGGTTTTCCTGCGGACTGAACACCGTCTTCCTCTTCTCCTTGCCCTTCCCCGGGGTTCCTGGCTGGTCATCTGTGGGGCTTGTGGGGTTCGCGTTGTCCTCTGCACTCGGTCCGGGTGCGTCCATGATGCTACGCAGTTACATTTTATTGTCTTTTTTTTCCTCTGCTTTTATAGTGCATTCTCACGCATGACGCGTGGGAATCGCAGGCCTGTCGCTGGTTTTTGCTGATTTTTGTATCGCCATTGGGGACATCGCCACTTTTTTCATGTTTCGCATTTTTTCGGCGTCGCATTAATTTTAACGCGGGCATTTGTTGCGTTATCGTGTGACTATCGCATGGTGCCGCCGGGTTGGGAATACTGCGTTAACACAGTGTTATTTTCCCACGATAGACTGCGATGTGAGAAGTTGCGTTAAGCGAATTTGGCGATAGTTAACACACGTTCTTGAGAATATCCCCCTAAGTCTTTAGGCAAACTTATGGTTAATATCCTGTGCTTCTCCACAGGAGTGGTATTTGTAAAAACAGCTTCGATTTGTCCACATTTCTCAGCAAGCCAATATGGGAACTCATCCTTATTCTGTGGACGCTTGCCCATCACTGAATTAACCATAAGAGGACTGATGGTCACACCACCAGGACCCGCTGGTTGCGCAGCAACGCCAGGTGGTCCCACCTGAAAGTTGCGCGACATGAACTGTATAACAGCTCTATGCACACGTATCAAAGAAGTATGTAATACGCGGAGCTCTGCAATCGTTGCAGTTGTTAGATAATGTGGGTGTGGGGTATACCCAGCCAAAACGGGACACGTGGCCCCATCTATCGACAAAGGGCCCAAACGAACCAGCGTTATTGGATGAGGAAGGGTGCCATTAAACCAAATTTGGTGTTGCCAAGCTGAAGCGGAACCTCAAGAGTACTATATGGTCTATATTCCCATGGAGTTGCGGTGGCAGTATACTCGTGAAACAAATCGTCTGCTCCATCGACTGCCGGAAAGGTGACCCAAGAATAAAATACCTCAAAGCGGAAGGCAGGATCCGCCTCTACAACAAAGATAAGCGCAATACCTGCATCAGGTACTCCATATTGTTGTAAATAAGCCCTGAGCGGTGCGCGGTTAGGAGCTGTTATGGCAACTGCCATAATGAATAAGAGAGAATAACAACCTATGCGCAGCGCAACAAAGGGTTAAAAGAAAAAGAACGACCTTTTAAAATTCAAGCTTGAAAAACCTATAATCTATCACCATATAGGAGGTTACACCGTAACAGCTGTCTCCGGAAACAGAAGTGAGGGTTTTGTGGACAAGCACAAGCACTACTCAAGAGTCTCGCAGATAGGAACCAGACCAAACGTTGGGCGCCATGTTGCGGGGATTCTGCTCCTACACAGAACTATGCGCAGGAAAACAGGACCTCGGTGTATAGGGGTGTACCAACCTACCACCTTAGTACCCAAAATCCCCAAACCGACTAGCTATAGTGTCTCATTCGTTCTCCTCCAAAATCACGAAGCTACAAATGATTAGACAACCCAGAACACAACACTCCCGACTCTCTCAGGAATCGTGGTAGCAAGACATACCCTTTTGCTCGCTCACTCGTACTTGTCCACAATAAGAATTGGCAGAGTCACTGTAATAGTTTAAAATATTTATTTTAACTATCGTGCTCTATAATACAGTATACAAGCCACTATCTGCAGCAAAATGCATAAACTCAGAACAATTAGCATTGTTACAATTCCATAGAGTACGAAGGGGGAAGTCATTATATAAAGACAGTGGAAAAAGGACTATAAGGCCTAACCACCCTCCCCTTGACTGGAAGAAGTTTATTATATAAAAGAAGATCTCTGGGCTTTGTCAGCAGACCCCATACCTTAAAGCCTAGATGGAAGGTTTACATCATAGGAACAGCATAGCTCTTCTACATGGAAAGGGTTCTCTCCAAGTGTGTGTTAAAACAACATGCATCCCCGTAATATCAAAGCACGAGTCTCCAGCAGCGCAGCTGTGTTTAGCATGTTTTGTCTAGGTGCTAGGGACTGACCAGAATAGAATAACAAGGGGCATTGTTTATCGACCTTGCACATCGTGTTCAGACTAAACTCCAGGAACTTAGCAGAGAACGTGAAAAGCAGACAGTTCTCATGTGAAAGGCATAAACAGAGTCTTGCAAAAATAAAGTCATGTAGTAATGTGCGCAAAAGCAGCATCATGGCAGCAAGGCTCATGCTAACTTAGCAATGTTGACAATGACCCTAATGGCCATATAACACAACTTGAAAAAAACAGGTGAGTTATAAACAGTCTACACAGAAAAAAACAGTTACATAACACATATTAAGAAGTGTTTTAGGAAAAACGCCAAACACTTTAAAAATGAAAAGTTTCATAGCAAAAGATAAGTCCATAAAATGCATACCAAATACATGAGGGAAAGAGAGCAACAGGACATAAAAACAATATTATTCTTAGATATCAGACTTATAAGTTAGAAACTATTAAATTAAACATATTATGTAAAGTGGTCAGTTAGGATGCTCTAAGGAAAATGCAATAGGAAAAATTTACAAATTCACACCCTATAAATATATCTAACAAAAACCACCAAGTATAATGTGTAATAACAATGGAAGTAGTATATTTGATGACAGATACCACTCGCCGAAAAACTTCCGAAATATTTGCTAATTTTTATATGATTTAACAGATGCGGACTTGATCGGAAAAAAGAGGAGGGGGGGCATAGAGGAAGGAATTTTCATCCAAGGTCTAATGGGGTGTAATGCAAAGTTCGATAGCTTATACAACCTTATTGTGCGCTAAGAAAAACAATCATGTTAACCACATAATAAGCAAACATGGCAGTCAACATTGTGTGTGTTGTGAGCATGCGTCAATCAATATCACCCTTGAGTAGGAGAAACGTCTAAAAGAGGAAATGCTATGTATCTAACTGTGAGTAACATGTCTGTAGTATTTGGTTTTTTTTTTACAGAAAATCTTCAATAACTAAGATTTAAGAATCAAGTGACAAGTGTTACTGTCTGAGAATCTCATGCGAAAGACTTTTGTTTGAGTGCCTCCTGACTTATTTCGATATGTTGCTGCCTATTAACAAATAGTTTAGCTCTCTGTCAGGGTTGCTTTGATGACTAGAGGGAACGAGTATCCCTCTGCCTTTGAGGTTTTACGCAAAATCCCAGTCACCCAACTCACTGCAGCTTTTTCTTGCGTCCCTTATGGCCTGCCCAGTAATGATCATTATGGCCTAAAAAGTTAAGCAGTGCTTCTCTTGTGTCGGTGTGTGCAGCTGGTGGGCACCAGCACTCATTTTTGGGGGACCAGGACTTATTTTTGAGAATCAGACTTTGGTCCACAGCAAGAGAGGGAAAGGTAGAAAAGGGAGGAAGGAGGGAGAGGAAAATAGAACAACAGTGAGAGAGAGATAAAGATAACATACTGATGGAAAATCCCTACAAGAGTGAGGTGATGAAACAGGAAGTGGAGAATGGTTGAAAAAGAGGCATGAGGCGGAATTAGGAATTGACAGTCTTGGGCATTGGCAAACCCATAATTCGGCATGGCTGGCAAGAGGGTCCTACGAAAACCTTTGGGCCCCTGCACCTATTATTTTTAATTTCGTTTACAAATTAATGTTGGGGACAAACAGTAGACTGCTTGCTATCTGAAATCTTGGCCTGCTAGTACTATTTCTCAGCATGGTCTCGGAGGGGAGGAGGGGTGATAAACACTTCTCTAACATTTTTTAAGTCGAGCCTAGGCAGCGTTTGCGCTGTTTCTTCGAGACATGCTGTATTCACTCTGTGGGCTTACAGCCTGCCCCCTGCTTCTGATTGGCTTTGTCAGTGTCATTAAAAAAATGTGCCTCTAAGTGGCAAATGCTTGCTGTGTGTCCCACCTTTGTCTCAAAAGTTGACTCCCATGGAGTATCGCTGCAGGACTTGTACGCAACCACTTTTGTCATTGAATTTCTGGTCTGTGGCACTTTTTTTTCTATGTAGAAAGAGCACTTCTTCAAAGTGCTCGTGTTTTGTTGTTTCTCTCTCAGCGCTGCTCCTGTTTCACAAGCGCCATGCTTTATCTACTTGTTTTGTTGATGGATTTAGTATTATTTTTAACTTGACCAATGCATTTACCCATCTCAGATGCGTGGACACTGCGGCACCTTCCACTTTTACCCACTTGGTGATTGACCTCTGGCGGGTTCTCCATCGATGATTTTGGGAAGGGATCGAAGATAAGCACCTGCAAAAACCAGTAGGATGAAGGTTAAAGGTAGAGGGGTGCTCGCTGCTGTTTGGGAGTTTTTAAAAAAAACATTTTTTTTTTACTGTCTGTCCTGGGCTGATCTCAGGCTATTGAGAAGCAAGAACTGGGTGAAACTTGTCTACAACCGCGATCAGTCCCCAGCAGAGAAGGGTTACGGCTGGTTTTACTGTTATTTCACATCTACCTTTAAGATGACATTTATTTCGCGATGCAGGAATCCACCCGATTTCATATTTGCAAATTTGTGCCATCTACTGCAATATAGCGTAATGGTACCTGGTCATTCGTTAATATCTTTCAACTATTTTGAACGTTTATGTTTTACCTGTTTTTTGTTTACACTTACTTTATACGTACTGTCAGTTTGTAGTCTTAGAGACTACTCATATACATCCCATTGCTAGGTCAGAACGAAGGCTTGGCATCATTTTTCCGAGTGGATGTCACCACCAAGAAGTCTGCTTATACAATATATGGAAAAAAATGTGAAAACTTATCTATATTTAGTTTCTGGCTTTCAGCAGACTTCATATTGAGCAGTGGACTACAAATCCCTTGGAACAGGTTCCCTTAATATCCATTGTGTGCCGCACTTTATTGAAAATTCCTGCTGGGATATGTAGTTATATGCTTTGATTGGCTACTGTCGGAGAAGGTGACAGGTCAGGGAGCAATGCAAGATAGCCGCATCCAAGGGCGGAGTCCAACGTAAGGCTGAAACGGTAAGACACTGTTATAGAGACCATCACCTCTCGTGTGGTATGTTTTGACATATCAATGAATATATAGAATGTAAATAATTTAAGCAGAGTTAAGGAGATGTGTTCATTGATAGTCTTTTTATTCTTGGAAGTGAAACTATACCCACAGCACTGATAAAATGAATACGTTTGAAATGACGTTGAGTCAGGTTGTAGTGTAATGTTCAGGGTTGGAAAAATGTGTTTTCTTTCCCGACAGTGGATTTGTTCTTGTGTATGAAACCATGTCACCCCTTTAGTGACCCTCTTAGTGATTGCTTCTGATGGGTCCCACTGCTTGTCTGTACAGATGGGTCCCACTGCTTGTCTCTACAGTCTCTTAGTTGGTCTGGCACTGGGGTCTCGATTTCTGTGGACATAGAGTCTGTAATGCTGCCTCAGGCACCCCTGCCTGGCTATTTGTTTCAGGGATATTTTACAGTGACAGGTATCAGTCAAGCATCTCATTGCGTCCACTGTATCTCTCCATGCTGATTTTTCAAGTTTCTGTTGCTTTCTCCCCAGTTGTCTTTTTTCATTATTGGTAATCTTCTTTTAATGATCGTGTATTTTCCAATGTTTTTCTTCGGTGTCATTGACACTGTCACTCCGGGTATCTTTCTCTGAAGTCAGCGCTGCTGTCTTTTTTGGTAGGAGTAATATTGCCACTTTAGTGTTTGTTTCTGGAGTCAGTGCTGCTGTATTTCTTTGGGTCTTTGCTGCTGTTTCTCACTGCTACTCACCGTGCATACTTAACTGCCCCTCTATGTCTGTTTCAATAGTATCAGTCAGGCTGCCTCTCCCACTTTCTCTTATGGTGTCCCTCTCTCATTGTCTGTCTCCTCTCTTTAGTTTATCAGCAGTTTTTGTTTTGCAGTGAAAGGAACAACTCCTAATTTGCTTGTGCACATCTTTAAAGTAACTTTACTGTTCAAAATACAGTATCAACAGTATTTCTCCATTTTCTGCATTTTAAATAGGTTTTTGAGGCATTTTATTTGCTGATTTTTTTAATAGTTTCAATAATGTGATTATTTAGTTTTTAATGCTTTAGGGTTTTGGGTATTTAAATTGTCATGCTTTAGTGTGCCTCTGTTATATCTTATTTCACTAAAACTCCTTTTTTGTCCTTATCACGTATAAAAGCACTTCCAGATATATAAGTTGAGACTACCAGTTGTACCAAAAAAACACTTTAAATAAGTACTTCTCAATGCAGTACTATAATGTGCCTATTAGTTGCAAAGCTTCTTTGTTAAAGAAATACACTTTTTTTTCAATTTTGAAGAGACTTTATCATATTTTCATTAAATAGCATGGAAGCCCATTATTGGGTGTGTGTGGCCATTCACCAGAGGCCAGTGAAGTAACAGTAGCAGTTGTAGCACCCAGGATAATGTGCTGCTCGGCTTAATACTCATAAGGTCCCAAAGGCGAGACCTATTGGCTACGGCAATACTTGTTTTTCAAAGGTGTCTGCTGGAGAGTGAAACCAGCACTGAGTGCTGGAGAGAAGAAAAGCAGAGGGTTTCCTGCACTACCAGTGGGCTCTTATTGGGTGCGCTTTTGAGTTTTGCCAGATCGCTTGAGCTGAATTTGCCTCCCTCGTATGTGCCCTTCTGTCCTGCTAAGATGCACGAACTGAGTGTTCCACCCAAAGCTTTGGGCCATGCAGGGGTTCCTTTTGTAGAATTGTCACGAGTGGGAGTAACACTCCAACCAGACGTTACAAACAGGACAGTTTCAGTTCATGTGCATAATTAAGAACTCTAAAAATATGCCTAAACACCGCCATATAATTTTTTCACGTACAAAGAATTGCGGCCATTAGTTAGTTATATTACACTCATCCTTTGCTCGGTCAGCCAGTGGCTATTATTGCACCACACATTAAATATGCAGAATGTCACTGTCGTGTTAACAGTTGTACAATGAGCAGATATAGTGATCCATCAGTTCTGTAAAGCCCATTTCACAAAGGTTTTCATAGACAAACATTTACGTTTACGGCAGAAAATGGCTCTATTAAGTACTCACAAAAAGATACCTGCCAGTTGTGAATGGTTTTACTACTGCATAATTGCCACACCTGCGTGCAAGTATGCAGTTGAAAACCCCACCTAAGGGATGGGGAGTTGGTGGGTGTGTTTTTTGCAGTATCACAAAATAAAACGATGGACGGAGTGTTGAAACTTTTCAAACACCCACCCCCAGTCACAGATCTGGGTTTAATCCATCGTTATTTTGCTCACCACGTCACCCCAGTTTGGACCGAGCCATATACAAATCAGTCTTGACCCTGCTCCTCGTGGGAACAGTCCAGCCCGAACTGCCAAGCCAGGTCCTCCCTGGATCGGAAACAAGCATCCTGGGACCGGTTTCGGGGTATCACGCCTCATCAGCCAGGCTAGCTTGAATCTGGTGGTGCAGCGTTATTTGCCATTCCCAAACTCTCATTTGAACTTTTCTCACGCTGGAGTAATTCCCCTTTTATGCAGGAAAGGACGGTTTTAAACTGAGTATTGGGCGCAGGTGAAGGAGAAACAAGTTTTAACAACAGAGAAACAAAACAAACTTGCATTTCCACATCGGGCTGTCTTTTTCCAATACAGAGTTGTCCCCTGTGTACAACTCGGCTTTGGAGAAATAGGAGATGCAATGTGACATTCCCAGTAGCACGGTGGAATGCTGCAACTGCACAACTTTCCAATAGTACTTATGGGAATGTTTGTGATTTCCCAAAAGCCTAATAATTACACTGGTGAGCAGGAGTACGTTTATGTACTGGTAGCTGGTGCTCACGTAAAGCGCTCCAATACCTTCGGGTCGAGTTCACGCTATATAAATCTGCAAAAAATGACTTTCCCGATGCATGTCAACGAAAGATTAGAAATATATCTCTGACATTCTTTCCATATCCCAATAGGAGCTCTCAGATGTTGGCAAATATAGCAGCATATAAATAATGTAAATGTTTTAAATATGTGGAATTTTAAGCCTGCTTTCATAAATCTGACCCATGACTGTAATTATTATTATTTTTTAGTAAGACACAAGTAACTTATTTTCCTCGTGCGCAGCTCTTACAGTATTTACCACGGGGCTTTTTTGCACGCTGGGTTTATGTTAGAAATGATTACCAATGATGGATCCAGCGGCGTGAAAGGGACTGTCTTTAGGGCTCTGTCCAATGAGAAGAGATTAAGCCATCAGGCTCAGCTGGCTATGCAGGATGGGAATGGGGTCACGGGCTGCTGCAGGCATTGATACAGCTGAAGACGGCGCCTTCTTGAGGGAAAACTAAGGCTTGAACGGAGCTTGTTGCTCGGCAGCAGAAACATCAAGCCCGTTTAGTTTCGTCTTGATGCTTTGGGAAGCAGCTATGCTCCGAAAAATATAAGACGGCCCCCGACATTGGGACACAAGCATTGAGACATAGACGCTGATTCAGGGACCCTGGTGCAATGTTACCTGGACATAGAAATGGACATGGGAATATCAGGACATTGACACAAAGCCGTGGGCCCTGGGAAACATAAACTGACCTTGTCACAAAAACTGAGACGTGGAAAAGACACAGGGATGTAAACATAGGCAAACTGTGAGCACAGTGATGTGTGGCATGGCTTTTTCTATGTGTTATAATGTTACTTGCAGTTGCAGTACAGGCCTTGGTGGATGCTAACATGGTCACTGTTTGTGCATTGTGTCCATTGAAGTGCGGAATTGAAGCAAAAGGTCTAGAAAAGGGGTCTGCTTATTTTCTAACTGGAGGTTTTCCATTTGTTCAAACAAATAAACTATGTGCTGGATTCTCATGCTTTCTGAGGCTCATATTAGCACTTCTGAGAAAGAAGAAATCCCAATTTCTAAGACTTTTTAAATACACAGGGTAGACAGAATGTGGCTATTAAGAGAAATGATTTTGCTGTGTAATTCCAATAATTTCAGCAGGAGTTTTGTCCACTACCCTGTGTAGCAAAACAGAAGTCGAACATGAGCTTGACCTTTCCTTAGAGCACAATATAAAAGAAAGGTATATAGATACCAATGATTGGGGCACGGTTGGATGCATGGCCGAATTGCTGGAGGGATACTAAAAGGCAGTATATCGACTTTTGGCCGGTTGGCACAGCAAGGTATGTGGAGGAGCTTTACGTGACTTGTGATATACAAATAAACGAATACAACAGTGCAGTTAAAGAGCTGTTTAAAGATCAGGCTGGAGTTAGGCTAATTGATTAGGGATGTGTAATAAAATATGATGTAACCTTTGCACTAATGTATGCATTGGAATCAGCCTTGACACCCTGAACACCAACCTCACCTGCCTAGAAAACAGAGCTTACCTGGTACCAACTCTTTGTTCTAAAGAAAGTTATACCTTTTCTTCCAGAAAGCGACTACACCACTGCTGTTCAAGCCCTCTTGTAACTGGTACATGGTATTCCAGACTCTACACTGGCACCCTGTGGGGGCATTCTACAAACTGCAGCAGTCTCATCCAGGGCCTGAATAAATATGATCGCATCACCCCCCTCCTTATGGAACTCCATTGGCTTCCCTTGCTGGACCGCACCATCTTCAAAATCAGCAGCATAATTTATGAAGGCATCACAAACAGTACCCTTTTTATCTTGCAGGCAAGCTTACCTTCTCTTGTGGTTTTCAGAATGCCTTCAGCCAGGACACCATCGGACTGTTGTCTAATAAGAGTAAAAAAAAAAAAAAAAAGACAACAGGCCTTTACCATGTATGCACCCAGGATCTGGTACAATATCCCGTATCTATCAGGACCGTCCTTACCTTACTCCAATTTAGGTAAAAGTTGAAGACTCACCTCTTTAAAGAACACTACATCACAATGCATTAACCATCCACAACTCAGCTTCATCTGCGATTACTCGTTGATTTTATGCTTGTCCTTCACCATGTACAGCACTCAGCTTCATTTTAGCTAGGTTCATGCAATAGAAATACCATATACATAATATATTACTTGTTGAGCTTTCTAAATATTTACAGTCATTATTATTCACATTATGTGTAGACAAATAGGGTCTGATTCACAAACTGCACTTTGTAGTAGATTTTGTAGCACTACAAAACATGCTTTAAAGTGAAAGTGCTATTCACAAACTACATGCAAAGTTTACGTCTCTGCATTACCTATGCTTATGTATGCAGAGTTCTCTGCCCTGACAACGGAGTCTCCGCACACGTAAGTATTTGTTTTAGTAGTAAATGTGGGAGGGAGTGGGTGGAAAAGGGGCAAACTGACTACAAAAGGGGAATGGGATTAGGGAGGAGTTAAAGAGCTTTAGGGAGGGTTAGGAAGGTGGGACAATAAGTGTTGCAGTCCACTAGTGGCATTTAACTTACAGGCCCTGGGTACAAAAAGTACCATTTACTAGGGCCTTACAGGTAAGTTACATATGCCAGTCAGGAAGTAGCCAATTCAAATTGTTTTTAGGGGTCAGAACACATACTCTGGGTGCTGGATTGCAGCTTCCCGTGTTCAGAGACCATACACAAGCAATAAAACCTACCAAAAAGTAAGGGGTGACCACCAAAAAGGGCATTTTCTTACAAGGACCCACTAGAGGGGAAATGTGATATGAGGGTGTCACCAAAGGTATTTCCATCTACCTGATGTATATATATGTAAATTAATGTGTAGTTTTTAGTAGTGTGTGTGTAATAGCTGTACTTTTCCTTTTTTAGAAGAGCAAGCACTGAAAGGACAATCGACTGGACAAGGGGCTCGATCTATAACTTATTGAAAGTTGTTGTTGTGTGCTAAGGAATTGGAATTGCTAGCCCCCACCTCCAAACCTGAGTAGGCCTTGGACTGCTCTGATTCGCTACCCTGAGAGAGAGTTAAGTGCTACAATGGTGTACTTTGTTCCCAGTAAAAAGACAATTGCAGACTTAACTTGTGCAAGGCTCGCATACTTCACAACTAATAACCACATTTCTTGTAATTCACCCAGTAATCCACCCATACACTCTCTTTTAATCATGAATTTATTAACCATGCACTCTGTTACTCAACAGTTCATTCATCCATCTATTAATGCATTCATCCAACCAACCGTTGACCCATTCTCACATTCTTTCATTTCTTCACCTGTCCACATAGCCATACGCAGAAACTTGCTAATCAATGAAGATGTGCTTTCACTTATAAGATAGCAAGAGCTATTGGCCCTCCTAAAGCTTGTTTTAGGCACAAATAGCCCTCTTGTTACTGCTGATTTTATTAATTGAGTAATTGTGCTTTTTTTTAACTAATTCCGAGAGTATTTAATAGTGAGTTTAAAAAAAATTAAATGGACAGGCAGTGTGATATTGGTGGGAGTGACATTATCGTGGCAAAGACGTGATGGCACTCCCTCTTTTTCAAATAAAACCAATGACCATCAATACAATCTTTTTTTTAGAAGCAATTGTGAAACTCACGCCACCCCCACCACCCGATCTGTTATGATCTTTTCCACAAGCATACTTATACATGGATAACTGTGCTGGGCCGCCATGATATGGCTATTGGCAATGTGGGCAAACATAAAGGTCAATATTCCAAACGACCGTCAACCATGATAACTCTGACTGAAGGCAAGATAACTTAGCAGCTAATATGTGGCATTGCTACAGCCTAGGCATTAAGGGCCAGATGTACGACCATTGGATTTAGCGCCTCGCAATTTGCGACAAATTGCGAGTAGCAAATTGCGAGGCGCTAAATCCAATTTACAACAGTGTCAGAGACACTGTTAGCGATTCCCAATGGGGTCGCAAAATACGAGGCTCATCAATATTCATGAGCCACTCGCAATTTGCGACCCCATTGGGAATGGCCAGCCTCACAGGGATGGTGGCCTGCTGGGGTCAGCAGACCACCATGTCTGTGACTGCTTTTCAATAAAGCAGGTTTTTTTTAATTAAATGCAGCCCGTTTTCCTTAAAGGAAAACGGGATGCATTTAAAAAGAAAAATGAAACGTTTCGTTTCATTTTAAGGGCAGGTAGTGGTCCCTGGGACCACTGCCTGCCCTTAAAAAATATTTCCCCTGCATTCACAAAGGGGAAGGGGTCCCATGGGGACCGCTTCCCGTTTGCGAGTGCTTTACCACCCTTCTGAGAAGGGTGGTAAACTGCGACTGTTTTTGCGACCGCAATTGCGGTCGCAAAAGAGTCATACATAGCTGGAGGACTCGCTATTAGGAAGGGGCGCCCTCGGAACGCCCCTTCCTAATAGCGACTTGCTATTCCTATTTTGCGAGTCGCAAATAATTTGCGACTTGCAAAATAGGAATAGTACATGGCCAACTCGTTTTTGTGGTCGCAAAGGGGTATGAAACCCCTCTGCGACCGCAAAAAACGGTTGTACATCTGGCCCTAAATGCTGAGGACTGGTCCTTAATTTCTAAATCCCAGTTGTATCCACAAGTGTATACCAGTGTACCTTGAGCATCAAGCGCTCCTGTAAAGTAAAGAAAAAATACTTTTGTTTTCTTTTGTTATCCTGACACATACCTCAGGTGTTTTTCTCAAGTGCGAAACAAGTTACAATAACGCCCTACCTTTCCAGCGCATTACAGCCTTCAAAGGCTGCCAAAGAAACCTGCCTATCTTTTTAATTGTGTTACACTCTAGATTTCTGCAAAACATTCCAACTTTTTAATTCATTTAAAAAAATATATAATTCTAATTAACTGTATGTCTAAAATACCAACAACAGTTACTGACACTTTTTTGCTTTTAGTGAAATATGGCAACATGCCATTTGGTGCTGTTTTACGTTGAACGTCCGCCAGTTCCTAGCCTTAATGACTTAAGCCTGATACTATACGCGTTTGCCAGTGGAATAACACCTGCCCCTACCTCTGTTGCTAATTCCGTACTCTATAAAAAGCTTGAATAAAAAAAAGTGTAGATCCTGAAGTAAAGGAATAAAATATTCGTTCATGGTGTATAATATCCTGGAAGGGACTATGTGTTAATTTAATCTGCGCCGATCTTGACTAACCGCTTGCCGGCCAGCAGCGACAGTGTTAACGGACTAAGCTGAGAGGCCAGTGCACGAGCTGATGGGAATCCGCGTGCCGGCAGCTATTCCAAGTATCTGCTTGGAAAGCGGCCAGCGTCAGCTTTAACCCTGGGCAAAGCACTACGCTACGCTCGCGTAGTTTGCGAAGTTTGCGCTACTTCGCACAACGTGAATTGCACGTAGCACAGTGCAAACACGCGTAGCGTAGCGTAGTGCAGCGGTCATTTTTTGCTTGCTCGCGGTCCTCAACGTCAAGTTGGCGACCGCGAGCAAGCAAAATGACATCCCGGCGAGACTTTTTCCTCGTTCGCGATCAGCAACATCAAGTTACCGATCGCGAGCGTGGAAAATAAACATCCCGGCGAGATTCTCAACGCGGGGAGGTCAGATTTCTCATTGCGAGTGGTCGCGTATGCTCGCGACCGCTCGCGATGAGAAACTACCAGTCCGCGTTGAGAAAGCTGCCGCCGAGTAAAAATCTACTCGAGCGGCAGTAAAAGACAGCTCGCACTGTGCAAGATGCCATTTTCAATGATTGCACAGTGCGGACAAGCATCCGGCACTGTGCAATCATTGCGAACAGTGCACTACGCAGTTCGCGTAGTGCTACGCGTAGCTCGCGTAGTGCGAACTGCACTTTGCGTAGCTTCGCGTAGCGCTACTTCGCGAACTACGCCCAGGCTTAGTCAGCTTACAGTGCAAGGTGCTACAGATAAATCATGCAAAAATATCAGCTGCAGCTCCCGTTGCACTGATCTCTTCTGCTTTTTCCCGCCAATTATGTAAAAACGACCTATTAATTTCAGGAGGCCATTATATAGGGATTAGGCCACACAATGTGTAAGTAACTGGGTGAAGGGAAAGATGGTTGTCATCTGCTGTGGAGCCTACGCCGGCGGGGATGTGTCAGCGCTGGGTTAGATTAGCAAGGAGCAGGTTTCATTTTTAATATTTAGTGACAACCACTTGCAGTCAAGAGGTAAAACGTGCATAATTGACCTGTATCTTGTATTATTACCACCTACGGTTACATGTAGGGGTTTTTAGAAGTGTGTTTAAGGCACTTTTAATATTATTGTTATTTGCACTGGTCTCGTTTGTATTTTAGTATGTTCTGAAGTAATACTGTGCGCATTTTGCTTTCAAGCCAATGCACGCTGACTCAAATTGTAAGCAAGAACTTTTGTTTAATAGTACTGTTAAAACAGGTCAAAGTTAAGGCTGGCTTTCTGAATCCCCCTCTCCCCCCGCCTCCCCCCATAAAGTGGGCAAGTAAGCATTAGCTCCCTACGGTAGAAGCTGTTATCAGCACATGTGACTATGTGTGCCCTTAGCACTCGGGTCACAGTGCCGTACACATTTCGAAACAAGCATCGGCAAAGCCAATAGGTCTAGCTTTTGTGAGAGTTAGAGCTATTGGCGTTGTAAATGACAATGTCTTTTACTCATGTGCTATGGAGTGGATGTATGTGGTGTGGAGTGGAATTATGTGGGTTGTATTGGAATTGTTAATTGTGAAATTGTGTGGCGTGGAGTGGATTTGTGTAGAGGAATTATGTGGCATGGTGGGCAGTGGAATTATGTTTATAGCAAATATGTGATTTTGGTGTACTGGAATTATATGGAGTGGGATTATGTGCCATGGAGTGTAATTATGTGGAATGGTGTTTTGTGTTGTGGAGTGGTATGTAGTGGAGTTTAATTATGTGGCGTGCTGTTGATTTTTGTGGCATAATGTGGAATTCTGTGGTGTGTATTGGATGTATGTGGTGTGTTGTGTAATTGTGTTGTTGAGTTGAATTATGTGCTTGCAGACCTAGGCTCCTATAAAGTCCTATGACCAATTTCCAAAAAGGCTTGTCATATGACTGAAGGCCACATGTCAGCAAGCTCAGCAAACTCAATATCCAATTCAAACTGAAAACGGTCAAAGTCCGGGTCTCTATTAGGCAACAACAAAGCCACCACCTTGAAATAGTCAAATGTATAACACCATACAAAGCAAACAAGTAGGGAAACCAAATTAGAATGTTTTCATTTACTATACCTGTAATAAATTACAACTGTTTTAAAAAGCGCTGAAGGGAACTCCTTCTTGGACCAATGCTCACCCTCTCCAACACTACTCAAAGACTGGAGTAAGTAACATTGGGAAGTAGTAGACACTGGAGTAAGTAACAGTAGCAATCAAGACGATAACGTATGATAATCAGTCCAACGGCCATTCAAGAACTAGAAAGTAACTGAACTATTATATCACCTACATCTTAAGAGTAAAACGTGGACCGTAAAACTAAACTTCCTTCATTGAAGAACATAGTATGGTCTGAGTTCTTCCATTAGTAACAAAATAAAGACTAACCGTGCCAAGAACTATACAGAGTTTTCATGAGTTCCTAAGGACGAATAATAATAACCCGTTTCTTTCAAAGAAGAGCGCCTGGCGGTCACCTGGACACTTGTAGCAACTCTTTAAAAAAACAACACTGAGCTCGGGCAAGGGATCCAGCTATGAGAAACCGATCTCTTTCTGATTGCTTCGGCCACAGAGGAATAAAGATTCAAAGAAAAGCAGTAATCATGCTGAGCATCATTAGCATATTCCCAATAAGGGAGCTTATGTAAAAATTCCCAGAGAAATTGAGTGGCTGGTGTGAGATCAATGCGCAAGCAGCGCACTCCAAGCTGCCTCCAAAGTCGGTGAATCACTCCATAAAATCGAAGTTCTTAAAGGTGGCACAATTTTCTTTTTCTTTTAACTGGTACCTGTTTTATTTTTCATTTTGTAAAATTCTGACAGTATGGTCTTAAGTTTTGTAGTTGCAAATACACATTTTGAGATAATGAGATAACATCTGAAATATTCAATTCCACAGGAGCAAAGGTTTTTCATCATTTTGAAGGGCATGTAACTTTGGTAAACAAGGGCGTGCAGGAAGGAGGGAACGGATCCTGACTATTTTGATCCATTGATGCCAGGCTAGAAATGGATGTGCTTTGCGTGAATCCTTTCATTGAAGTAGGTTTTCACCCCGCTTTTAGTCTGAATGACATATTGTGTGCTTGAACATTGTGTTTGGCATCAATTACATTGAACACTGCTACTGGTGTTGCTTTTGTTTATTTTGAGTGCAGTGTCCAGGGGACTAGATACACAAAACCAACCACATCTGCGCTCGGGTGCTGATGTTATTCAGTATGACTGACAAAACACAATAGAAAACAGTAACTACCTTGGAAAGAGGCCTGTATGTTCTGCGATGGAAGGGACAATCAGCACAGAAGGTTGCTTTAACAAAAGCAGGAAATGGCTCACAAATGAGAGAGAGGGTGCTGCATGAATAAATAAAAAATAAAAAAAAGAGGAAGACGCTCGCAAGCCGAGACTTGGTCACTGCACCAGTGGGAAAATGAATGCCATTTTCTCCAAAGAAAATATTAACGCCAGGACAGACGCAATTTCTCTCATGTCGTGCCCATGAATGATAGCGGTACAAAATCACCCCTGTAATGCCATACATCTCTCTGCAGCTCTCACTTACTGCGATCACCACCGTGTGATGGGCTGACCAGAACAAACACTAGCGCAGCCAGCCGGTGACATCAGCACGGAAGCTAGTCAGAGTTGGGCACGATGGGGCATGTAGCCCCTGCAGCGCTGGTGCGGCAAAAGAAGCGCATTGAAAACGCACAAGGAACTGCATGTCAGGGCAGGCAGTGCGCACAGCACTTAACAGGGCAGCAGGGGCATCTTAGGTGCTTGAAAGCGGCGGCAGCGGGGGGGGGGCAGAAACAGGCACCCTCGAAAAACAACTTCTAACATTTGACCTCTGTCTTTGAATGCACAGCAAATGTTACAAGATAAGAACATGATTTACAGCTCTGTTTACAGAAACAAACCTTAGAGTGACTGCAAACATCTAGCGCTTGTGTCAAATTTTCTTAGAAAAAAGTGGAAAGTAGTTGCTGAACAGATGCTACAGTGGGACAAGTGAAAGGGTACAAGTACTGGGGCGCTGCTCTGTGGGAGTGAGCAACTGACAAAAAGAAGGGACAAATAGGAAAGATTAACTACTTGGAAGGAAGGATTTTTAAAGGACACTGAAACAAACAAATGAAAAGCAGTGGGAAGGCCGTAAACCCACAAAAAAGTATATACAACGTATATACAACAGGTCTCGAAAGCTCGACCTAAAAATAGAAAAGGGCCTCTATGACGGTTTCAGTTTAGTAGGAGACCACTGGCAGTGAAACATGTCAATCACACAGCTCACTCTATTTGACTGTTGAAATTTAGTTTTTCTAACTTAGAGGTTCATTGGGAGAACATTTAGAAAGTTACTGAATTAATCGTCAACCACCGTGGGGCCACTACCATATTGAGAGTTGCCATTCTTGGAGCAGCTTACACTGTGGTCCCTCTGCCAGGTCTGCTAACATATCACCCCTCCATGGCAGACATCTTGCAGAGACTTGGAGGATGAGGAGTCAAAAGCACTGTGGTGCTCCTGCACTTTTTAGAGTGGGGGGGGAGGTCTGCCAGCAGATAAGCAACAGAAATCCCGCCTCACCAATGATGGAGACAAAAACCTAGGAGGATGTCTCCGGCCACAACCATGTCCCAATACGACTAAGCAACCTGGGCCTCATTCATGGAACTGAACAGCAACTAGTGAGGACAGCTGAATGGTAAAGACTCATAGTACAACAGAACAGCAACACATAACTCCTGTTATCTCAGCACATAAAATAGCACGTCCTCACAATCATGCGGCGTGGCAAATACACAGCTGTTCGTTTACCAGACATGTCTAGAGGTCTTTGACATGCCTGATGAAAACATAATGAAAATACAGACTGGATTGGATTTGGACAGCATCCACGAACTCACTGACAGCTTGAATCTCAAATCAACTGCAATGCCACTAAAAGTCAGGGTACTGTCACTGCTGCACTTCTGTGCCTTAAGATCTTCCCAAGCAATTGTAGGCATAGAGAATAGGATTTCACTGCCTGCTTTTTTGCCATCCTCACCTGGATGCCATGATGCAATGATTACATCAGCACATATACTTCACTTTTTAAATACATATAAGGTTATTGGACCACTGGTTCTTATAAACAAACAAAAACAAGCATTTGTAATGCATTCGGTCTCGCCTTTGGGACCTTATATGTATTTAGCTATGCAGCACATTAGCCTGGGTGTTGAAACATCTACTGTTCTTTAACAATGAGGGAAAGTAAGCACCAAACTGCGTGACGCGCCAGGTATGGGAACACATGGAGAGAAATATTGCCTTTCAGCGGGAAATGATATAGTCCAAAGCTCTGTTTTTAATATAAAAGCAGGGCCTTCGGTGGTCATATCACTGAAAATACAAGATTTGAAAAAATATTATTGTCTACGGGTGCTTGTGGAAGACAATTTCTATGGACTGGAATCTAGAGAATGCTAAAGTGATTCTGGTATTTTACTGACCTCTGCTGGTCATTTTCTATCAAGAAAGTTAAATAGAGGCAGTTGCCAGAAAATTTAAAAAAGAAATTCCCTCAGCAGAAAGCAATTCTGGTATTTTACTAACCTCTGCTGGTCGATTTCTATCAAGACAGTTAAATAGAGGCAGTTGAACTGAAAAAAAGTCCCTAAGCGGAAGCAGACAAGTCCTAGGGCTGATCTCCAGAGCCCCCAAAGTACATACACATATAAGTATATACTAAAGTATATACAAGAGGTCTCGAATGCTCGACTTAAAAAACAATGACGAAATTTCATTTTACAGAGTCAAGTAATTATTCATACAATTTAAAAACATAAATTAGCAGCAATCGTAAAAAAATTCCCCACAGCTAATGACACATAAGGTGAATCTAATGCAAATAAATATGAATTCGCATCCAACATGTGCCTAACTTTAGCTTCTACCAGACCAGGACGCAAATGCAATTATGCAAATTCATAAAAATCACGAAAATAATTGAAAAATATGATTTAATTTAATTCCGCAACTAAAACATTTGAAGAGCTATTAGTTGTTGACCAATGAGGTTGATCCTGTTTAACTGCAAGGTTGAGTCTCATTTTTACTAGTAAACGATGTATAGCCACAGCTGGAGTACATCTAAGATACTCAGACATGCCAGGAGCAGTTGTAAACATACTAAGAAAATAGAACTGACTACTTTCTCTTAACATAATGCATATCCGCCTCAATAAAATAGTGATAACCCTTTTACGCTTCTTGCATGGCACATTATAAAGTCACCCACTGATTTGTTGTCTCCAGAGATTTCATATTCTTAGAGCAACAAAATAGACCCAGCTGGCTTGAGCTTCCTATAACTTGCTCAACCGCCCAATACAAATGATGGTAACATTACCTCGGCTTTGACATTAAAGGATCAAAGAATAAGTTCTAAGCAGAGCTCTTCTTCCATGGTGTCCAATGGGAGGAAAGCACCCACTTCCGACATTTGCACTCAAGTTCTGGGTAGTCAAAGGATTTAGTCAGTGAGGTCAGGCAGAAGAGCTGACACATGGGTATGTATTTCAGAAACTTTCCACCACCGCACATACATGGCATTTTGCTCGGTTTTGCCACTTACATAGAACAGAGCACACACATTTTGTGCCTGTTTATAATGCAGAAAGATTTATATACCTGGGCAAAAATATGAAAATATATTATGAAACCAGTGCTACACATGTAAGATATGTGTTTGAGTATGCATATAAATAAATTTAAATGTGTAACAGACATTTTAACAAAGAACCTCTAGATTATATTCAACCTTTACAAAATAGAGCAAAGTGGGTTTGCACTACTTTTGCTAGTTATTTAATACATTTTTTTTAATCAAACCTAGATCCATCCCTTACTTTTAAAAGATGTAAAGAAATAATGTGAAATCAGTTTCTACCTTGTTTGCCGTTCTGTAAATACTATTTTTCCATTTCCTACTGCATAAGAGATAAAACCGGTGAAAATATGTTTACCCTTATTCTTATGCTTCAATTCAAATGTTCTGTACTAGGGTCCCCGGTGGTTTCTGAAAATAGCCAGAACGTACAAAATTTCCTCCACAAGATAACATTGTTGGATGCCCTGAACAGGTTATTACTCCCCACACATTGCAACTATAACTTAACTATGTCACTATAACCTTCAGAGAGAGGTGCTTTGTGGTTATCTTACCCCTGGATATAAACTACTTCCATCCACTAGTTTACATGCAGGTCAGTCTGTAGGACTCATTACAATTTCCTGCTGGTTAACTCCTGATAAAATATAAAACACAAACACGAAATCTTTAACTTTATTCATTCATTCAATTCTTTATTTATGTTTTGGAACTCAAAAGAGGTCCCCATAAAAACAAGACAGGACAATGATTATAAAACCCATTAAAATCACACATTAGCAAAAAAGCATAAATACATAGATATATATTTTAAAACATTTGTTCACATAATCTAATTTTCTGTAACAGCAACCTGGATGGAAATTGATATAAATTAATAAAGCCTTAAGATATTTAAACGTTGTGCAAATTACTTCACGATTCATAAAACCTATCATGGAGTCCTTTTCACTGTTCTTGAGCTGAAAGACCCACTGAATCACACTGGCCAACCCTTGCACATAGGAGCTTATCAGACCAAATTCCAGCTCATTGCTGGGGTCGAAACGGACGAGTTAAAATTACACAGTTTACTAAAATGTGCCCTTCCATTTTCTCTAGAAAGTCCCATTTTGTCACTGTCACCATACTCCTGACCCTTAAGTAGCTGAAACAGCTGAAGTTATTAAGGAGCAGCTAAGGAGTACTATCTAATCACCAGATGATATACACTGTGGGCACAGAAATCTTCGCAGTGGCAACCTGAGGCAACCAGAGGCAAGCAGTGGCTGCCCCGGGAGCAAGTGAAGAGAGCGGCCTTTGACATTAAAGGATCCCTGGTTGTCTCGGCAGCCAGGTGGACAATAACTGGACAAGGAAGCAAGGAAAGTGGTGAGTGCTGTAGTATTCAAGAACGTGCTTTTCCTCACATACAGCTGTCTTTTAAGGGCAAGCACGCAGGCAAGCCTTACATGAGCAACGGCTTTTACTGTGTCTGTGGAAGCGGCCCAGATGCACGTGCGACACGGCTGTAGTGTTTGTGTCTAACTCCCAGAAGGTATAGTTAGACTCTTCATCTCCAGAAGTGGTATTGCTTCCCGCCCTATCCTCTGCATAGCCAGCATCCCAGAAGGTAAGGCTTCCGGGTGTACCCCGGTAAAGGCAGAGGGAGTTAGGCCGGTAGGGGTTCACACACGGGAGAAGAGGTAGGGGAAAGGAGTTTGATACGGTATTGGGGCAGATTGGCTGGCGGCAGGGTGCAGCTTCTGGACTACATTTTGGTGTGCAAATAGCTATTCACTACTGCTTTCCCAGAATTTGACAACCTCTGCCCAGAAAGTTCTTGACAGAAAGCCCTAGAGGACTAAGCCATGACAGCCAAGAAACTTCGGTCCGGGAGACTGGTCTTCTCAAGAGTTTGTAATAAAACTAAAGCCAACCCTTTGAGAAATACATATCTGCAAGTAAATGCCCCAAAAAGCTTTAATGCAATATCTGCCTTTTTTCCAAAAGGTTAGGCTGGATCTAATATGGTGGCTTCAGTTGAGATAAATCGAGAAAATAATCCTAGAATCATTGGTAGAAGCAGAATCCTCCCCTGTACTCTGTAAATCTTCAGCGGCCAACAACGTGGAAGGGCATATGGTCCAGGTAATTTCATCAACTAGGGAAAAGGTTTCTTTTAAAGAGGATTTTACTCTCCCTGATATTGATATTGCTCCAAGTCAAGACCAATCCAAGAGAGTAATTCCTGATCCTTCCTCACCCCGGCGACCAGTGGAAAATATTGTGGGCACTTCCCTGGGTTCCCCGCCCAGGATGCAGCTCTTCAGCAGTACACATAGCGAGAGTTTTCTAACCATCCTAAAAGAGTGTGGTTCTCCGGAATTGTGTTTGAGCCCACACTACTCCTGTAACCAGTGGAACTATGTGCAGCTGTCTGATTCATTACCCTGCTTAGAAAGAGTCTGGTCATCGATTCTGGCTCTGATGGAGAAATCAGTAAATAACTCTGATCATATTTTGGACTCAGTATTGTACTTAACAAAACTTTTGATTTTGAATAAGAGAACCCTAGTGGAAAAGGCCACTTCTTCTCTGGCCACATCTCGTGAGTATGAGTCCCGGTTTGAGGCTCTCCAACTCAGCCCCTCTTCAAGTAAACCCTATAGGGTCGACGCCGTACCTAAACATTGTTGTAAGGATTAAGGGACACAGGCTGGTCTGCCACAATGCAAGACAAGAAACAAGGAGAGCCAGAGCTCTGCTGAGAATGACCAGATCTACTCCCTGCAGAATCTCTTTGAGCCAAAAGACTAACCTTGCCTCCAATCTCTCTCCCCGTAAGAGAGAGAAAAGAAAAACACTCTTCCTCATATTTCAAAGTAAAGAGGCAACAGCATTACCACTACCCTTAGAGGAGGAAAGCAAGAAGAATAAGAGAAAGAATTGGCAAAAGACCTCAAGGAGGAGAAAATTTCTCAGAATCAGTAGAAAATGATCAAGGAAAATCGTTTTGACCCAAATTCTGCCCCAACTTTAACAGTGGAAAAGATGAAGGGTGTTTCCACCAAGGAAAAAGTAGGATTATCTCTCTCTCAACTGACTTCACGGACATCTTTTGAGTTACTGCCAAACCCACAAAGAGAAAATGAATTGTGCGCATCAGTCTTGCCCCTCCCTTCTGGTTCACTGAACCCCCTTGCCAAGATGTTTATCTCTAAATTGAGGGATAACATTATTTATAACTGTGATGTGACGGGATTTGTTGGGGATTATACCATTTGTAAGCCATTGATTGTGCCTTTGACGTAGAACTCATTGCCATTTTTGACCAGGAGATTTATTTGACTAGGTCATTTATATTGGATTGCTTTGCAGCCATACCAGATTTACATATGGTTCAAGGTAGTGATCTCTCATTGGTCTAAATCACCAATTACGGGGTAAATTGCAGGGCCAGAGTGACTTTTAACTCCAAAGTGGTGTCTAACCAAGTAATACTAAATAGCGACAAGTTGTGCTGTCGCGATATTGATGTATTCCCCGTACAGGAGGAGAAGGTAACTAAAACGTCCTTGCATAACATCCTTTGTGAGGGCAACTTCCTCCTAGATTGTCTTCTCCTAGACTTCTTCCCAATTGAGAGGGAAAGTAATTTGAGGGTCTCTTTGGGAAAAGGGGGTAGGAAGGTCTTACTGCTCTCTGAGAAAGAGGAGAACCAGATCTAGGTCAGAGATGAGGACATCTGAAGATGGAGCTGGGTGGCGGGTGTACTTTATTCCAACAGTTCTATTGGGAGAAACTATAAAAGTTGCTCCTAGCAATAACCTTAAACTGGTTTCTTGGAATGCAGCGGGATTATTGACTGATAGTAACACAATACTATTTTTGAATAGATTGGAGGCCGATGTAGAGTGCATCCAAGAAGCCTGGATTACAAACAATTGGTTATCTGAGGGATATTTTGTGTTAAGCTACCCGACAATTTGCACTAAGAGGGGCCATGCAAAAGGAGGTATAGTTGGGTTGCTTACTACAAATTACAGCTGGAAGTACAAATATTTTACCCATTACTCAAAATTAATCCTTGCGGTAAAAATAATCTTTAAAGTGAAACGAGAAAGTATTGAGTCGTTATCGGTTGTAAATGCATATATTCCACCTGACTCTTCCCATATTCACCTGCTAGAGGATATGTTTGATTTTATCTCTACTATTATGTTGAGAAAGGCATGTAAATGTATATTATTAGTGGGAGACCTGAATGCTAAAGTCTCTAATCACGCTTTAAGATCATTTGCAAATGACTCTAAAGAGAAAGCATTAAAAATCCCCCAGCATTCTTCCCTTCTAACTGTAGAGCTAAAAAAAAGAGGATTTCTTCTGCTAGAAAGTCTAAGGAATATTGAATTTCTAATAGTAAATGGAAGAATAGAGAATGATGCCCCAGCGAATGTTACTCATAAATCTCTCTCTAGTTGTTCCATTATCGATTATATAATCGTTCCATTTTCCACGTTTAATATGATATCACATACGGAAGTCCTAGATAATCCTTATAGTGATCATATGTTCATCTCCTGTGTGATTGACGTGACCTTAACGGAACCTGGAGTTTTAAAGCTGTATTTGTGGGGTTCAAGAGATCTAATGGTAGAATTCATTGGAACTCCAATGCATCCGTAAAACTAAAAGAATCATTGACAGCATTATTGAGAGATTCACAGTTTTTTTCCCTTATCCATTAATTAGCATGGAATCTGTCTAAAAATCTTGGTTACACCTGTAAAATAACTAACTTACCCTCTCGCCGGAGACCACCTCCCAACCCGGTTACTGGTTTAAACAGGGAGATAAACAGATTAGTGAGGATACAAGACAAGGCCTATTCCGTTGAACGAAGCAAATGAATTAATCTTCTGAAAAGGAGAAGATATAGGAAAAAAAATTCTCTAAAGAAAGGAAAGGAAGATTACAATTGGGTCCAGTTAAAAGAAGCAGCCTCTTGCAAAGATGCCAAAAGGTACTGGAAAAATGATTTCTAATAGCTGTGGTACCAGAGGAAAGTCCTTCCCAGTATCAAAAAAGGAAGTAGTTTGGAGACCTTATCTGGAAGAACTTTATCCAGATAACGCCAATTTTGGGTGGCTTCATACTCCCTTTATTGAATCTTCTTTTTCTCCCCCAGTTTGTTGTACTCCCTCTACGAGAGAGATTGTGGGTATTATTAAGGGAATGAGGTCCTCAGGGGCAATGGGCTGGGACAAAGTGCCCATTACTGTAATTAAGAAGGAGCCCTTGTTGTGGGCCTCTTACCTTACCCCCTTTTTGCTCACTGTAACCAGTATGGTGTTACTTGTGAATTTATTCATTCATAACGTGATCCTCCAGCTGGGATTTTGACCAGCAACCCAAATCTTGGAATGTAAGAAGAGATGCCCTGTACCTACAGAGGTAGCACTGACTGAACAGTGATATTAGTCACTCCTCTCCGATTTTGTGAGATGTAAATCATCCTGCACCCTGACCCACATATTTGTATTGTGCTGCTCTCCAAAAACTTCATCAAAGTTTACAGAGGGTGTTGCTGATACCGTAGCCTCTATTTTAATTATTGATTAATTTGTCAACGTTTTCGGTGACTTCAGTTATTGGTATTAGAACAGCACTACGTTTTAGCTCATAAATTTTGTAAAAAACACACAGCTGTGAAGCTTGCTCATTTATAGGTAGTCATAATTTAGACAAGTTAATCCCAATGATTAAAACCACATATGATTACTCCTCCTTAACTCCGCTCTCCTTCT
This sequence comes from Calotriton arnoldi, assembly GCA_963921515.1. Lineage (NCBI taxonomy): Eukaryota > Metazoa > Chordata > Amphibia > Caudata > Salamandridae > Calotriton > Calotriton arnoldi. The sequence continues at coordinate 351,678 of CAWUFW010008697.1, read as the reverse complement.
TCAGGAAAGTCACCAAGATTTCAAACTTCCAAACTGATCATCACCTAGAATTTGCACCAAATAAATCTGAATAGCCTTGATTTCAGCTACTTCAAACTTACTAAGTAGTTGTGATTTGACTTGTCTGGGTCAGGTATTTCTATCCGTCTTTTGGCTCACTGATATAGCAAAAAGTTCTATAACAGCTCTGGAGGTGCTGTGGTCTAATAACATTTCAGCTAAACAGGTTGCATCCTCTACTGAGAAGGCCACAAGGTCACTAAGAACAAAAACTCAGAAACCCTACTAACAGGAAGCTAAGCCTTAATTTGGTAATCAATCTACATTCTATAAACGTTAGTCAAGGCAGACAGGCATTGCAAGGATTCTCAACGCATCCTTGAGTATGCAGTTAAATAAAAGGAGCTATATAAAATTATGGACGGACTGTGAAAATCTGGTGTCTCTCGCTTAGAATGTTTCTGCCTTGTAGGAACTATGTGAGAGTCTGAATAGATTAACCAAACACACATCCATCTTGCCGATAAGCTCATAGGCAGGTCGGGTAAACCTTCAAGGTATGAAGGACATACCTGCTTTGTCTGTTGATTGTCTTCATTCCTTTCTATTGACATAAATTAATTTCAAAACCTAAATTATAACAAAAGATGCTTGGATTCTGCAAAGTTCATTGTTCCCCTAAAATCTTATAAAAGTGCTCTCTCTCTCGCCTGTCATCTCAGCGTTCAACTCATTGACAGATACTGGCTTTCTCTCAGGAACTTTCATATATCCTGTGGTCACAACTCATTAAAAATATTCCCTACTCACTTAAGATCCTGGAGAAAACTGCTCTGCCTGAAAATCAGGAATGTATAGAAGCAAACAATTTATTATACCAGATTTAGGCAGCTTTTTGGCCAAGTGGAGAGACTGAGGGGCATATTTACAAGCCCCTATCGCCACCACAACATCACTTTTAGTGACGTTTGGATGGCGATAAGAGCTTTGCCTTATTTACAAGGCAGCATTAAGCCACTTAACATGGCTTAATGCTGCCTTGTAAATAAGGCCCCCTTTCACGCTACACTTAGCGTGAAAGGGGCGGGCAATGGGTGTTGTGGTGGGAAGGGCCGGCTCTAGGGCGGTGCGATCGGTGCCACCGCACCGGGCGCTGACTTGGGGTGGGGGCACCATGTTTATTGTTTTAAAAGCACCAGATGTCACGTTCCATCAATTTTCAAGCATCAATACAATTGTCACGATAACTCCGGTGATTAATGTTCTTCCTATAGAGAGACCGGAGCTTTGTCTGGTAGTGGAAGTTTTGACTCATCGTAGCGAGAGGGTTAATATGCCTGCTGCAAAGAACGTGTCCCATTCCGATCACAAAGTGCATACACTATGAATAGGTCAATGGGTTATCGCTTTTGTCAGAGAGATCCTTTTGTTACTTGTAGTTTAAAAGTTAAAATTCTAATATAGAGCAGTGAGCTATTACTGTCCTCAAAGAGCTGCATGCAAACTGCAAGGAATATATTACAGCTATCCTATTATTGCCAAAAGGGTTAATTTGGGTAAAAATCTATTCTTATTATTAAAGAGAACCCCTAACAATGGTGTTACATTTAAAATTCTGAATTTGTGCTTTTCCAGACCAACTATACTGCCTCCCAGTATGGATGACATGTGACTCCTACACCTTGTAGGCCTTTGTCTTATGAAACATTTCCTATTCACTGATTTACCCACGTATGATTGTCTCCGTGCAACCTATGTGTGATGTAAAGTGTTCTAACACCTTAAACTGGTATGAGTGGCGCTATAAAACTAAATGGATCAAAGAGACACTGGTTATGGAGACTTGGAGGGCATTGTCAAATGGTGGTAGTGAGGGAATCCGTGACGAGGTGGTAATGGGGGGGGGGGCGCCAACAAACATTGTCGCACAGGGCGCCAACAGTACTAAAGCCGGCCCTGGTGGTGGGGGTTCCACTACAACACTCATTGATTTTGACGCTGCCCCCTTTTTAGAGGAGCAGCGTAAATAGAAGGCATCGCCAAAATTAAGACCAGGGAAAACCTGGTCTTAAACAGGTGAAACGAGGAGAAATGCTTTATTTCTCCTCGTTTTACTGTTTCCATGTGTGCTGCCTTGGGCAGCACACATAGAAACAGCAAAACGCCAATGATTGTTTATGTGCAGGAAAGTCCCCCTTCCTGCACATAAACAATCATTTTTTTAAAAAATGCCGTTTTGCAACTTCTATGTGTGCTGCATTGAGCAGCACACATAGAAGTTACAAAAAGGCATTTGAAGATTGTTTATGTGGGGGACCTTCCGGCACATAAACAATCTTCCCTCAGCACAGACACCCTTGCACTATAGTTCAGAGGAAGATTGTTATAGAGCAAGGGTGCCTGCGTTGGCGCTAGGCAGCTTAACTTGGCACCAGCGCAGGGGGAAACGCAGGGCTGCACCATATTCTAGTAAATATGGTGCAGCCCAGCGTTTCTGAAGTGACAAAGCATGTCCTTAAGCCTTCTTGCTTAACGACACGCTTCGCCACTTTATTGTAAATATGCCCCTGAGTTTCTTCTCCTTGGAATAGTGAATAATTTTAGGATGGAGGGGTTGGCAGAGTTCTAGCTTTATTTGACCTATCGATGGCTTTTAACACTCCTTACATGCAACCCTTCTTCCTACTTTTGCCTCTTGTCTTAGTCACTGATCTGGACTGACACTTCATGTTTGCCATCTCACCATTGTGATTCAAAATTTACATTCTTCTGTTGGCTATGATAGATTAAGTCTATGGTCTGGCTTTCATAATTAAGCTGATGTAACCCCAGTCTTTACACCCAAGGGTTGTATCATGATGAGCTGCGCTGCCTCAGCGCAGAGTCAAATGCCATTTTTTTTTGCGTTTGAGGTATTCAAAGTTCACACATATAACTTGGAATTTCTCTGAGTTAATGCACAAACTTTAGATAGAGCAAGTCGAAAACATATGGAGGCAGTCCCTGCTCACTATTTATGCTTTATGGTGTCTGCATTTCATACATTAAATTGGAGAAATTCCGATTTATATTCATTAACTTTAGACATCTCAAATGCAAAAAACAGGCGGTTGGCTCGATGCTGAGCCAGCGCAGCTCTTCGTGATAGTGCACCAAGCCTCTACCAGTCTAAAATATTGACTGAAGGATAACGGCCAATCAGTTCAAGCTTAATCCAAACAAAACTGAGGGAATTGCTTTCGGACAGCAGGGAAGTCAATGCTCCCATGAATTCTAGCCTGCCAACTACTGAGCCATTTACTTTCTTTTTTTGCTGTTTTATATATACGAACTAAACTTGAAAGCATTAGAGTGCTTTACATGAGCACCAGTTACATTACACAAGGTCACGTTCATTATATTTTTTTTAGGCACAGGGAGATTAATTGATTTGCCCAAAATCACAGGATATTGAGCCGAGGCTGAGACTCGAACCTGGTTCCCCAGTCCAAAAGCCGGCAGCTTTGGCCATAACACCACAATAAACTGAAAAACCATGGTGCCAATCGGGCAAAAAAATCATCAGTATCTCCGCATATTATACTTGTTGTTCAGACTTGCTGATTCCATGCATTAATTCCCAGATAATTATTTACATTTCTAGCCCATCCTCAACACGTGACCTGACTGGTATGATATCAAGTTTTGATTATGCCAATGGGATCCTGATGGATGTGGTAGAATGTACACTAGCCTATCTTCAAAAAGTCTAATAAGTGGCTACCTGTCTCCTCCTTAATCTCCCAAAGCATGCATCGGTTGCAGCATTGCCACCCATTTGAATAGAGGGTCCAGTTTAAGGCCATCTCCACCTTTCCATCTGCTATTCACCAACAAATGACCACTTTTGGCATGCAAATTCCATTACCATTTCCAGACGTACACTCTTTGATCAGTTGCCAATTTGTTATTGCAAATCCCTAGGATCAAGAGGGAGAAGCAATGGTAATGAATTCTCTGACATACTCACCTGACTGTGGATTGCTTTTCTTTTGACATTGAGATGCAGTAAATTGCCTGGGAGCGCCTGATTACGAGTTAGGAGGAATTAATGATTATGCTCATATCTCCACACAAATTTCTTCCTATTACAAGATACACCCTACAGAATGGGGAATAGCTGTCCACCTCCGGACTTACCATGCAGAATTCCACAACATATTCCATGCACATATTTACTACCCCATGGATGGACATGGAGGGTGGGAGAGGGAATGTAAGAATGTTGCCTTGCAGGGATATATTACATGTTCACCTGTGTCTTGGAATGAGCTCAGGCAAGAGTTGGAGTTCGGGGTTGGCAGAATTGCAGCTCATTCCAAGGTGATCTTCCTGGATGGATTTTAAGTAGGGGTGGGCGAGGAATTCCGTTCCGCCGGCGGAGTTTGCAGAGTGTTGCCCACTTTGCGCTCCATGTGGAGTTCTGAAAAACTCCATGAAGTGACGCAGAGCTGAGTTTTTTCTCTCGAGCGGCTCGCACGCTAGACCTCCTTCTGGTGAGATTTCTCAACGCGGGCGGTAGCGGCAGGCCGTGACCACTCAGATTGAAAAAATCTGTCGCTCGCATTGAGGAAGCTGCCTCTTGAGCATTATGTCTGCTCGAGGGGCAGAAAGCAGCAGTGCTCTATGGCATGACACGTAGTGCAGTTCGTTCTGATTTTACAGTGCGGGGAGCATGGAGGAGTTTTTCCGGCACTTCGCGGAGTTCCACGGAGTAAAACTCTGCGAACTCCGCCCAGGCCTATTTTTAAGTACGGTAAGATAGGGTCCAGGATGGGCTAATTCTGCAGTAGGGGGATATGAAACTTCAGGTAATTCTGCCAGCCTCTGCTCATTTAGCATCCACCTACCCCAAATTTATAATAAGTCAAAATTCAGGCAGAATGCTTTTTTAGCACATTAAATTATTGCTCTGTGCACTGAGTTATGCATGCAACAAGAAACTCTTGTGGTGAACAGCACTGTCAGTCGCTGGCCAATGTAACTGCCTTAATGGTAATTGCATTAAGCTTAGTACACTGTTGTTTGCTTGATACTACATCAAATCCAGTTTTCCTGCAGGGGAGCCTGTGCGTGGGTCCTGCCTCGTAGAGCTCCAGGAGAACTCTGCAGGTAGGCGCTGCACACAGGCTTCCCTTCTAGGGAAGTTGCTTTCAAGAGTACTGTTAGGGGTCTGGTCAATGTATTTATTTTAATGCAATTATCTGCAAAGTAAATACATTGCCTACCACCTTAAAAGCAACTACGTTGGGCTTTCTTTTTTGCGTCATTAGAATACTGGAGTAACCCTGATTCCTTTCTGCATGCGGGAAAAATTAAATGGGTGACTTTCACGTTAAGAAATTCACCCCAATATTTCACTCACCCCTAGTCCGGTGTTCCCACTTTTGGGAAATCTGGGTGCAGGAACACCAGCCTATCTGTAATTGAATAGAGTGGAATTCCACCAGGGAATTCCGCACCCCTCAACATGTAATTGGAGCCTGAGTTGCCCTAACATATTGAAGGCTGATTAGTAGATTGATTGACTTCAGCTTTAGTGCCAAGATGCTAGTACAAAGCAAACATCCCTAAATAAAACAACATACCTAACAAAGCGTTGCCCATAAGACTCAGCATTATTTTGATTATAGCTCAGCACATCGAAAGTGCTGTATAGCTGTTCCAATTTCTCTTTCAGCCCCACACATGTTTAGAACCTTCTAGCCAATGTATGCCAAGATCCATTATTTAAAAAGACATAGCTTGGACTGAATTTTGAACTTGTTGTCAGTGGCGTAACGAAACTTGAGAGTGCCCCCCCTGCAAAGTTCACAGAGGGGGGCCCCCACACCTCTGTCCCAGTCAGGAGCTTTAAGGCCAAGGGCCCCATCACCCATGCACAGGGTCGGAGGGGGCTCCCTGGAGCTCAGGGGCCCCCGGACTGTGGAGGCTATTGTTACGCCACTGCTTGTTGTGTGAAAACTGTGTCAAACCACGTGTGTCCCAAACTTGGGATCACCTCCTGTAGTAAAACTAACTACTCCTGGAGACTCCAGTGTCCAAAGTAGTGCAATTGTACTTGAGGCCCTGGGATGTCACTGGTAATTGAGAGCACCCATGCCGGAAACTACCCATTAACTACTGACTCTACCACAATCCGCAGAAAAGTCCTCACAGTAGCTACTTTTTTCTCCATATACTCCACTTCTTTCCCACATTCTCTGGCATGTTTCTATTGGTTCTCAACATTCAGCCTGTGCTGGCCATTTTCTGTATGCAAAAAGAACAATTGATGGACAGAATGTAGAACAATGTCATACATTCACCCCAGTACAGAGATCTGGGCCTAAATCCATCATTTTTTTGCTCACCATGCCATTCCAGTTTGGACCCAGCCATATGCAAATCAGTCTTGACCCTGCGCCCAATGGGAACAGTCCAGCCCGAACTGCCAGGGTAGGTCCTCCCTGACTGGAAACAAGCATCCTAGGACCGGTTTCGGGCTTTGTTTGCACAGGCCATTTTCTGTATGCCACTCCCATTTTCCTCTTGTTAGGCTGCCTTTTAAAGATATACCTCATAGTTGGTCATACAGTGTTAATGGCCATTCTACCTGTAAATAATTATCCATTGCCTAATGCAGGATGCCCTGTTTCAAGTATTATTTCATGCTGCATATAGGAAAGTAGGATCTGCTTTTATGGTTACCTCCACAGTTTGAATAATGACGGGGAGAAGGAGGAGTGATGCGCACGGTTTAGATCAGTTAAGCGAGAGTATTGATTAAAAGTACAATGGAAGCAGGGAGACAAGAAGGGGGAGGTATGGTTTTTGTGTAAGGGGAACAACGTGCGAGTGAACCTTGCGATTCATGGGAGGGTCAAGAGGTTAAGTGAGACTGCAGTACAGTTCGAGGGGTGTGTTCAGGGGAACGTTGTAATCTAGTGGGAGTCATCGGTAGAGTTATATGATGTTGCTAGAAGGATAAAATAGATGGGACTAAATGTTGTTAGAGCTTCCTTGGTTATAATTAATGGGGAGTTCATTCGATTGAATACTGAGTCAAACATTTGATTTTCTGAAAGATGATAGTCACAGGGGATGGGGGAGTAGTTAACAGTACATGTATGCTTTAACTGTTGGTTCACATATATAATGGTGAATGAAATAATAAATGCGTGTTTTATTGTTACTTGTAGTGATCCCTGACGAAGGGCCCTAGTAGCCCGAAATGCATTGGATTTTAATAAACACTGCTTTGGATGAAAAATATGCGTTGGTACGTGTTCTGGAAGAGAGGTCCAGACGGGCACATCATGAATATGAGAAACTTTTGAAAATTGCATCACGCTGCGTGTGGAATATAATGGACTCAAGTGAAAAGACTGAATAAGTGAATGAGTACATGGATTAAAATGGAGTAACAGGATTCGAATGTAAAATGAAAAAGTAGCATTATGCTGTGCCATTGGGTTTGCGGCGAAATGTCGCCCCCTTAATAATGGATTCCAGTACCTAAGTGCCACCTGGGCAAGGCACTTCACCAGTGAGCACGCAACGTTGAATAAATAAGGATAAATTATGGATGAAATTGTATATTAAAAAGGTGTGCATTCCCTATCTTTATAATGTATACCCCCACAATTTGCCTGGTGCTAAGCTGTTTTTGACTAGTCTGACTGGGATCCTGCTAATCAGGACCCCAGAGTCTCTGCTTTCTCCCTTAAATTGTTATGTTCAGTACTTAGGTACATCCCAGAATGTTACTGGGGTACCCTTATCAGTCCCTAGTATAAGGTACCCAGGGCATAGGTACCCCAGAGGCTTCCACATGGGCTGAAGCATGCATTATGCCACCTATGGGACACCCATGGGACACAATTCAAACTGTAACTACAGGCCTGCCATTGCAGTATGTGTAAGCTCGTGCTAGCACCACTTACTAAAGATATAGGTTTCCTATATCTAGGGTCACTGCACTTAAAACCTATAAGTCACCCCTATAGCAGGCCTTTGCAATCTTGAAGGCAGGGTGCTTGGTTCTAAGTGTGAGGGTGCCCCTGCATGAGCAGGACACCCCTACAGCCTGTGGAGCCCATTCTCCCGGGTTGTAAGTGAAGCCGCCATATACCATATAGAGGGGCACTGAGTAATTACTCAAAGACCATTTCGAAATTGGCTGCATCAAATCCTATCATGTTTGGTATCAATCATGTTGGAATCCTACCCCCACACCATAAATGGTATGGGAGATATGATTCCAAGCACTGAAAGAGCCCTCCGTTAAGCTCTCAGTGCTTGCAGTACCAGTCTTCTAGACCCGGACAGCACAACATGGCAGCTGCCGACCAGAGACACGATTCTGCCCTCCTGCTGCTGAGCCAAGCTCGAGCAGGTGAAGGCAGAACAAAAGGTATCCTGTCACAGGGAGATGTGACCTCTTCCCAGACAGGATTTAGTGTATTGGGGCCGGGTGGGTACGCTTGCCAGTGCCACTAGGTCTGCATGAGGGGCACATTTGGTGCCTCCATGCATAGTCCAGTTCAAACCAGCTCTGGGAGCCGTTGGCTCCCACTCTGGCGTGAAACTGAACAAAGGACATGGGAGTAACCTCCCCCCTGTCCAGACCCTCCCCTGGGAGGGTCCGCTGAATCGTCCCAACCCTTTCTTTAGGGTCCATAAGGGCTTACCTGGGTGTAGGTCCCTAGATTCGTCGTGGGACAAGATTCAATTCAGACACCACTTCTACTTCTACAGTCTGGGCACTCTGAACTTCGCTGGACTTCGTTTTGGGCTCGACTTTGTCCCCCTTTCAGTCTGCTGCATCGTCGGTGCCTGTGCACCATACAGGAACCTTCCAAGGCCTGTGGGCATCCAATACACCTGAAGGAATCTCCCTTGAAGTGAAGGAGTCACTGACCTGCATTCGCAGGCTCCACAACTAAGCTGACCGGTCTGCTGATCCTGAGCTGCTACGGACTCCAAAAAGTTCTGCAACACAGGTGGTAATTATCCACAGCTCCTGAGGCCTGCCCTCTCACCAAGTTTTAGGCCAGTATCCCTAATGGGATCCGCAGGAACCGAACCCCTGTGCACTGCGTCAACTTGCAGTTGCAAAGGCTTGTTGGCTTCCTTCCACCAAGATCTTTGGGCTCCAAGTAGCCCCAACCTCAAGCATCTCCAGTGAACAAAGTCTTTCTCCACATCGCATCGTTTGCACCGTGGTCTGCATCTTTTGGTGAGCTGCTTGAGGTCCTCTTGCAACTCCAGTGCCTCCGGCCTGTGGGTCCTGTTGAGGGTCACCTTTGTTTCTTTTGGGCTCCCATGATTTCTTGGGGCCTGCCCTGACTCCCCTGCTTGTAGTGAGTCCCTTGGACCTTGCTGGTCCCAACATTGCCCCTTCTTTGACTTTTATGTTGTTTGCAGTTGCCAAGGCTTGTTGGTGCTCCCGCCGGACACCGACCCCTCAACTCTCGACATCCGACGTGGGAAAGCTCGTGCACGGCTCCTGGTCTTCCTCAGCATCGCGTGATCCTCACAGCTGCAGAGTCAAGGTCACCTTCAACTCTCCTGCAACACCCGACATTGGTGGGCATCTGTCTTCCAGATCTCCTGGTCACTCCCGAGTGACATAGACTCTGTCCCCTCTGCTTGCAGGTACTTCTCATCCTGAATCCAACTTCGGATTCCACCGGACTCTTTCTCCTTCTCCAGCAGCGGCAGTTTCCTGAAGTCCTCCATTGGGTTCGACAGCGATTTCCGACACCACTTCCCACCTAAGCAGCCGGCTTCCCTGGTGTAGGTAACATGAGTACTAGGGTATCCATGGGTGGGGTGGCTCTCCAACCTTCTGTCTTCCACCGGGTTTCTTCAGGGTCCACTGGGAAGGGTCCTTAAGCTTTAAAATTCCAACCACGACTTGCACGTTAATTTGTACGGAGAACGCGGTCGTGTTCCCACACTGTACACGCTCTCCGTGGGGTCCCTATCTACTCACCTTGGGTGGTTCCTTGGGTCCCCAGCACTTACACATCCTCTTGACATTGTCTTGACCCAAGTCGTGGTTCTTATACCACTTCCTGGGGTCCACTGTGTATTCTGTGCTATTTACTTGATTTCTATGCAAAGTATTGTGTGCATTGTGTATATCTCCGAGTAGGAGATATTTGTACGCATTAGTGAGTGTTATATAATAAATACATATTTTTATAAATACATTGTGTGGTTGTTTTTCACTTAATCTATACATATAAGATTGCATTCTGGTAAGACAAGCTGATTTACACTCATTCTGGACTAAGGCTGAAGGCTGCTCTCCACAGCTACCACTTAGAGAGCTTTCTAAGGTTGTCTAAGACCTCTTAAATCATCATAAGGCTTGTCTGGACTGGTGCAGGGTGCCCACTTACATAAGTGGACTTCATATACCAGGCCAGCTTCTCATACTGCCCTTCGATGTACCTTGTGCTTTCATGAAGCATGGTCCTGATGGGCCTCCAATGAGTCCGTCATTGGTAATTGGTCTCCGCAGTTCATTCTTCCGGGAGAAGGTCTTGGTTGGGCCAGGTGTCTACTTCTTATTTTCTATTCCTTGCTAGTGGTTACGGAACAGCATGATATTCAATGAGGTGTTCCTTCTAATCTCTAAGTCAGATAAAATTGTACAAGCATTAGAAAAGACCAAATTACTTGAACATATTTTGCACAAAATCCTAAAAGTCATCGCTGCACTGTGTTAGTACATAATGTAATAATCACCCAGAATTAATAGGCAAAGTAGGCTTTTACAGCATGGAATAAACAAGATCTAAATATTTCATAAGTTTTCCAAGAAAAATAGTACTTAAGCCCACCTTGACTTTCCCAGTGTTTGCCTCAATTAATGACACCCGCAGATATTTTTTTCGTAGATCCGAAAATGTAGGGTATAGACATATAACATGGTCTGTAATTTCATTTTTGTAGCTACAGAGCCTACATCTATTTGACACAATGGGTGGAGGCTTCCATGAGCCTTCAAACTGACCTATTGTGATGTACTATAATCTGAATCTTAGGTTTTCATTTTGCATGCAGCCTATAGGTTGAAATGTAAATAGTCTTGATTTACCATTAAAGAGGAAGCAATTGATAGTTCTGAACATTTATATTTCAATTTGAATGAAAAATCGTTCATGCAATCTTTGTGGTTTTCCTTCTTAGCGCATTCCGCTTAGCTCGAATCATACCAGTCAGCAAAGAAAGTTGCGATAGATTGTTATTGTTTTTTTTTGTTTTCCGTGGCAGCTACACTTATGTCTAGATTGTAAACTCATTTTACTTTTAACTCATCAAAGATTAACAACTTTAATCTGTTGACGTTGGCTTTACTGCAGTCACAAACATAATTTATCATTGAAGCTTTCTGTAAAGTGGTCAAGGGAAGGAAAAATAATTCAATACAAAGCAGACAATATGTGGTTGTGGAACATCAGTTTAAAATAGATCTTTTTTCTTGTAGGTAGATCTTATTCAGTTCAGTAACCCTTTTCATGTTAAGTGCTAAAGATGGATACAAAAGCATGGTAATAAGCTTCTAGTGTATGGCAGTGACTGAAAGCTGAATTCCTTGACTGCGTAAATATTTGAAAATCTTTTGATTGATTTTGTAATGATATTTGATTTCTGTGTCTTACGAAAACGAGTTTAGTCTATGATGTCTTATTATCAATAGATAATCGCAGGTAATCATATTTATTCACTTTGTCTACTCGCTTTCCACATATTTCCCAAAATGACATCATTCTTGTTTTCGCCAGATTCACTTTTAGGCCTTTTTCACTATTGTTCTCATTCAACTTAGATCATTGAAGTTGTAAGCCCTTTGCAGATACTGAAAATATGAGCAACATTTCTTTATATGCTAAATGAGTAATGGCTTGATTGTATAATTTTGGTGGTAGATCGGCAGTTGAATCAAAATAAGATGGAAGATCTAACATGTATAATGAAAACAGAAGAGACACAAGAATGCAGCTCTGCTTTAAACCGTTTGACGTGAATGTCTTAGGAGATCGGGTCGAATTATTAGAACATTTTATTTTCAGCCAAGTTTTGTCATGTAATGCAATTAAAAAATATAATATCATATGGTTAATTCTCCATCCTACTAATTTACTCCACAATCTGCCATGTTTAACTTTATTGAAGGCTGTATTATATTTGATGTAGCAAACATGCAGAGAGGTTTTTAAACTTAATTTATTAGCTATTAATGTAAAATAAATAATTTAATCAATGGTGGAACAGCCTAACCGAAATCTTGTTTGATTTATTTGTATAAAATTATATTCACTTGTTCAGGGAGATAATTTCTCCAGTAAATACTTGGCAAATATCATGCCTTCGCAGTCGAGCAGAGCTGTTAGTTTTTCAGGTTGTTTTTTGGAACCTGTTTTGTGTACGTTTAATTGAGCCTTTTTTTATAATAGTGGAATCTGTCTCCAGATTTTAACACATATACAAACAGATGTGATAATAATAAACCCCAAAATATAAGATCATATTGTAATACAGCGTTAATTTTACCACTAGTACCTGCCATGCGTGAAGATCAGCTCTTTTTAATTAGATTCATGATTTCTTTTTGCGATAGGTAGTGTGCTCTAGTAGAGTAGTGCAAAGTCTGGCATAAAGTAGTTGCATTATTTGAATAAAGATCTTTTGTATGCTCTTGCCAGGTCTAGCATGGAATAAAATAATCATTTAAAATTTAGCAGATCTCTGTTCCATGTCCAATAAAGGATCACAATAGTTTGGAATTATTTGATTTAATAGCCCCAGTTAGTTTGGTCCAAGCTTCTTCATGATATTTCATCTTTATTTCTTTTGAAATCTGCCTATATTGACCTTTAGTAAGTTTACTATGGATATCTTGCAATTCAGAGTGAGGTTTTTTCAATAGTCATCTCATTATTTTAGTATTATGCCTTTGTTAAAAACAAAATTGACTGATCAATGTAATTGAGGAGTTGACTGTATCTTTCAGGATCATTACTGTTCTTAGAGTTAGTAACAATGCAATTTAAAATAAGACTCAACAATGTATCCCAGCCTAAGAGCCAGTCGAATGATTATTGTTCATTATTATTAAAGTTTATTATTCTTCATGTTATAAAGTCTGGCTTGATCAACGTTTACAATTTGTAGTGATGATCTTTATTCCACTTTGTTATCCTACAATTTACTGTAGTTACACAACTTCATCGGAAAACATGCTTGAGTTGTATTGATCATGATGAAAATATAATATTATTTGCTGGGAATCGTGGTCACTCTCTTGCCTGGGGATCCTTTCATATCTTTTGCACATGTAAAGACTGGAATAATGAATTAAAGTGTAGTCAAATGTAGTCTTTGATCTGGTTTATCAAACGTAGCTCCTGTTGATTGGTCCTTTGGAACCCTACCATTCAGTGTATGAAATCCTAGCTCTAATAGTAAATTAAAGGTGTCATTTCTTTTTACTGCTTTCTTATTGTGTTTGTACGTTATCTGGGGAGGATCAATCTTATAAGGATTATCTTGTGAATTATGTAATGCTAATCCCATGAGTATGGAAATAGCAAATTCTTGTTAGAGTCACCCGTTAAGACTATTGTGCATTTTGGATATTTTTCCAAGACCTTTTCTAGCTCTTCAAGGACAGAATAAAAATTAGTCTTATTTCTAATTAGTATTGATGGGAAGTAAACATTTACAATCAGAAGATACTTTGTTTTCTTTTCCCCAGAAAGACTATTATCATGTAGTTAGAATTTAAATTGATATTCATGCCTTTTAGATGCAAATTGTTGTTTATTTATGTCAATAGTCCTCCACACGGTCCCATTGAATATTTGATAGCTGGGATTTCCTATGTATGAAAATTAGAAAGATTGAAAGCCAAGTTCAGACCACATGATGTACATTTAAACAGCACAGTAAAATGTAATCACTGGAACAGATCACAAGTTCTTTCTGTTGGCTTTAGCCTGTACCTTGCTTGACATTAGGGATGATGTAAAGAGATTAACTTATGTGTTGAACGTCTGAATAAGGCGATACAATAACATGCTGCTTAATTGGCAAATTTGAATTTATGCTAATTTGCACATGATTATTTGGGTGATCTGGACCATTTAAGTGATTTGTTCTATTCAACAGTCAAATAACTTGAGCAAAGGTTGTGCTGTTGTATCTGATCATCTTAGTATACACAGATATTTTGATTTGGCTATCTTTAACACTGAAATGCCCCATGTCGCCATCTCAACAGCCCCTCTTGCCCAAATGTTTGATGGAATAGTGTTGGTTGACCAAGCAGTACATATGACATCCCCATAGGGGCTGTTGCCCAGGATGAACCTCATGTTAATTAGGTCACTAGAGTTTAAGTATTTCATTTCATTGATCTGATTTCACAATTCTCCGACAATTTGAAACATCATGACTCCGCTCTGATTTATACATTGGACTTAGATCAAATTTTGCAATATCAATGTTGTTGCTATTCTGTAGAAATGTATCTTCAATACACATTTCTGATCTTAAGGGAACTACTTCCAGAGTTACTGTATCATAACACGACCTGCCTTGCTTTGCCAACAGCGCAAAATATAATTTGACTCGATTCATTAGTTGACGTTTTAGATGGTAATAGGACAAATCCTTTCTGTTAGTGAAAATAAAAAAAATGTTTTTTGTACTAGAGAGTATTATTCTTAAAAGTGCAAACTCACCATCAATGTTTTTTGCTAAGTCTAAGGAGTTTATTGGATCTCAATCAGCCAGAGTCTTAACAGTGTCTTTCCTGACTAAATTTGTTGTAACTTTTAAGTGGTTCACGATTGCATCGCTACAACTACATGTTAAGTTTTTTGTCCTTAAGTTTGTGGCCAAGTTAGAAATGTAACCCTCTTGTTTCTGCATCATATCATTGGGGAACAATCGTTGTGTTGTGCAAACATATGTGAAAATTCTGCAGTAAAAGCGCTGTCTGCTACATTTTTCAACATTTCTTGTTGAAGCACCAACCTGTATCCCCTTGAGGAAGTCTGTCCTTTGAATTTACATACTCTGTGTAGTTTGGCCAGATGCATTTATGTCCCTCCACTTGTTTATCATAATGAGGTGAATTATTATGGCTTGTTGTAGAACGCACATGTTCACTTTGGCCCGCCAGGTTGAATATTGGAAGTAGATTTAGTTTTTTCAGTTAGGTAGTTGTAGTTACTGAAGCAGTTAGTTTTGCTCGGCCTCTTGTTCAGCTTTATCAGTTTGTTTAGTTGGCGCTTGCGTATGTACGGCTGAAAGCCTTCATTGATAACCAAAGGTTAGATTCTGGTGAATTAACTCGTCAGGTGTATCTAAAGTTTTTGACATATTCAATAGTCCAATAATAACTGGCATTTTAACTTTTGTTTTCGGTTCCGTGCAGGTGACAATGTACCAGTGAATGTGAAGAGACATGAATAATTAAATAAATGAAAAGTAACCAGGAACAGAAACTCATAAAAGATTATAAAATAAAGCTGCCAGTTGGGAAAAGCTTGAAGCACTGCTGAGCCACAATGAATACATCAAATCATCGCAAGTGTGGATTGCTGATCTGATGATAATGTTCCTCCATTAGTGGTTGATTATTTTTTATCTGACTGGGAACAATGTTATGATGAGCATAATTGTTTATAGTTTTTCTCCTTGCCCAGCTTCTCTTTGCAAATCACTTTCATCTCTTTTTTCTGTCTTAGAATTTCTCCAACATTCTACCATGTGAACATTCCCAGTCTTGGCAATTGGAGCTGGAACAATGAGGAGGAAAGGTGTATTCATGGGGTTGGACTAAACTTATAAAAAATATATTGTCTTGCCATCTTTGCTTTGATTCTTGAGTGATTTATTACATATAGAGTCTTATGTTGTCATGTGGTCACATTATAGGCCTTAGTAGGAACACCTCCATTTTACCTGCTCAAGTTTTTAAGTTGCCTTCTTTCCAGAAATACAAGGACATTTTACACATATTTGCTTGCATGCCTATGCTGGATAATATTCTCAGAAACAGCTTTGCTTTCATTTTCACTTCATAGGCATTTTGTCAAATACCTTGAACATTCTGTACAAGGGCTAAGTTGACTTCGCAAAATGTTGTTTCTTATTGTCCGTTCGGCGACTAAGCAATCACAATAGAATTAACAATAGCAGCCTGACTGGGACTTCGGCATGGCAATATGGGTGATGTTTATTATATAAACATCATCACTCCCTTGTTTAGTTAGAGGAGTATTTCCCAGGCACTGAGAGGTCGCCACATGCCGGAATTCCAGCCCAGCTGATTCCTGTTTACCTCTTGCAAGGGATGATACCCTGCTCACCACCAACACGAGCACTCTGATGACACTTGCCCACAGGTAACGGGGGAGTTAGATCATCCTACAGGGATTTGGCAGATTCACCCACACTAGGCTCACTAGGATAGGTAGCGCTAGGTAGGAGCAAAATATAACAGTATTAATATGCTTCATATATTCTCTGTAAACAGCATGATGGTTGCATTATTCATCTTCTTCACCATTCTTTTATTGCTGGTTACACTATTCTGTTACCTCTATTGATTATTGCAGTGCACTTATTTAACGCAAGAATCACAATGCTTCAATAAATATTGAAACATCATGTTGTGTATTTCTTGTACATCTTTTTGGGTATGCCTGAGTTACCAAACAAAAAGGTTCTAGATCTGTTACCACGATTTCCTTGGGGAGTCGGGGTTGTCATGTTCTGAGGTTGCATATTCCACCTTTTACCGTTCCTGGCTAGGGGTAAATATGGTGCACCGTAGGCTAGCAGGACGAAGGCCAACAAATGCTGATGGGGTGCGTAGAATCAGTCTTGCACAGTTTTGAGTTTATGTTGTCCAACAAATGTACAGTTTTTACTGAGAAAGCATACGCTGTATGACAATGTGTTTGAACCTGTCTAGCTCTGATGTATAATATTTTTTTTTATTTGTGAATTTCTTTTTTCCATATTGCCCCTTCCAAAGGTAACCTTAGTCATAATATGAGCATGTGTATTAGTGTTTGGAAATGTATTTCCATGCAAAGATTATCAATCCCATCATATGACTGATAAGCTACTTGAAAGTGTCAGGATGAAAAATGAAACTAAGTGAAATATAGAATTGAAGAAAGATGCTTTACACATAGATTTTTAACCTGTTTGTATCATGTTTGGCTTGCTAGACATTTTTAGGTGAACTGTGCTGAAAAATATGTATTGCCCTTCATTTCCTCAAACCCTTCATCACTGGGGGAGTGTGATGCTTGTATGGCACACCATGACAGCTTTACAATTTTTGACAAATATCACTTCGAACACAATCATTTTTGCAATTCTAAGTGAAAATCCTGCAGTAAAATGCACACTATGCTACATTTTTCAACATTTCTTGTTGAAGAACCCACCCGAATCCCCTGAACGAATTTGGTCGATTGGATTTACGTACTTTGCAATTTGGCAAGATGCATTAATGTCCTTCCACTTTCAAGTGTAACCTGCCGCCATTGATTGGTTGGTGCGATGTTTCACCTGCAATAGACATTATTTGACCAGTTGGGTACACAGCTGCTCTATATTACTCTACACAGTTGATGGTGAAGACACAATTTTTGATTGCTACAATCATTTTTCTTGAAGATTAAATATTTTTGCGCTTTCTCTGCTCGAGTGGATGGATGGCAAAGCTTGCTACTGGCAGACAGATGAACTGGCATACAATGTGACAAAACAAAGAGCGTGATAATGCAAGCTTTCGGATGGGCGCCCATTCTGATTTGCAAACAAACGCCTGTCTAATTTGTCTCTAGTGCCAACCTGCTTCTCCTGAGCCCCACCAGTCAGCTGCAATGCCATATGTTCCTTCAGCCTCTGAACAGGCAGACACTGTCAACAAGACTGCAGCTGCTGGTTGGTATTGGGTGACGTGTTTTTCCACAGCCTTGCTCTGTAACGTGCCCTTCAGCAATAGCTTTCTAAACACATATAGGTGTTTATTTTAAAATTAGGTTTGAGAATTGTGCGCTGTAAGGTCCCCTTCAGCGATAGCTTTCTAAACACATATAGATGTTTTTTTAAATAGGTTTGAGAATTGTGAGCTGTTATGTACCCTTCAGCGATAGCTTTCTAAACATATATAGGTGTTTATTTTTAAACTAGGTTTGAGAATTGTGCGCTGTAACGTACCCTTCAGCGATAGCTTTCTAAACACATATAGATGTTTTTTTTTAAATAGGTTTGAGAATTGTGAGCTGTAATGTACCCTTCAGCGATAGCTTTCTTAACACATATATAGTTGTTTATTTTGAAACTAGGTTTGAGAATTGTGTGCTGTAACATACCCTTCATCGATAGCTTTCTTAACACATGTGTTTATTTTAAAACTAGGTTTGAGAATTGTGTGCTGTAACATACCTTTCAGCGATAGCTTTCTTAACGCATATAGGTGTTTATTTTGAAACTAGGTTTGAGAATTGTGCGCTGTTACGCAGCCTTCAGCGATAGCTTTCTTAACACATATAGGTGTTTATTTTGAAACTAGGTTTGAGAATTGTGCGCTGTTACGTACCCTGCAGCGATAGCTTTCTTAACACATATAGGTGTTTATTTGCAAACTAGGTTTGTGAATTGTGCGCTGTAATGCACCCTTCAGTGATAGCTTTCTAAACACATATAGATAATTATATTTTAAACTAGGTTTGAGAATTGTGCGATGTACTGTACCCTTCAACGATAGCTTTCTTAACACATATAGGTGTTTATTTTAAAACTAGGTTTGAGAATTGTGCGCTGTAACGTACCCTTCAGCGAGAGCTTTCTAAACACATTTAGGTGTTTTTTTTAAACAAGGTTTGATAATTATGTGCTGTAACGTACCCTTCAGCTATAGCTTTCTTAACACATATAGGTGTCTATTTTGAAACTAGGTTTGAAAATTGTGCGCTGCTATGTACCCTTCAGCGATAGCTTTCTTAACACATACATGTGTTTATTTTTAAAAGAGGTTTGAAAATTGTGCGCTATAACGTACCCTTCAGCGATAGCTTTCTACACACATATAGATGTTTATATTTTAAACTAGGTTTATATTTTAAACTAGGCTCTGTATTGTACCATTCAGCGATAGCTTTCTTAACACATGTAGGTGTTTATTTTTTAACTAGGTCTGAGAATTGTGCGCTGTAATGTATCCTTCAGCGATAGCTTTCTAAACACATATAGGTGTTTATTTTTAAACTAGGTTTGAGAATTGTGTGTTTCTAAACTTACACGACCAGCATCAATAAACAAGGTCATTAGTCTGTTAATTTACCTAATACCAAATCGAATGTTTGCATACTGATGTGACTAACATATTAGTGTGATTGTACTACAGTTAGATTGAAATCTATAAAAGAGCCAGTTTTTAATATTACATAATATCTTGCGCTATGGCGTGAAGGTTGTCACAGTGCAGACACTGTGAACGTCGGGAGGTCAGCCGCTGAGGCGTCCTCAAGGAGTAAGCACACAGTCTATGAATGTAGCCATCAGAGCTGTTGTCTCTGTAGTGACCTGTGTCAGAGGGCACTAGGACCCTGCACCCGAATATTGGGAGGGGACAGCAACCGGACACCACTTCCGGTCAGGGGGTGGGGAGGGCATTCTACAGACACTAGGGCACGGGGACAGACGTGCATGTGGGCACAGCAACGAAGAAGAGCAATAAAGCATTGTAAGCCACATACCTGTCTCTGCGTGCTTACTGAGTGACGACACGACAACTGGCGACGAAGAGGTGGGATTCGAAGTCGCAACCAGAAGCGCGTGCCCCTGCAACATCCAAACAAAGCCAGGAGCCCACCCTGGTCTGCCGACTGCAAAGAGCGGAAACGCGACGTCGGGAGTCCACCCCGGTCGCGAGGAAACGGAACCAAAAGCCTACCCTGGTACGTCGTGCCCCCAAAATGAAAAACGCGAAATTGGGAGCCCACCCCGATCGCGAGGAGAGCAGAGCCAGGAGCCCACCCTGGTCCATGTACGGGGGACTACAGCGACATCGGGAGCCCACCCCGGCCGCATCAAGAAAAGAAGGTGAGCAGAGAAGCAGCGGTGCACCCGGCCGTGACCACAGCCGACCGCCGACTGAAAGACAGCCCGAGCCTCCGGCGTGTAGATTTCAAGCTGAAATCTCGCGAGAGCTCTGCGGCCATCTTGAAGTCAGGCGGGAAAGCCACTAGGAGGCTGAGGAAGACCCGCCGGCCATTTTAAGGTCAGGCCATTGAAAAGAAGCAAATATCGCCCCACAGAAATCCCGGCGGCCATCTTAAGGTCAGGCGGGAGAGCCAATAGGAGGCTGGGGAAGACCCGGCGGCCATTTTAAGGTCAGGAAAAGAGGAAAAAGCATAAGAAAAGGAAAAAGGGCGAAAACAAAGGAAATAACAACAAAATAAAGTGACACAAAGGAAGCAAAGAAGAAATAAGAAGGAAATTACAACAATATAAAGGTGACATAAAGAAAGAAAAGAGCAAAAGAAGACGATGCACACAGAAGAAAGAAGGCACCACAACAAAATGACAGAAGACGCAAGCGACAAGAATAGTGCAAATGCAATCTTCCGCAGACCACTAACGTTCAGCTTGTCAGAACCACAAACAGGCATTCGGTGGGAAAGATGGATAAGACAATTCGAATGATACATGTGTGCCACATGCAAGGCATACACAGATGACCAGAACATAGACTTGTTCCTAAACTTTGTGGGTGATGAGGTTGAGGACCTGCTAATAACATTTCCCCGAGATCAAACAGCAACATACAACGGACTGATAAAGTGTCTCACAGACAAATTTGACCCGCAAAGAAATGTAGATTTTGAGAGGTACATGTTCAACACCACGTGTCAACTAGCAGAGGAGTCCCTCGACGATTTCGCAACCAGACTGCGGAAACTAGTAACATATTGCGAATTCGACAAGTTTGACAACGAACAAGCGATACGACTGCGCATCATTGAAGGCTGTCAGTCAGTGGAGTTCCGCGCACGAATTCTGAAGGAACCGTCCTCGCTCAAGAAAATACTGACCATGGCCCGAGCGGAGGCCAGAGCAACAACACATGCAAGACAGATGGAACTGGGAAAGGCAAGAAGAGTGGAACAAGCAAACCGCGTAACTGGAAATGTCAAGAAGAGAGACAATACACAGCAACCAAGAAAGAAGCAAGAAAGAATGTGCTATCGATGCGGACTTGAGTTTCCACATGCCGGCGCGTGCCCGGCAATGGGCCACAAATGCAGGAAAGGCAACAGAGAAAACCATTTCGCAAGCGCCTGCATGAGTGGACAATTTAAAAGTGAGCGAGGAAGACCAGCAAGACCACGGACAGTGACGAGTAGATACGCAAGGCACATGGAAAGAGAAAATCGCAGTCCCTCAGCTGAATCGGATGGAGCAAACACGCCAGAGGCTGCGGAACGACTGTTTCTGATGTCAGATGCCCCAGCGGAAGACCGCACGCCAGAACACAATCATCTCGTAGAAAAACACCAGATAAAGAAAACAGCGACAGTGAACATTGAAGTAGGAAGTCACAGCACAAGCTTCGTATTAGACAGCGGAGCTACAAGCAACATCATGTGCATGTCAGAATATGAGAAGATGAGGGTGAAACCGCCACTATCACCGTCCACTGTTCATGTATTCACCTGGGGCTCGAGAAAACCAGTAGTGAACATGGGGAAGTTCACAGAGACACTAACTTACAAAGAAAGGTCAAGCAAAGTGGAAATACATGTACTACGAGGAGACATTCCAGCACCCTGTCTGCTAAGCAACGTCACCGCTCAGGTGATGGGTCTCCTAGCAATGACCTACAACATGTCAGAAAGACAGAACATTCTGAGAGAACATCCGGCCATACTACAAGGGCTGGGCAAACTAAAGGAAAATCAAATAACACTGCATATCAATGAAGCAATAAAACCTGTGGCTCAGCATCACCGAAGAGTGCCCATACATCTGCAACCACAGGTAGAAGAAGAAATACAAAGCCTGCTGGCACAGGATATCATAGAGACAGCCGAAGGACCGACCCCCCTGGGTATCTCCAATAGTAGCAGTACCAAAGACGAACACCTCAAAGATTCGCATATGCGTTGACATGAGAGTATCAAACACAGCAATTGAGAGGGAAAGGCACCCTGGACCTCACCTAAATGATATGATCAGCTGTCTCACTGGCGCATGCTGATTCTCAAAGCTAGATCTGTGCAAAGGATACCATCAACTGGAGCTTGACCCGCAATCACGGTACAGCACTACCTTCTCCACTCACATGGGTCTTTTTTGCTACAAACGACTCAGTTTTGGAATATCATCAGCAGCAGAGATATTTCAAGAGATCATAAGGCAAGTAATAAGGCCGGTGAAGAACAGTTTGAATTACAGTGACGACATCCTGGTGTTCGGCCGTTCAGATGAGGAGCACGACAAGGCCCTACGTGAGGTCTGAAACCAGTTGGAACAAGCAGGCCTAACCCTAAATGAAGACAAGTGCGAACTGGGGAGAAGGGAACTAGTGTTTTTTGGACACATCTTTTCAAAAAAAGGAATGAGGCCGGACCCCAGCAAAGTGGAGACACTGGAAAAAGCAAGACCTCCAACAGAAGTAGCGGAAGTGAGGTCATTTCTTGGTCTAGCAAGCTACTGTGCTCGCTACATAAAAGACTTTGCCACAGTGAGCACACCTCTTTGGGACCTAACAAAGCAGGGTCAGAAATTTCTCTGGACACAGGAATGCAATAGGGCATTTGAGGCCATTAGACACGCAGTAATGGCTGTAGATCATCTTGTCTATTTCGACCCATCGCAATGCACTGAGCATACTGTGGACGCCAGCCTGGTAGGTTTAGGAGCAATCCTAGCACAACACATGCCTGGAAGAGATTCGCCCAGGAAAATTGTCGCATATGCGGGCAAAAGTTTGTCTGACATTGAAAGAGCATACTCCCAGCCAGAGAAAGAAAGCCCAGCAGTGGTATGGGCGTGTGAACACTACCACATGTTCATCTACGGAAAACCATTTACCATCGTAACAGACCATCAGGCCCTAGTGACAATATATGGAAACCCGAACGCAAAGATACCGCCACGCAT
This sequence comes from Calotriton arnoldi, assembly GCA_963921515.1. NCBI lineage: Eukaryota > Metazoa > Chordata > Amphibia > Caudata > Salamandridae > Calotriton > Calotriton arnoldi. Next base: position 328,443 of record CAWUFW010008697.1, on the reverse strand, counting down.
TGAAAGATGGGGAATAAGACTGATGAATTATGATTTCAAGATCGTGCACAAGCCGGGAAAAGAACACAACCCAGCTGACTACATGTCACGACATCCCCTACCGCAGGCACCAGAGAACACATCAATGGCAGAAGAATACCTCAATTTTGTGGTAAGGCCGAACACTCCTGCACCAATAACAATCGCAGAGCTAGAACTAGAGACAGCGAGGGATGCCACAATGCAAGCAGTCAAAATGACAACAAGACAGCAAAGATGGAGACAAGGAAACAGCAACAGCACCATGGGAGAAGGAGTTAACAGGGAAGAAATGCTGGCATTCAAAAACATACATGACGAACTCTCATAGACAGAAAAAGGAATCATACTACGAGGAACAAGGATAGTCATGCCAAATGCATTACGTCGGCAGACTGTTAACATGGCTCATGAGTCCCACAGAGGCATGGTAGCAACAAAAAAGATGCTATGGGAGAAAGTATGGTTGCCAGGCCTGGATCGACTGGTAGAGAACACCATCCTAAATTGTCACCTATGCCAAATAACAGGCCGACCAGCAAAGCAAGAACAGCTACAGATGTCGGAGCTTCCAGGGGCAGTGTGGACAACGTTGGCAGCAGACTTCTATGGGCCATTGGACACGGGCAATTACTTGCTAGTGGTCATTGATGAGTACTCCAGAATTCCCATAGTACGACACGTCTCGTCAACATCAGCGACCGCGACGTTGCCGATACTTGATGACATATTTGAAGCCTGGGGTTCTCCACAAACAGTAAAGACAGACAACGGTCCTCCTTTCTCAGGAGAGGAGTTTCGCAAGTTCATGGACTACCTAGGCATTCACCACCGGAAAATAACGCCTCTGTGGCCACAAGCAAACGGCATGGTGGAGAGGTTCATGGGGAACATAAAGAAAGCAGTCCAAAGAGCAAAGCTAGCACAGATCTCCATAGGGCAAGCACTCTGTCAAATATTAAGAGACTATCGAAACACCCCCCACAGCTCCACAGGACGATGTCCAGCAGAACCTGTGCTGGGAAGGACAACCAGGACAAGATTGCCCCAACTAGAAGCAAAAGGGCCACCGGAGCACAACAGCATTGCAGCAAGAGACCAGGAGGCGAAAAACAAGATGAAAGTCTATGCGGACGCCAGGAGACATGCCACTCCAACGCACCTGAAGCAAGGGGACTCAGTGTTGGTGCGCCAGCTTCAATCAAGAAAATCAGACAATCCATTCTCAGATGAACCACTGACAATAATAAATGTCAAGGGGCCAATGATAACAGCTGCATGGGGCCCCTACCGGATCACCAGATATAGTTCTCACTACAAAGGACTAAAGACACTGGATGAAGACGGGGGAGACACAGCAGCAAAGAACAACGAAACACATGGAAAAGAGGAAGTTATGGACAGCAAGGGAAGAAGGAAACACAACGGTGAGAGACAAGAAGAGGTATCACAGAAGGAAACGGAAGGAGCATGTCCAAGAAGAGTGAGCAAAAGGCCAAAAAGACTGATTGAGGAAATTTAATGATGGGGATCAGGAACTATTATTGTCTCTCTCTCTCTCTCTCTCTCTCTCTCTCTCTCGGGCACGGGGACAGATGTGCATGTGGGCACAGCAACGAAGAAGAGCAATAAAGCATTTTAAGCCACATACCTGTCTCTGCGTGCTTACTGAGTGACGACACAACAGTCTCCATGTCGTGTAAGGTGTACGCACACATTATTTATAGTAAACGAAATATTCACATTAGAAGAATTTTGTTTCATGGGGGTCGTTGTACATGAATGCTCGCTTTCACCTTAGCACTGGCAGTGGAATCTTTCGCAAATTAAAGCGGGTTATCTAGCAATAGTTTTATGTAGAATTTTTTTTTTTTGTGGAGTTTAATAGTTTTTGTGTGTTGTCCACAAAAATTAATAACCCCTATAACTACAATATGTGAAGATGATGAGCAGCTGTCCAAGCAGATGATGCCATGAATGAGTAATGTAATGCGTGGGCTGATTCGATTCATACCTACAGTGCAGACTCATTTCTGGAATACTGACCCTTTTTCATATTCCTTTTTTAGTGAATTTCCTTAAATACCTGTTTACGGAACAGAAATAAAAAAACAGTATTCCCCTTTCCTGCCCCAGACTTGAGGTAATCTAAATCATGATCCATTCTAGCTTGCCGGTCATGGGTCTTAGACAATGGTCTTCAATGTCCAGCATGTAGGCTATTAGCAATATATCAATTTTATTCAGTTTCGTTGTCTTCCTGTGCTGTGCCTAATCTATTAATGATTGTCCCCAAATTGTTTTAAGTAATTTATCACAGGCATTTTGAGCTGTTAACTAAAGTATTGTTATTTTGTTTTCCTTCTGTGGGCTGCATGTGGATTTGTCTTCCCATCTGTCAAATGCATCTCACCTAAAATGCAGCACCTACAACCTGTTTTGCACATGTCCAAGATGGTTCATGTCGCAAACAGTGTGGCGACTGCCATACTAGAATAACTTGCAACACCAATTGTGACAGTTGGTGCTGGAACAGCACCTAAGAATCACTCTGAGGCCAAACACCACCTGGGCCTTTCTTGTGTCACTACGAGATGTCTCTATCAAACACCCTGCATTTACAGTGTTTGATATATGCGATCCCTGCTCGTTCTGGACACAGCCTGAGCAGTCCCTCACCGACCAGACAGTGGAAAATGCGAGAATTTACAAAAGGTGAGCGCTTTCTGCTATTTGCAGTTTGATTGGTCTCCAGAGTTATGACCACTCGTAGCCATGGTGGGGCGTTGCTGGGTTAGGTATACTCAGAGGCCACTCCTCTCGAAGGCTAATAGATTGCTTCAAGGCCCATTAAAGTTGTAACCTACTCTCAGAAGCCGGAATCTGTCCTACTCCCTTTGCAAATTTGGGGCTGATGTGTCAGCATAGGTGCTGCGTGGTCTTTCTTGAGGCTTGGCGTTTACAACATGGGGGGCTCTGCCAATAGACCATGACTAGAGCACGAATAGATGTGCTAGCTATCCTCTCGGTGTGCCTGACAGCCACTGAATTATTATTTTCCTCCTGTAGCAGCCCAGCACTCAGGCTGCATGCTTTGTGCCTTAGATCGGAAGGTCCAGCATCATATTTGAAGGTGTACTTTTCCAGGGCTTGTATGGATTTATATCAAGTATGGAGCTACCAGCAGGACAGTAGGAGGGTTTAATACTTGCACTGTGTCCTCTTGTGTTGTATGATATTCGGTTTGCTGATGAATCACATGCTACATATTGAGCATGTGGACAAGCTCCTTTGTAAAGGGGATTTTTGCACTTTTGAGAAGTTTTTAGAGGAACTCATTGACCCTATAATTGGCAAAACCATAGATGGTTCTAACAACAGAATTGAATTTTGGATGAATTCTGTGTAATGGACATTATTGTGCTTCATTAAAGCTGCTTGAGCTTTTAAAGGTGCATTGTTTTCTTATCTGGGACTTTGTAGGCCTCTTCAAATCTGGTCTGAAGGTCGAACCCCAATGCGTTTTAGTTTGCTGTGTGATGTTTCCTATAATGTATGGTAATGGACAGCTGGAGGTAGGGTCTCATAGTCAGCGTTTGCAGGGCACAAGTCCTAAGAAGTGAGGGAACTAACCATGTTAGGCAGTATGCAAGTTGCATCACGATGCATGACATCACAGTGCGTGACATCACGACCCGTGACATCGCAGGTGGCATTACAGGAAGTGGCATCACAACCCATGACCTCACCGGAAGTGACATCAGATCTTAAGACCTCACATATATCTATTGGGTCTATCATGAGTACATTTGAGCACATTACAATATTTAACAAATGAGATTTTGCGCTGGGGATGTGCTAACACAGTAACGCAACCCTGACGCAAAATCTGGGCCTCATCTTATACATTTCATTTTTAAAACCATGCAACAAAAAAATTAGCAACAAGGAGAAACGTGGCAGTAAATCTGTTCTGCTTAATTGGTTGCAAATTTTGCATTTTAAAATATCTTCGGAGGTTAAGGCACCTGCTGCAGAGCTCTTTGTGTGCCAACTAAATCTCAGGGAATAATAATAATGGTAAGATAGCTCTGGAGGATAACGTATATTCTGGAGAGATATGAGTTTCTTCTAGTACCAGTTTTGAATCACAGTAACATAGAGGGTTAATATGTCTCTTGCAAAGCACATTATGCAACTGACATATGACAGATTTTTATTTTATGTAAATGGGCAAGTGGGTTACTGCTTTTAACACAGAGATCCTTTTATTACTAGCAGTTCATTAATTGTAATCCTTCTAATATAGCACAGTGAGCTATGAAGGACATGTGGCTCCAATACCTCGTAAAACTCACTGTCTTATGTAACACATCCTGTACATTGATTTACACACATATGATTTATTGTCAATGTATAATGTGTACGTTTAATGTAAAACGCTCTGACCGCTTGCATTGGGATGAATAGCGCTATAAAAGAAATAAAACAAAATGGTGGAATTCAAATTGTTATTTGTGCATATACTGGGACATACCAACACATAGAAGCCGGGGAAGGCGCAGCCGGACCCGATGGGGGCCCGGGGCACACGTCGCCCAGAGGCGGGAAACCCTCAAGCCCCCCCCCTCGCGGAAGCCCGCAAAAAGGGAGCGGCCAGGATTGGTCACCGCAAGGTAGCCTACTGCCCCCCCCCCCAATCAGGGGAAGAGTTCGCAAGCAACTGGGGGGGTTAAATAGGGTGCAGGGCCCTGAATTATCACATAACCCCCCCTCTCCCAGTAGAAGTTGTACCTGTGGCCGCGATCGTGGAGAAGACGCCGGGAGGAGCCTCACAGCGCCGAAGAACAATCAGCAAGCTTAGTGGCGGTCCAGAGGAGTCGGCGGTAACCAGCTGCAACCGGATCCAGTGTCGGTGAACTGCGGAGTGGCCGAGCTGCTGTAAGGGCTGACCAGCGCCCGAACTGCAGAGCGGAGCGGCGTAAAGGTGGAGGCAGGAGCTGGCATCAGGCTCCATTCCAGGAGAGAACGCGGGAGAAGCGGCCCGGAGACACCAGCGGATCAAGCAAGGAACCCGCGGCAGGAAGAACACGCGCCGGAGAACACGGAAGCCAAGGCGGGGCGGGGCCTGCCTTAAAGGGCCTTAAAGGGGCACAGACCTTTTTTGTTCTTTCCGACCGGGAGCACAGAGTGAAGCCGGTAAGCGGTAGGGACTGCACACTGCTACCGCGACGTGGGGATACCAGCAAAAAAGGTGCGGAGCAGCTGGGGGCATTTCGTTTGTTGAGATTGCTCCCCTTTTTTGTCTGCTCGACTGCTGGAAAGTTCAAGGGCACAGAGTGAGGAAAAGCACACCAGCCTTTTCCGAAGGAGTACAAAGGGCAAACGAATACAGACCAGTGGGGACTGCAGGATTTGGGAAGCTTTCACCTGGGCAAGGAAACAGGTGTGGGGGCAAGTAGAACAAACCCCTGTTTTAAGGACTAAAGAGGTGAGGAAGAAAGCGATGACATGGCAGGAAGGCGTGGGGCAGCTGGCAGGGAGACAAGGATGCCAGCACGCTTCAGGGAAGGACAGGGTGGCACGGAGGCCCCTCAGAAAGGGCAGAAGATGCCACGAGCGGATGCAGGGCCTGATCTGGATGCGGACCTGCAAGCAATGCTGGAGAAAGCCAGGACTTTGGTAGCCTTGAAGGGGAAGTCCTGGATGGACCAACACATCGGGGAGCGCCCCCACAAGAAGGGGAAAGAGCCAAGACGGTCATGCCCTCCTGCACCACCCCCCAAGCAACCAAGAGGCGGGGGTCTGCAGCCAAAACGGCGGCCCCCAGGAAGACGGCCAAGGCTGGAGTAAGCGATGCTGCTGGTGGGTAGGCGACGGGCACCGGGGGCAGGAGCAGAGCCCAGGCCAAGGAGAGAGCGGCACCACCCCCAGAGGTGCTGACCAGCTCGGACGCAGAGGAGAGCAGCAGCGATGAGGGGTCTGTAGCCAGCACGGCTGCACTTCAGAAGTCACACGCAAGGCGGAACTGCGCATCAGACAACGACACTGGTAAGCACCATCCAAAGAGAGCAAGGGGAAGGCGTAAGGGGGGGCAATGCAATGGTGCAGCAAATGGGGGACCAGGGCGAATTGGGGAATACATCTAGGGGCTAACAATCTAGCGATGCGAGGGACCTGGCATATACAGCCACCATGGTTGGCAGGACAAGGAAGGGACCAACAGGGTTTCCAAGGCGAAGCATGGGGTCGGGGACCGGCTCACCCAGTGGCCTGGGTGCCCTGGTGGCAATGGCCTGGGGCGGGATCCCCCTTTGGGGGGCCCCCAGTGGAATACTAAGAGCAGTCGGGGGAGCCAGGAGCCAGAGCAGAGAGCAAAGAAAAACAGGGACCCAAAAGGGGCAACAGGCAGGGGACAGGAGGTCCCCCAGCAGGTAAATCAGGACGGTGCGGTAAGGACGGAAGAGGCCATACAGGGGCGGGGGCAGCCCCGAGGGCAGCATTACCGGAAAGAGCGGAGCTGGCGAGGGCCCGGACCCAAGGGGGAAACCGGCCAGCGAATACCTACGCACCTCCCCAGGAGACCCTCCCACGACCACGAAACTCCTAGGGCTGGCCAACCTCATCCCACTGACAGTAAAAGAAATGATCTGGAGGAAAGAATTTATAGATATTTTGACACTACTAGAGGTGCGCCAGGCAGGCTTAGATCTGACAACGCAGGACAAAAAAGATGAAGACAGGAGGGACAGACGCAAGCCCAGGGTGGAAAGGTCCTTTGATAATTGGCTAAGGGCTTTCAGGACCCTCGCATGTGTATTCATTGAGAAGTTCCCCCAGAGTGCGGCAGCAATGATTGTAAATGAACAGAGGGTGCGCGACGCACAACAAAAATACCAGGGTGACGCATGGTTAAAATATGACAAGGGCTTCAGAGAAAAGATGCAGACATGGCCGGTGATTGAGTGGGATTGCCAAGACATGGAAGGGTTCACGACTCACATGGTAGCGGCCAGAGAAGGGGTAAGCTCAAAGGAGCACACTTTTCGTCCCTATGGGGCAAAAGGGAAATGCAAAGGTCAGGGACAGTCTTTCAAAGGTAAGAACCAAAACAGCAGCAAATCAGGAAAGTCATATTGCAAATACGACAAAGACGAGTGTAAGTGGGGGGCCGCCTGCAGGTTCAAGCACGCCTGTGGGTCCTGCGTGGGAAACCATCTCGCCATACGTTGCAGACAGGCCCGGGGGGCTGGGGCCAACAAGGAAAAGGGAGGAACAAAAAAGTAAGGATCAAGGAGCTCCAGATATGGGAAAGGGGTTGCGAACCGGGGGCACCCCTTACCTACCCCCATAATAGCAAGCAGACTGTTATATTTATTAGGACGCTATCCCAAAACATCAGACAGATACAGATTAGCGGATGGTTTCACAAGGGGTTTCCCCATCCCTTACAAAGGTCCTGTGAGGGCCCGGGAAAGCCGGAACCTGAAATCAATACGTGACAACCCGGGGGCGGCGAGGCAGAAGGTGGACAAGGAGGTTCAGCTGGGAAGGATGGCTGGCCTGTTCAGTTCCCCACCGCTAGAAAATTTGGTGGTATCCCCTCTGGGCGTGGTGCCAAAAAAGGAGGCAGGCAAGATCAGGTTAATACACCATCTGTCACACCCCCACTGGGATTCCATCAATGACTGGCTGGACCAAAGGAGTTGATCGGTAGCATATACGTCAGTGGACGACGCAGTGGACCTGATAAGACAAGTAGGGAGGGGGGGCCCTATTGGCAAAAACAGACATAGAATCAGCCTTCTGCCTCATGCCAGTACACCCAGATATATATATTTAAAAAAAATGTAAGTCCGTTTTTATATAGCGCAGCTACTCACCCTTACGGGTCTCAAGGCGCTGGGGGCCGTCGTGGAAATTAAGTGAGCTATTGCCCAGAGTCACATGGTGCTGAGCTGAGCTGCCGCCAGAGCCGGGGATCGAACCGTGAACCCTGTGCTCTGAAGTCAGCTGCCCTGGCCGCTGCACCACACCTCTCCACATAGCACAGAAGCTACCACTTGCTAGGTTTTCAGCTGGACGGCCAATACTACTACGACAAATGCCTGCCAATGGGTTGCTCCATATCATGTGTATACTTTGAGGCTTTCAGTGGGTTTTTGGAGTGAGAGCTGGAGACATGCTCCCCGGCAGGGGGAAGGGTCCACTACTTGGATGATTTCCTCTTCATCGGTGCGGCAGGCACAGGGGAATGTGCAAACCTCCTCCGCCTTTTCTTAGACTTGGCTCAGGAAATGGGGGTCCCCCTAGCTCAGGTCAAGACAGAGGGCCCCACCACTAAACTATCCTTCCTTGGGATAGAACTGGACTCAGTGGATGGGACATGCAAACTGCCACCCGAGAAGGTGGCAGAACTAAGGCAGATCATTGGCAGGTTGACATAGAAGAAGAAGGCGACCCTAGGTGAAATACAGCAGCTGCTGGGAAAGTTGAATTTCACCACTAGAGTAGTCCCCGCGGGCGCCCCTTCGCCAGACGCCTAGCCTGGATAACTATGGGCATGACACAGAAGCACCACAGGGTGCGCTTGAAGCAAGGGGTGAAAGAGGACTTGGGGCAGTGGGAGACCTTCTTGACCGACTTTAACGGGACCCTCATGTGGTGAGAGCCATGGGTGCAGGCCAACCAACTCGAACTCTTCACAGACTCAGCTGGAGGCTACGGCTTCGGGGCCATCCTAGGTAGAGCATGGATGGCAGGGGCATGGCCAGACAGCTGGCAGAGGTCAGGTATTACAGCCAATATCTCCCTACTGGAGTTATTCCCCATCGTGGTGGCATTCCACATTTGGGCCCAAAGGCTGGCCAACAGACAGATAATTCTATGGTCACACAACCACGCAGTAGTACAGGCAATCAACACAGGAACAGCGAAATGTCTGGCGGTGGTCACCCTGCAATAGAAACTAGTAGACTGCCAGTTTAAAGCAAACATCGCACTTAGGGCACGGCACATCCCCAGGGATAGATAACTCAATTGCGGATGCCATTTCTCATTTTCAGTGGGGCAGATTCTGAGAGCTCGCCCCGGATGTGGACCAAGGGATGACCCCGGTGCCGGAAGAGGCATGGGCATGGGTGGACCTGGGCTAAAAATGATGCTGAACAACGCGCTGGCCCCTAAGACAGAGAACCGATACTGTAAGTGGTGGGCGAATTTTTCCGACATAGCGGGGGTCATGTGGGGCCGGCTGGTAGGGCAAAAAGAGGTCTTGGGTTTCCTGACGGGGAATTCATGACGGGGAAAACTAAATCATGGGCCAAGGCACACCTTAACGCCACGGCATACTACTCAAAGATGGCAGGACGGGAGGATCCGACAAGGTCCTTCCAGTGTAAAATGGCATTGAAAGGCTGGGGTAGACTGCAACAAACAAAGAAGGATAGCAGGCATCCCATTAATTTTGCAGTACTTCAGCAAATAATAGGGGCCCTGGGCGAGATATGCACCACGGAGTGGGAGGCCACACTCTTCAGGGCAGCGTCCACGTTGGCATTCTTTGGAGCATACTGGGTCAGCGAGTTAGTGGCCCCCTCGGTGGACAATCCAGGGGCGGCCTGTATACGCTGGGCCGACGTAGAACAGGGGGCAGGGTATATGAACATCCTCCTGCAGCGGTCAAAAACGGACCAGGCAGGCAGAGGGAAGTGGACCAAAATCAACTGCATCAGGGATAAGTCATGCTGTGCTGGGTGCTTAGTTCGGATGTACATGCAACACGGGGTACGCAAGCGTGGGCCGCTGCTACCACATGAGCACTTGAGCCGGTTCCAATTCATAGCAGTAATGAGGAAGGGCTAGAAAAGGGAGGGCTCTCGGCAAAGGCGTACAGGTTCCACTCTTTCCGGATTGGGGCAGCCACCACTGCAGCAGGTGCTTTCAAATGATACATTCGCCCCACGTTGTACTGAGTCTGGTTCCCCCGCCCCACCGTTTAGGGCCGGCTGAGCGGCGCAAGAAGGTCTGGATTGTGGGTCACTCATACATAACGCGGGCGCAACGGTGGGCGGCGGCCAGACGCAAATTTGGCGGCATCTGGCTTTGGGACACAGAAGTAATCTGGCTGGGGCAATCAGGGATGAAATGGGACCAACTGCTCCCCGCAGTGCGGGAAGCCCTGGGGCAAGGTGGCAGACCGGATGCGGTGGTGGTCCACCTGGGAGGGAATGACCTGGCAACTATAAGAAGGAGGGGCCTCTTGGAGAAAATGCAGGCAGGCCTCACAGCTATAGCAAGACTAGTACGGCCGGCTGAGGTGATCTTTTCAGAGATAATAGTGCGCAAAGCATGGAGAGGGGCCGTGGACCTGGGGGTGGTGGAGAAGTCCAGACGTAAGCTGAATATTACTATGGCCAAAATATGTAGGGCCAACGGCTGGGGGTTCGTGAGACACGGTTTCATCAACCTAAGGTCACCGGGTTATCATTTGGAAGACGGCGTACACCTGACAGGGGTGGGGATGGACATGTTCCTGTTAAACATTGTAGGGGTACTACAGCAAATGGGTTTCTTGTGAGGAAGGAAGGAAACGAAGAACAGGGGGAGCTCCCTACGATCGTAGAACCGTCGGTAGCGTGGCGGAAGAAACCCAGGAAAGATAGGCAAAAGAGAGAAAAATTACTAGAGGTAGATGGAAGGCTCACACAGTGTCCCTGGGATGCCTCACGGCAGGGGCACTGAGGGAGCTAAGACTGGCACACAGCCGCAGACAGAGTAGATGTGAAGCTCCCACAGGGCCCTTGGGATGCCTCACTGCAGGGGTACTGAGGGAGCGAAATGACAGGACACAGCCACAGGCAGAGTAGATAAAATGCTCACACAGGGGGCCTTGGGATGCCACACGGCAGGGCCCCTGAGGAGCAGGCGAGGGGCCAAATAAGGATCCAGGGCGAGCGGAACGGCACTTGCAGCCCGGGCAGGCCCTGACGGACACCCACCAAATTCGGTAGCAAGTTGAAGTTGAAGCCTGGAACCGCAAACACAGAGGCCCGGACAAAAGGGCACCCCGCAAAAAGACACTGTCTGGGAACACATAACCACAAGGAGTGTGGGTACAAAGACAATTACAAAGACAATGAATGTTTGCATTAACATGGATGTTTATGAATGACCAAGGTAATTGCGAAATGTACAACCATGTTATGTATGTTTGAATAAACTGCGACCTTTTAAGGCACCAAGGGCCAGATGTAGGAAGCCAAATTGCGATCGCAATTTGGCTGTGTGCAATGTAGGTAGGCAAATACACTCTCGCAAAATAAGGAATCGCAAAAATTGCGATTCCTTATTATGCGTATAAGCATTTAGAGAATCGCAATTTGCGATTCCTAAATGCTATGCTAGTAGGCATCGCAAATTGCGATATTGCCTTAGGAATCGCAAATTACCACCAACTTCAAGTTGGTGGTAATTTGCATTTCCTTTAAAAAGCACTTTTTGCTTTTTCAAAGTGCCATGTGGCACACATACATGCCCTGAGGGCATGTATGTGTGCCACATGTGCACACATGCACATTTCAGGGGTGCAACAGGGTGTCATTTTGGAACCCTTGCACCCTTGAAATTGCGCACGCAATTTGCGAGCACCTCCTGGTTACTCGCAAATTGCGTGCGCAAATCCCATTCATTCCTATGGGCCTCTTGGCCCATAGGAATGAATGGGAAGGTATTCCTTGCTTGCGAATCTCAATTTGCAATTCGCAATTAAGGAATATTAAGGAATCGCAATTATTATTGCGATTCCTACATACATTCCATTTTGCGACTCCTTAATAGCGATTCTGTAAAAATCGCTATTAAGGACTCGCAAAACTGACTTTACCTACATCTGGCCCCAAATCACGTTGTCAGTGGTGTAATTGAAGGTAAAGTGACGCAGTTGAATGGGCAAGGGGGGAGAGGGAGACTCGCCCGTGGGAGGGGTTTGACATTTTTACCTTGCATGGATATCTCTTATATACAGGGATTGAACAAAGTTAAAAGCATTTGTCTCTTAAGTACCTGTGAAGTGATAAGATGTGAGCCTTTGTTTCCACTCCATTGCATCTAGGTGTGAGGCTCCCCATAGCTCCCAGCCAGGATACTCCAACAAAAGGAGGTCTAATGGCCCCTTGACTTCGGCCTTATTGGCCTAGCTGGAATCAGATAAGCCCCTCCCACTTGCACTTTGCTGCACGGGAGAAAGCAGACAATGTGCAGATGCTGCGGAATGTGTAGTGTCTGAAAATCACACCGGGACAAGTTTAGCATATTTCTGTGGGGCCAAACCTCTTAGCAGGGTAGACGGCGTCCACCCTGTGAAAAGAGAGGTCAGACGCCATCTACTCACGTGTACCCAGTCTTCTTGGGTGCTTTCTATACTCCCAGCTCTTCCGAAAGCTTCAGGTCACTGGGCGATCTGTTTCCCATTCCATAGAGTCTTGGCACAATGGCTTATGTTGATTAACAGTAGTCCTCTTCTGGCTACCTATGAATTCTATAATGCTGTTGTGTGTTTATAATTATGTTTTGTGACTGTAAATGAGGGTCTTTGGAGGTATAGTAGCGCAGCAGGATGACTGTGTGTGCTTCCTCAGAAATGCGTAGGTGCAGGTTTACATTTTGCTAGGCATTATGGAAAGCATCAAAGCATGATTTTGATGATTGACCTGATGGTGATGTCTATTATCTTGTTTACTTTGTCATTTCTGTTTTGATGAACTGAACTGAGGAATCATAGTCCATGCTATGCGAGTGCATACATTTTCTTGTTTTTGTAGCAGTTTTTGTGTTTCTAAAGAACTTTCTGAAATAAACACTGAACTGATTGTATGTTTGCTACCTGCAGGACATCTAATCGGATCTAACTCCCCGCCTTTATACATCTGCCATTAAGACAACCTTAGTTACCTGTCAGAGCTCAAGTAATGAAGAAACATGTATGGACAAAGCCCCGAGGTAAGGTATTTCTATTTCTGAAATTGTTTCTTTATTGATTTGGGAGATTGCGTTTGTGTCAAAAATGGATCAATTGAATGGAAAAGTGAGTGCATGGATGAATGATTGGGAAAGTGGCTGAATGCATGGGTGGATAAGTGATGATTCATGGATGGATGAATGAAGGAGTGAACAACTGCAAAGGGAGGGGAAAGCAGTGTCCTGCCTTCAATGAGACTGTGACCCCCTTAAGCACTCTAACTTTGCCATCGAGGCACTCACTCCATCATCCATGCACTCCTAATCATCCCCCATTCATTCATCAATGCACTCACTTGATAATTCATCTTCCCTTACTCTTATCTATTCATCCAGCCAACAGTTGTGCATCCACTCAACCATCCATCAATCCACACACTCATCCGTGCACCAATCACTCCCAAATTCATCCATGCTCTGAGTCTCTCTCCCATTCCTTTATCCAAGCACTCATTCATCCATCCACCTGTTGCATCATTGGTGCATTCACCTACTCAACAAATTGCGCAATTACATAAAAAACAAGTAGGAAGCCCTTTAAAAAGCCAGACTCATTGACTTTGCAAAGTCTGTTTGTGTAAGGAAGAGTAGGCAGGACTTGTTGAAGTGAAGATGCGCAGGTAGATGGAGCCTTATTTTAGCTGTTCATAGACCTCCCGAGAAAACATATTGATTTTGAAATCAGTGACACAAATGTGTATGTGGGGGTGAAAGGAGAGCTCTTGAGCTCAACCATAAATATAAACGTAATCATTTATCTTGTTTCAGAGCATTTTTTTCAGAGCTGCAAAGAAATCATGCCATAGTTTACTGGAGAAAACCCGTGCTGATCTTGGGAACAACAGCTCTTCGAGTACAAAGCTTGATGTTTAATGAGTAATGCCACACGCCCACTCTTTTCCCAGGACGCTGGGAGCGCAGACAGAGATTGCGGTGTTCCCAAATCAGCCTGGAAGTCCCCTGTGACCTTGAAAGTATTCATCTGTGCCGAGCTGCCTGCAAAGGGGCACTTACGGTCAGCAAGGCGGCTGAGTGTGTAACCAATTCACAGGCAATTGAACTTTCCAGCTGTCTGGGGAAGCTGGCCGAATCTTATTTATGCCTCAAATGACATTTCTTTATGTTTTGTGAGGCAGCTCTGGTGGCGTCCACATTGGCATGCTACGTTCCTGTGCTTACTGTTGCACTTTTCTTTTTTTACAAGAACACTTGTCTTATACTTCTGTAGCGCTCGGCTGTTTTTGATATTCTCTATAAATACACACAGTTTTATTCTCTGATGTCATGACTGTCCATCATCAACGCAAAACGAAACAAAAGGAGCAACATTATGTTTTCTTCCCTCTTACGTTTTTGCCTCAAATCTTTTTTTATATGAATTTTTTTTTTCTGAAACTTGTTTGTACACATGATAGGAGAGTAAGGACCATTGCTGCATGTTAAAGACAATTGTCTATTTAAACAGAGATCAAGCAAATACTTGGTGCAATGTGACATCAAAGATTACATTCAAAGTACAAATCGTTTTTACTATCAAGGGAAATGGATTGTTGCTGACATTTGAGATCGTGATTTAAAAAATAATAAGATAATGTTCTAAGAATGGTTTTGGGATGACTAGTAAAATCAATTTTTCCAATTTTAACAATGTTTTTCAACAGGAACTGACAGCTCGAAACAATTTATGCAGACAAGCAAAACAAGAAACTATGGATATAATCTCTGCATTCATTGAGTTTGTGTTGTTATGCTTTTGGTACTTTTAAAACACAAAATTGCACCAAGTCAGTGCTTAATTTGATTACTGGTGGGGCCCCTCCACTCATTTTTGTGACCGGCATTTATTTTTCTCAACTGACTTTGATCCAGAGCAAGTGAGCCAAAAACACATAAGGGAGAATGAAGGAGGAAGAGTAAGACGGAAAAAGTAGTGACAAAGGGAGAAAATAGGGACGAACAACAACGTGAAAGAGTGAGATGCAGAGGCAGGGAGTGTCTGGTGATAGATTAGAGATGCATGAGGAGGAGTCAAGACTATGCACCCTTGATATTCTGCATCCCAACCTTTGATAGTGCGGGTGGTGGGCTTCTGAGAAAAACATTCGGCCCTAGGAGACTTACAGTTTTCCTAATTAAGCACAGCAACAAGTGCCAGCATAAAAGTGGCCAAGGTGCAGTGGTGTAACATTAGCCCCCACAGCCCACGTGGTGCACAGGGGCCCGAGCTCCAGGGGCGCCCTCTGGCAATGTGCACGGGCCTCCGGCCCCTGACCTGAGAGCTCCGGTCCGGGTCCATCTACTTTGCAACGGTGCCCCCTCAAGTTTCGTTACGTCACTGCCAAGGTGTAGTAGTGAGTAGGAAGGGTTTGAGGATTTTTTTCAGCAACTCAATCATCTGGCTATTTTGCATACTCTGCACCTCCACCACCCAGCAATAGGACCATGTCTAGAGCTACCAGCTGCACCCATACACCCTATGCCGCCCTCTGCTGGTGGTGGTCTGAAACCTTACCTTGCCTCAGAGACACGTTGGCCTTGGCAGCGGCCAAGATAGAACATTTCAAACTATAATACAGACTAGAAGCAATTCAATACTAAGTTCCTGTAGCACCAACAATTCATTGGTAGTGTTAGCTCTGAACCAGGAGAACAAATGTCAGCTACCCAGGGCATAATTCATAAATGCATTTGTGATCGTAAATTACATATGTGAATGCAAAAACGTGCTTTTAAGGGCTAGAAATCTAATTTACTAATTCAACAAATCAGGATTTAGGGATTTTTTTGACTCTATAATACCTGGGCATAATTCTAATTACACCGGAGCAATTTGGAAATTTCGTGTTACGCAGTTCAGAGTATTTACAGATTTTAACACCATGATACCATGTCCCGTAATTGATTCTCCAGCTCGGAGGAAATCGTACTGCGAGAAGCAATTGAAGAATGCAATTTGGCCACTGTGATCTTGCAAACGCACTCAGAATGTTCAAGGGACTTTTTTCGAAAATGAGTGGGAGTTCAGATTGTATTTTACCTGAGCAGACAAAAAATCTACTTGAAATGAATTTCTGAGCAGATATTTTAGGCGAATCGACGGTTTGGGTATTTTTTTTAGTGCAAAAATCACTTATATATATATATATATATATATATATATATATATATATATATATATATATATATATACACACATATATATATTATCTACTGGCGGTCGCCAGTAGATAGTTATAGTTAGGACCTATTTTCCATAGGAAATCCGCAACATTCTATTTGAAATAACGTTGGCGCCGGTTGACGAATCTTCGTGAAAGTTTCCAACTTGTTGGGGCGCTCCGGTCTGCTCCTATCCTGAAAGTCTCGGGGTGATTCGTCAAGCGGGGGCCGAGAAAAAAGGGGGGTCCCAAAACGTGTTTTCCCCATTCATTTTTCCATAGGAACCTTTCATCGCAGCTACAGCCCGAACTGCTGAACGGAATTACACCAAATTTGGCAAAGAGGTAGCCCTTGGTTCAGTGTCGTGCCTTTTGCTTAAATGGTGTAAATCCGTTCAGTAGTTCCTGAGAAAATCAAAAGTAAAATCACATATATATCTGGGCGGAGCCTAACCACCCATGTCATCGTGAGATCTGATTGGCTGTCAGCACTTCATCCTGGAATTGCTGGCAGCCATCTTGGGACCAATATACATGATAGTACCCCATTGAAATGCATTGTAGTGAATCAAAGATTTTGAGGGTTACCAAAAGGAGAACTATAAAGGGTGATAACAGACTTTAGTTACATTAGAATTCATTTGTTGATGGTACCATACTAATTTCAGGAATTGTGGTGTGTTCTAAGGTGATTTTACCCTGTGAAAAACCTTCTGCTTGGATATCATGAATCATGTTTGAGAGAAAACTATTTTCACATGCTTGTCCCATAGAGTTTTGGAAGGTGCTCCAGAAGCTAAAATGAGAGCATATTTTCAGTAAATTCACATTATATTTCTCAGTCATGTGAGAATGAAGTCTGACATTCTCAGTAAAACATGTACATCCAACAAGGGCAGAGACTGTCAGTTGATTCCTTTGTGTTCTACTGCAGCTTCCCAGAGTGTTCTAAAGAACAACTAGAGTGCTAACAGCCTTACTTATGACAAAAGTATGGCACACCTGAAGCCATCTTGATTGGAATCAACTGGTAACACTTAAAACATTTAATTTAAAAAGGAACAAAATGATGGGGTTCATTTTGTCATAGAAATTATGGTTAGTGCTGTAGAAAGAAAAATTAGGACATGTTTCAAGTGTGATCTCAAATATCTTCCTGTTATATTTCAACAGGAGCAGCCTGCCAGTTGATGCCTTTGTGTTCTACTGCAGCTTCCCAGAGTATTCTAAAGAACAACTAGAGCGCTAACAGCCTTACTTATGACAAAAGTATGGCACACCTGAAGCCATCTTGATTGGAATACACCGGTAACACTTAAAACATTTAATTTAAAAAGGAACAAAATGAGGGGGTTCTTTTTGAAATAGAAATGATGGTTAGTGCTGCAGAAAGAAAAATTAGGGCATGTTTTAAGTGAGATCTCAAATCCTCTTCTATTTCATTAGAAAATTCTGACATGCAGACTGAAACAATCACTTTCAATACCAGCAGCAGACTTCCAGTTAACCCCTTGACCGCGATCGGAATTCCGCTCGTGTGCTGGACATTCCGATCGCGGGTGGGGTCGTGACGAGCTCAGCTCGTCATGCGCATAGCGCTACCGCGGCAGCATGACGAGCTGAGCTCGTCATGAGCACGGAAGGGGTTAACTCCCTGGTGAGCAGTAGCTTTACTACAGTGATCTAATGAGCAACTAGAGTGCTAACATTCTGAATTTATGGCAAATGTGAGACACATCTGAATGCCTTCTTGATGGAATCAAAGTAAAAAACTGAAAGCATTTCCTACTGAGGAGACTGCAGTAAATGAGGAAATTATGAAACTTCATAACAAAGAAGTCTTCCAAGATGGCCACCAGTGAAAAAAGAGCCCGAATGTAGCACAAATATTACCCAGATGTAGCCCACATATAGCCCAATGACAAAAGTGTGCAAAACACTTTTTATTTTTAGGTTTTTGCAGTTTTATGTAGTGCAGACTGGTCAGGTATTGGAGCGTTGCATCTTAAAACATGACCCCCTACACTACAAAAACACCACTGCACTACCCTAAACCCTAAAACACTACCCCCAGCACGACCCCCTACACTACACAAGCACCACTGCACTATCCTAAACCCTAAAACACTACCCCCAGCATGACCCACTACACTACACAAACACCACTGCACTACCCTAAATCCTAAAACACTCCCCCCAGCACGACTCCCTGCACTACCCAAACACCACTGCACTACCCTAAACCCTAAAACACTACCCCCAGCACGACCCCCTACACTACCCAAACACCACTGCACTAACCTAAATCCTAAAACACTACCCCCAGCACGACCCCCTACACTACCCAAACACCACTGCACTACCCTAAAACATGACCCCTAAACTACACAAACACCACTGCACTACCCTAAACCCTAAAACACTACCCCCAGCACGACCCTCTACACTACACAAGCACCACTGCACTACCCTAAACCCTAAAACACTACCCCAGCACGACCCCCTACACTACACAAACACCACTGCACTACCCTAAACCCTAAAACACTACCCCCAGCACGACCCCCTACACTACCCAAACACCACTGCACTAACCTAAATCCTAAAACACTACCCCCAGCACAACCCCCTACACTACCCAAACACCACTGCACTACCCTAAAACATGACCCCCTAAACTACACAAACACCACTGCACTACCCTAAACCCTAAACCACTACCCCCAGCACGACCCCCTACACAAGCACCACTGCACTACCCTAAACCCTAAAACACTACCCCCAGCACGACCCCCTACACTGCCCGAACACCACTGCACTGCCCTAAACCCTGAAACACCAGCCCCTGCACGACCCCCTACACTGTCCGAACACTACTGCACTGCCCTAAACCCTGAAACACCATCCCCAGCACGACCCCTACACTGCACGAACACAACTGCACTGCCCTAAACCCTGAAACACTACCCCCAGCAAGACCCCCTACACTGCCCGAACACCACTGCACTGCCCTAAACCCTGAAACATCACCCCCAGCAAGACCCCCTACACTGCCCGAACACAACTGCCCTAAACCCTGAAACACCACCCCCAGCAAGACCCCCTACACTGCCCGAACACCACTGCACTGCCCTAAACCCTGAAACACCAGCCCCAGCACAACCCCTACACTGCCCGAACACCACTGCACTGCCCTACACCCTGAAACACCACCCCCTGCACGACCCCCTACACTGCCCAAACACCACTGCACTGCCCTAAACCCTGAAACACCACCCCCTGCACGACCCCCTACACTGCCCAAACACCACTGCACTGCCCTAAACCCTGAAACACCACCCCCAGCACGACCCCCTACACTGCCCGAACACCACTGCACTGCCCTAAACCCTGAAACACCACCCCCTGCACGACCCCCTACACTGCCCGAACACTACTGCACTGCCCTAAACCCTGAAAACCACCCCCAGCACGACCCCCTACACTGCACGAACACCACTGCACTGCCCTAAACCCTGAAACACTATCCCCAGCAAGACCCCCTACACTGCCCGAACACCACTGCACTGCCCTAAACCCTGAAACATCACCCCCAGCAAGACCCCCTACACTGCCCGAACACCACTGCCCTAAACCCTGAAACACCACCCCCAGCAAGACCCCTACACTGCCCGAACACCACTGCACTGCCCTAAACCCTGAAACACCAGCCCCAGCACGACCCCCTACACTGCCCGAACACCACTGCACTGCCCTAAACCCTGAAACACCAGCCCCAGCACGACCCCCTACACTGCCCGAACACCACTGCACTGCCCTAAACCCTGAAACACCACCCCCAGCACGACCCCCTTTACTGCTCGAACACCACTGCACTGCCCCAAACCCTGAAACACCACCCCCAGCACGACCCCCTACACTGCCCGAACACCACTGCCCTAAACCCTGAAACACCACCCCTGCACGACCCCTTACTGCCCGAACACCACTGCACTGCCCTAAACCCTGAAACACCACCCCCTGCATGACCCCCTACACTTCCCGAACACCACTGCACTGCCCTAAACCCTGAAACACCACCCCCAGCACGACCCCTACACTGCCCGAACACCACTGCACTGCCCTCAAGCCTAAAACACCACCCCCAGCACGACCCCTACACTGCCCGAACACCACTGCACTGCCCTAAACCCTAGAACACTACCCCCAGCATGACCCCCTACACTACCCAACACCACTGCACTACCCTAAACCCTAAAATACTCCCCCAGCATGACCCCCTACACTACCCGAACACGACTGCACTGCCCTAAACCCTCAAACACTCCCCCAGCACGACCCCCTACACTACCCGAACACCACTGCACTGCCCTAAACCCTAAAACACTCCCCCAGCACGACCCCCTACACTACCCAAACACCACTGCACTGCCCTAAACCCTAAAACACTCCCCCAGCACGACCCTCTACACTACCCAAACACCACTGCACTGCCCTAAACCCTAAAACACTATCCCTCGCATGACCCCCTACACTACCCAAACACCAATGCACTACCCTAATCCCTAAAACACTACCCCCCGCACAACCCCCTACACTACCCAAAGACCACTGCATTACCCTAAACCCTAAAACACTACCCCCGCACGACTCCCTACACTACCCAAAGACCACTGCACTACCCTAAACCATGACCTCCTACACTACACAAATACCACTGCACTACCCTAAACCCTAAAACACTACCCCCTACACTACACAAACACCACTGCACTACCCTAAACACTAAAAAACTACCCCCAGCACGAACCCCTACACTACCCAAACACCACTGCACTACCCTAAACCCTAAAACACTACCCCCAGGAGTACCCCCTACACTACCCAAACACCACTGCACTACCCTAAACCCTAAAACACTACCCCCAGCAGTACCCCCTACACTACCCAAACACCATTGCACTACCCTAAACCCTAAAACACTACCCCCAGCAGTACCCCCTACACTACCCAAACACCACTGCACTACCCTAAACCACTATCCCCAGCACGACCCCCTACACTACCCAAACACCACTGCACTACCCTAAATCCTAAAACACTACCCCAGCACGACCCTTTACACTACCCAAACACCACTGCACTACCCTAAACCCTAAAACTCTCCCCCAGCACGACTCCCTACACTACCCAAACACCACTGCACTACCCTAAACCCTAAATCTACCCCCAGCATGACCCCCTACACTACACAAACACCACTGCACTACCCTAAACCCTAAAACACTACCCCCAGCACGACCCTCTTCACTACCTAAACACAACTGCACAATTTGTTACAGGCGTTGCAACGCAGGCCTGTGGTGCTTACTGGAAGTACCTGGTGGGCTAGTTGGGCCCCAGGGACCCTCAGGATTCAAGGTGACCTAATCCCCCAACTTAAAACGGGCCTTGGGGCGCGTTTGCACAGTGGTGAAGGGAGGGGGCGGGGCCTCAGGTGACATGTGTGCAAACACACCCTGTGGTGCGTTTTAAGTTGGGGAATTAATTCCCTTTGAATCCTGAGGGACCCTGGTGGCCAACTAGCCCACCAGGTACCTTCAGTAAGCACAACAGAGTTGCGTTGCAGAGAGGTGAAAAAACGTGCGTGGCCTCGGAACGCCTCTCTGCAACTCAGCTCTGTGGTCCTAACTGTAGGTACCTGGGGGGCTAGTTGGGCCCCAGGGACCCTCAGGATTCAAGGGGACTTAATCCCGCAACTTAAAACGTGCCACGGGGCGCGTTTGCACACATGTCACCTCAGGCCCCCCCTCCCTTCACCACTGTGCAAACGCGCCCTGTAGCGCGTTTTTAGAGGTAGTTTTAATCCCCCTGCCCTATTATGTACTAGGGACTTGCAGAGGAGGTCATGCTAATCACAGGGGTACCCCAACGCATAGTGTTTCCTAGTGTATGTAGGTGTTTTCACTGTATTCTAAGTGTCTTTTAGCATAGCACTGGCTCTGGTTAGTCAGAGTCAGTTACCACCAGTACCCGTCTGAAAAAGTTGTGGGCACAGGATGATTTTGCAACAAGGCCTCTTTCTGCTCCTCTGTTGGTTCTTTCTGCACATCTTTTGCTTCTTTCTGTGCGTTTTTCTTCTTTCTTCACATGTCCTACCTCTGTAGGCATAGTTAGAAACTAGCATTTAAAAAACCTTTGAAATTCACTTAAAAAATCATAGGTTTCAGGCACGTTATAGTTAGAAATTAGCATTTAAAAAACCTTTGAAATTCACTGAAAAAACCATAGGTTTCAGACACGTTATAGTTAGAAATTAGCATTTAAAAAACCTTTGAAATTCACTGAAAAAACCATAGGTTTTAGGGACAGTTATAGTTAGTTGGACATTTCACTCGTACAAAACCATAGAAATTCCCCCGTTATAGTTAGTTCAGCTAACTATAACTCGCGCCCCGCAATGCACTGCTGATGACGTCACATATTACATCACTCATGACATGGTCAGTGACATCACTGATGACATCATCCATGTGATAATTTCATGCATCTTCTCACACCCTAATATAACTTTTGATACACCCACTCTAAATTACAGACTGCCATTCTCAAAACCATAGACACTCCAACACCAAAAACTACATACCCACTCACTGATTCTTAGGTCTACACACACATCCACTCACTCACCCGTACAGTCACTCATACTTACAGTCACTCAGTACAGGACTATCATATGCACTCATACACCTATATAAACACTCACACACCGCCACTCATCCATAGAGGTACTCACACACCTAGTCAGTCATGCAAAAAATTAATCACACACCCATTTACTCACCTATACAGTTATACACACACCAGCTCACTTACTCATACAAATACTAGCACATTCTTACGCTCTTATACAATAACTGATACAAGCACAAACGCATCCATACAGCCACTCTCACAATCACACACTCTCACTTATAGCCATTTAAATACTCTAACACACATATATACTGCCTTTTACATATGTAGTTACTCGCACATGTACCACTGAGATATGCATTCACTCACTAACACACCCATACACACACTCACCCACCCAAGCAGTCCATCACAGATGCACTCTTGAAATCATGCACCCAGTGAATCACCCACTCACACATCTATGTACAGAGTCACACACACCCCACCCACACAAACACTCAGGCAGCCATACAGATACTCAGAGAACCAATCAATAACCCATATAGACATTCATGTAGCTATTCGCAAATCCATGCATCCACTTACACACCAACAAACAGACGGATACAGACATTCACACAGTTTAGTCACTAACCCATGCATTCAGTAAGATACGTTTAATCACTCACTTGTAGAGTCAGTCACTCACGTACTAAATCATCCATTCAGACACTTATACACCCACTCATTCTTCAATACGCCTTTCCCTATATATATTAAACATATTTAAACTTTACAGAAACACAGAGTCACTGGATGATGTCATCAGTGATGTCATTTGAGATGTCATCAGTGATGTCATCAGTGATGTCACTGACCATGTCATGAGTGATGTAATATGTGACGTCATCAGCAGTGCATTGCGGGGCACGAGTTATAGTTAGCTGAACTAACTATAACGGGGAATTTCTATGGTTTTGTACGAGTGAAATGTCCAACTAACTATAACTGTCCCTAAAACCTATGGTTTTTTCAGTGAATATATATATATATACACACACATATATATATATATACATATATATATATCCCCCGCTCCACTTCGAAAAGTACGGACCAGCACTCACGTTGGTTTTAATCCATGTTAGGATAACAGGTATAAACATTAACTTAAAGTGTCATTTTGAGTTAAAAACCACGAGAGACCGGTATTATTATAATATCGGTAGACAGGTCTGAGACCGACCCATAATGTATAATGAACTGCCAAATGCGATTATCAACTTTTGACAATATGCAGTGGTGTAATACAATAACAAGATACACAATGAATTAATGAAATATCTTATACCACTTCTTGCGGAAATTGCACATTTTAAGATGGTGCTTTGAATGACATTAACGCAATTGTCCTACTTTGATTTTGATGAAAGGAATCGAGTATATGTATGTTTTGAAAAACGGCGCCCGTCGACACTGACGAAGGCTTATGCTGAAACACGTCTGTTTGTTTTGAATTTTATGCGCGCAATAAATCCTATATATATATATATGAGTTGCCCCTAGGCGAGACGCACCCACAGGCAGGCAAATAAAGATCAGGGAAGGTCTTCCGGTAAACCCCACCTCAGCCATTCCTGACGCGTTTCGGGCCTGACGCCCTTCCTCATAGGTAGACTGCGACACAGATGACCAACACACAAAGTTCCCAGTATTTTTCCTCTTTATTTGCAATCTCGCTCAGGTGAGTAATTAGCAAAGCATTCTGGGACTGGAAGTCCATGTTATTCCACCCAAGTGGGCTGCTGTCATCCCGCAGTGGCAGAGTTTTTTCCATAATTGGATTCACCTTTAAGTCCCCTTCCCCAGTGCTCACAACCGACTCCTGCTCCGCATCCCGCTGTCTCGATAAACAGCAGCGAATCCACTCAGTTACGCAGCGGTGCGCCTCACGACCTGGCATGGCCGTATTAATGAGATGAAGACAGTTGCCCCTAGGCGAGACGCACCCACAGGCAGGCAAATAAAGATCAGGGAAGGTCTTCCGGTAAACCCCACCTCAGGCATTCCCGATGCGTTTCGGGCCTGACGCCCTTCCTCATAGGTAGACTGCGACACAGATGACCAACACACAAAGCTCCCAGTATTTTTCCTGTTTATTTGCAATCTCGCTCAGGTGAGTAATTAGCAAAGCATTCTGGGACTGGAAGTCCATGTTATTCCATCCAAGTGGGCTGCTGTCATCCCGCAGTGGCAAAGTTTTTTCCATTATTGGATTCACCTTTAAGTCCCCTTCCCCAGTGCTCACAATCGCCTCCTGCTCCGCATCCCGCTGTCTCGATAAACAGCAGCGGATCTGCTCAGTTACGCGGCGGTGCGCCTCACGACCTGGCATGGCCATATTAATGAGAAGAAGAGAGTTGCCCCTAGGCGAGACGCACCCACAGGCAGGCAAATAAAGATCAGGGAAGGTCTTCCGGTAAAGCCCACCTCAGCCATTCCTGACGTGTTTCGGGCCTGACATCCTTCCTCATAGGTAGACTATGACACAGATGACCAACACACAAAGCTCCCAGTATTTTCCCTCTTTATTTGCAATCTCACTCAGGTGAGTAATTAGCAAAGCATTCTGGAACTGGAAGTCCATGTTATTCCACCCAAGTGGGCTGCTGTCATCCCGCAGTGACAACGTTTTTTCCATAATTGGATTCACCTTTAAGTCCCCTTCCCCAGTGCTCACAATCGCCTCCTGCTCCGCATCCCGCTGTCTCGATAAACAGCAGCGGATCAGCTCAGTTACGCGGCGGTGCGCCACACGACCTGGCATGGCCGTATTAATGAGAAGAAGAGAGTTGCCCCTAGGTGAGACGCACCCACAGGCAGGCAAATAAAGATCAGGGAAGGTCTTCCGGTAAACCCCACCTCAGCCATTCCTGGCATGTTTCGTGCCTGACGCCCTTCCTCATAGGTAGACTGCGACACAGATCACCAACACACAAAGCTCCCAGTATTTTCCCTCTTTATTTGCAATCTCGCTCAGGTGAGTAATTAGCAAAGCATTCTGGGACTGTTCTCTATGCCTACGTCTTAGCTGTCCATGGAGGTGAAGGCTATCTTGTGGAGTCAGTGAGGTGTGTGTTTTATCGCCACTTTGTCTTTGTTTTCCATGCCTTCGTGAGCTACTTACCACCATTGGGTGCAGCCAATGTGTGTTTCAATCCTTTTTTCCATTTTTTAAAAGCCATTTTCAAGAAACATTGATAGAAGAGGCCATTCCCTGATATATTGATTTCTGCTTGTGGATGATTGTAGTACAGTGTTGGTGTTTTTTATTCATTTATTTTATTTTTGCCTGCTCCCTTGTCTTCTATTGGATCCACATTGACCAGAGTGGAGGGACACCAGCAATTATTTAATGCATTTATTTGATTTCTGACTGCTTTCCCCTGACTCCCATAGAGTCCCCATGGGATCTGGAGGGTCACCAGCAATTATTTAAAGTATTATTTATATGATTTTTGCCCTACATTTCCATGCCTCCAGATAGAGTACACATGGGCTCCACAGGGGCAACAGCAATCATTTAATGTTTTTTTTTTTTTTAAATGAAAGGCACACTTTTGATTCAATTAAAACAAAACTCAGAGCGATGAACGTGCAATATATTCTTTTATTTCCTGCCAAACTCAAATTCATCTTTGAGGAAAAGACAATCTTTTTCCAGACCCTGGAAGAGGCTGGACATGAATAGAAGAACAATCTCTTCTGCGAACTGGCAGACCAGATTGGGATTGGAGCATTAGTGATTCACAGCTACGGGCAAGACCTAAGTCACAAAGGACAGAAAGAAAGCACCTTGAGATCCAGGCAAGTGTTAAGCAGAATAAATCCTCTCTTCTGCCTGGGTGGGCCCCCTTGAATCATGGATCACCCTCAGACATAGAAAAAGGCACACACACAAGCGTAAGGAGGAAAACACATGTGAATTGCAGGGAGGTTTTCAACACAGACCTTTCCGATAATAACCAATCCTCAGACTCAGATCAGGAACACCCACTATTGACTTCAATTATCAACATGGAAACTGGCATGCTGACACACACACCCCTGGAACTCCAAATGGGCACACAGCAAGATGGGAGAACTGTTTGACTGATAACGCGGACCTGGCGGAGCCCCTGTGGAGGAGGCGGAGAAGGACAGCTCCTTTGGGGTGTAGGAAGCCACAAAGAATAGCCGCTGCTAACCTTATTCAGTTGACTGTTTGTTTGTTTTTCTTCCCTAAAGGTTACAATTAAAGTGGGGAATTTCTGGAGTTTTGGGGGGGAGATGGTTTAGAAATCGGGAAAGGGTGGGCAACAGACCTCTCTAACCTACCCGCGACACAGTTGTCATATTGACGAGTAGAAGTATGTGCATGGGGGAGGGGGAGAGTAGGGGGGAGGGAGAGGGGGTAGAGACCAAGTGTTGGGGAAGGGGGGCAAGTTATTTGTATGTGTGGAGAAATATTGACAGACACATCGACACAGAGACCGACAGGACTACATCACGAGACCAGAAATCATTGTACCATCTAAATGAGTGGAGCTGCTGCAGCTGACCAAGGCAGATATTCCATACTATCATGGAACGTTAATGGGCTAGGGAGCAAAATTAAACTAGGCCTAGTTGCCACCTATCTTAAAAGCTTGACGCCAGTTGTAATCTTCTTAAAAGAAACATGCCTGAGGGGCACACACTGTGGATGTTTGGGAAGGAGCACCTGCAAAACACTGGCACACGCAGGATTTATGACAGGTTTCCAAGGGAAGCAATTTGATTAGAAAAACACCACCATTTGGGGTAGCATGAACGTGGGTAGCCCCTAATGGGACCTACATAGTGGTTAAAGGAACATGGGGTCGACGAGACGTAACCCTGATCAGTGTTTATGCTCCCACACGCCTACAGACACAAAAGATGGACATTGTGGCAAGGATACTACTAAATGTAGGTTTCCACACTCACATAGTAAGGAGAGATTTTAAGGATGTGGTAGACCCTGCATTGGGCCATACAAACCCTGGCATGTTTCCCTGAGGGGAAACCACACTGAAGAGGTTCATGATGACCTTGGGACTGTCGGACCTGTGGCACCGACGTCATCTGGTGGCCCAAACTTAATCATACTACTCTGATGCACACAAGGTATTCTCTGGGCTCAACTACATTTTTGTCCCAGCAGGGGAGGTGGGGGAGATAGAAAGGGCATATTACCTCACCAGGGATATTTCGGACCACTCCCCATTATGGCTCACACTGGGAAAACACACTCGAAGGTCCAGGGAAGGATGGAAACTCAACGCGTGGGACCTGCGGGATGAAAGAGTGGCCCAAGAAATTAGAGTAGACACGGAGCTATACTTTAAGGAGAACATTGCTTCAGTGTCGTTGATGGTTACACTATGGGAGGCCTACAAGATGGTCCTGAGAGACAGGGCGCAAAATATAATAGCGCATAAGAAACAACAGGGTAGCAGAGACATTGAGGAGATGGAGGTGGGGTTGCTTCTCTGGCTAGAGAGTCAGCCCGGAACAACTACAGACCCCTCCAAGTTACGTACTATTGGAATTCTCCGTAAAGAATATCAGGCACTAGCACAACAAGAGGCCAAGGCTGCAATGCAGGCCAAATACCAGCGGCTTTATGACGCCCGAGACAAAGCAGGGAGATTGTTGGCATAGCTGAGTAGGAAGGAGGCTGAGGCACAGTGGGTGACCGCCATAGTGACCGATAGTGGTACTGTATGTGCGATGGCCAGGAAGATTGCAAATGAGTTCGTCTGATATTCTACAGCCTTTTATAAAGCATGCCCATTGGCGGATACCCACCAAATAGAAACTTACCTTACAGAGGTTGATGTCCCAATTTTGACTATGAATGTCTCCCAGACATTAGAGGAAGATATTACACTAGCAGAGGTACTGACATCTATAGAAGGCCTAAAACCTGAAAAAAAACCTGGCCCCAATGGTATACCAGCAGAACTTTTCAAAAGAATTGCTGGGTCACTTGGCCCTTTCCTACTCAAACTCTTTACAGAGGCCAAAGTCTATGGTACCCTTCCGCATGATCTCAGGAATGCTACGATTGTGGTGATCCACAAGTTGGGTAAATTGAATCCTTGACAGACTGTAGCTCCTATCGTTGACCCTCCCTCTTAAATATCGAGACCAAAATCCTAGCCTCAATCCTTGCCACCAGGCTATTGCAAGTTATAACCACCCTCATCTACCATGACCAGTCAGGCTTTATTCCCAAAAGGTCGATGAGATTCAATCTCCATCGCTTATATAATTGGCTTGAAACAATACACCACAGAGAAGAATCCCATGTGTTGTTGTCCCATGATGCAGAAAAGGCATTCAATGCTGTCCATTGGCCTTTTCTAAGACAAGTCTTGGTGAAATATGGGTTTGGTCCTATTACCGGGCATAGATTGACTTGCTCTATAAAGACTCTATAGCCCGTGTGAGGGTAAATGGTGAACTATCGGCGGAATTCCCTACTGAGAGGGGCACGAGGCAGGGATGTCCCCTATCCCCACTACTATTCGCCCTGGTGCTGGAACCCTTGGCATGTATCATACACACACACCCTGGCCTCACAGGATTCAGGGAACGGGAAGAGGCATTGGGAGGTGAATGGATAGCCCTATATGCTGATGACATTTTATTATATGTCACAAACCTGCGAACGACACTCCCAGAGCTCTTTAGTATATTTGAAATGTGCAGGGCCCACACAGGATATAGGATCAATTGGGATAAATACAGTTTATACCCGGCAGCCAAACTCTTAGACCCGTACCACATTCCTGGGCAAATAAATATAGCTAAAGATGGTTTTTAGATATCTGGGAATATATGTAACTATAAACAAGGATGATAATTTAGAACGTAATATTCGCAGGGTCTTGGCACAGTTCCACGAAGATGTGAAAGATGGAAGTTGCTGCCACTTACACTCTTAGGTAAAGCCGCACTGGACAGGATGATAGAGTTACCTAAACTCTTATATGTGTTGCAGAATACTTATTATAAACTCCCGGTGGAGATCTTTGCCAGAATAGAAGGGATGACCCGGACGTTCCTATGGAATGGTGGCCACCCAAGGGTGGCGTTGCACACCCTACAAAGTAATCAGTATAATGGGGGTATAGCCGTTCCTGACATTAAATCCTACTCACTTGATTGTGATTAATGATTGGGAACATATGCCTGGAGATCACCCCACATACATGTTAGAGTGAATCCAATTCCATTCCCACTCCTATATACACTCCAATATACACTATTTATTTGGTGGAAGAGGGGTGAAAAAATTACTGCCAGCAACCCAGGTGACTTTTGACGCTTGGAAAGATGCAGAAAAATGGATGAGATGGAATGAGCAAGTCACCCGGGAAACACCTCCATTGGTGGGGACACGCCTAAAGGAATTTACAAAGTTGCAAGGTTTTAAGGCCTGGGATATGCTCTGGATTTCTAAATTAGGGGAGATCATGGAGGGAGGTGCTCTTATCCCTTTTAGCTCCCTGCAACAAGACTATCAACTCAACTCAACTTGACACAACACTTTAAATACCTCCAGCTTTCACATGCCTGAAAGACAGAGAGACTTGACACTGATAATGTACAGGAATACGCACCACTTGAAGGGAGGTTACTCACAGGGGAAATCGGAGAGAAGGCTTTGTCATGGACGTATAATACACTAATTAATAATAGAACTGACACCTTAATGAAACTGAGGTCTCGTTGGGAAAATGAACTGGAGAGCCTTGATGACCTGGATTGGGAGGCGGTGTTGATGCACACAAGGGAAGTTTCAATTAAATCACGTCTCCGATTAATCTAATTTAAAATCCTTCATAGGATCTATTACAACAGGGCCCGCTTGCATAGTTTTGGTAGAGCTGACTCTGCTAGTTCCCTTCGATGTGGGGCTGAGAGAGTGTCATATATACATACACTATGGGAGTGCCCCAGCATTCACACATACTAGAATATAATAATAACAGAACTTACTGAAATATTGGCTGTGACAATACCATTGGATCCTAAGTATCTATTGTTGGATATTCCTACAGATATAGATATCCCTACAGCCAAACTCCTGTTCAATAATTTAAGACTTGTGGTGGCAAAGTGAGATGTTGCTAAGCAGTGAGGAGCACCAGAATCCCCTGTATTGCAGGATTGGAAGAGCGGGATGGCACTATATGGCAGCTGAAAAAGTAATGTATAAGGCTAGGGAGTACCCGAGGATGTTTACTACAATTGGGGGCCCTGGTTGTGATATTATGGTATTGTCACAGGAGACGGTGATGTTCAACCCCGACCCATGCAACCCTGAAAACGTATGATGGAATGGATGCTGCTTTGTAACGTTCCGGATACCTATTTTTAGAGTTTTATATAGTGCGAACTAGACCCGAGACATCGGGTATCAGAGCGCTTTACATGGGCGCCAGTTTCGTTACAGAAGGACACATTCATTTTTGGTAGGCACGGGGAGAGTAAGTGATTTGCCCAGATTCACAGGATGTTGAGCGTCATTGCCGAGACTCGAACCCGGTTCCCCAGCTTCAAGGTCGACCGCTCTAGCCGTAAGGCTACATCCTCTCCCCATCCTATCTATTATGTATCACAGGTCATGAATATGTGTTGATGTAGACATGATGTCGTATACATTTACTCGATGTACCTTTGGTTTTATTTGTAGGTATAACATTGGAATGTGTTGAAAACAGAAAATTGCAATAAAATATTTAAGAAAATAGCTTTGCTTTTTATAAAAATTATGAAAAGTTGAAGTGATTTCAAAAGGTGACACTTGTAACACACCTTAATGTGTATTACTGTTCATAAATTAATTAGCTGCCAAATATAAATATATATTACCATTGATATGGTGCGTTAAATTTATACTGCACAGTTTACTTGACTATATAAGTGCAACATTAATGGTGGGGCAGCATGTTTTTTGGGATAGCTAATGGCAAGTCATCATAAATTCCAATGGCCCTTCTCTTATCCTGCTCCCTCCTGAGTCCCAAACTAGACCCTCCACCCCAAATAATAATGTTCTACAAAATACATTTCCTTGACAATGAGGCAAGGAAGTGAAGGGTAAGGTAGGTTATAAACATTACATGGCTTGGGCTAGGTAAAGCATTGGCTATTGACTTGTGTGTCAGACTAAGAATGTACTAGTAGGTTTAGTAGTATGGTTAATGAAAGGTAGAAAATAGAACAGCAATGGAAACCATGTAAGTAGTCACTGGGGCAGAAAATATGGGAAAAATATGGCACATGCCGAGATGAGTTTGCAACTTCTGTGCTGGCTGGGACAGAAAGAAGGGGTAAGTTGTAGGTGAGTGGGTACTGGGCACCAATTTAAGAGAGGATGAGACAGAAACATAGGAGGCTGAAAAATACATAAATAGATTAGTAACTGGACTTGGGGAAAAAAGAATACCTTAACAAATGCAGTAATTGTCATTGAGAAAGGAAAGTGACTTACCACCTGTCGTTGCCACCACTCCTTCCCCCTCCACAGGATGGTGGTCTTCTCCTCTGCCCTGCTCCTCGGGAGCCTGGAGTATTTCCGGAACTAGACAAAAACATAATGCACATATTTAGGTACTTGTAACCATCTGCACAAGTTACAAAAACAATCCCTCACTAATGTAAGGTTATCCTTATCTATCTTCTATCTAAAGAGTATCACCATGAAAGGTTTATTTTACATTTTAAAAACCAAGTAGTCAAACATTCAGGGGCATATTTACTAATTCTTCACGCAATGCAGGGCAGCAAGCAAAATAGCTGTGCTGCTTTGCATGAAACGGAGAGAGCAGAAATGCTCCGTATTTACAAAGATATGAAACCTTTCTGCTCTCTTCTTGCACTAGTGCACTGTTTGCTAACTAGCGCCAACACAGACGCAAGGGTGCCTGCATTGCAGGCAGGATAGATTTTGTGCAAGAAATTACACCTTCCTACACAAAAACAATCCTTGGAGGCATTTTCCTCTTTCGATATGTGTTGCAGAATGCAGCACATGTGAATAGAGGAAATAACGAGGAGAAATAAAGATGTCTCCTTGTTACGCCTCACTGGAGAAGGCCTAGCATTGTGACGCATTCCCAGGTTTGCTAGCTTAGTAAATCTTGGAATGTGCCAAAATCCATGGTTGGATGCATGGGAACGCCCACGCTTCACCCAAGAAATGCCTCCCAAGTGAAAATGTAATGTAACACAGCACAAGCAGGTGCATTGTGTTACATGTCTTTACAAAGCCAAGCAAGGCCATGCAAATCAGGCGTTGCATGGCCTTGTAAATTCCAAGTAAGCCTTTGCACTGCCCTGTGTCACCTAGTATTTACAAGGACAGTTGTGACATCACAAATTAAATCATTTGTGAGCACACAGTTCATGGCAGAGTGGCAAAATATAGTTAACATAGTGTGGGTACCGAGTTGAATACACTGTGCATATAGGTACACGGGTTAAAATAATTGTAAGGTTTTGGGTCAATTATAAATTAAAGGTATAAGTATAAGTTTAGAAATGTAATGTTTGTGTATTTTGACTTTTGTTTGTAGCTAAAGAATAAATAAACTTATATTAATTTAAAGGTGGTGCAGAAATTATAAATTTAATGTATAACTATAACTAAACTATGTCTAATGTTGGTGTATTTTAAGTTTGGTTTGTATAGAAAGAAGAATAAATAAAGTTTTCCTAGTTTTTGTTTTCTTCATTGAAAAAAATATATATATAATACACAATTTCAATGTATATGTAATGTATGTTATGATATGTAAGAAATATATATATACAAGTAATAAATACATATATATGCATAATACATATACCGATATACATGCACAACTCCAGATCGATCTCCCTGCTACCGTTCCCGCCCAAGGTCTTGGACCAAATCATCAACAGACGCCTCACCGAATACCAAAATGACAACCTCCACAACACTACTCGGTCTGGATTCAGACCCAACCATAGCACACAAACTACCCTCATCAGCACTACAGATGACATCCACAGGACTCTAGTTGACGGAGACACAGCGGCCCTCATCCTCCTTGACCTTTCCACTGCATTTGACATGGTCTCCCACCCCATTCTCATCCAACAACTACATAACATCAGATTCCAAGGACATGCACTCTGATGGATCTGCACCTTCCTGACTGGAAGGACCCCTGACAGTCAGCTTGGCACTGTACACTTCGGATGCCCGTGACCTCATCTGTGGAGTTCCGCAAGAATCCTCCGTGACTACTGCCCTCTTCAAGGCATACATGATCCATTTTGCCAGCATCATTCGCTCTCATGACTTCAACGTCCTCCCCTACCCCGATGACACACAATTCATTCTCTCCCTCACGGACAAGACGCCCAGTAGTAGGATCAAGTTCAATGCCTGCATGACTGAAATCGCCCACTGGATGAAGACCAACTGTCTAAAGCAGAACACCAACAAGAATGAAAACATGATCTTTGGGAGGAGCACTTCACCATGGTACTAAACCTGGTGGACAACACAGCTGGGACTGACACCCACTCCAAGCAAACAGCAAACTCAACATGACCGTCCAAGTCACCGCAGTCACTGCCCCAAGCTTCCATACCCTGAATTTGCTGAGGAATATTTTCAAATGGCTCCAAATCAGTACCAGGAAAACTGTCAAACATGCCATGGTCAAAAGCAAGCTAGACTATGGGAATATTTTATATGATGGGATCAACAAAATCTCACTGGAAGGCTGCAGACCATTCAGAATCGCTCTCAACCTCCCACGCCACACTCACATCACACCATATTTAAGGGACCTCTACTGGCTCCCCGTACTAAAACGAGCACAATTCAAACTCCTCACCCACCCTTTCAAGGCACTACAACACTGGCCCAGCATACCTCAATAATCGCATCTGCTTTCATAAACCTTCCAGACACCTCCGCTCGTCCTGACTCCTACTTGCCCACATCCCATGCATATTGAAACCAGATCCAGCAGTCGAGACTTCTCCAACATCAGTTCTAAAGCATGGAACAAGCTGCCCTTACACATAAGAAGCTCCTCTTCACTTCTTGAATTCCACAAGAAACTGAAGACCTAGCTTTTCGAGTAGTCCCAGTAAGTCCTAGGATTGTCTAGATGCTCACCTGCTCAGCACCAGGATACCCTCCAGGGTGATAGTGTGCACTACATAATAACACTGATAAAATAATGAATACATTTATTTTTTAAATACATTAATAGATTATCAACAATGATAACTTATTTATTAATGTATTTTATAGCATAACATACATAAACACAATTTTATATACACATATTTGATTGTATATAATGCATATATGTATGCATATTATAAATAAACTCATTCATATTTAAATGTAAAATATATTGTATATATAATATTTATTGTGAATATGCACATTGATTATATATAAAATATATTTACATACATTATAAAATAAACAATTATATTTATATAATGTATATAATTATTTTTCTATGTATATCTATATATATAATATACATCACGTAAACTTATCGGTGATGTAATGCTGCTTGAAAAGTGATACATATATTATTAAAATTAATTTTACAACACATTACTCACCTATCCCCACGACTTCCACGCTGAGCAATCTCGCTCCCGGTTGAGGATATCAGCCCAGCGGTGTGTCACTTGCTCCTAGGTGCGGTAGACCCCGTGTAGCGGCGCATGTAACACTGGGATTCTCCCCTACTGCAGCTGTCGCTCCACCAGGACATAGCCCTTGCTGTCACTTCTTATCTCTCCCATCAATTGATGCCCAAGAATGGACAGTCAATGAAAATCAGATTTGAATTCTCTGTACAGGGACCTTGCCGGACAGCCGCTCGCCTTATTTAAAGCAGAGGCTGTGATAGCAAATCCACAAGCAAGGATTTAAGTGGCCGGTGCAGTTCTGAAAAGCAGGTGCTGAGACAGGTCCCCAGCGGGCTCTTAATTTTTGCCCTCACCATCAGGGTGGAAAAAAAAATCTTTAACTCTGCAGCAGCACCACCCTTCACTGCCTGTGATGCAACTGCAAAGAGACTCTTTATAGTTCTTTCACAGACCCATCATTTTAGAATGGAAGCATTTTCAATATTATATACAACAAAGCCATAGTTGTTGCTTATTTATCTTATGCAACTAAAAAAATTAACAAAGCCAATAGTCCTGACCTGTTGTAGGTATAATGTTACTTGTTGTAGTATATATTTGGATGCAATGAAAGAAACAGCAAAATACCAGTCGGGCGGCACACTATGCTAAGGACAGGGTTTTAGCTTAGGTGTTTTAAGCCACGCCCATAATTACATAGGCCACACCCATTTGAGGGATACTCAGGGGCAGATTTACGAGAAAGTGACTCAGTGCATTCCGCAAGCCATTTGGCTGTGCCGCACTGAGTCACTTTCAGAGCACAGGAATGCGACATATTTACAATGATATGTCGTATTCCTGTGCTCTCCCCTGTGCTGGCGCACAAACAGCTGCCATGCGCCGGCGCAGGCACCCTTGCACCATGGGGCAAGGATACCTACGTCATGGGGAGATTGTTTTCGTGCAGGAAGGGCACCTTCTTGCACGAAAACAATCACTACAGGCATTTTCCTCTTTCAATGCGTGCTGTAGAATGCAGCACGCGTTGAAAGAGGAAAAAACGTGGAGAAATGAAAAAATTTCTCCTTGTTGCGCCACCCTACGTCTCCCCTAGGGTGGCGTAGCATTCACACGCATTTCCAGATTTACAACTCCTCGTAAATCTGGAAATGTGTCTGGTACCATGGGTGTTGCGTGGGAACACCCACAGCAACACCCATGGAACGCCCCTTTCACGCAAAGTGCTGCGTGCAAAGGGGCCATAGTTACAAGGACAGGAAAAGCCACGCAGGGTGGCTTTTCCTGTCCTTGTCAATATGGAGCAGTGGAATACGCCACCAGTACGTCACAAAAAGTGATGGACTGGTGGCGCACGGGGCTTGTAAATCTGCCCCTCAGTTTTTTCATCTCACTTAAAGCCCTGTCCACAACGAATTAGAAGTCCTTCAGATTTTGCAAGTGTAAAATTTAATTGAATTTAAAGTCCCCCACACCAGCACAGGCTATAGTGGAACGCGGGTCGGTTAGCAACAGGAATGGAGTGGAGAAAAACACATCATGTAATGTCTCATGACCAGGCTCTGAAAATGTCTCTGCCAAAGGTTAAAGGCCGTGCCCTGAATGTAATGTGTCTTACGTTATCGCTTTACCGGTTCCACCTCCACCCTAACAACGGCCCTCAGAAGATGTAAATTTTTTATATAATTTTATATCTACTATCTTCAATGAGAATTTCATTTGATTCTGTCTTCAGCTGACGTAATTCGGGGGAAACCATCTACCCTTCCTCAAGAGTGTATATTAGTTCTTAACAGAAGCCATTACCTGTAAACGTTAAAACACACACCAACATAAAAATTCATATGCGCCTTCTCCCCAGGATTGGATCAGTCTCTCATGGAAAGTAAATATTCCTTATTCCTTTTTTATTTCCTTTGTAATTTAATTTAGCACAGACTATCAGAGCGCTTTACAACAAAACCAAAAACACACCAGTGATAGTATAGGTAACACAAGATACAAGGTGGGAGGAATAGAAAGCAGGCAAAACGATGACGTCTATAGAGTGGAGTTCATCAGCAGTTTGTGTAGGGAGAAGTAGAGATGCATCTTTCGCGAGCAGCAGGAGTTAACCCAAGTGCCATTTGAAGAGAAGAGCTTCGGGATGTTTTTTAAAGTTGTCATGACGTGTCAGGCGTAGGGTTAGAGGTGTGGGGGGGTGGGGTTGTGTTGCAAATGTTTGTGGCGCTTCCAGCGAAGGATTATTTTATGCAATGCTCCTGATTAAACGTGATGGTGGAGGTGTTCAAAGACAAGGGATTGAGGGGGATATTCACAAGAACGTGCGCTAAACATCTCCAAAAAATGTTAACGCAACTTTACACATCGCAGTCTATCGTGGGAAACTAACCCCGTGTTAAAGTGGAATTCACAACACGGCGGTACCATGCGATAGTCTCCTGATAACGCGGACAATGTCCGCGATACAACAACCGCGACGGTGATAAAAACCCAAACCCCAACGCAAAAAAACATGCGATGGGCCAAACCGCGATGAGGAAATCAGCGATAAGCAGCGCCAGGCCTGCAATACACACACGGCAGGCGGGAAAATCACTACAAAAGTAGAAAAAACACACAAACACAAAATAACCAACACCGAAGCACCATGGAGGGAGCGGAGCAGGCGCAGAGGACGAGCGGAACCCCACAAGCACCCCGGACGACCAGCCTGGGACCTGGGGGACAGGGAAGGGCAAGGACAAGAAGAAGAGGAAGAGGCGGTTTGGTCCGCAGGAGAATAGGATCCTGGTCACGGAGGTGATGGAACACCATCAAGAACTGTTCGTCACCTCCAACGTGTCATTGGGTACCAAAAATGGAATATGGCGGTCCATCGTGGACAAGGTGAATGCCGTCGGAGAGCACAAGAGGTCAATGGACGAGGTCAAGAGGCGATGGATTGACCTCAAGCGCAAAACCAAGGAGAAACTCGCAGGCAACCAGAAGGCAGCAATGCAGACTGGAGGTGGGAACCCAACGCCACAGCTGGAGCTGGATGACATGGAGGAGCTGGTGTCGACAGTCATCAGTGTGCAGGAGTTGGGGGAGCGGACACTGCTCGACACGACACGACACGACACGACACAACACAACAGCAACAGGGTGAGTAACCACCAGGTATTGGGGGGACGGGGGGAGATGGCCACAATGGCACACATGCACAATCAAGCAGAGCACAGTGCCCACCCACAATGACCCTGGATCATGGCCCTGATCTACAGACTGACACAATGTACATTGCCATGCTGTCTGAATGTAAACATGTACCATGCGGCTACATAAATGTGGACACATTGTAATACAGCATCTCCCCTTCACATTGCAGGGGCACCGTCAACACCTCCTGCAGAGCAGTCCCAGCCACTCTTCACTGATGACGAGGAGGACACCACCAGCATCGACACCCAAGCCCTCCAAGACATCATTGACATCATCCGCAACTCACCTCCAGGATCAGGGCAGCCCAGCTGCATCCAGGAGACCCCACCCACTCCACAAACCACCCAGCAAGAGGCACCCACAACCCCGGCTGTCTCCCAAGACCCCCCCCGAACAACACATGGCCTTCCAACGCCGTGTGTTGGCGGGCCAGAGGGAGATGGCTGAGCAGGTGCGGGTGGGGTTCGACCTCATGGCTACCAAACTTGACGCCATCCATGGGTGTCTAAGTCCCATCAGGGACCACCTCCAGTCCCTAACGGATACCCACAGGCCACTCCATGGTCTCCAACGAGCCCTGGCTGACATCGCTGGAGTCATGACTCGGAGACAAAAACACTCAGAGTGGCTCCAGTGATCTCAGCCGTGAGCTGGCACACATGCGGAGGCTCATGGAGGACATGGTGCGGATGGAGGCGGAAAGGATGGCAGCCACCGCTGCACATCAGCAAAATGTAGCTGGGATCTACCATGCCCTGCATATCCTCATCATGGCATTGCTGCCACAAGGAGTGGTGCAGATGAATGCTGCTGCTCCTACACCATCCACATCTCCGCCCCCTGGTGTGTCAGTGCCTCACAGTGCGGCAGGCATTTCCACTCTGGCACCTGATGTGTCACTGCCACACAGTGCCGCAGCCGGAACTGCACCACCCACAGGTGGGGCAGAGCACACATCCGAGGACGTGGATGGGATTGAGATCAGAAGGAGGCACTAGCATTCATGTCCGCCACCTGTCCTGTTGCTGCTTGGTGCCGCACATGGCCCCATGACCTTCCACTGACCCCGATACACTCTGTTGCACTCACCTTGGACCGCGACATGGACTGCCATATCCTGTTTGGTGACAAATGACACGGCGACCAGACTGCGGACTGTACCCTTCCTCTTCCGCTGTACTTGTCATTCCCCGATGGACTCTGGCTGGCCCTCCACGGGCCCATATTGTGAAGTGGGGTTGGCATGGCCCTGTACTGCTCCAGCTGCAAAACTCCACTGGATGTGCATTAAACATTCAGAAACGCACTGCTGTGTCATGTCTTTCATCATTCATGTATGAATGTGTGGATGAATGTAGGGTCAGTGATTCCCCCTAACGTCAATGATGCTCATCTAGTGGGATTCCAGTCACAGTGTGCTACATTGCCGATTGCTTTCCGGGTGCCGTAGACACTACAACAGGGACACACGCATTAGTCACTTCCTTGTCCGGACATGGACTGAACCACGCCCAGACCCCCAGAGTCATTGTTGCAAGCCCTGCGCTGGTCCGACGTACGCAAGGCCAGACCACTCCACTTACGCTCCGAGGGGGGGCCACATAGCTACATGTCGCAGGTTTACACGCTAGTGGTCTGCAGGTCACTGGTCTAGTTGTCAGCATGTCACGGCCACTCCCTGAGGGCAGGTTTGCACACACCACACCCATCCGGCACATGCGTCACAGGCCATGTGACCCCGCCAATATAAGGGGCCGACAACGTCACATTCCCCACTGCCGGTGGTGACTGGATGACGGACGTTTCACGATTCTCAATCATAAAGGGCCCATGAGTTGTTGCGCACAGGGTTAGTGGCACCCGAAGCCATGCGGCCGTCACAGGCCTACCACCACGTGGCGCTGACTGGGGTTGCACAGGGTCAGTGGCACCGAAATTGCTGAGCGGGTGTGCAGCCTGCAATGATGACGTGTGCACTGATGTGGTCTCTGCCATTGATGCCTCAGGACTCAGCGTCATGTGTGGGACCTGCTGGTCCGCGGTGCGGGTCCGCATGATGTGGAGCATGCCATGGTGGCGGGACCGGGGCCTGGAGCTTGCACGGGCATGTGGTGTGCCCACTGGTGGACACACCGTTGGCGGCAGGTGAGCAGTGGGGCCTGGGTGCGCAAGTGGGGACAGCCAGCACTGGCCAGCGGGAGGGGGTAGGGTGCGGCTGCATGTGTGCGCAGGACGAACAGACGTTGTTGCCGTGTGCAGTGAGATGGAATCTGCCATGATTGACTCTGGCCTCGATTACAGATTGCAGACCTGGTGGCTTGCAGTGTATCCCGGCACGTGGTTGGAGACACACCGGTGGCAGCAGGTGAGCAGTGGTGCCTGGGTGCGCGGGGGCGGCAGTGTCCCTCCCTCTCCCTCTCTCTCTCTCTCCCTTCCTTTGCTTCTCTCTCTCTCTCTCTCCCTTTCTTTCCTTCTCTCTCTCTCTCTCCCTTCCTTTCCTTCTCTCTCTCTCTCCCTTCCTTTCCTTCTCTCTCTCTCTCTCTCCCTTCCTTTCCTTCTCTCTCTTTCTCTCTCTGCCTTTCTTTCCTTCTCTGTTTCTCTGTGTCTCGCTCCTTTGATGTGCGCATGACACACGTTCTGATTTGGTGCTTTTTTTTCCAGGCTGTGACATCAAGGTTGTCCCGGACGGACTCGACAGGAGTCTTCCGCATTGGTGTTTTGTGTTGTATTTCAATAAAGTTTTTGGTTGTTACTTCAATGATGAGTGACTGTTTCTCGTTCTTCTGACCACACGTGTGTTTCTTTTTGTCTTTGTGCGACATCATGTGCTTTTTGTGGCTCTTGTGTCGTGCACGGTATGTGTTTGTCCGGGGGGGCCTGGGAGTGGTGGCGGTGGGTGTTGTGGCCCTCATGGGTCTCCGAGCTGCATGATCATTGTCTCCATGGCATCTGTGGGTCTTCAGATGTGGCTCTTGGCTGGGCTCCCTTTCATGCTGCAGGTAGTCGTCCTGCTTAACACCAGCTAAAGGCAGGTGTTAATTCCCTGCTGCTACCGCGGCTTATCGCCTGTTTTGGTTCGCATCGCAGATCTGGCAGTTCGTTGTGAAAGTGGTGTAGTGGTGTTTTCGTGTGTTTTTGCACGGGAACGCCTACTCTGCATCTCATTAGGGTTAGTTGGTGGTGTCACCCGTGGGGGTAAAATTTGCGGCAGTTATCGCGGGAATACTGGCGATGTCTGCAGTTTGCACCCGCTTGTGAATGGGGCGTTAAATCTATCTCCACTTTAGATGCGTTAAGGTGGCGATAACGCGGCGATAAGTCCTTGTGAATATGCCCTTGAGTGTTTATTGAGCCCTGCTTGGCGTCTGAAATGTTCAGTTTTCTGTTAGCCCGCCAGTGTGGGGAGGAATTCCATCCAGTTTTGAATCGATGGGTTAGCTTTCTTTGGAGATAGAAGAAGAAATTCTGTTTTTGCTGGGTGCTTGGTGGTATATTCCGCATTCTTAACTGAATTCTGTCACACATATTTTGGTGTTCCAGCCTCCATATAAGTTAAAAACACATTTTAGCTCACCTTTCATGTGATCAAGTGAGTTAACTACTCACTGTCTCCCAATCATCACAGTCTTATTTGTGTTATAACGTTCTCAATAAAGTTTACGATATCAAGTTCTCAGACTCTTCTGATGGTAGTGATCATATAAGTTCAGTTTATGAAAAGTTGTCATGATAACTCATAATTCAATATAATCCTTGATAATCCTCTTATAAATAGCAGTTCAATTTCACTGAATCATTGATCACCCAATCTACTCCCGGCATTTAGTGCTAGTTTCTTAGTGTAAAATGCACCCTAGAGTCCAAAATGGACACAAGGATGCATTTTGCGGTGAGGAAATAGCACTAAATGCAACAGAACATCAACAGTAGCACGAGCAGTCGCATGCACTTGCTACCTGCTCTCACAGTAGTTTTTTCCCCCCCGAAATTCTCTTTTTTACGCGAGCAGGCGTAATTGCGTTATCGGTACCTTGTCAAAGAGTAACATGGAAGCAACAAAATTACTCCGATTACCCCAGTGTAATTGAAATTTCCCCCAGACCTGCCCTTAACGGCTCTACTTTGCTACATTGAGAGAGTCCAGTGCTAAAATGGGGTACTTGGCTCCCAGAAAGTAGACAATTGTGGACCTATTACTTGCGCATGACTCACATCCTGCACAACTAATAACCTAATTTCTTACACCAGTCAACCCTTTACTGCCGTGGCCAAACCTGCAGGTTGCTGTGCACAAAAAGTTTCAATGGAACAGGGAGTGAACCTTCCTGCTTATACCCTAATTCAGACCAGTTGTGACAGGTCAATGAAGGCACTAAAGTCCCTGGCGCATTGCCATGTGACATTTTGTTATTCTGACCGACTCAGTATGTTTCCTCAGCTGAGGTTGTATGTTATGAGTCCCCTGATAGGGGCTCAATATGTTTGGATGTTGCTCAGCAACAGAACGCAGGAGTTCCATGCCCAGACTCCCTGTAGCTGAGGGATCCCTGTTAGCAGTGCTGACTCCATTTGTGAGGGTCTGGGTACTCCGCACCAGGTCTCGTGCCCATTTTCTTGCTGTGATTTCTGCTGCCCTCAAACGGCTGACTATTCTTCCAGCTCCTTCTCACTGGGTCTGTTTTTGAGCACTGCACATGCAACAACCTGTGAATCTAGGAGTTGTGTGCTGCAGCCTTAGTGCATCACTTTTGTCTGGAGAAAGAGAGAGAGAACGCTATTGAGAGAGAGAGAGAGAGAGAGAGAGAGAGAGAGAGAGAGAGAGACTGCAGCATGTCACAGATAGTGTAGGAGCATTGAGGTTCCCTACCAGCAGCAAGCCCTGAACATGTGGTGTGCACTACTACAAGAGCCGTAAAGAACCAACCTATGTTTTGGCTGAGTTTATTTTATCTGACAGAGCTGAGCAACCACTCAAAAACATTGTGGGCATAAGCAAAGGCACAGAGTATCATTAGACCCTTATTCAAAGCTGACTGTAAAGCAATCTAAACTATCATTGTTAAGCATTTTACTTAAAATCAATAAAAGATTTATTAGGCAATACATAACACTGCCTGGACACTAAAATAATTTGATGTGGTACATTTGTTAGCTGAGCCTAACTGTTCTAACCATTACCCGCTTTCAGAAATAAGCTTTGAAGTAGCCTGGAAGGCAAAGCTTTGGCAATTCGGTGATACTGAAGTCTCTTCAGGTTTCTGTTGCTCCATGGACAAGAGTAATACTTTTCATGAAGATTGCATAGTTGACATCTAGCTCTCCAGACATTAAAAAATCTGGGTTTAGATTAAGCCTGTTGCATTAAATATAGATATAATCATTTGCCTCACCGAGCACCTCATACTGCCAATGCCCACGATCACCCCCAGATGTAGGCGACTCACCAACGCAACCTCGTACACATTCCAGTATCTACCACTCACCCTCAATTTACACAACACACATTCCAACTCATGCTCATTAATGCAATCTCTGCTGTTCTCGGCGCACCAGACAGCGCAGAGAAACATGGTTCACCCCATATCTTCACATATCTTAGACATCCCACAGCACACAACATCCATTGTGAAATCCATGCACATAAGAAGGGAGGAGGCCTCACTGTCATCCATAAGCCCTCCTGATCCTGCACCTGAGGCAAGCAATTAACACTCAACTCCATGGACCTGCTGACATACCATGTCCCACTCTCTGCAACACAGACTGCTACCTTCCATCTCATCAAAAGGCCTGCCGGGCAGAAAAAGGACTTCATTGATGAATTCTCAGATTTTCTCACCACCCCACCTTCTCCATTGGACATGCCCACACCACCCTCTTGAGGGACTTTACCCTCCCAGATAACACAAGCTCAAAAAACATAAGACACTATTCAGCTTCATCGATAGACTCAACAATTCCATTCCCAAAAACTTTATTTCGGTCATCGTGGACCATAAAAGTGCATACAAATAAAATGTACACACCTAAAAACATGTACTATAAAACGGTCCCCTTAAATAGCTTACAAATTAATAGTTTAACAGCGTTAAAGTGCATCACAGGGTTCACAAGGTGGTAGATCCGGGCAATTCATATCTGTAACCCGTCCTCATCCAACTACCATGTGTATTTCCCCTATGT
Organism: Calotriton arnoldi; assembly: GCA_963921515.1. Taxonomy (NCBI): domain Eukaryota; kingdom Metazoa; phylum Chordata; class Amphibia; order Caudata; family Salamandridae; genus Calotriton; species Calotriton arnoldi. The sequence goes on along the minus strand of CAWUFW010008697.1, from coordinate 283,453 downwards.
AGGGGGCACATAGGACATAAGCAGCTGGACATGCAGTTTTATCGATATGTTAAAACTAATTTCATCAGCGGACTTGACAAAAAATATTGAAAAGAATACAAATTAGTTTTTTTGTTTTTTTTTAATGTGAACAACACAGACTTTTAAAGCTGCGGCGGCGAGTTTAGAAACATCCAGCGAGTACGCCACATTGAGGATAAGAATCGAGATACAGCAAAGACAATGGGCATATGAATGTCATACTTTGGGACTCTAAATGCCTCCTCACAATGCACAAACCCTAAGTTCCTGCACAGTTGGATAAGCCAGGGCAGAAGAAGCCAGGGCAGAAGAAAAAAACATGGAGCTCTGACTCTTCCTCACAGTTACAGGCAGGGCACCCGCAAGGTGTAATTTTAGACCATTTGTTAGAGAAAGCATGGAGCGGCAAGGTCCCAAATCTAAACTGGACGTATAATTTCCTTGCCAAAGTTGGTTGGATGTCATGCAGGAAGGACTCTATAATATACTCGTCTTTGGTTCTCAAGAATTCGGCTGTCAAGTGTCCTAAGGCTGAACTCTCCTGTATACCTGCAAGTTTGTACATCCTATAAGATCTTAATCTTACCAGTTCTGAGTACAAACCATGGTATTTTACCTATACCAGGGAATCTCAGTAGCTCCTTTAGCTCTGACTGGTAAACGGCCAATTCTGAGGTCACCCACAATCTGCGCCAAAAAGTTAGGGGTCTAAGTCCAATCTCATCCCCAATTGGTCTGATTCCTAGATCCAGGCGTAGGGGGATGAGATGAGTACTAAGGGGGAGGCCTAACATCTGCCTCTTAAAATTATTCTTTATTCTGCTCAAGCTACCAGAAGAACAATGACCCCTTAATTCAGCCCCGTACATTGTAGCGCCCCTAGCTTTCACTTTATAAATCTCAGCTATTGGCCCAGCTGGTTTGTAGGAGGAGTTTCTATACAATTTTGCAATTCCCCCCACAGTCTGGGCTAGCTTAAGACTTGCTTTGGCCATTTGCGGGCCCCACTCCAGATTTTCTGTCAAGGTGACACCTAGGTAATCAAATACAGACACCCTCTCAAGCATAGTGCCATTTAAACAAGGGTTAGGACGGGAAGTGTTAGCTCTGGTGGATACCCATGGCGGCTTTGATAGTAAAAGAGTGTCGTCTGCAAACATCATTGCTGGTACCTTTCTACGTGCTATCTCCGGGGCATCGTTATCCTTTACCTCAATCAGCTGGGTGACCAATGCGTTAATAAATAGGCAAAACAGGGTAGGTGCGAGGATGCACCCCTGCCTTACTCCTCTATTAACTGGGAGTCGGGAGGTTAGTTCGCCACATTTCCCATACCTCACTTGGGCGAAGTTGCCTTCATGCAATCTCATAAGCATACTCAAGAGGTAGAGGGGGATCCCGAGATCTGTAAGTACACCCCATAATTTAACTCTGGGCACCAGATCAAAGGCCGTCTTCAGGTCCACAAATATTAGATAGAGACTGCCACCCTTTATTGTTACCGTTTTCCAATCTAAAAGTTGGAGTCTAAATATTTGGTCGATGGTGGAAATGTTTTTTCTGAATCCGGCTTGATATGGGCTCAAGATTTCATGCTCTTCCATCCACACCTGAAGGCGATCAAGGAGTACCCATGCAAACAGTTTCTGGGTGACATCGATCAAACTGATCGGCCTATAATTTGTAGGCAAAAGGGGTGAACCCTTTTTAAAAACTGGGACAATTTCCGCCCCAACCCAGGTTTCAGGGATCGCCATACATTTCATGATAGCGTTAAATGATGCCCATAGGTAGGGTCCCCATATTTTTGGTCCTGCCCGAAAGAGATCCCCCGGTAACTAATTCAATCCCGGTGCTTTGCCAAAGGGAAGCTTACTTATTGCGTTTAGTACTTCAGTCAAAGTGATCCCAGGGGCCTCTTTATGAATAGTCCCTAAGGAGATTATGCATGTTTCATCACTTGGGCCAACCGCTTCCTTTGTTGTATATAGAGCCTGAAAATGTGTCTTCCATACATCTGCTGCTATATTTGGCTCTATGGCTGACTTCCCTTCACTACAGCCTGTACTGACTATTTTCCAGAATGCCTTCATGTCTTTGTTGGATAGGGCAGTTTTTAAAACATCCCATCTGTCCAGTTCCCAGGTCTTTTTTGCTTGTTGGATGCTATCTCTATACAGCACCCGCATTTGGGACCTATCCTTTGATGGCATCTAACAGAGCCCGCTTAGCCTCTCGGCAGTTGTCGTTAAACCAAGATCCTTTAGCCCTTTTTTTAAACCTAGAAGATACCTTTGGATAAAATATATCAACCGATTTAGATGTCAATTCGGCATGCAATTCTGCAACTCTATTGGTGGTTAGTAAAATGCCCTCTGTAGTAGTAGCCTCTCCCATTTCTAGTAAGGTCGGAATGATTGATGAATATAGTGTGGCCATCTTATCGGGTGACTGCTGAATTACCCCCACCTTATTCTTCTTCTTCTGTTGTTAGAGAGTATTATTCTACTATCTAGGGAGGTACAGCTAACTGCGGCATTTCCCGAATCCGGCATCTCCAGTTCCATGGTCAGAGCGTTGTGATCGCTGTTGTGTCGGGGCAGGTCAGCGAAATCAACGACCCTTTGCCATAGCCTAGTCTCCACTAGGATATAATCCAACAGGGAAGATTGGCCTATTCTATTAAATGTTAACTTTCTCGGTATTTCCGATTTAGTGCGCCCGTTGCACGCTCTCAGGGAGTGGGTCAGTGTGACTGAGTTAATCTGGAGTGCCAGCGGGGACCATGCCTTAATCGGTTAAATTTGTGGGTCTGGGATTAGCCATCGCGAATCCTCCTCGCTGGAGGTTGTATCACTGGGCTCGGTAAGGGGCTCAAATTGACAATTTAAATCCCCCCCTACAATGAACCACATATTTGTGGGGACAGTAGGAATAAAGAGATTCAATTGGTCAAAAGTCGGGGATTCATGGCTAAGGCTTACGGGTCGAGAATAAATGTTAATGAAAGCTATTTTTAACTTAGGGGGGAAAATGAGTGCTACACACTGGATGTCATTAGATGGAGGGTTCAGCTGTTCAGCTGTACAACCCAGATGTGAGTCAACCCAAATGCATAAGCCCCCACACAGTCTACCCCTTCCCTCCGAGGTGGCAGGAACATTGAATGACGCAAACCTCACCCTTAAAGAGTCTTCCCGTGCCCAGGTTTCCTGAAACAAGCATACTTCATATTGGTCCACGAAAAGCCCCCAATCGGGGCAGGACAGTTTGCTTTTTAAACCAGCAACGTTCCAGGATAAGACCCTCAGCTTATTAACTAGTTTACGCATATCAAGGGTGCCATCGAATGTGTAGGTTTTGGGGGGTTGAATATCCCTCGTTTGAACCGAGGGATGATTATCTACTACTCTCATGGATACACCTTCCCTCAGTATGCTATTACTTAGGGGAACGGGTATTGGGGCAGCTGGTGTTACGGGCGACTCTTCCCATATCTCTACTACACCATTGGTCATCTGTTGTATTACTGCTTGCTGCTCCTTTGATTCTGCCCCTAACCCAAGGCAAGTGGTCTGGCTAGGCTGGCTGCTACTATACTCCTCTAGTTCTCTTACAGACCTTGAGCCTCTAAATCCCTGGGCTGGTCCCAGTGTCATTGCTTGTCAATCTGTCTCTTCCAGAACCCCAAATCTATTTGTTACTGGTATAAATAGCAAGGGTCTGGGGGGTGGATGCCAGTGGCTCACAGTTTGTTGTTCCAATGGCCACCTGCCGAATTCTGGGGTGATATGGGCTCTAGGTGGCATATGGCAGTGAGTGTAAAAATAGTCCAGTGCAAAGTCCCCTGTAGGTGGCTCCTGGGGACAAGGTTTTTGACTTAGTAGGGTACAGATGGTCAGGGTATTTTTAAAATTGATAACTACACAATCCCCTTGTATTGTTTTTTGTCTGTTTCCCACCCAACCAACTCTGCGGACCATTAGGATGTCCCCTGCCCTGTCATAAGGGAGTTGTCTTTACCTCGCCAACCAAAACAAACATTTGTTCCTGAGGTCCAGTTGTGTTTCCCTCTGGCCATTTTTAATTTTTGGTACTCCTGTCAGTATAATTACATACGGGGATGAAGCTGGGGGTAAATTTATAGTGGGCAGGTTCGCTGCTTCCGGCCTACCTGCTATACCCTCCTCACCCCCAACCCTTCTCTACTCTCCATAGTCCCTATTGGAGTGGGGTTGTTTTTATTTGCACCCCGCTTGGGATGCACTGGATTGTCATTCCCAACCTCATAATTAGAACTCCTGGGACCAGTGGAGGTGATGTGGTCTTGAGCCTGCCGTGCACCTGGCCTTTCTATAAGAGTCAGAGTAGATTTACCTGTCTGGTGACTATGGGGCACAGGAGGATGGTGGGATCTTGATTCCTCAGCACACCAGGCCTATCTAGGGGTGACAGACTTGGGCCATCTACCTGGCAGCTAAAATCATTCCCCCTTGCTAAGACTTGTGTGTTGCTTCCACTAGTGCTTACTTGCCTATTATCCCCCAATGTTACCAATTTATCTATGCGATCAACTAGGGCGGCAAGTTCTTCCCTCACAAAAGCTCTAAATTGGCTCTGTAAGTCTGTTAACAAATTCATACCCAAGATGAATAGTCCGTGTCTGATCGAGTGTTAGCGATACATCCTACAGTTTCGTCAGGGTTATCTAAGTCCTCCACGCTAGCTGTTGGCCCTACGTTAGTTTTCTTTCTTTTGGATCCCATCCCATTTACTTGCTTGCGCTTCCCATTTTTTGGTATACTGGTGACGGTTCCCCCCTTCCGAGTTACTGTTTTAAGTGCAACTTCTTGATGTGGGGAAGGCAGAGGCTCGGTTACCCTAGCTGTGGAGACTGGGATGGCGACTTGAGAAGTAGATAAACCGGACACCGGGCGACAAAGATCTGGGGTTAATGACAAACGCCTCTCAGTGAGCTCTATTTCTGTAGTTACCACACCTATAGCCCTCTGTAACATCCTGTCAATTGAGGTTGGTAGCAATGAGGAAGATGGGGTTACTTGGGGTCGGGATTGTTGTTTAGCAGGGCAGGTGCGCTTTCCCATTATTTTTTATTATTATTTATTTTTTTATTTTTATATTTTTATTCATTGTAGTACACATCAAATAAACATTTGGCACATAGAAAGTCACCCTGTATTTTACATCTCTCCATTGTTTACAAAGTTCTCGCGATTCTAGCAACATCGATATACACACATTTGAGATCATGGCAGTAAGTCCACACTAAGCACTTCGTCCCTTCTCCCCCACTGATATATGTTCATTCGAATTTATCCCTTCCCGAGGTCTGTGTAAAGTCGTAGACCCATCTTGTTCATCATCCAGCTCTAGTCCATAATGTCTAAGCCAGGGACGCCAAATCTTGAAAACAAATTTGGGGCATCATCTCATTTTATATGTTACACACTCCGCCCCCATGTACATGTCCATTCCACTCTCCATTCTGTCAGAGTAGGGACTTCTTGTGCGCCCCATCTCTTAGCTATGTCTCTCTTAGCTACCGCCATCCCCAAGTTACATGAGACATGACTCCTCCTGGGCAGGTCTATATCCGGCGGTATGCCGAGCAACACATATTTGGTATCTTTCGGAAGTTGGTACCCAAGTATCTCGCTTAACTCCCCCATTAATTTGACCCAATATCTTTGTATATGTACGCAGTCCCACAGTGTGTGTACAAACGTGCCGGTCTCTGTCTTACACCGTAGGCAATCTGGGGATTCTGCTCGCCCCATTTTATAGAGACGGGATCTTGTTATGTACTCTCTATGGAGGATTTTAAATTGAATTAACTGTAATCTCAGTTTGATGGCAATCTCTCTCGGGTACATTAGCGCCACCTCCCAGTCTATATCCTCCAAGTTGCCTAAGGTGGTCTCCCACTTGCTCCTCAGAGCTACCAGATTATCTGGGGTGTTATTAATAAGTGTCTTGTAGGTCCAGGATACTGCCTTTTGTGATATTTTTTCTTGCAAGAGCCTGCCCTCCAGCAGTGCAAATTCAGGGGTACCTGCAACATCTATCCCTTCTGCAATACATGTGTGTTGTAGTTGCATGTATTTATACCTTTGCCTATCATCCATTTGGAATTCTTGCTGTAAGGCCTCAGAGGAGATCAGTGAGCCCTCCTTTATTAGATCCCCCACTGTTGAAATTCCTATCCTGTCCCAATCTTTGAAACCATTCAGTTTCCCTATTTCCGTGAGACGCGTGCCTCCCCATAGTGGGGTCTGCCTCGTTACCTTCTTGTCCCAACCCACTTGCTTTTCTGCCGCCCTCCACCCCTCCAATGTTCTCTGGGTTGCCGGCAACAGGTGTCTGATTCCCCTCCCTCCATATATATAATGTAAATGGGAGTGTGCCTCAAATTGTCCCTGCTCCAATGCGTATGTCGGGTGTGTTCTCAGTAGGTGTCCCCACTCATTGATTACTATAAGGTGCGCAGCTCGATAATACGCTCTAATGTCCGGGAGGGCTATACCCCCATTATATTGATTACGTTGCAATGTGCGGAGCGCAATACGTGGTTGCCCCCATCCCACAGGAGGGTGTGCACCCCATTGTCTATTGCTCCAAATACGTCCTCCGGAATTTTGTAATGTGTGTTCTGTAGAATATATAAAAACTTGGGGAGCGTGATCATCTTGTACATTGCCGCTCTGCCCAACAATGTTAGGGGTAGACGTCTCCATCTTTCCACATCTGCATGGAAGTCTGCAACCACTCTACGGATGTTTCGCGCAAGGCATTGCGTGATGTCTGTAGATATGTACATCCCTAAGTACTTAAACCCTTCCGCAGATATTTGCAGTTCCCTGTGGAGGTCATATGTCTCATGGGGCCCGCCCACCTGATAGAGGACTGATTTGCTCCAATTAGTCTTATAGCCCGCATGTTCTCCGTATTTTTCTAGTATCTGGAAAAGGGTTGCAATCGTAGATGTGGAGTCAGTGACGTACAGAAGAACGTCATCTGCATACAGTGAGATGCGTTCTTCGATCTCATGTGCTGTGAATCGCTTTACCATTGGATGTGATCTTATTAAGCGCGCCAGTGGTTCCAAAGTCAATGCGAAGAGCATCGGGGATAGTGGGCACCCCTGTCTAGTTCCCTCTCTATTGCAAACTCATTAGACATCGTCCCATTAACCCACCGTGCCTTCGGTGCCTTATAGAGTAGCTCGACCCATGATATAAAGTTAGGACTAAATCCCAGCCTCTTTAATGTCTGCCACATGAAAGGCCAGTGGACCGCATCAAATGCTTTTTCAGGGTCCAATGACAACAGCAAGTGTGTCTCCAACCTCTCTTGGACCGTACTTATCCAATTTGCTAGTCGTCGTAGGTTAAACCTCGTCGCCCTACCTGGCATAAATCCCGACTGATCGTCGTGTCTAAGGGAAGCAACCACTGCAGTAAGCCTATTCGCCAGGATGGATGCCAAAATCTTCACCTCCTCATTTAGGAGAGAGATTGGCCGGTATGCACCACAATCTGTTGCCGGTCTCCCCGGTTTATGGATTACCACTACCGTCTCATTTCGCAAGTCCGGCGGCAAGGTACCTTCTTCCCGAGCCGCCTGGAACATTTCAAGGAGGTAGGGTCCCAAAAGTGCAGAATTAGCCTTAAAGAATTACGCAGGTAGACCATTGAGTCCCGGGGTTTTCCCTGACTTTTGTTTATAAATGGCCCCTGTTACCTCTTCTAGCGTTAACTCTTCCTCTAATTCTTTCCAGTGCTCAGGGGACACGACTGGTAGGACCACCCCGTCAAGATAGTTTTGGATCTGGGCATCTCCCACCTGTTTTTTGGCTTTGTAAACGATGGCATAGTATCCTGCGAAGGCATTGGCTATGTCGTGTGCTGAGGTGAGGTTTTGTCCTTGTTTTGTCCCACTGGATGGTCTGTATCCACCTGGCATCCGTCTCTTTCCTACCCAACCATGCTAACAGCATTCCCGCCCTATCTCCTGTTTCGTAGAGGCGGTGTCTCAAAGCAAGATACATCAGCTTCGTTCCTGACATGCAAGCGCTTGGTATTGCGTGCGTGTTATGCCTATCTGGCGGATAATGGATTGGCTGAGCTCCTCCCACATATCTCGCTCCAATTGCCTAAGTTTATTTTCCAGCATCTCCATATCTTGCCTCTCTTTATTGTTTTTATGTGCGATCGCATTTTGTGCTCTATCTCTTAACACCGTCTTAAATGCCTCCCATAGAACCACTGCTGAAGGAACCGATCCTTTATTTTCTAGGAAATACAGCTCCGATTCTACCCTCAACTCCTTTGCTATCTGCGGGTCTCTAAGTTCCCAGGCGTTTAATCTCCACCCTCCCTTTTCTCCACGGGCTCCTCGGCCAACTGTTACACACAAGGGTGAATGATCCGACAGTCCTCTCGCTAAATAATCTATTCCCGTCACCTTGCTCAGTTCACCCGCTGGAGCAAAAAAATTATCTAGTCTAGAGAACACCCGATGGGTGCCCGAAAAGTGGGAGTATGCCCGATCTGTTGGGTGATGTCTACGCCAAATATCTTGTAAGCCCAAGGTATGGGCAAATTCGGCCAGCATTGTAGTCCCTGTCCCTCCGCCAGACCCACCCGATCTATCCAAGCCAGGGTCTAGCACATAGTTAAAATCTCCCCCCACTATATGTAAGGGGGAGTCCGTCGACAACAGGATTTCCGTCACCTTCTCCAGTGTCTGCGGTTGTAACTGCAGGGGTGCATAAACACTAACCAGTGTAATGTCCCTGTGGCCCCAAAGTCCCTGTACCGCCACATATGTGCCATTCGGGTCAGTCCATATATTGGAGATATGGAAGGGCACAGTTTTCCTTATAAGGATTGCCACCCCCCTAGAGCCCGAAGTAAACCCCGCATGGGCCAGGGTGGTATACACGCCCCTCCCCAAGAACGCACAACGCGTCCCTCTCAAGTGTGTCTCCTGGAGGAATAATGTTGGAAATGGCCCTTTTTGGCAGGTTCACCCCTGAACTTTTTGCCTTATATGGAACTTGGTGTTAGTAGTTTTAAGTCTCTGGGCACTTTAGCACTGTGGTCCAATGTAAAGTGCATGCGCGCTGTGTGCGTGTGGTGAGATTGGTCTGCCCTCCCATAGGAATGCATTGAGGATGAGTGTGTCAGTGGTAATTCCTGTTATGAGAGGTGTAGCATGGTCAAGTCTAGTATGTCTAAATTCGTGAGAATAAATGCTGCGCAATGGTGTGCGCAGATTTATGGTGACTGGTAGAGAAATGCCACTTCTAGAAGTTGGCATTTCTGTGTGCTCTGTGTCTGCCTGCCTGATGTGAATTGCATGTCTGGCTTGTGAGTGACAGGGGCTGGGAGGTGTGTGTGGCTCCAGGAGGGGCAGGGTGAGTCAGCGCAGGGCTGAATGGAGAGATCTCCATGTAGATGGGTGGGAGGAGTTGCACCTGGGACCTGAATAGGGCTGTGCCTGCCCTCTACAATGCTGGCTCCACCTCCTGTGGTGCTTCTGATGTCCCTAGCCTACACTCTGAAAGGAGAGAGGAGCTGAGCAAAACAAAGTGCTCCTGAACCAGTTGCATCTGGTTCCCCCATGCCCTACACTATGTAGACAAAGGAAAATGGTGTATAAAAGAAGGGGCTGTGACCCCATGAAATTGTTCTTGTTCTTGGACTCGAATCTGCCAGGGGCGTGCTGCTGCTGGGGCCCAGGGGGGGCTGCCATGAGGGCTTGCCTCCCTGGGCCCTGCCTTGCCCCTGGACCTGGAAGACCTTTTATTTGGGACCCTTTTGCTTTTCTTAATCCCTAAGGACTTACTCTTTTCCAAGCAGGACTCTTGCTTTTGGCACCCTGTGAGCGCTTTTATTTTAATTTGATGGCCCTGGGAGAGAGAGAGAGCGTGGGCTTCGCTGCGCGGCGCTGCAGCCCTTGGAGAAGGAATCCCCATCGTAGGGATTCCCCCGTGATGCTTTAATGGTGGGTGCCCACCCCGCGTTTTTCCTCTATTCCCGCGGGTGCCCACCCCGCTTATTCCGAGATTTAAAGGCGGGTGCCCACCCCGCTGGTGTTTTATTTTTATTTTCTAGCGGGAGCCCACCCCGCGTTCTAATTTCCAGAATCACCGCTGCGGCCCGGGCGACAATCGGAAGCCAGGCAAGGTTGCCTGGCGTTGGGCGGAGTAAGGACAGGAAGTCCCGCCCGCCGCCGGGAATGCCGTCGGGAGCCTCGCCGGCTCCACAGCAAAGTCCCGGGTCCCAGGAGGGGGCCCGGGTGAAGTGAGGCCAAGCGAGGGCCTGCTGCTGAGCGGGGCTCCCATGCACTGGGGAGAGCCCCGCGGTGCAGGCTGCCAGAAACCGAGTGCGGGACCAGCCGTGGCACGTTGTCGGTGCCGGTCCCCGTCCCAGCAGCAAGTGGAGGAGGCAGAGAGCCGCTACAGAGAGCCCTGGTGAGTGGGGCTCAGAGGGGGCCGTGTCGTCTTCCTGTCAGGGGGGGCCCCTGAAGCAGCGCTGGGTTTTACAGCGGCACCGCGAGAGCGCGGGCCGCTGCAACATTGGGCAGATCTCTGTTTATAGAGTCCCAGAATGGGGCTCATGAGGCCATATTTCTCTACAGTTGCCCCGCTTGACAGTGGGCAACTGCAACGTTGGGGCAAGTTTTATTTAGAGAGCCCCAGTGGGGCCTCAAGGGCAAAGTCGTGCCAGGGCCCATTTGCTTGGTGCACAGCTGCGCCGCACCAGCGCGGGCAGCTGCAACATTGGGCATAATTTTTTCATAGGGCCCCAGTGGGGGTCCAGAGGCACAGTGGTGCCCGTGTTAATTTCTTTGGGCATAATTGTTCAGAGGGCATAGTGAGTGCCCAGGCCTTTCCTTCATTTACAGCTGAGCAGCAATTAGTGCCAGCTGCATCGTTTAGGCCGCCATTTGGTTTCCACAGCTGCGCAGCAATTAGTGCCAGCTGCGCCGTTTAGGCTATTCTTTCTTTGCTGGCATGCCTTATGAGATAGGAGTGAGATGCACTCCTCTGCCCCAGTACTGTCACAGCTGCGCAGCACTTAGTGCCAGCTGCTACGTTTAGGTTTGTGCAATGGCGCGCTTGGATTCAGCTGCTAGGCAGCGCGCCCTGACTTTTGGACATAGGACATTTTGAGCCCCTTTTGAGATGGCCAGTTGGCCAGGGGGACTGCTAGGTTTGTAGGGCGCCAGGCCCTAATGTGATTTATGCCTCTGCTATGGTTTCTACTGTGAGATTATGTGCTAATGTGATTTGTGTCCTAATATGTGGTGCTAGGAAATGTGATGCATTTACTATGCTTTACGCACCCTGTTTATACCTCTAATGTACTTTCATGATTATGAGGTTTTGCATAATGTGTTTATGTTTGTGAGGTTATTATTCCCTAATGCGTTTAGGTTGTGAGTTATTCTCTACTGTGAGTTATGCCCCTAATGTGATTTATACCTAGGAGGTTAGGGTCTAAGAGTTTAGACTGATGAGGTTGGCGTACAATAGATTTGGCGCCTATGTGATACTGTGCATAATGTGGTTTATGTTACAGGCTGATGCTGAGTACACTGGTTACCAGTGATTACTGGTTGTACATTGATGATATGTTCTACATTTATTATCTTTACTAAGTGATGGTTCTGACAGTGGCCCACGTGGCCCTGTCCTGTGTACATAATCCCCTGTAAATATGACCTAGTGCCGGGTGGCACGATGTATATTATGTGAGTACTATTCTAATGTGTTTTATGATAATACAAAGGCTATTTTTATACATAACCTTGTGTGGAGTTCCTTTTTGTAGTGTGCCTAGTATGTTGTTGCTGTAGGTGTGTTGCGCTAACGCTTTACACATTGCCTCCGGGATAGGCCTGACTGCTCGTGCCAAGCTACCAAGGGGGTGAGCAGGGGTTATCTTGGGTGTGTAACTCCCTTGCCCTGACTAGAGTGGTGGTTTCTGCCTGGCTTTGGCGCAAGCCTTAGCCAACCAGAAATCCCATTTCTAACATTGGTGATCAGCGGTGGGATTAGGACTTGCGTTTGCACAGTACCACAGCGACAGCTGGCTGCACTACAAAGCTCTGCATTTTAGATGGTCACATGGAAAGGGATTATTGTTCTAAGTTTGTTTAAGTGTCATTTCATTTTTGAAATGTGTGTTCTTGTTTCACTATGAGTTGGGTGTCCTGCCAAGGACAGAAACCAGAGAAGCTGAAGGAGTTTTGTACTGCCCTTGTGCAGACTGCTATTTATGGGGTTGGCCTGAAGCGGAAGGAGTTTTGTACTGCCCTTGTGCAGACTGCTATTTATGGGGTTGGCCTGCAGCGCAAGCTAAAGGAGTTGTTACTGCCCCTGTACTGTCTGCTAGTCCTTGGGTTGGCCTGAAGCTGAAGGAATTGTTACTGCCCCTGTGCTGTCTGCTATTTCTAGGGTTGGCCTACAGTGGGGACTTAATTGGCATGGAGTCACTAGCTCAGGAGGGTAGATCATCCCCTAAGTGCGGTGTAAGTTTTCTGGAATCCCCAGATGGGTGGGATCCAGTGGTGGCAGCGATATGTAGTCCAGTGCAGGATGTCCCATTCCCAGTTCCCCGAGGATGGTACCTGGTTCCCGGTTAAGGAGGGGGTGGGTTGAGATTCAGGGGCAGTAAGATGCTGTCTCACCAGTCTTGTGGGGGGAGTGTGGATGAATGTTGTGATGCACTGGATGTTTGAGTGATTGGTTGTTTTCCGTGTTGGGGAGTGACCCTAGAAGAATGGTGCAGGTATCTCGACAACCCTCGCGGTTGAAGATGGTTCAGAGTAGCCCAGCTAGGTAAACTTATTGTGAGGAGGTTGTGTGGCCTCATGCCCAAACTCGCTGAAGAGGGCGTGAGACTGGGTCGTATTCCGAACCCCAACCTCGGTCTCCAGGACTGGTTGGTTCCATGAGGGAACACCAGGTAGGGAGCCTAGTCTGTCATGTTGGACCGTTCTTCGAGGTGGTCCTTTCCGTTTTAGGTGAGCTGGGAGTGTCTGTAAGTAGAGCCGCAGTAGTTCTGGTGTCTGGCAGTGCCGCTCCAGTTGGGAGGGTGCAGAGGTCCAGATGGAGGGGTGAGAGGGGGAAAGAGTCCCCAGTGGGAACCAGTGGGTCAGGGGCCAGCCAGAAGGGCTGAGTCGCCAATGATTGACCATGGTGAGTGCCACTTCTGTCCTGGGGCATCTTCACGCACTGTCAGAGGGACAGGAGGTCGTGAGCTCTGCGCCAGGCAGACTGTCACATGACACATTAGTGAGGTGTCACCCTCGGGAGGGTATATGTGCTCCCAGGAAGTCCTGGTTCTCCGGGAAATTGTGAGGTAGTACCCCCCTGAACGCAGCTGGGGTCCAGTTTTGAGAGGTGAGAGGGGGAAAGAGTCCCCAGTGGGGACCAGTGGGTCAGGGGCCAGCCAGAAGGGCTGAGTCGCCGATGATTGACCATGGTGTGCGCCACTTCTGTCCTGGCGCATCTTCATGCACTGTCAGAGGGACAGGAGGTCATGAGCTCTGCGCCAGGCAGACTGTCACACGACACGCTAGGTATGTGTCACCCTCAGGAAGTCCTGGTTCGCCAGGCATCTGACCAAAGGGTATCGTCCCTGGGTTGGGGAGCCAGGTTCAGGTGTTTGCCTGTGCTGGACAGCAGGGCGACTGTAGTCAGTGTCCTGGCTGGTTTGCCTTCTAGGGGTACCCCTGTGAACACAGGTGGGGCCCATCTTAAGTGAAGGGACCCTGCTCTACAGTGGGAGGGTGCAGAACTCTGGAAGGGGGTGCAGAGGGAGGGAGTCCTCGACTCTGACCCCGGTGCATCCGGTGAATTTGGATCCCAGGTGGTAGACCAGTTGATGGAGAGAGGTCCTGAACTGGTGGGAGAGTTGTGTTCTGGTGCGTGCTTCCCCTGGGAGGGTGCGTAACCCCAGAAGAGAGGTAGGGTGAGGAGATGCGTCGCCCGTGACTTCTGGTCAGCCTGAGGGTGCGGACCCTAGGTTGAAGGATCAGTGGTAGTTGGAACTACACTGAGAGGGAGAGTGGAGAATGGCTATTGGATGCCAGGGGCTACTGCCCCCACTCTGTGGATTGGCAAGGACCAGTGGCATCTGGGTGGCCTAGGGCCTGGTCCTGGCCGTGGACAACTAAGGAGTACCGGTGGGGTAGCCTAGTTGGTCCTGAGTTTTTTTTTTCCTATTAGATGGATTCCATAGGTTCCAAGTGGCGTAGGACCGGAGGGTGTCCCTGCAGTTGCGGGCCAGTTCCGTGTTCTATCGCCCAAAGCAGGGAATCCTATTAAGGTGGTGATTGGTCTACCCTGCGTTTTGGCTGGAAGGGGGTCGTGTTGGAAATGGCCCTTTTTGGCAGGTTCACCCCTGAACCTTTTGCCTTATATGGAACTTGGTGTTAGTAGTTTTAAGTCTCTGGGCACTTTAGCACTGTGGTCCAGTGTAAAGTGCATGCGCGCTGTGTGCGTGTGGTGAGTTGGTCTGCCCTCCCATAGGAATGCATTGAGGATGAGTGTGTCAGTGGTAATTCCTGTTATGAGAGGTGCAGCATGGTCAAGTCTAGTATGTCTGAATTCGTGAGAATAAATGCTGCGCAATGGTGTGCGCAGATTTATGGTGACTGGTAGAGAAATGCCACTTCTAGAAGTTGGCATTTCTGTGTGCTCTGTGTCTGCCTGCCTGATGTGAATTGCATGTCTGGCTTGTGAGTGACAGGGGCTGGGAGTTGTGTGTGGCTCCAGGAGGGGCAGGGTGAGTCAGCGCAGGGCTGAATGGAGAGATCTCCATGTAGATGGGTGGGAGGAGTTGCACCTGGGACCTGAATAGGGCTGTGCCTGCCCTCTACAATGCTGGCTCCACCTCCTGTGGTGCGTCTGATGTCCCTAGCCTACACTCTGAAAGGAGAGAGGAGCTGAGCAAAACAAAGTGCTCCTGAACCAGTTGCATCTGGTTCCCCCATGCCCTACACTATGTAGACAAAGGAAAATGGTGTATAAAAGAAGGGGCTGTGACCCCATGAAATTGTTCTTGTTCTTGGACTCGAATCTGCCAGGGGCGTGCTGCTGCTGGGGCCCAGGGGGGGCTGCCATGAGGGCTTGCCTCCCTGGGCCCTGCCTTGCCCCTGGACCTGGAAGACCTTTTATTTGGGACCCTTTTGCTTTTCTTAATCCCTAAGGACTTACTCTTTTCCAAGCAGGACTCTTGCTTTTGGCACCCTGTGAGCGCTTTTATTTTAATTTGATGGCCCTGGGAGAGAGAGAGAGCGTGGGCTTCGCAGCGCGGCGCTGCAGCCCTTGGAGAAGGAATCCCCATCGTAGGGATTCCCCCGTGATGCTTTAATGGCGGGTGCCCACCCCGCGTTTTTCCTCTATTCCCGCGGGTGCCCACCCCGCTTATTCCGAGATTTAAAAGCAGGTGCCCACCCCGCTGGTGTTTTATTTTTATTTTCTAGCGGGAGCCCACCCCGCGTTCTAATTTCCAGAATCACCACTGCGGCCCGGGCGACAATCGGAAGCCAGGCAAGGTTGCCTGGCGTTGGGCGGAGTAAGGTCAGGAAGTCCCGCCCGCCGCCGGGAAAGCCGTCGGGAGCCTCGCCGGCTCCACAGCAAAGTCCCGGGTCCCAGGAGGGGGCCCGGGTGAAGTGAGGCCAAGTGAGGGCCTGCTGCTGAGCGGGGCTCCCATGCACTGGGGAGAGCCCCGCAGTGCAGGCTGCCAGAAACCGAGTGCAGGACCAGCCGTGGCACGTTGTGGTGCCGGTCCCCGTCCCAGCAGCAAGTGGAGGAGGCAGAGAGCCGCTACAGAGAGCCCTGGTGAGTGGGGCTCAGAGGGGGCCGTGTCGTCTTCCTGTCAGAGGGGGGCCCCTGAAACAGCGCTGGGTTTTACAGCAGCACTGCGACAGCGCGGGCCGCTGCAACATTGGGCAGATCTCTGTTTATAGAGTCCCAGAATGGGGCTCATGAGGCCATATTTCTCTACAGTTGCCCCGCTTGACAGTGGGCAACTGCAACGTTGGGGCAAGTTTTATTTAGAGAGCCCCAGTGGGGCCTCGAGGGCAAAGTCGTGCCAGGGCCCATTTGCTTGGTGCACAGCTGCGCCGCACCAGCGCGGGCAGCTGCAACATTGGGCATAATTTATTCATAGGGCCCCAGTGGGGGTCCAGAGGCACAGTGGTGCCCGTGTTAATTTCTTTGGGCATAATTGTTCAGAGGGCATAGTGAGTGCCCAGGCCTTTCCTTCATTTACAGCTGAGCAGCAATTAGTGCCAGCTGCATCGTTTAGGCCGCCATTTGGTTTCCACAGCTGCGCAGCAATTAGTGCCAGCTGCGCCGTTTAGGCTATTCTTTCTTTGGGGGCATGCCTTATGAGATAGGAGTGAGATGCACTCCTCTGCTCCAGTACTGTCACAGCTGCGCAGCACTTAGTGCCAGCTGCTACGTTTAGGTTTGTGCAATTGCGCACTTGGATTCAGCTGCTAGGCAGCGCGCCCTGACTTTTGGACATAGGGCATTTTGAGCCCCTTTTGAGATGGCCAGTTGGCCAGGGAGACTGCTAGGTTTGTAGGGCGCCAGGCCCTAATGTGATTTATGCCTCTGCTATGGTTT
Organism: Calotriton arnoldi; assembly: GCA_963921515.1. Classification (NCBI taxonomy): domain Eukaryota; kingdom Metazoa; phylum Chordata; class Amphibia; order Caudata; family Salamandridae; genus Calotriton; species Calotriton arnoldi. The sequence goes on along the minus strand of CAWUFW010008697.1, from coordinate 266,760 downwards.
CTACTGTGAGGTTATGTGCTAATGTGATTTGTGTCCTAATATGTGGTGCTAGGAAATGTGATGCATTTACTATGCTTTACGCACCCTGTTTATACCTCTAATGTACTTTCATGATTATGAGGTTTTGCATAATGTGTTTATGCTTGTGAGGTTATTATTCCCTAATGCGTTTAGGTTGTGAGTTATTCTCTACTGTGAGTTATGCCCCTAATGTGATTTATACCTAGGAGGTTAGGGTCTAAGAGTTTAGACTGATGAGGTTGGCGTACAATAGATTTGGCGCCTATGTGATACTGTGCATAATGTGGTTTATGTTACAGGCTGATGCTGAGTACACTGGTTACCAGTGATTACTGGTTGTACATTGATGATATGTTCTACATTTATTATCTTTACTAAGTGATGGTTCTGACAGTGGCCCACGTGGCCCTGTCCTGTGTACATAATCCCCTGTAAATATGACCTAGTGCCAGGTGGCACGATGTATATTATGTGAGTACTATTCTAATGTGTTTTATGATAATACAAAGGCTATTTTTATACATAACCTTGTGTGGAGTTCCTTTTTGTAGTGTGCCTAGTATGTTGTTGCTGTAGGTGTGTTGCGCAAACGCTTTATACATTGCCTCCGGGATAGGCCTGACTGCTCGTGCCAAGCTACCAAGGGGGTGAGCAGGGGTTATCTTGGGTGTGTAACTCCCTTGCCCTGACTAGGGTGGTGGTTTCTGCCTGGCTTTGGCGCAAGCCTTAGCCAACCAGAAATCCCATTTCTAACAAATACTATATCTGGCTTCAGTCTCTTCAAATATCTAGCTACCAGGCCTCTTTTAATTTGGCTCCCCAACCCATTGACATTCCATGTCATTACTGTATATTCTTTTTCAGCCATTGTCCCTGAGGTCATTTCCGCCATATCTGTTCTGACTGACATGTCTCGACATGTTACTAGTGTCTAGATGCGTGCTAGTGTGCCTCTCTGTGTCGATGCTAACGCAAGAATTCCCTCTATGTGTGCCGTCCCGTGAAACCTTAGCCCCCAACTCCCCCCTCCCCACTCTCTCCCACTTCCCACGCATTTCCCCCCAAATGTCAACATGACAATTATGTCGTAGGATCAGCCTGAGAGGTCTATGTCCCCTCCCCCTACCCCTCCTCCCCAACAAAAGGTCAATTAACTAATCAAACTAGAAAATTTGCAGAGCACCCAGCCCAGACCCAGGACTACCCAGTCAAGGCCTTAACGGACTCAACTGGCACCTAGTGCTCTCTTACTGTCCCTCGGCATCCGGCATGCCATGTATCTTCAGCCTACTTCACTCCCAGCTGGCGATGCAGGTCGCAGCGTTTCCTCGGCATCATCCGCAACTTCTGGCTCCTCATGCCGAGTGATTTCTTGCAGTAGTGGATGCTCACTGTCTGACTCCCCCGAATGATCGGAATATGGTGGATCTGGTGAGACTTGTCTCCTCGGTCGACCTCCCATTCGCTGCATTTTTCTAGGTTCCCCTGTCGAGTCCTCCTCTGAGTCTAAGTCTCTGTTTGTTCGTTCCCTCAGCTCTCCAAATCCCCAGGGGGTGCTGCCTTGAGATTTCGGCCCACGACCCAAACGTTGCTTGGTCTTGGCTCTCACGATTTTGGGCCTTACAACTGTATCTGGAGTACGGCCTTGCGAGTTTCGATGTTCTGTGTCTCGCATTCTGGGAGGCCGCTCCTCGATCCACAACCAGACTTCTTCAGGCGTCTGAAAAAAGAATGTCTTGGATTGAAACATGACTTTGAGCTTGGCCGGGAAAAGTAGCATGTACTGTATTTGGAGGCTTCTCAGTTTTTCCTAAACAGAGTCAAAGGTTCTTCTCAATTTCTGGACTTCCCTGGAATAGTCCGGGAACACCATGATTTTCACGATCTCCATCCGGACCTCGCCCAGGCGCCTCATTTCGTGTAGTATGAGATCTCTGTCTTGGTAGTTTAAGAAGCGGGCTATGACTGGTCTGGGGGGCGTCCCCGCCGGAGGCCTAGAAGCTGGCATTCTGTGCGCCCGCTCAATCACGAAGCAGGTGGAGAATTGGACATTTGTGAGGGTATCCTTTAGCCATTTGAGAAGAAATGTCCCTGTATCCGTCCCTTTGATACCCTCCGGAAAACCTATGAAGCGCAAGTTGTTTCTTCTCACTCGATTTTTGGCATCATCCACTTTCCACATGGTCTCCTTCAAGGCGCTCTTTAGCTTGGTGACATCACCCTTCAGGTTGTGTACTGTGTTTTCCGTTTCCGAGATGTGCTGCTCCACTTGCGTCACTCTCTCCGCTACGTTGCGTAGGTCTTGCCTCAACAGTGTCACGTCGGTACGGACTTCGGCTATTTTACCTTCCAATGCCTCATGAGATGCCTGTATTGCCTGTAGGAGAGCTGCATTGTCTGGCATGGAGGTGGGATTGCCTGGTCACCTCAGGTAGTGGTGCTGCCACTTTGGTATATCTGTCCATCTTCTCTTGTCTTTGGGGCTTGGGGTCTTTATCTTTGGCCATCCTAAAGCTGCGTCCCGTTTCTCTATGACACCGTCTGATCACCTCCGGGGTCTGTCCGTCCAACAAGCTCTTGCACCTGACTCAGTTTTCTAGTGCCAGTGGTCCTCTTTCTCTGTAGCTCTCCGTGCCTCCGCGTGTCTCACCTGCTTTAGTGTAGATGTGTGGCGTGATCAATTCTACTCCTACTCCTCACCAAATGGCGCTCGAGCGTTGCGGTCGCAGGATGTGGTAGTTCCCATGGCAGGTGCCTGCCTGCCTCCAGTTGCCTGCTCCACCACTTCCAGGGTCCGTGGGTTTGTCTATGGTCAAACTCTGGGATGAGCCCCCGGCCATTCTTCAGTAAAGTCCGCCGTTCCACTCCCCACCCCCACATACCTTTCACGTAGTATTGACCACCGGGGGGGAGGGAGGGGTCCTCCCATTCCTCTCTCCTGTCCTTTTGCAGGACTGGGTTTCGGACCCTCTTCAGACACCGTATTGCCTGTGGGTGCTTCTCCCCCACCTCGCACAGCTGCGCCCAGCCGATCAATTGTGGGGCCCTAGAGGAAATATTCACTCAACCACAGGTGTAGCTTAAAGTACCTCTGACCTCCGGCGGCCTCAGTCTAGCCTGTAGTCTCCAGCCTGGGTTCAGGATTACCCTTCGGTCGCTTCCCAGGTGACCAGCTGTTTGCGATATCTCTCCCCAATCGCGGATGGGCCTTTCAATTTTGCCTCAGGACCGGGCTCTGCTGACAGCCTCCCGCCCCTCTTAGAGTCCAAGATCGAAGATGTCTCACCTTCCCGGTTCCTTTCCGGGTGTCTGAGCGCTCGATAACGGGTCCTCGCAGCCTGCTCTCACATTGCGCTCCAGGCCTCGACCGGGAGCCTCCCTGCACACTTCCCTTGTTTGGGGCTCGAGGGCGGGGCTCACCTGGCCGCACTCCGGGGTCTCCGCTGACTCACTGCCACCTCACTCGGGATCCACCAGCTGGCACGATCCCTCCTCACGATCAGAGCCACCGCAATCACTGGGCCCAGACGCGCAGGGCGAATCCTGCATCTCCCGGCTCACCGTCTCAATTCTCCTCCGGGTGCCCGGCCGCCCTGAAACGGAGCTCCGCAACCTGCTCTGGCCCTGTATTAAGTCTTGTGGTAGGCCGGGACCGGGGACCTCCGTTGACGCCTCTCCCCCAGTGGGCTCGAGGGCGGGACTCACCCGGCCGCACTCCGAGGTCTCCTCCAACTCGCGGTCACATCCGGCCTCGCTTGGGCTCCACCAGTCGGTGCGATCCCTTCTCACAGCCTCCCCTGCCACCATTCCTGGGCTCAGACGCTAAGGGCAGCTCTAACCTCGTCAGGCTCGCCGCGTCGCTTCGGGTTGCTGCATGGAGCCCGCCCCCATTTTACCCAGCCTTCGTCTTCCCAGCACAGAGCAGTCGAGACTTCGCCCGCGGTTTCTCGCACCTCGGACACCCTCCGCCACCGTGGCTCCAGGTAGTACAAACCTTGGGGATAGTGTGAGCGATATTCAAGAGTGATTTGAGGTAGGATTACAGTACGGATTATCGTGGGGCAGCCGGAGCTCCGGCGGACACGTCTAGTCGGCCATACTGCTCGCGCTTTCCCATTATTAACCCTTGACAGTACTGCAGTGCAACCACTCCACTAGGATCAGCCTACTAGCACCTGAGGTTAATTGGGATGAAATGTAAGCTATACAAGCAAGATGCCCCAATAAAAACAGAAAGCACAAATAGCGAGTGGGAAGAGAAAGGGTTTTCGGCCTCTCGGCTCGTGTTACTGGGCGGTAATCAGGGGTCTCTACTGCGATCACCACCCTTCTCAGACCTTAATAATACTTTTAATGGAGGCAGGTGGATTACAAACTAGTTGGACAACAATCAAAAAATGTTATCAAGAATGTCTCAGATACTCTCCGGTCCCCTAACAATGCAGACTAATAGTCGAAAAGTGTTCCCTAAGGTCGTATAAGGAACACTCTTCTGGTTCCACAGCAGAAGCTCCTACCAATAATCCACTTTGGCCCCCACTGCAATTCGACCACTTAACATCCAGTGGTTAAGTAGACGCAACATGATAGAACGTGTCACAACCAACATACGCTAAAGGCCACATCATCAACCTTGTTTTCCTAACATCACCAACATTCTAATGCAAATCAGCCATATCCCTTGTGAGAAAATTGGATTATTAGTTAGGGAGGTTGTGAGACCTCACCAAGTAATAATGGCACTAATCCATATCAGGTCCAGTTAGGTCTCTATAAATCAAACCCCAGCTCAGTCCTGGGTAGCAGTGGCACAGAGCAGGCAGTCATGACTCAAAAAGAAACAAGTGTAAAGCATTTATCAGTACCAAAACAGTCAATAAATAAGAAACAAGGCAAAATAAAAACCCAACTCCAGTTTTTGAAAGCAGAGTATATTTTTCTCTTCGAATAGACACCAAAATAACAAAATATCAAATGAAGGGAACTGGAGTTATGATTTTTGCAAGGTTTCCATAAATTACTGTTTTTTGCTCCAAAAAGTTTGGAAAAGTTTTTAAAAAAATTGGAAATCACTGCTTTTTATCCCTACCATTAGTCTATGATCCTCAAATCCAAGAATCTGCAACCACGTCAAAGTTTCAGGCCGACCACAAAGAAAGTTGGGGGTCGGATGCAGTCGCAGAGTTGGTCCTGCCCCAGATTTTACCTTCGCACTTAAAAACTTTTTTGATTCTTTTTCTCATTGACGCTGACCTTGGCGGTGTCCACTGTAGCTGGAGTTCTGCCTTGGGTTTGACATTTACAGATCAGTGGAGTCCAAGGTTCTGGTGAAAGCCTCCATTCTCAGCGGCGTTCGAGACTACCTACAGACTGGCAAGTAGTGGTAGACTATGAACCTCGGACTGTGGGCTCAGAAGCTGTATTCTTTGACTTTGGTTCACAAGTTGCAATCCTGTGGCGAGAAAGAGTCGACTCCAGCACCAGCCAAGGGCCCAGGTCCTGAGAGGGACCTAATGGGGTCTAGAACTTGATATCTCAGCTACACCAGCGGAGTTCAGGGCAGGTCCAGTGGCTATTAGTCAGCTGGGCACTTTGCAGGTGCATGCTTTTTAGCTTTTGTGTCCCTGAAGCTTAACAGGAGACTAGCCAGCTAGCCCTTCAAGTCCATTTACTGGTCCTTGGCACAAGTGGGAGCAGCTTCAGCCCTTGGGGCCTCTCGCCATGGATTTAATAGCAGGAGCAGTCCTTCTCTTTCTGAAGTCCTGTCTTGGTCCAGTAATTGCAGCAGGAGCAGTCTTCCTTGGTGCAGCTTTCCTTCTGAGGTCCACAGGTTTAGCAGGTGCTTCTTTAAGAGTCCAGCAGTGTCCTCAGGGTGGAATCCAGAGGTGCCACTTATATGCCAATTTCTAGTTTGTGGGTTGGGAGGAATCACTAGCGAATATGGCTACAATTCAAACGGGCAATCCCACAGTGCATCTCTCTACCCAAATCCAAGATGTCGGGACCCTTTATTCCTGGGACAGAGCGATGGGCACACCCCTGAGGTAGGTTCAATATAATGACCCACCCCTCCTAGAAAAACGCTTCTTTGATAAAGGAATAGGAGAGTAGGGGAGAAAAGGTGTTGTGAAGTGAGGGGAGGAAATAGGGTAGGAAAGGGAATTTTGAAAGAGAATGAAGAAGACGGAAGGATTGGGAGATGACTGAAATCCAAGTGATGGTAAAGGATGGGAACAAAAAGAAAGGAAAGGAATGTGAAATGAAAATGATGGGAAAAAGAAGATATAGGAGAATGACTTAGATGGAAATTAGAGGAATGTATGAGTTGGGAGGGAAAGGAGGACTGGAAAAGGAGGTTAGGAAAGGGCTAGAATTGAAGACAGAAAAGGAGGGTACGTTGTAGGGAGGGGGTGGGAGAGGGAGAAAGACACCATTGAAAAAGGAAGACTTTGGTTGAGAAAGGATGAATTGGGTTGCAGAGGCTGCACTTTGGAAGAATGGGGTGAAGAAATTAAGGATTAAGGTAAATGGGGATTTAAAGGCCGTTTCAAGTCAGTTACACTTTAGTTTCGAGTTCAGTTCTCAGTTTGGTATTCAGTTAAGTTTGCTTCTTTGTTTATCTTTTATTTGGTTAATTTACTGACCCTGTTTCCTTGCACCCACCCGTTGCCCCCTTTCTTTTTTAGCTTGCTCAGCCCCTGCAGATTCCGGCTTCTCAGGTACCCAGCACCAGACAGCAACAGTGGTCCTCTCGGTCCGGTGTCCTTGTCTGCACTGCTGCAGCTCCCTGGTTACCAGCCATTTATACCAGAGGCACGTCACAATGGGGCCATTTCAACGTCATCAGCAGTGTGGGCGATACCACGTTTTCCATGTTTACACGGGGATCAGGGCAAGGCAGGTCACGATTTCTTTCCTCGATGAGTTCCATTATCTATTGTCACTAAATGTATCGTGTCCGTATTCTGAAAATAAGACGCCATGCAAACATACATAGCGTCCCTAACTCTGTTCTCTCCGTTTCCGCCTGCTGTAGTGAAAGCCTCCCCCCTGCATGTATCAGGGGCCTCAAGAGCTTCAGTTGCAGAGTCTGTGACGTCATAAGTGTTCGGTGTTCCAGTCCCAAGGTTCTGCTTCTGGCGTTGCTGTGAATGCACGGCCGCATTCAAATGAACCTAGAAAAGAGAAAGACCTTTTTCTCAGTCGCTGTTTACAATTCAATGATAATTTGATCATAATTTTCATCTCATAATATGCCTGCAGAGAGCTCGTTCGATTTATGTATTGAATTATTCTTACTAAGCCACATCCACATCTCTATATCTGACCATGTCCTCTCCTCTAGTAATGTCCAATAACTCCCTGTATGAAGCTCGAGTTTCGGTGGAGTCTAGATCTTATGTAAGCTTAAAGATAGAAGTTCTCAATGGATGATTATTTAGTCCAGGTGACAGATGCGTTGAGGATGTGGCGTTATGGACAGAGCTGCCGACTTTGGAACTAGGGAACCAGTTTCGAGTGTTGACGTTGGCTCAACATCCTGTGATTCTTGGCAAATCACTTTATATCCCAGTGCCTAAAAAGTGAACATGACCTTGCGTAATGTAACTGGTGGTAATGTACAGCGCTCCAAAACCTTTGGGTTGAGTTCGCGCTGTATCAAAAACTGGAAAAAAAGTGGTGAGTCTCTCGTCCATAGATCAATAGGGGCAGATTTAAAAGAAACTAACGCAGCGCGGTGCCGCAAGTCATTTTGCTGCGCTGTATTCGTTTCGAAGCACAGGGATGCAACATATTTACAACAATATTTCACATCTCTGTGCTTCTCCCTGCGCTGGCGCACAAACTGCTGCCATGCGCTGGCGCAGGCACCCTTGCATCATGGTGCAAGGATGCCTGCATCAGAGGGAGATTGTTTTAGTGCAGGAAGGGGCACCTTCCTTCACAAAAACAATCAATTGGGGTGATTTATTTTTCCAATGCGTGCTGTAGAATGCAGCACGCATTGAAAGAGGAAAAAAATGAGGAGAAATGAAAACATTTCTCCTCGTTGCACCCATGCTACGCCTCCCTTAGGGGGGCGTAGCATTCTGACGCATTTCCAGATTTACGATTGCTCGTAAATCTGGAAATGCATCAATGGACATGGGTGTTGCGTGGGAACACCCACAGCAACACCCATGTCACGCCCCTAACATGCAAAGTGTTTCGTGAAAAGGGGCGATATTTACAAGCACAGGTAAAGTCACGCAGGCTGGCTTTACGTGTGCTTGTAAATATCATTCAGCAGGTTGCGCCGCCGGTGCGTCACGCAATGTGACACACCGGCAGCGCAAGGGACTTGTAAATCTGCCCCATAGTTCGCACACTGCATCCTGTTAGTTGCTGTCTCAATCGACCCCTGTGCTTCTGGAGATGAGGATTCTGTGGTTGTAGGTGGTGCCCCCTGATGACCTCACGGCCTCTGGTTGTCCCCTGCGTCTAGTGCTGCTGTTTGCTCAACATCACTTTTGATGAAGGACTCCTTCCCGTCAGAGGCAGCTACAAAGGAGATAGTCCTTTTCCTAGTGCACTGCCACATGTTCACCTAAAATGACATCATTTAAAGTTTTCACATGAAAAGTGTCTGCCGACCTGATCTATGTACGTTTTTAGGGGAACAACGAAAGCTTTCGAATAGTGCAAACCTGCACGCCAAAGCATGTATTAATCAGTGCAGAAAATGAAAAGATGCTTTAAATTTTCGTCGCACGAAAGCTTAGCTTTGTTTCCCATACATTTCATTATTTTTCAGTGTAGCGTTTTCCGTCATTGTACTCTATGTCTTCTATGCACTATAGAGCTCACCTTCACAGAGTGTAGTGTCTCCTTGTTAGGATGCTAATGCATAGAAGGATTGGACACCCACTCTCCACTCTACCTGGGTTAGATTACCCAATCTCTTTCGACGTCTGACAACATACTGCAGTCCCCATAATCGTGCGTTTAAAAGTAAGATTTTTGTCACTGTGTATTTTTGCTTTCTCTTTCTTTCATAACTGATATCTGGGGCAGCATTGCCACTTAGACCATTACCCACTGTTGACACCAAGAAGCAGGGAGCACACTACCTGCATTAAAACATTACACATACAAGGACTTTGCTTGTAAAAGCACATCACCTGAGATACAAAGGTGCTGCACATGCGTGGATTCAGAAGAGAGTGTCTTTATTTTTTATTTTGAAGTCCATTTGCATTAATCTCGTGTTATTATCACATTAACTCTTGATACATACGTGGAAGTTCTATGGACTTTTCCCCTTGGTATCTAAGGACAGAAGTACAAAGTAGTTTCTTGGCCACAAACACTCCGATTCAGTTTGGATCCAAAAACCTGCATTTAGTAATGTCCTACACCTATTTTAGGAGTTGACAAATTTGTACCTACTCCTAAAATGGGTTTTAAAATGGATAAGGAGTTGTTACTTGGAAGGGGCGTGTTGTAGGTATCCCTTCCAAATAGTGACTCCCATCCATATGTATCAAGAGTTTAGGACTGAAATAGCAGTTGTAAAACATTGAAAAGTTAGCATCCCCCAAGTTGGGGTGGTAACCCATTCACAAAAGTGAAGGGTTCCTTGAGGACCCCTCCACTTTTCTAAATGTTAAAAAAAAGTTTAGGATTAAGCAGTGGTCCATGGGACCACCGCAAACCCTTAAATAAAGTTAAAAAAAAAAAAAACGTTTCTTTTTAAATGCAGTCTGAATTCCTTTAAGGATAACAAGCTGCATTTAAAAACAAAAACATTTTACTTTATTGAAATGTGATCACAGACATGGTGGTCTGCTGACCCCAGTAGGCCACCCTCCCTGTGATGGTGTTCAATCGTAGTGAGTTGGAATTTGCGACCTTCCTCATTAATATTCAGAGTTATGTCAGGTTCCAACCTACGATGTTGATTTTTAAGAAACAATCTATTAGTCCGCCCGCCATCGCAGCTGCAAAAGGGACCGCCCGCCATAGGTGCGGCGGTCCCGCCATACGAATTGTGATGCGCCCGCCACACTGGCACGTGCATCCCGTATATTTTAAATTGCGGCGGCGGTGCTGCAAGCAGCACCCGCCGCACTGTAAAATATACATGTCGTGCTTTTACATGCACAACGTGACAGGCACCCCGCGGTGCCTGCCACATTGTACATGCAAATGCAGGGGGTACCATAGGTACCCCCCAAGTGCACTCCCCACCCCCCCAACACCCTGGGGGCCCGCAACGGGCCTCCAACAGCAGGAACCGCCAGCCTTTCCATGGCGGCAATGCAGCCATGGAAAGGCTGCTCTCAGCCTGCATCGTAATATGGATGGCGGTGTCTTCTAGACACCGCCACCATATGAAACACGTTTTCCGCCGGTCGACGAGTCGACCGGCGGAAAAGCGGCGGACGGTCTTTCCGTCCGCCGCGGACCCCCCAGCCATCATAATATGGCGGGGGGTCTTTGCTGTCTGGATGGCGGGTGGATCGCCCCCGCCGGGCCGGCGGTGACGATCCGCCCGCCATCGTAATCGGCCCCTAAGCTCCTAGAATTTGCTACCAATATTTTGTGACCAGATATTCGTACATCTTGCCCTAAGTGCAGTACTGGCAGTTTTTTGTTACCCAACATGCACATTCTCTCTCGCAATCTCTGAATTTAAAGAAAAATTGGCAAAGCCAACAGGCCTGGCTTCCATAGGCTAACACATAGAAACACAGGCTTGAGCCTTCGTGCATGCCTATCCATGCATGCTTTTTAAAATGTTTCATTTGGATGAATCATACAAATGAATGACACATTCCATGATCCAGCAGAAGAAAAATAACTTAAGATACAATGATATAAAGAAGAGCTATAACCCCCTAACTTAAAAAAAAGTAAGTTCATAGATAGTTAATAATAGCTGATTGCTTCCGGCAATATTGAATAAAATATTAATTCCAGGAAAAAATCACAAATTCTTTTTAAACTAGACTCTCTGTATGCTCAGCATAGACGCTCTCTTTAAACTTGACTTTATACATTCTTCTTGCCAATTTTCTTACCATGGAGGTGTGGAAGACATTCAGTTATTAGCAATCAGGGATCTGCCCACCACCATAGCAATAAAACAAATGCCTTAGATGGATGTTGGTAGGAACCGCTTTGGAGATGAACGCCCCCAGGAGAGCTTTCATTGGCTCCGTATTAATAACCCTCTCAGTCCAAAGCTAATGAAACGAAAAATCTTGTTCCTGTATTGATTCAATTCAGGGCACAGCCAGAACATATGTAACCAATCACCAGGTACCCCATTAATACATCTTGAACAGCCAGGTCCATTGCTTGACCCAACTCTGTGAAAGAAAGTTGGTGTTAGATATAATAAACATTATTATAGCAGTTCGTACAGTGAAAATGTGAACCACTAAATTTTTTTAAATGTAACACTTCGGTGTATCCTATAAATAATCTGTCATTCCTTTTCCTGTCTCTTTAGCCCATTTCTTCATTATTGTATCTGTTATACTAACAGAAGTTGTCTGCTGTAAAAAAGTAATATCAAATGCCTATACGGTGGTGTGTTTGGCTAGCTAGCATTTGGAGAATTGGTTTCACTTTAAACAATATGCTAATTATGGATCTATGCTCAATTGACACAGGTCAGTTAATCAATTGAGAATCCTAAGCATCTGTTACTAGCTATCCCTTGTTTCACAAACTAATACTGTGGCTTCCAGTCAGCTGCAATCAGGAAATTATTTAATAGACATATATAATATTTGAAGAACAGTCCATCAGTCTGGTCTATGATTTAATAGACAGGATTGTCGAGTGCTTGTAAAACTGCTCTTTTCTGATAAAAAATAAATGTTGACAGTGTCTTATATCTGACTAGTTTGAGGTTCTTAGTAAGGAGGGCATGCCAGGTACAACTTCTTATATCATGCAATCTAAAATAGCATTGTCATATTTATGAGAGTCTTGATGACTAGTGGCATAGTGGAGCCTAATATCTGGTAGAGCTAGGCCGGCGTACTATTCTGGGATGAAGATATCTTTTAATGCGAGCCAAAGAAGCTTGTTATTCCAAATAAAACTATTAAAAATGGATTTAACTTGTAGACAAAATGTGAGTAGAGTTCTATTTGAAGGCTAAAGAAATAAAAAAAAAGGTGAAAAGCGGAAAGATAGACATTGTGATTCATGAAGCCTATCCCAGTATAGACAGTCAGAGTAATTTCCATCTACAAACCTGCAAATTACCATTTTGAATGATTAACTTATATTAGAGAAAACAGAAATCTTCAAATATTTCATTAATGAATATGCCTATGTACCTTTTGGGCGGAGTGATGTGTTTGTGGTTTAACTGACCATGTTAAATTTTAGTAACACAGATAAATAGCAGGTTTCAGTTTTTAAATGGTTATTTGTATACCCCTCCCCAATTGAGAAAATGTTGCCACGAATTCAAATATGGATAGTAGATTCCCTAGGTCAACTTTAAGATACAATGCAATATTTCCTACATACAATCTGATCTTAGGGAATTTGGAAGTAGGGGTTGAATACTGCAAACAGAGCGTTTCCTGATTTTCAAAAGTTGGATAAATATAGTGAAATGTATCAACGACATTGTAGAGCAATGTGTTGTACCGCTAGAAACAGATATTGAGCCTACCTCCAGAGAGATACCTTGAGAGTTAACTGGAAATATGGCTTTAGATTCTTTTGTACAAATTTGCAGTTAACTTTGTGATTTAGGGTGGGTATTTAGTTGTCTCAATTATGGTGAATAGTGTTTCCCAATTGACATGAACAAAGGCTTTCTCTGCATCAAGCAATAATACTGTGGCTGGAATATCCTTATTCCTGGAAAATATGTCAATGGCTTCAATAAAAACATTCATCCTAGAATAAAGTTCCCTACTTCGGATAAAGTCACATTGATTGGGATAAAAAAAGATTGTTGCAGATTTACATAGCACGAACACGACCCAAAGGTATTGGAGCGCTTTACATGAGCACCAGTTACGTTACACAAGGACACATTCATTTTTGGTAGGCACAGGGAGATTAAGTGATTTGCCCAGAGTCACAGGATGTTGAGCTGACACCGAGGTTTGAACCTGGTTCCCCAGCTCCAAAGTCAGCAGCTCTAGCCGTAAGGCCACATCCACTCCCAAATTAGTAAGAGCGTCCTTCAAGCCTTAGCAATTATGTCATAGTTGGTGTTTGTAAGAAATAGGATTATCAATTGAGAGGGGTGGAAGCCCCACTCAAATAATAAACACAACCCTTGTCAGGATGAAACACAAAAGTCACTAAATAAGCCTGTGCTTAAACTTCTGGTAGATTGGCACAAAAGCAGTCAGGCTTGACTTAGAGGCAACTTGTAAAGTATTTACGCAGCACTCAAACAGTAATATAGTGAAAACATAACACAAGAAAACTTCCAAACAAATGTAGAAAAATAAAGCAAAATATAATAAATAAAATGACAAATATCTGTAGTACTCGAGACATGAGTTTTTAAACTTTAGGTGAAAATAGTGTCTAAAAGTAGAAAGTGCCACTCTTGGTTATCTGGTTGTGCTGGACTGGGGGAAAGTCACAAGTTCAGGCAAACCGCGATGGAGTGCGGGTCCGATACAGGGACAAGGTTCATCCCACTGAAAAGTTACCTTCTCAAGTCCATGCAGGGAGTACCATTGACGTAGGAGGGGACTGTGAGGAGGTTGTTGTTGGCTCGAGGGGCAGGTTGGGCATCGTTGTTGTAGCTCGAAGAGCCGGTCATCGTTGGAGCTTCACGTTGGCTGTGATGCTGTCGGTGTGAACTACAGGTTTCGTGATGTCAGTCATCGTGGAGAGTCACTGTTGGCTTGAAGAGCAGATCCCGCTGGAGCTTTTCTTTAGTAGTTATTGTGAGTGGCCAATTCTCATCACAAAAAGGACACTTTGCGGTCGTGAGATGCCCAAAACATCTGTATCTTCAGCTTTTCTTCAGCTTGTGTACACTCTGATGCCAGCCAAGTGTCCAGGACCTGGGGAGCACCTCTTGGAGATCAGCATTCACACCAGCAGTGTCCACCAGCAGGGCTCAGACAGGACCAGGGAGGTGCAGTTGGAGCTGATCAGCTGGGCAGTTGCAGGGAGGACTCTGGAAGCTTGTTGTGTCCCTATGGCTTAAACAGGAGGTCAGCTAACTGACCATTGGAGTCACTTCTGGAGATCCCGGGTTCAAGGCAAGCATGTTAAATCTTCCTTCTTGAGACAGCAGGGCAGTTCTTCTTCTCAACCTTCCACAGGTCCAGGAGTGTACTGATGAGAGGTTCTGAAGGTGCTACTTTAATATATCTGGTGCCAGCCTTTTTTGTGGAGGAATTTTCTGACCTACTCCAAACTGGTTCCACTCAGTTCTTCCACTTCCCCTGGTCCGGGCTCCAAGCTGTCTAGGGAGACAAAGGTAAGGGCAGGGCTGATGTCACATTCCTTTGTGCGTGATGTAGGCAGGGCCCCTGAGCAAGGTACAGCTCCTCTTCAGCCATCCTGTTAGGAAGGCCCACTCCCCTCAGAAGAAGGCTTTTTTGGTTCTTATGTCTGGAAAGAATACACAACTCACAACTGGAGAGCAGTTCACAGTCATGTGACCCAGGACACTGCTAGAAAGGCACAGTTGGTTTAGGCAGAAAAATTCCAACTTTCTAAAAGTGCCATTTTTCAGAATAGTCAATTAAAATCTGATTTTACCATTAAAGAAGATCTTAAATTAAATTTTATTTGAGCATAAACAGCATTTCTCTATTTAGTCCCAAACTGAAGTTTGAACTTATTAAATGTAATGAGGTACAACAGTGTTAGTCTATGGGAGAGGTAGCCTTACAGCAGTGAAAAACAAGTTTAGGAGATTTTCACTACAAGGACATGTAAAACTTGAATCCACATGTTAGACGTTTTAGAAGCTATGCACCCTGCAAAATGAGTCTTTAGGGCCTACTGTAGTGGTGAAGTATGAGTATTATAAAGAAAGGTGTAGGCCAGGCAAAAGATTTAATTTGCCAGGTTGAAATGGCAGCTTAAAACTGACCTGCAGGCTATAGTGACAGGTCTGAGACGGTGCACAGACAGAATATCGAGTTTTTAATTTCGACCTACCATAATATCGAGTTTTAAATATCGTAGGTCAAGAATATCAACTGCAAGAATATCGTGGTACAGAATATCGACAGTAAGGTAAGAAATATCGTTTTTTTTAATATCGAAGACAGTAATCTCGTTTGTAAAAATATTGTTGTTAATAATATCGATGTTTACATTAGTGTTCTGTATTTTAGTATGTGTGTTAAAAGTATGTGATGTAATTTTTTGGTATAAGTAGTTTTTTTTTTAATGTATGTGTTAAATTTTTAGCAGTAAATACTTTTATGTAAATACATTTTTGCGTAGTTTAAGTTCTGTAGCGGGTTGTGGGTTTATAGGGGAATAGGGTGGGAAGTAATGTAATTATAAAACAGTAATTATTAATTTTTATTCATTATTATTTATAATTAATTTATTATTAATTAATTATGAATTGGTTATTAATTAATATTAATTAATAGATAATTATATAAATTGTGTTATTGTTTTAGGAGCGGGTTGTGGGTTTATAGAGGAATACGGTGGGAATTAATGTAATTATAAAAAAGTAATTATTAATATTTATTTATTAGTATTTATAATTAATGTATTATTAATTAATTATTAATTGGTTATTAATTAATATTAATGAATTAATAGATAATTATGTGAATTGTGTTATTTTTTTAGGAGTGGGTTGTGGGTTTATAGGGGAATAGGGTGGGAAGTAACTTAATTATAATAAAGTAATTATTAATATTTATTTATTAGTATTTATAATTAAATTATTATTTATTAATTATTAATTGGTTATTAATTAATATTAATTAATTAATAGATAATTGTATTAATTGTGTTATTTTTTTAGGAGTGGGTTGTGGGTTTATAGGGGAATAGGGTGGGAAGTAATTTAATTATAATAAAGTAATTATTAATATTTATTTATTAGTAGTTATAATTAATTTATTATTAATTAATTTAAAAATTGATTATTAATTTTTATTAATTGATAATTATATTAATTGTGTTTTTTAGGAGTGGGTTGTGGGTTTATAGGGGAATAGGGAAGTATAGTAATTTTTACCACTACGCTATCCAACACTTTCCCTACTGTTGCACTCTGTGGAGTGGGAATAGTAATTTTTACCCCTACGCTATCTAACTCTTTCCCTACTCTTGCACTCTCTGGAGTGGGAATAGTAATTTGTACATCTCTGCTATCCAAAACTTTCCCTACTGTTGCACTCTGTGGAGTGGGAATATTAATTTTACCCCTACGCTATCCAACACTTTCCCTACTGTTGCACTCTCTGGAGTGGGAATAGTAATTTTTAGCCCTACGCTATCCAACACTTTCCCTACTGTTGCACTCTCTGGAGCTAGAATAGTAATTTTATCCCCTCCGCTATCCAATATTTTCTCTACTGCTTTAGTTAATGTAGTGTAAAATATATTTTTACAAATAAATATTAATTTGTATATTTTAATTTATTATATATATATTTTATTTTTATATTTATATTACAGGTTTATGCATATATATATATGTATTTATAATTTATATAATGTTTCTAACATTTTATAATTAAATAAAATAATTATTTGTTAATATTATTAAGTTAATATATATATACTTTTTTTAAATGTGTATGTTAATTTTTTTATATATTACATTTATTATTTATCATTTTTAACTTTTTTAAATAATTCTAACTGTTTTTATTAATTATATTTATTATTTAATTAATTTTATATTATTTTTAAGACATTAAAAAAACGATATTTTAAACAACGATATATAGGCCTCTCATGAGTGAAAAACCCTGTATCACTTACAGAAAAGGAGATAGTCTCAGGGACAGACTGGTACACAGCGACATAACTTACAATACCATGAAAGATCAAGGACTGAAGGGTTTCTTTCCTTGCGGGCATTGTAAAGCCTGCAAAAACAGTTATATGAGGAAAGAATTCCCAGATGGGGGAGGGAGGATGAAAGCCATTACCCAGTTCCTCACATGTGGTACCCCATATGTCATATACTGCCTGGAATGCCCATGCAAATTGAAATACATAGGCAGTACCATCCATCCGGCCAAAAAACGTGTGCTGGAACATATGAGGGCAATCACCAATCAGGACCAGCAGTACCCTGTAGCTCGCCATTTCCAACAACATCATTTTTCCAATAATGCCTTACTAAGTTATTTTGCAATGGAACGTGTCCCGAGACCCCAAAGGGGAGGCAACAGAGCATTGAAACTCAGACAACGGGAATCCATGTACATTATTGATCTCCAGACCAAAAGCCCGGGTGGGTTGAACCTTGAAGAAGAATTGTCATGTTTTCCTCCCTAGCTTCTTAGGGATTATGTAAATGTAAAGACAAGGTTTTAATTAGTGTAGTATTTCACGTAACGTTGGTTTTAATCTATTTCTTTTTCTCCCTTTTCACTACAGGAGGAAAGGAAGGGGCCAACGCTACTTCAGTAGTTTCACATTCACGGGTTCCCTAACCTTTTTTCCAGAGGCACATGGCGACGCTGTATCACGTCAGTCAAGACCGTTCACCTGTGGTTTGATCTCTTTCTTTAATTGTTTATAGTCTTTTTTCTCCTGTACTAGCCCATGGACTGAGTATAATTATGGGCACAGGCCCTGCACTGTGTGAACACAATCCCTTTGAATCATGGGATGTGAGCTTTTGTTGGGCACATGCCCTGCATTGAGTGAAAACAACACCTTCGATTCAGGAGATGTTAGCATTTGCTACAGCTGTGTTAGATCTGTTTATGTCAGGCACTGGCCCAGGATCAGTAATACGCCAAGGAGATATGGTTGTATATATGTATTTATCAATTTATTGTAACTGTTGTGAGGCAGTTTCGTGTATGTCAACTTCTGCCCCACGTACCTTCTCCTCTTTCATCATATGTCACGGCACGATGATATACTCTTGAACGCAGCGGCATCATATGCAGTAAATATGAGACTTCTGTGTTTATTTAGATCCATTTTCCATGTACAAGTACAGATGCAATGCGCAAATTGATTTGTTTACGTTGGAATGTCCCCCCCCCCCTTTCTTTCAGACACAATTTCAATTTTCTTTATTGATACACGGGTTTCTGTACAGGTCACGTGACCACTATTTTCTAATATTATGTCTGGCAATCTACACTCAATGGTCGTAGGTGCCGAGAGAGGACAGCGTATCACATCTTGGCAACAGGTAACCCATTGAATAGACTATTTCTCAATGGCCATTGAATATTAAGGTTCCATTGAGTCCGGAATGTACAACACGGGACGGTGTTTACATCATGTTATGTTTTGTCCACTGTCTCTCTGTATTATAAAGAGAATGTCATGTATAATTATTGTCATCCAATACAGGAGTCCAATAAGGATTGTAACCATGTTAACGATTGCAGTACACATGTAATCAGTGGACAATAACAAGTTCCAATATGGCCGCTTATTTTGACATAGAGGGTTATCTGTATTGTGAGTCCTTCGTTTATTGTAACCTATTACGTTGTGGTCAGTGTATACATAATGGTGACTGAAACGCGTAGCGTGAAAGCATAATAAACTTCCTGAACTGGCAATTCCGTTGAGTCCTGAGAGTGCATTATTTCGCAACGCGAAGTGGATTTGGGATATATTTTATACATATATATGTTTAATTGATTTTTACATTATAGGTATTACTTATAATTTTAAACATTTTTAAATAATTTTAACTATGTTTTTTTTAATTATATGTATTATTTACTTTATTTTATATTATTTTTTATACATAAAAAAAAACCGATATCTTTAACAACAATATTTTTAACAACGATATTTTTTCTCGATATTTTTGTACTTATCATTATGTAGATAGGACTTCGATATTCTGGGCATCGATATTCTTGCGCCGATATTTTTGTAGCTCGATATTCTGACTGTCGATATTCTGTCAGTAATCCGTCTGAGACATGTTTTTAAAGGCTACTTTAGTGGGTGGCACAAAGAGTGCTGCAGCCTACTAGTAGCATTTAATTTACAGGCCCTAGGTACACATAAAACTAGTTACCATGGACTTATAAATAACTTAAATGTGGCAATTTTACCATGTTTTAGGGAGCGAGAACAAGCACGTTGCCACTGGTTAGCAGGGGTAAAATGCATCAAGTCCTAATGCCAACAAAAACAAATTCAGCAAAAGCAGAGGGTGAAAGCAAAAGTGTTTAGGGGAATACTGCACCAAGGATGTCAGATCTAACAGTATTTACCAAGTAATGGGCATATAAGCAATGATGTATTTAGCTTTTTATCCCAGTTTAACAAATGTAACCACTCTTCTATATAAAATGAAGATAGGGAAGGTTCCCCTGCCATGAATCTATTTACCAATTGCGGGGTCAATGGATGTTTTGTAAAACCTGTAGGGGATTCCAATCTCGCCTCAGGGTTTACCATTTGATAGGTTGGTGATGTTTTTGTCCATTTCTTCAGCTTGAATTGTGGGACCAAAATTCCCTCTTCACCTGAATCAGAAAGCAATGGGAGGGCGCTTGCAACAAGTAATCTCATATATCTTTATTTAGGATCTTATGATTTTCTGCATATATTTTCTTAAAGAGATTCATATATAAGTGTATTCTGACCTTTGTCTATATCGCGACATTATTTTCCAGCTTTACAATATGCGTGATTTAATTCTTTTTTTCTCTAGCAACCAAGCCAAGCCAATCATTTCCCAGTGTGCTTTCCTTCCTCATACCTCAGCTGAGCAATTTCAGCAAGAAGGGGTCTGTGCGTTTCTTTTTTACGGTTTCAGGACAGACATTAACTCTGAGTCAGTGCGTGTGTTGCTCACAGCAGAGCTGGAAAACATAAAGAGGTCATTACTGCTCTTTGTTTCCGAGCTCTTCTATCTTCAGTCAATGCACTAACTTGGAGATTTTTCTAGTTAATATCCGTGCTGTGAATGGGAAAAATAAATGAACAGACATGATATAGCTTCAGGTTACATTTTCTAAAGCACTATTAGTGCACAGCCTGTGGTGCAGATGATCTGCACTCGATCCTACAGGGCACAATACCATGTAGCATAAAGCACTTGGTGTGTTCTGGAATGGCCTTTTCATGATCCCACTGTTTCATCTGTGCAGATGCAGAAGGGGGTCTTTCTGTTTTCCGTCTTCAGTGCATACATTAACTAAAAAAATCCCCACGTTAGTGCATGTTCTCTGCAGTCTGCAGCCCATGCCAATGTGAACGAGTTTGATTGCCAGTGATACAGCACCCATCCTACACTTTGCGCTGTACCGTGTATGGCATAGCCAGCCATAAAGCCCCATGTTTGTGCTCGCCGCAGTTGTGTGTACTGTTTTGGGTAGTTTCAAGCACAAAAGATTCACTCACACACAGTGCCACACAATAATCAGTCGAAAAGCACAGGTGCTGTATAGTGGGCTGATTGGCTCACCGCTGATCAAAGTACCTGTTTTTATGTGCCTGCACTGTGTAAAGTGCATTCATTTAACACAATGTTTCTCTAAGTTGGTGAATTATTTTAGACAGCACAGGTCAGCAGCAGAAAAAGGCAAAGCCTACTCCATGTTTCTGCGCTATACAGTCTGAAGATCAAGCTCTAACTTAGAAATATTAGCCTAAATCAACACTCTTGACACATAGCAGGTTCATAAAAACTGGTGCTTGGCTCTGCACTTAGCATAGCCCTTCAGGAAATGGCTCCCAGAGCCTGTAAACAGTTTAAAGGTAGTCATTGTGAAGGGTATGAGAGAGTCCGTAGACCCACTGATACGTAAGACAAAAGCGTGCCCATGTTGCTTCTTAGGGGCCGATTCCGATTCGGGCCGGAAATCTCTCCGACCGAGCCGGACCCGGAGAGATTTCCGACCAAATCGGACCCTGGCAGTCCGACCGAATGAGTACGATGCGCACGCATGCACTCGGACTCGAGTCGGTCGGACTCCCATTGAAGTCAATGGGAGCCGGACGTACAAGGCGTACGCGGGCTCCCATTGACTCAATGGGTGCGAGGCGAACAAGGGTGCCCCCTACAGCGGGTACGCCTCGACGCAACTCGCGGCGTACATGCACAGGTAGGGGGGACCCATGGATCCCCCCTGTGTGCGACTCGTGCGGCTAGGCGTACAGGGGGGTCCGACACGGACCCCCAAAGTGCGGCTCCGACTGCTCTTTCGAGCCGGACGGCGCGAGTCGGTCGGACTGCTCGCGGCCCGCATCGTACTTACCCGGCCAGGGAACGTCTCCATTGCGCGGTGCGAGTCGTGTCCGTGCGAGTCGGTCGGAGCGCGTCGGACCCGCGAACAAGTCGGTCGGCGATTTCGCGTGCGCTCGCATCGTACTCGCTCGGCCGGACGCACGTACGAATCGGTCGGGAAAGTGGGCTCCGAATCGGATCCGGCTAAGCCGAATCCGATTAGGTGCCCTACCGGCCGAGATCGGTATCGGCCCCAGAGTCTTTATATTGCTCGACCAGTACCCTTAATAGTCCCTCTATTGCCATTATGTTCCAATGTCTTTACTGCCAATGCGAGATTGATGGGTATTGCTCTTTGTCCAGTACAAGACTAGGGTGATTACTGCTGCCCGCCAGCCGTGCTCGTGCCCATCCACCATTCCGAGCCTGCACACAGTTCCCAGCTGCACCAGCATACAGGTCCCAGCCTGCTTACGTCCGCTCTGTGCAGACCGCGTTGCCGGAACGGCTCTCGGCTGGGTGGCTCACAGAGCATGGAGCCCCAACATTTCTGGTCTCTCCTTTGCCCCTTGAATTTATTATTAGAGTGCCTCAATCTCAGCACAACAGGTCTGTTTGTGCTCCCTCACTAGTGCACTGAGGCTGTCCGGCCTTCGAAGGAGCC
The DNA here is from genome assembly GCA_963921515.1 of Calotriton arnoldi. Taxonomy (NCBI): domain Eukaryota; kingdom Metazoa; phylum Chordata; class Amphibia; order Caudata; family Salamandridae; genus Calotriton; species Calotriton arnoldi. The sequence continues at coordinate 244,714 of CAWUFW010008697.1, read as the reverse complement.
TCTGCAGCTCGGCCCTTCATGCCTGGAGGTATCCCACCGGTCCGAGGCATCTATCTCTTCCACCACTGAGCCTCACCAAGCTTGGGGAGCCAAGCCAAGGGGGAGGGACATGTTGCAGAGTGGTAGGGAGCAGCCTGAACAAGAGCTTGATTGAGGACTTTAGTGGAATAGGCATGGCTGGATGATATAAAGTCAGTGCTGTAATGTTGCGGGCCCCGGTGCTACTAATAAACACATAGTAGATGGAGCGTGTGCATAGCATCTTTATTCTCTCATTGTCCCGCTACAACTGGCGTAACTCTGTTGTCACTGTAGTGTCTTGTAAACTAGAAATGATGGAACCCTTTTGGCTCCAGATGGATTCTGTAGAATTGTGACGTAAGTGTTAGAGCGGAATGCACTGAAGGCTGGTTTAGAATGTTGAGTACGCAGTTACACACAGAAGAATAAAGATTTGTATTACTAAGCTCCGTGTGTGGCGTAGTCCTTTGAGGGCCCCCAGGCTGGGGAGGACGCTACAACTTGCGACGAGATAGGGGATAATTAACCTAAAGATCAACAGTGCTCTCCCAGGGTATTTGCCGTGGTCCAAGCAAACTGCTTGTGCATGCCATGTGTGTTGCAGTCGAAGTGAGGAACCAACGCTTAACAGTCAAAGTCAAAGAGTCAAAGCGCAACTCCAGCCGCTGTAAAGAATAAAAAAATTACAAAAGCATTGCAAAAAAATCTTCACATCAATGACGAGAACCTGCTGGGCAGATTATACGCAAAGGTACCGTGCTGCTACGCTATATACAGTCATATGTAATCCGGAGCGTGAACACTAAAGGCAGATACAACCAGGGGCCCGATTCACAGAACTAACTTAAGACAAAATCCTAAACTTACTACCATTTTGGTATTCACAGAAGGCACCTGACACGAGGTGAATGCCAAGAAAGACTTAGGGGCCGAATCCGATTCGGGCCGGAAAAAATACCGACCGACTCGGTACGGGATAATAGTCCGACCGACACGTACCGGCGTTGCCCGACCTGGGAAGTACAATGAAATGCATGTGAATCACGACCGACTCGTACGGAACTCAAGGCGAACGACCGACCCGGACGGAAACAAGCTATCCGGCCGAGAAACCATGCGAATCGAACCGACCGACACGCACCAGGAAGAAACCCGAACGAAACGTACCCGCGAACTCTGACCCGCGCAGTACGATGCAATGGGTGCAAAAGCAGACCGATTCGCACGGAGCCCAAGCCGTACGACCGACACGCATACAAAACCCAGCCGAACAAACACAATACACCGCGACCGACGCGTACGCCGCATATGAAACCGAGCTGAAACACAGCGGGAACGACTCGGAGAGGCACGCACGAGATAACTGCAACGTCCTACTCGGTCAGAAGAACGACTCCAACATGCACAATAATCACAAATGAAAAAATACAAAAAAGAGGGCCAAACAAGCAATGACAAAGCCAATAAATACAGGGGGAAAAATGGAACAAGAACACACCCCCAACTCCACCTACATAAAGGCCACAAATCCCTACCATGATCCTTTGCAAATTCCACTGACCTGCCAGCACAGAACACCAGCAGACAGCAGACACACACACAGCTCATCCAACACAAAAGCCACACACCATTAGCACCTCAACAAATAGCACCCTCACCCTCACACAGCAAAACCTACACACACACACCCTCACCTGCACACACACACACATCAATCACCACCACCACCCATCACCATGCCCCTAAAGAAGAATCCAAAGTTCCTAGATAGTGAATTGGAAGTCATGGTAGACGAGATCCTGAGGGTAGAGCCACAGTTGTTTGGCACATTGGTCCAACAGACCCCCATGGCACAGAAAACCAAGATGTGGGCGAGGATCGTCGACAGGGTGAACGCACAATCACCATGTTTGCGCACAAAGGAAGACATCCAGAACAGGTGGTATGATGTGCGCAGGAGGGTCAGGGACCTACTGAAGAAGGATTACCTCCTGAGCCAGCACACCGGCAGTGGCCCTCCTGCCAAACCAGTATACCTCAGGCCCTGGGAGGAGAAGGTGCGGGCCATCCTACCACCAGTGAGCGTATATGGACTATCAAACATCCCAGAGCCTGGTGAGTACACAACTAATATATACAATATTGTGTGCCAATACACACACATCACTGTCAAGGGGATAGTCAAACCATGCACCCCTAGCAAATCAACAGCAACCAAAAGATAATCATCCCAAGAAGTGTATGTCAGTCAGATAAACACAATACATGCCATGTCATAGTGATATGTAACTGTGTCATGACATGTACAAACCCAATACCAAATAGAGCTAGTCAGTGGCACAAATCTAACTAACAAACACTGTCAGATATTTAGCCACCACTAGAACACCACCTCACAGGGAAGCTCACAGAAAGGAAGGAATCCTGTGTATGCTGGTGAAGTCAGTGTAGCCAAGAGCATGATGGGACTCATAGTAACAGATAATGGGCAGCCTCACATTTGGACCATCAACACCACTCTGAACCATGCTCACAACACAGGGAGTGGATAAGGACTGACAATATGGCTGACACTGGGTACTGCTGTGGGGAGCACAAGGCCCTGCTCGGAACTGTGCACCAACAAACAACAGGACCACACTGTCAGCCATCTTGCCATTGCTGTCACACTCACACACAGTGAAGTCCACTCAAAAGGAAGGAAGTATGGGCATGCTGGGAAGGGGGGTGTAGACAATAGCATGATGGGAGTTGTAGTCACAGATATTGCTCACCCACACAATTGGCCCATCTACACCACTCTGAACCATGCTCACATCAGAGGGAGTGGATAAGGACTGACAAGATGGATGACACTGGGTACTGCTGTGGGGAGCACAAGGCCCTGCTGGGAACTGTGCACCAACAAACAGCAGAACACCACTGCCTGACATCCTGAAAGCCAACTTGCACTCCCTGCAATGCAAGCACGTTGCATGGTGGGATATCTGGCTGGGTGGGAAGGAGGACTGACAGCACTGACCATAGTTACAAGCAGCTCTCCTCACACACCCCTCAACACAAACTCCACATAACCCACCTGGGAGAATGCAATGCCTCACACACCAAATGAAGATCCCACAAAGAACCACCACCCTGGGTAATGCTGTGTGAAGCACAGGGACACTCTTGGGACTTGTAGCCAAACAAACGCAAGGACAACACTGTCAGCCTTCCTGTCAGCACAGGCACACTACCCTACAGGGAAGCAGAGTCAAAAGGACGGAAGTACGGGCATGCTGGGAAGGGGGGTGTAGGCAATAGCATGATGGGAGTGGTAGTCACAGATATTGCTCACCCACACAATTGGCCCATCTACACAACTCTGAACCATGCTCACATCACAGGGAGTGGATAAAGACTGACAAGATGGCTGACACTGGGTACTGCTGTGGGGAGCACAAGGCCCTGCTGGGAACTGTGCACCAACAAACAACAGGACCACACTGTCAGCCATCTTGCCATTGCTGTCACACTCACACACAGTGAAGTCCACTCAAAAGGAAGGAAGTATGGGCATGCTGGGAAGGGTGGTGTAGGCAATAGCATGATGGGAGTGGTAGTCACAGATATTGCTCACCCACACAATTGGCCCATCTACACAACTCTGAACCATTCTCACATCACAGGGAGTGGATAAGGACTGACAAGATGGCTGACACTGGATACTGCTGTGGGGAGCACAAGGCCCTGCTGGGAACTGTGCACCAACAAACAGCAGAACACCACTGCCTGACATCCTGAAAGCCAACTTGCACTCTCTGCAATGCAAGCACGTTGCATGGTGGGATATCTGGCTGGGTGGGAAGGAGGACTGACAGCACTGACCATAGTTACAAGCAGCTCTCCTCACACACACCCTCAACACAAACTCCACATAACCCACCTGGGAGAATGCAATGCCTCACACACCAAATGAAGATCCCACAAAGAACGACCACCCTGGGTAATGCTGTGTGAAGCACAGGGACACTCTTGGGACTTGTAGCCAAACAAACGCAAGGACAACACTGTCAGCCTTCCTGTCAGCACAGGCACACTACTCCACAGGGAAGCAGAGTCTAAAGGAAGGAAGTACGGGCATGCTGGGAAGGGGGGGTGTAGGCAATAGCATGATGGGAGTTGTAGTCACAGATATTGCTCACCCTCACAATTGGCCCATCAACACCACTCTGAACCATGCTCACATCACAGGGAGTGGATAAGGACTGACAAGATGGCTGACACTGGGTACTGCTGTGGGGAGCACAAGGCCCTGCTGGGAACTGTGCACCAACATACAGCAGAACACCACTGAATGACATCCTGAGAGTCAACCTGAACCCACTGCAAGGGTGGCATGTTTCTTGGTGGGATAACTGGGCTAGGTGGAGAAGGATGGCCGGGTGTCCACCAAATACAACCAATGCTGGCCATGCACACACCTCAACATTCACATTGAAATGCCCCAGGTATGCAGGACAATGTGCTACACCAATATCAACCTCTTACTGTGACAACTTAGGACAATGCAATGTACATGCCCGCATCCAGAGGTACAGTCACAACTGTCATGTGTGTGAACCATTGATGCCTGTAGAAACATAACATACAATGTGTGTCTCATCCAAATACAGGTGATGATGATGGGGACACAGCAGCAGGCGAGGAGGAGTCCCTGTCCCAGGCTCTGGGGGACACTGAGCTCACTGGTGTGGAACAGCCTCTGCCCTCCTCGGATGGCGAAGACCTACCTGGCACCTCCGGTGTGAGTCATCATGCAGCACCAGCAGGACCAACATCTGCACCCCCTGCACCCACCCCTCCAACAACTGCCAACACACAGACCACCCCCGCCAGCACGGACAGACCAAGGACCACCGATGATAACAGCACAGGGTCCCAGGTCCACCGTGGAGCAACGGACAACAACACCACTAACAACCCCCAAGGGGGCCTTGGGTCACCTGTGCGTGCCACCGCAGGTCCTGCACGTGTCGCCAGGGGTGGTGGGAGGGGTGGTAGACATAGGTCGCTGCTTGCAGAGGGGTCTGGACTGCATGATGACCCACAACTGGCACGCATCGCTGATGCGTACCAGGATAGCACCGGAGAGGTCAGACAGGTAGTGGGGATCCTCAAGGACATACAACAGCAGCAGGCTGCCCATCATGCCCGCTTGGACTCCCACATGTCCCGTGTGGAGACACACATGTCTCGCATGGAGTCCAAGTGGGACACATTGCAAGAACTCACAGCAGTGCATAGGGACATATTGACATGCCTCCGCCAGATTAGCACCAACATGGCCACACCTCCCTGTGTGCCCACAACATCTGCTGCTGCAACAACTGACACCGCCACAGGGAGGGAGGAGGACTCTGGCGGAGACTCCCCTGCACCGCCGCAGCCTGCACCTGAGGGTCCCCCCCCCAAAGAAGAGGGGTTGTCCGAGGAAGGAAAACTGAGAGGTTGATGGCCACGTACATCCCCCAGGAAGCCAACACCTGTTCCGGAAAATCTCCTTTGTGTGCAAACTTTTAACCCTGTCGAATGCAACACAACTCTCCCACATGACATGGGGAGTTCAAGTTGGACTAATGTATCATATGACTGTGGACTACACTCAGGACATTTCTGCTACCAAGACTTCCAACTCATCTGGGAACTTTGGATCACAATCCCAATGTACAGCACCCACCATCCTGTGCACTATACACACACACACTTCTGTAAATAAAATCACTATTACACCATACTTGCCTCTGTTGTTATTGAAATGTGGATACAGTTATGGTGATGATGATCTGCTAAATTACACTGTGTAATGCCAGTTGCTACAGCAAGTACAACACCGTTATGTGAGTCATGGTGACGTGACACATATGAGGGAGACACACCACTAGGGCTACACAACACAGAGACACCAGGGCCATCGGACTCATCGCCTACAGTGATGTTGCCAGGAAATACTGTGGAATGCACAGACACCACACCTACTCAGAGTCTGTGTCAACTAGCACACAGGTGCAGTAAGCAAATGTCAGTCAGATGTGTGACCACAGACAACGCACATCCCAAAGTGAAGCACAGGTTTATTACACATTTGCAACATGTTGTTTCCACTACAAATGCAAGGTTTACCCACGTGGCAGTGGCCACACAGTCAACAAGTGCAGAAGATATGAAGTCCAGGGGTGTGTGGCACATCACCTGTAGGGAAACTACTGCTGCCACCCTGAAAGCTGAATCATGGTGTCGGGGGATCCAAGTTGACCAAAGTACTCAGTAAGCACCCTGTGAAGGACAGACATGACACACAGTTAAAACCACTGAAGAACAGGACAGAACTGCAATACTCATGCCCAATACATGTCACAAGACAAGTACACAAAACCAAGTTAGCATGTCAAAACTGTTGGGGAGTACATACTACCTGTAAGGACACATTGCTGAACGCATCCAGTCAAGTAGCACATGGCCACACTCAAACAGCACCAGAGCATCACCCACACATATCATGCAAACTCACATCATTCACATTACATCTCCCTGGATACTCACATTCAGCTGAAGAAGTTGGTGATGAGCTGTGTGCGGACATCACCATCATCATCACTGGCATCGTGGTCCAGGCCAGGATCCTCCACAGATGGCGGACGTTGGTCATCGTCATCCAGGATGAGAGGCAACTCCTTCCGCACTGCCAGGTTGTGTAGCGTGCAGCAGACGATGACAATCTTGCACACCTTTGCTGGGGCATATGGGAGGCCCCTCCTGTCTTGTCCAGGCAGCGGAAGCGGCTCTTCAGGAGACCAAAGGTCCGCTCAATCACTCTCCTGGTCCGACCATGTGCCTCATTGTAGCGCATCTGGGCTGGTGTCACAGGGTTCCTGAGGGGTGTCAGCAACCACGGCATGTTGGGGTATTCGGAGTCACCTATGGACAGACAAGTGCACATTAGCTGAGTAGGGAAAGTGGGCGGTATACTACAGAGCAGAACACACACACATGGTACAAAGTCAGTACACACCGACAAGCCAGGCACGCTGGTTCTGCATCTGTGCCATCATCCTCGGGATGCGACTACTCCTCATCACGTAGGCATCGTGTGCTGAACCAGGGAAACGGGCACACACATGTGTGATGGTCATATCTGCAAGACATACCACCAGAGCATTGATCGAATGGTAATGTTTCCGGTTCCGGTATGCCTGCTCATGTGCCTGTGGTGGTACCAAAGCCACATGTGTCCCATCAATGGAGCCAATGACATGTGGCATCCTCCCCAGGGCATAGAAGTCACTCTTGACGTCAGTGAGTTGTTGACGTGTAGGGAAATAGATGTACTGGTTCAGGCATCACAACATTGCCTCCAAAACATTGCGTAGCACACAGCTGAACATAGTCTGTGACATCCCACCGGCAGTCGCCACAGTGTGTTGAAAGGTACCGGTGGCAAAGAAGTGTAGGGCTGCCATTACCTTCATCTTGGGGGTCAGCGCCGTAGGGTACGGCCGGCCAGGTTGCAAATGTGGTGCCAAGCGCACTGCCAAATCCTCAATCAGCTGCCTGGTGAAGCGGTACCGTCGGATGCTGTCACGTTCCACCATCGTTGCCAGGTCAGGGAATGGTCTATGGACAGCTGGAGCCCTGCAGTGCATAGGTTGAGGAAAGAAAGATTGTCAGTCACCCCACATATGTGCCATTCACCATACTCAATTTCACATGATACATCATTACGAGACACAAGTACTTGATGTGTGTGCCGTTCTGTTCGCACATAACTCGCACCTACATGGCCATCATCTGACTACCCAGTACAACATGTGTGGACAACAGGTTCCAGGTTGTGCAATGGGAAACCATTAGGCTGTGTCACAGTACCCATTTACTGCTGTCACGTTCCACACACACACCACAGTGACATGTCTGGACTGATGCGCCACAGGCATCACAGCTCATTGACAGGTAGATTCCCAGTGACCCTGTCTTGCCACATGGACACTGGCATTACATGGCGTATCATGTACACGTCAGAAAAACAAACATGACTCCCACAGGTAGTGGCCCCTGTCGCCTACGCAGGACAGACATGGACGCCAGTGATGCACAACATCAAAGTCCATGCACAAACAACGTTGATGTGGAGACTGTCTCCCATCATGCACATGGAATCAGAGACATCGGAAACACAACATGCACACAGACTGTGGAGGGACATCACTATTGTGGCAATGGGTCACCCTGTGACGTACATGCCTTCCCCCATGGGACCCAGGGGGTATGTGACATGTCACATACATACACAACCTGGAAATGTGACCATGCCACATGCTCCGAAATAAACTGTTGCACATCACAGTGGTCATGTGCACAACACACAAAGGACCCTGTCCCCATTAACACATGCACAGTCTGGGTGTGGCTGCCCACAAGTGCCACCACAGAAACCACATGTTAACCCCCATACACAGAAAAGGTAATGCAGCCTTACATGCCTTAGGAAACAGTGTGGACTGGGTGTGGTGTTGTAGGTGTGCCTCTGGGTCTCTGGCAGGTATATGTGGCTGGCATACGTTCACCAGTGACAAGCATGGTGACATATGCGACTGACCTGTACAGGTACACTTTGTACAGCAATGGACCGATCGGTGTGACCGGCCGGCCCATTGCATCTGTTGTGTGCGGGCACGCGTTGTACCCGGAATACGCGTTGTACAGCAATGGACCGATCGGTGTGCCCGGCCGGCCCATTGCATCTGTTGTGAGCGGGTACGCGTTGTACCCGGAATACGCGTTGTACAGCAATGGACCGATCGGTGTGCCCGGCCGGCCCATTGCATCTGTTGTGAGCGGGTACGCGTTGTACCCGGAATACGCGTTGTACAGCAATGGACCGATCGGTGTGCCCGGCCGGCCCATTGCATCTGTTGTGAGCGGGTACGCGTTGTACAGCAATGGACCGATCGGTGTGCCCGGCCGGCCCATTGCATCTGTTGTGTGCGGGTACGCGTTGTACCCGGAATACGCGTTGTACAGCAATGGACCGATCGGTGCGCACGCATTGGCTATGGCCTGGCATGGCAATGGACGTGTTTTCGAAAGTTTAACGAGTCTGATGCTGTGAATTCAGTTGGCCACCCACAACAATGTTGCAAATGCATGGGTGTCATGAAGTTGAATTTTTGAAGGATGTGGGCGTGTGTAAGTGGTGCAATTCCATGGATTGGCCAGATTCAGAAGATGCAAACGACATGGACCTATCACTTTGGACACATGGGACGGTATCTGCCTCAGCAGCACACATATAATGCTGGCTGTTCCCCTGAGAGCTCACTTGCCTGCACTACATGCTCCAGGACGACATCTGCCACCACCACTGCTGCTGTCTCTGCATCCTCTGGATCCTGCAATGGCACGTACTGTGGCGAGAGCCCCAGCCTTCAGCACTGAGGAGAACCAGGCCCTGCTGGACAGCCTCCTTCCACAGTACAGCAAGCTGTATGGGAAACCAGGGGAGCAGGTGAGTGTGCTGTCCACTGCCTTACAAATGTGCATGTTGTCTGACTAGCCAGACTTACAGTCTGCACGCCACTGGCTAGCAGGCTCACTGAGTAGTTCTCACCCCCCATAGTGTGTAGTTACATGCACTGAACAGGTATAGTGCAGTAACAGTGCATTTAAACAAGGTTTGACTTCCCAGGCAATGATACCATGTAGTAACTGCTGGCAAACTGTTCATAGCCATCCTTGCACTGCCTGTGTACAACATGTGCCCCTGTGATTGAGACATGTATATCCAAATGTGTGATGCACAGATTTGTTGCATGTGTAGTAATGGCCTTTACACTTTTTCATCCTCACAGGTTGATGCCCACCAGAAGCAGGAAATATGGCTGGACATCGCCCGGGCAGTAAGGTCTGTGGGGGTCTACAAGCGCCGGATCCGCAACTGCCAGAAGAGGTGGCAGGTCCTTCGGGGCTGGACCCGGAGGATCGCAAGGGTCCAGCTGAAGCTGTCGCCTCCTCGCAGGAGGGGCGGACACTGGACCCTGACCCCCCCACATGCTCAGGATCCTGGCGGTGGTCTTCCCTGATCTGGATGGGCAGCTGAAGGGCAGACAGCAGCAAGGAGGGGTGAGTCCATGACTGCACTGTGAGCTTTGTCTGACATGCTATGTGCCCTCCTCTGGCCTGGTTAAACTTCAACAGTACATCAGTTATGTGGTCCAGGACCCATGTCCCTCAATTGTGCACTGCCCACTCCTCATCTGATACCCAGGTGTGGCCCTTACAGTCAGGAAATTGTGTCACTTGGGTACTGTGTCCTTGCATATTGCTTAGCTCAAGGTGGGGGACAGCATTTGTACCCGTAACTCTGTGGTGGGCTTCATGGGTGGGTCCATTGCTTACACAATGCCTGGGTTCTGACATGTAATCTGCGTGTTACTTTGATATGTGGTCCAATTGCTGATCTGATTCACCACATGTGCCTGGGGTATTTGGCACACACCCATGCTGCGGTTGTGAACAATGTTTGGGCCTCAGGAGTATGTATATCAAGTGTGTCACACATGCTTAGCCACCTGCCTACTGTCCAGGGCTCATCCCTCTTTCACGTGGAGCAGGACAGTCATGCCTACTCCAGGCCATACAATACACTCTGTACTCCCACTCCCGTGTATCAGCTGACACGTTGTGCTCAGTGAAATGTTCCCTCAGGTGTCTGCCTCTGTGTCATTGTGCTGTGGCTTTGTTGTCAGGACTACTGTGGTGTTTATCGGTTAGGGCTCAGCATGCCACCGGAGATGTGACCATAGGAGACGATACTTGTGTGACATATAGGTGTTTGATCACTTGACCGTGCATACTGGGGTATGCGACTGTGCAGTTCAGGCAGCTGTTTCCCATTCACAGCAGATTGTGAGGTGCTCATGTTCCGAGGGTTGTGTTTCATGTCTCCCATATGTCCAATTGGTATGACGTGGACAAATGAGAGTTCAGATGATGTGGTTTGTGGGGGTGGACATGTGCACTTGTCAGCTACTGGACTTGCATTCCCCATGACCTAGGATTGTGACACAGTGCAGACTGTTGTTGTCTGGCTGCCCTGCCCATGTGACTGGAGACAGTGATGTATGACTTTGCAGGCATGCCTGTGCCATGGCGTTAAACTTCCTAAGAGTGATCCTGCAGGGGAGTGACATGTGCTACATGCACCCCATTGTGGCATTGACTATCAGGACATGGGTGCATCATGGTGTCTGGTGCTGGTATGCATCACATGCATTTCAAAATAGACTCTGGCCATCCCTTTATCCGGACACCTGTACTGACTCAGTGGCAAGAGTTGTGATGTGTGCATGTTCACATACTTCACCCTGTTCTCTGCACTGTCCAACTACTGTGTAGGTGGTGCATGTGTCCACACTGGTGTATTGCCATCCGACAGACACCAGACCGATGGGTGCAAGGCCAGGAGGGATGTGAGTGCCATGGTTGACCATCAGACTGACAATTGGCTTCTCCTACTCTGTTTGGGCACTTTTGGCAATGTTCAACTAAGGATGCCAGGGCTTGCTCTGTAATGTGCTGTACAGACTGTGGTTTTGTGCGGTCAGTGCAGGTGACTGATGTCTGTCTGTTTCCCTAATTGTTTGCAGATACATCCACGGCCACAGGAGGGGACAGCTCCACGGACCAGGAGGAGCCGCTGAGCCAGACTGGGTCAGCAGCCAATGAGTGGTCGGAGGGACCCAGTGGCACGGAGGGCGAGGGCAGCCATACCGAGGAGTCCTCAGCACCATCCACCTCAGCTGAGGACCACAGCAGCTCGGAGGATGACTCCCTTGTGGAGGCGGGTGGCAGCAGCCACCACACCCCAGCTACTATTGCTGTCCCACCACCACCACCACCACCACCACCACCACCACCACCGCCCTCCCATCTCCTCCCATTCCAGAGGTCCGTGGAGGCTCCCGTGTTCGGGAGCATGTCTCCTTCGTGCCAGGCACCGCAGCCCCAGCCCCTGTGTCCCCTGCTGCCCTGAGTGAGGAGTCTGTGTACCTCCTTCGCCAGCTCCATGTAGGGCAGACAGCAATGCTGAGTGTCCTCCATGCCCACACCACTCTGTTGACTCAGCTGGTGTCGTTTATGGAGAGCATCTCATCGGGCATGTCTGCCCTACAGAGGAGCAATAGGTCCATGGACTCCTCCCTGATGGCAGCAGTGTCCCTCCTCCAACAGTCCCTCACCCCTCCTACATCTGCCCCATCCACACTTCCTGGCACCCTACCTGTCCCAAGCACATGCACACCTGCACATTCACCCAAACACACAGACACGAGCAGCACAGACACACCCACTACAAAAACAAGACGTGCACGCAGGCATCCTCAGGGGACTGATACCACACCCACAGGGGATGGGGTACATACACACACACAGGCATCCACAGTAACTCCACAGTCCTCCGATACCTCTCCCTCCAAGGCCCCTTCCCTTGCCTCACCTGCAACCCCACCTACACAGCAGATCTTCCTCTGTGACCTCGGCCTCTTCCCCTCCAATCCAGCTGATCCAGCATACAGGGGGAAGAGGAAGTCCACCCACACAGAGGGGAGTGCCCCTCACCCCCGGACACCCTCCCCCAGGTGCAGACAGACTGAGGCCCCCATCCGCAAGTCCCCCCGGACCCGGAAGAGCAAGACCCCGCCGCCACCCTGCAGCTCAACCACCAAGTCTCCTTCCTCCATCCCTCAGGCCCCCACTCCACAGGTTCCCCCACCACACCCTGCCCCAGGTTCCCCCACCCACAGATACACCATCCCCAAAATGATCCGGCCTTCTCCCACTACCACTTGCTCTTCCAGCAACACCCCCCCGCTGCGCTTGTTTGTGCCACTGGTGTGGAGAGCGTGTCCTCCCCTCTGTCCTGCCCACCTTACCTGAACCCCATTCTACTCCCCTGGAGATAGGCACTGCAGTGGAGTCCACTACCACCCTGTCTGACTTGGGCACTGCAGTGGGGAACCTGTCCACTCCATCTGCACGGCCCACTGCAGTCGTGCCAGCACCCACACCATCTGACTCAAGCCCCCCAGTTGTGCCGGCACACACCATGTCAGACACCTCCACTGCAGTTGTCAGTGACTCTCCAGCACCTACCACCCCTTCCCTGCCTCCTTCTGGTGAGCCCTGATCCTGTCCCTGCGGTGCCTGGCCTGCCCCCCGTATGCCCCTCCGAGGGGAATGTCCCTGATGTGTAGCTGTGCAGGCATGCAAAGGGTGACATCTGGCACTGTCACCCTGTTTGGACTCTTGTTATGGACTGGCCATTGGCCTTTGTTATATTTCTGGACTTTCACTTCTTCACACACAAATGCTGAATAAAGCTACTTTCTGTTCTCTAGTGGTTTTGCTTCTGATGTACATGATGTTGATGTTGCTAACCGTGCCCTTGCTGCACTGATGGTGATTTTTGATATCAGGGAAATGAAGTGTTACTGTGCAGGACCCCATGTGGTCCAGGGGGAATGTGTCCTATCCTGGTGTGTATCCATGTCATCCTTTGCAGCAATATGAGGGTGTCATGTTTTCAATATTTGGCAATGGGATTTCCTACTTTTATTTGCAATATCACATCTGTGGCTTACACCCCTGCACATCTGTTGTGCTTGCCATTGTTCAATTTGTCTATTTCCCTGACCGTGTGACCATCTCCACTGGACATGCAAGTTTGGGCATCAATGGGGAAGGACTCATCTGTGTGATCAGTGCAACTTGCTATACATGTGTGTTGGATCTGTGCAGATGGTGTCGGTGACACTCCCATGACCAGGCTGATGTGACGAGAGCCTTCATTTTGTGCTAATTGTTGACTGAGTGACCAAGTGTACTGCTGATATGATAGGGCCCTGCAGAGACAACGTATGGCACAGCTTTCCTTACACAGGAGTGGAGTGCCCTCATGGCAGTGTGTAATTCCGTGACATTGCCTGAGCCCAAGGTGTGTGTTGTGTGAGCATGTCTGTGTGTGTTCACTTCCGTTTTGCAACACAGGCTGGGATCCCTAGTGATGTTCCTGTTTGTGATGCTTGCTGAGTTGACCTATGTACCACCCAAATGTTCGCACTGGGTTCTCTGGGATGTGGGTGCATGGCACATTACTGGTCATCAGGGTGTCATCCAAAGGTGTGTTTGCTGTCAGGGCTGAGTTTGTGGGCAAACGCAGATGAGACACAGTCAGGATTCCCCTTGTCACTTGTTGGTTACACAAGTCATGTAATTTACAGTTTGTGTTAGCTTTCAGTGATTGTGACACGTTGTGTGTGTGACTGCTGCCACTCCTCTGGGTCAGAGCTGCAATGTTGGAAGTTGTCTATGTGTGTTCTTTGTGGGTGACCTTGACTTCTTCATTGGTGTGTGACTGTGTCCAGGATCACATTGATTGTGGTGGATTTCTTGTCATGCCCATGTACAGCGTACTGTGCAGTGTGTCAGACATTCACGAGTCTTGTTGACTGGCCAGGTGTGATGGGTTTCTGCACCTTAGTTCCCACAACCACCCCTGGGATTGTCATGGGTGCATGTGCAATGTCACCAGTCCATGTGAGCTTCACTGCTGCACATTGGTGGAGATCAAGGTGTGTGGTGTTGAGTGTGTGCAAATGAGAGTTGTTGCACGGCTAGACCCCTACCTCCATGTTGGCCTTGGCTGACAGGCCGTGCTGATTGATTTGTGCTTGTGTAGGTGTGATGGTAGTTTGTTGCTCAGGACACATGACTGTGGTTCACAGTGTGAACGACATCTAGCTTTGTCATCACAGTGGGATTATCATGCAGGCCACGGTAAACACGATGTGGGGTCCCTGGGGGTAGTGCTGTGGTGGGTCTGTCTCTTGCTGTGTTATTTGCTGTTCCGACAAGCTTGTGTGACATGTGTAATTTGGGCTCCCTCTCATCTAACAATGCCTGTTTGCCCACATAGGGGGATCCGATCCATGAGTTACTTTTGTGTGGCACTGTATACACATCTGTGTAATTGTGATTCAGGCCTCCTCATGTGTTGTGTGGTTGCCTGGGGACACTGGCACACCCCCATCACCTGTTGTGTTTGATCTGCAGTGTGAGGCTGCCTGTTTGTGTTTGTGCATCTGCACCATTGCATTGGCATATCTTTAGTGTGCCATTGGCTGTATGTTGTTTGTTGGCTTTCCCCTGCTGTCCCTGGGACTCCTAGGTCATCAGTCAGCACAATGATCATGGTTTGTATGTCCCTTTGCTGCCATGGTATGGTATTTGTTCACCTGACATCTACAGTCTCCAAAGGATATCTACATTTGTGTGTCCATTGGTGCAGATATATGGGGCTGCATTATGATGGTCACTTCTGTCATTGTGTTATTGAGGAATGTTGCCAATGTCAGCCCCCATGGGTGATGTTTGTCTGCACATGGCCAAAGGTATATCTTATTGGCACTGCACTGTTTGCCTCACCCAATGTATGTTGCTATGGGACACAAGCACTACTTTGCCACTGATGTATTTATTGTTCTGTGACCAGGGATCATCCATGCTGTTTGGCAGTTGCAGCTTTTTCCATCACAACACTTACCTTTTGGTCACTGTGATGATGGGGGTTTAGACCCCATTGCCACAGTGTTCAAAATGTGCTTCAGCTATGGACCCCACACTTACATTTTGGTCACTGTGATGATGGGGGTTTAGACCCCATTGCCACAGTGTTCAAAATGTGCTTCAGCTATGGACCCCACACTTACATTTTGGTCACTGTGATGATGGGGGTTTAGACCCCATTGCCACAGTGTTCAAACTGTGCTTCAGCTATGGACCCCACACTTACCTTTTGGTCACTGTGATGATGGGGGTTTAGACCCCATTGCCACAGTGTTCAAAATGTGCTTCAGCTATGGACCCCACACTTACATTTTGGTCACTGTGATGATGGGGGTTTAGACCCCATTGCCACAGTGTTCAAACTGTGCTTCAGCTATGGACCCCACACTTACCTTTTGGTCACTGTGATGATGGGGGTTTAGACCCCATTGCCACAGTGTTCAAAATGTGCTTCAGCTATGGACCCCACACTTACATTTTGGTCACTGTGATGATGGGGGTTTAGACCCCATTGCCACAATGTTCAAACTGTGCTTCAGCTATGGACCCCACACTTACCTTTTGGTCACTGTGATGATGGGGGTTTAGACCCCATTGCCACAATGTTCCAAATGTGCTTCAGCTATGGACCCCACACTTACCTTTTGGTCACTGTGATGATGGGGGTTTAGACCCCATTGCCACAATGTTCAAAATGTGCTTCAGCTATGGACCCCACATTTACCTTTTGGTCACTGTGATGATGGGGTTTAGACCCCATTGCCACAATGTTCAAAATGTGCTTCAGCTATGGACCCCACACTTACATTTTGGTCACTGTGATGATGGGGGTTTAGACCCCATTGCCACAATGTTCAAACTGTGCTTCAGCTATGGACCCCACACTTACCTTTTGGTCACTGTGATGATGGGGGTTTAGACCCCATTGCCACAATGTTCAAAATGTGCTTCAGCTATGGACCGCACACTTACATTTTGGTCACTGTGATGATGGGGGTTTAGACCCCATTGCCACAGTGTTCAAACTGTGCTTCAGCTATGGACCCCACACTTACCTTTTGGTCACTGTGATGATGGGGGTTTAGACCCCATTGCCACAGTGTTCAAAATGTGCTTCAGCTATGGACCCCACACTTACCTTTTGGTCACTGTGATGATGGGGTGTTTTACCCCATTGGCACAGTGGTCATGGTCTGCTTGCATTGTGGAGCCCACACACATTTATGTGTGACACATGTGATAGGGGGTCACATTGTATGCTCAATGACATGTTTAGTGTTGTGGGCATTTGACACAGACTACACACGCTTGTCATGGTGTTGGTGGGATGTATTTCCAGACATTCCTTATGTTGGAGTATGCTGGTTGTGTCATGCATTTCCCGTCCTATGTTTAGGGGTGGTGTGGGTGGTAGGCATTCATCCCCCTAAGGGTGGGGATTGTAGTAGTGACAGGCATCCAGGCCCCCCTGAGTAGGGGTGGTGGTAGTGGTAGGCATCCATCCCCCCATGAGTGGGGATGGTAGTAGTGACAGGCATCCAGGCCCCCCTGAGTAGGGGTGGTGGTAGTGGTAGGCATCCAGGCCCCCCTGAGTAGGGGTGGTGGTGGTGGCAGGCATCCAGCCCCCCCTGAGTAGGGGTTGTGGTAGTGGTAGGCATCCATCCCCCTATGAGTGGGGTTGGTAGTAGTGACAGGCATCCAGCCCCCCTTGAGTTGGGGTGGTGGTAGTAGTAGGCATCCAGGCCCCTAAGGGTGGGGATGGTAGTAGTGACAGGCATGCAGGCCCCCCTGAGTAGGGGTGGTGGTAGTGGTAGGCATCCATCCCCCCATGCGTGGGGATGGTAGTAGTGACAGGCATCCAGCCCCCCCTGAGTAGGGGTGGTGGTAGTGGTAGGCATCCAGGCCCCCCTGAGTAGGGGTGGTGGTGGTGGCAGGCACCCAGCCCCCCATGAGTAGGGGTTGTGGTAGTGGTAGGCATCCATCCCCCTATGAGTGGGTTTGGTAGTAGTGACAGGCATCCAGCCCCCCTTGAGTTGGGATGGTGGTAGTGGCAGGCATCCAGCCCCCCCTGAGTAGGGGTGGTGGTAGTGGTAGGCATCCAGCCCCCCCTGAGTAGGGGTGGTGGTAGTGGTAGGCATCCAGCCCCCATGAGTAGGGGTGGTGGTAGTGGTAGGCATCCATCCCCCTAAGGGTGGGGATGGTAGTAGTGACAGGCATCGAGCCCCCCCTGAGTGGGGTGGTGGTAGTGGCAGGCATCCAGCCCCCCCTGAGTAGGGGTGGTGGTAGTGGTAGGCATCCAGGCCCCCCTGAGTAGGGGTGGTGGTAGTGGTAGGCATCCATCCCCCTAAGGGTGGGGATGGTAGTAGTGACAGGCATCCGGGCCCCCCTGAGTAGGGGTGGTGGTAGTGGTAGGCATCCAGGCCCCCCTGAGTAGGGATGGTGGTGGTGGCAGGCATCCAGCCCCCCCTGAGTAGGGGTTGTGGTAGTGGTAGGCATCCATCCCCCTATGAGTGGGGTTGGTAGTAGTGACAGGCATCCAGCCCCCCTGAGTAGGGGTGGTGGTAGTGGTAGGCATCCATCCCCCCCTGAGTAGGGGTGGTGGTAGTAGTAGGCATCCAGGCCCCCCTGAGTAGGGGTGGTGGTAGTGGTAGGCATCCATCCCCCTAAGGGTGGGGATGGTAGTAGTGACAGGCATCCAGGCCCCCCTGAGTAGGGGTGGTGGTGGTGGTAGGCATCCAGCCCCCCCTGAGTTGGGGTGGTGGTAGTGGTAGGCATCCATCCCCCTATCAGTGGGGATGGTGGTAGTGGCAGGCATCCAGCCCCCTATGGGTGCGTATGGCATTGGTGATAGCCATCCCACCCCTATGGTTCTGCTGTTGCTAGTGTAGGTCATTTGTGCATCCCTATGTGTGTGTGACATATTTCGGGTACGTGTCGTTTGTTTGTGTTGTTGGCGTTTGACTTACCGTCTGCGCCGTACGCGTCCGTGCCGGTCCCGGTAATAGATGTAGAGTATAGGTAGGACCTGCGCAATGGGATTCATGCTTGGATCGTCTCGTTCGGGTTTCTCGTGTCTTCGACTCGTACTCGTCGCTGGCTTGTTCGTCTCGTAGCCGTGGATTGTCTTGTGGTGCGAAACGGAGCTTATGTACGGCTCGCCCGGATGCTCAAACTTCCCGGACGTAGCGACGGGTTCGGCGCGTACGGAGTGTGCATCGTACTCGTCCGGCCGGAAGGTGCTGTGTATTTGCTTCCGTACGACTCGATTCGGCGTTTACGGATCCGGCTCGGGCGGGGAACAGCAGCTGAATTGGGTAAGTACGGCTCGCTCGGAAACTGGGTTGTTATACGCATCGTACTTGTTCGTCCGGACGAATGTTCGAGTCCGTCGGGAAACACGCATTCGGCTGTTTTTTTTTCCGAACAAATACTGTTAGGTGCGCTTCCGGCCGGGATCGGAATCGACCCCTGAGTATGAATCCGTGAGAACAGTGGATGAGCATCAGTGAATTAAGACTGGACTGTTTAAAATGAGTAACGAAGAAAAAGAAACATTGGATGAACTGTCAATCGGACTGCTATTGCACAAAGGTCGTGTGAAAGGATAAAATCATAAACAATTTCAGAACCGGTTTGTACAAGGAGGGCAATGAGGTGATTCTTGCCACCCCTCCAATGGACCAATTAGCGTGATTCTCGCCCCCAAAGATTGCAACTTTATGTTTAGTAAGCTAGTAGAAGGGTATAAGAGGACCTACTCTTAAGTAGGAGGTTGTTCATTCATGCATAATTTTTGAGCACTGAACGTTGATGCTGGAGAACTGCTGCTATTTTCTATAGGCCATTTTCTTGATAGAATTATTCATTTTTAGCTTAAACTTGACTGGGAAAGGAACGAGACCGATGCGGGAAACCTGTATAGGAGATCCGTCGAGGAGGCCTGTTTAGCGGGACAGACAGTCAGTTTTGGGAATTCCATGCTGTGATCTACAATTTATCTGTCTTGGCGAACTTTTATTCTTCATCTAAAAGGGGTATGCATAAAATTCTTTCTAAAGCCTATTTCTTATAATGGTGTTGAAATGTATTAAAACGATTAATAATTTTGAATCTTATTCATGCATTTAAAGAAAGTAGATACATTTTATTATAATTAAAACTTTGAGTCTGTGGTTCTTTTAGCTCAATAATAAGTGTAATGTTTTAATTGGTTTTGAATGTGATTGAGCTGGTCTTAATCACCATCAACTTATTCTAATAGTTGGTCCATCGACCAAAGAGCGGAATACCTTGATGTCTTAGAACCGACAGGATTAAAACTCATTGTGTATGATGATTAAGAAAATATCCTGTTTAATTTTAATAAGGTATCCCGTTCCTCCAGCAGTTTAATTCCTTCTCCTTGGTGAAGTGGATGTGATCCAGAGAATATTTGGGTGAGTGAATGTTTATGCGGTTTTATGGGCCCCACCGTCATATGGTATAGTTGTTAAAGAGTGATTCTACCTGGATGTCATGTCCAAAGGAGAAGAATTTATATTAGCCACGCTGGATCAGATTTCTTGGTAGCAGAGTTATGGTTACTATAGATTAGTTTGGTGATTATTGATTATTGATTATTTCATGTCTAACACTTCATGTCGAATTGTATTACGTTATATGTAAGTCGGAAATTTTGAAGCTTCCGTGAAGTAGGAAGTGGACACGTGTGGCAAGAGAAGTCACATGGAATAGTGCATTGTCTGATTTTCAAATTGGTGATAACACAGGTTGTGTTATGATAGGGACATTTTCTGTATAAAAATGTGTATGAGTGAAATAGCAACTGGTTTTCTTGTGAAACTCTGGCCTTAATTCTCAGGAGCAGTATAGTCTCCACATGTGTTTTATCCCCAGAGAAACGGGATTACCCCTTGCTTGAAAGAAGGGTAAGGTAGAGGGAAGTGCTACACTTATCAAACGAAACTGTATTCTTGTAAGATAGAGTGAACTATCTCTTTTGTTTAGCGAAAACAGACAATGGAAATGTGTTTTATGTTGTAACTAATAAAATATAGTCAAGAAAAAACTGCCGATACATTTTGTAAAGGAGGGGTCAGGAGTAGTACTGACGTTGACAAAAGACCGCGCTGGGATTGGACAGTGCATTGGAAACACTGAAAACGACTTGATTGGTGCATTAGTGTAGGACGCGCTGGGATAGGTCTAAAGAGCAGTGACGTAGAGGCTTCGGATTGGTGCGTTAGTGTGAGGCGCGCTGGGATAGGTCCGAATAGCACATAGAGAACAGAGCAGAGTTGTGAGTTTGCAGAAGGGAAAGAAATCGTGAAACATAGCTTACTATGAGTATTGTAGAGAGAAACCGTCATGGATGGCGAAAATTAAGAACTTCTTTAAGAAAGACAAAAAAGTAGTGACTAGAGAGGGACAGGTAATTCCTCCGCCGAAAACGCCAGCTTCTCATATGATGCTGAAATATGGTTATCATACTTGCATTTGGTTAGAAAATTGGACAAAATATACTCAGAATGATGGAGTATTGGCTTTTCCAGAGAATGGTTCATTTAGCATAGCTGTACTTCGCAATTTGAGAGAGAAAATGATGAAACTTGAGCCAAGACCTAGACCGACACAGTTTGAAGCGTTAGGTGAATGGGAAGACGAGATGTATGAACGAGAAAGACACAGGGGTGCAAAGAATTATAGTTTGGTTCCTGGAAGATTATGGGGAGTGAATCATGAGGATAGGATGAAACGTTGGAGGTATGCTAACATGACAGATGGTTTGTTTCCAGCCTTTACAGTTGAAGGGGGTACAGGAAGAAAGTGTACAGAGAAAAAGAAACATATAGCTACAGAGAGGTATGAGTATGGAGGTAGCGAAACGGAGGATGAACTGCTGGAAGATATTTTAAACAGAAACCCACCTCCGTATCAACAGAATTCTGCGGTGGTGACACCCAATGCACCGCCAATGGAAAGTGGGAGGAATAAAAGTCCAGAACGAAGATACGATATAAATAGGTCAAATGAACAGCTAGAAACTCCAATAAGTGAAAAGTCTGACAGTGGCAATGCAGCTGAGTTAGCAAAAACCACAAGAGAATTAACTGAGAAAATAAGAGAGTTAACAATGAACATGGAAGCTGTGACTGTGCCAGTGACAATAGGACCAGTAATACCAGTTTTTGAGAACCAGAAAATAGATGAGCATTCCTTAGTCATCCCAATGAACTCCAATATGCAAAGAATGAGAGAAGGGATAAATACAGAAATTGGAGAGGCAGGAAATTTGGTCAGCTCATATAGACCGAGCCCACCTACTAACTTGACAGTAAATGAGAGTGAGATAAAAAGGATTCCTATGGGAACTGAGTCTGCATCTGAAACGCCAGAGAGGAATAGAAACTGGATAGAAATAAATAGTACACCAGTAGGTCCAACTCCAGAAGAATTAAATGAATGGATGAGAAATCTGCAAAAGAAAGAGACAGAACCGCAACCATTGGATGTAATCAGGCTAAAGATAGATATGGAAGAGTTGATTTTAGGGACTATTGGTACAGAAAAATTAAAAACACATCAAGACGACGAGATAATGTTCCTGTGTAAAAGCATTACTTGGAGAGCTAGAAATTTACATGACAAATTGGAAGAGACAGCGAATGAACTAGGAGTAGAATTTGTAAAAGTCAGGAGTTTGCAGAAACCATATAGGGTAGATTTTTGTGAGAAAGATATAGAGAATTTGAATACATCAGGACGTTTAACCCAGTTAAAAGAACTGATCGTTTTGTTGAGAAAATGGGGTGATGTGGACAGATGGAGAAGCAGGTGGACCAAAAGAAATGAGAGAACAACCGACAAAGCGTCTTTGGCTTTTGCAGTAACAGATAAGGAAGCAGTCGTATGGGAGTATCCGATGAGAGAAACTCCAGGAGGTAGTTATGTACATGTCCCATGGTCCAGACAAGATATACTGTCATTTACAAATGACTTTCCAAAATTGAGAGAAAAGCCTGTAGAATGGTATAGACAAGTGGAAAGGTTTGTCAAAGTTTCGAAAGTGTTGTGGGTAGATTTGGATGGATTGTTTGAAATTGTAGTACCAGCCGATTTATGGACAGAATGTAAAATTACCATTGATTGTCCGACAGTAGAATACCCAAGAGACGCAAAAACAGGAGCGCCAGGACCAGAAGTAATGAGGAAGTACGATCAGGTTATTACCTTTTTGAAAAACAAAATTCCACCCAAAGAAACTGATTGGGTAAAGATTGACAGAACTACGCAAGAGAGTAAGGAGTCTGTACACGCCTACTATGAGAGGCTACTCTTGGTTTTCAAACAGTATAGCGGTTATGAGACTCTGAATGAGAAGGACATGAGTCATTTTGTATACAGATTTGTTTATGGGTTGAAACCAGAAATAAGCGAAATGATTAAGCAGCACATTATATGTTGGCAGAACAGCACAGTGGACGAGGTGTTGAGGTATGCTAAGTATTGCAGTGATGATATTGAATGTAGACAGCGTAAATTAAAAGAAAAAGCGATGTGGGAACAAGTGAAGGTTGCAGAAAAACAAGAAGCTCAACTGAATAATCAAGTTAATGAGACAGGACAAATTAAATCCAAACCGAATATAGGTAAAGGCAAAGGTCAGATGAGTATAGAAGAGGCAAAGAAGAAGTGGCCATGCCACAACTGCGGAAAATTAGGGCATTGGAGAAACGAGTGTAAATTTCCTCCAAAAGCTAATACGGAAAATCAATCATTAAATCCACAGGTGCAGAGTGAGGTGAGTTACCAACAGCTGCAGCAACCGCAGGTAGTTACTCAACAGAGTCAGGTGCCACCACCACCACTTCCCAAGAGTGTAAACCCTCAGAGATACAGTGCAGAGACAGGATTCTACGGACGAGAGCAGGTAACACAATTGCCGTGCGCAGCTGCGATATCGCAGTATTGGTTAAGACAGGATGGAAATGAATCAGATGAAAGTTTATGACGGTGCCTAGGAGAGGAGGAAGAGTGCGTACTTGGCGCAACTCTAGAGGTAGACCAGACAGGTCCATTTGTGGATGGAGAAGTGAATGGTGCAAATGTGACATTCCTTGTGGACACTGGAGCTACCCGTTCTACTGTTAGATCAGCAGAAATTCCAAACCTTCCTCTCTCAGGTGAATATATCCAAGTCGTAGGTGTTTCAAACCAGCAGATTAAGGCGCCTCTTACCAAATTAGTAGAGGTGAAAGTTGGACCATTCAGAGAAATGCACCGATTTGTGGTGTGTGATTGCAGTCCCGTAAACTTACTAGGACGCGATCTACTTTGCAAAATGAATTGCACCATTTATTGTACCCCGGATGGGATTGCATTTCAGACACCAGATGAAGATGTACTATATAAAATGACAATGGCAGAATTAGAGCCAGGAGTGAATGACATGTTTCCTGTGTTTGATGTAGAGAAAATCCCAATTGAGTTAAAAGAAACAGTCAGACCTGAGGTATGGGATTTTACAGGCGAAGACATTGGGTTAATGAGAGGAGTAGACCCTGTAAAAATTACTGTTAGAGAAGGAACAAATTACCCAAATACTCCACAATATAAATTGACGCCAGAAATTATCGAAGGAATAACACCTGTAATCAATAAAATGATTGAGCAGGGAATTTTGAAAGAAATAATGAGCAGTCCATGTAATTCACCTATAATGGGACTGAAAAAGCCAAATGGGACATATAGGATAGTGCAAGATTTACGAAAGGTCAATAAAATCGTTGTTCCTTGTTTTCCAATTGTACCAAACCCTGCTGTAATACTGTATCAGATTCCACGTAATGCAGAATGGTACACAGTCATTGATTTGTGCCATGCATTTTTCTCTATCCCGTTACATCCAGATAGCCAGCCATTATTTGCGTTCCGGTTCGGAGAGCGTATTTTGGCATGGTGCCGAATTCCTCAAGGGTATACAGAAAGTCCCTCAATCTTTAATCAGATCTTAAAGAAATCGTTGGAAGATTTAAAGATGCCTGAAAAATCTGTGATGGTTCAGTACATTGATGACCTATTAGTGGCATCAAAAACCAAAGAAGCATGTGTTACTGACACAATTGCTTTACTGAACCATTTAGCCGAAGGAGGACATAAGGTGTCCCCGTCTAAATTACAGTTTTGTCAACAAGAGGTTCAATACCTAGGTCACAAGATTGAAAAGGGAGTGCAAAAGGTAACGACAGAGAGAATAAAGATTATCCGAGGAATGAGAGCTCCAATGACACAAAGAGAGGTGAGAATGTTCCTTGGAATGGTTGGGTATTGTCGACAGTGGATAAGTGGATTTTCATTAATTGCAAAACCTTTACAGCGATTGACGAAAACGGATGTTAAAGATCCGTTTGAATTGAATGACGAAGAAATGAAAGCATTCAAGGAACTAAAAACGAGACTGTGTGAAGCACTGGGAATGCCTGACTATGAAAAATAATTTGAACTGTATTGTAGTGAGAGAGATGGGTGTGCACTTTCAGTCTTAGTGCAAAGACATGGAAAAATGAAAAGACCTATTGCATATTTTTCAGCTGTTTTAGACCCGGTAGCAAAAGCGTTGCCTGGATGTCTGAAAGCAGTAGCTGCTACTTGTGTGAGTCTGGAACAAAGTGAAGGCATTGTGATGGGATATCCACTGAGAGTATATGTTCCACACTCTGTTGAAATTCTCTTGACAAGAACCAAAACTCAATTCATGACACATAGTCGGCTGACTAGGTATGAAAAAGTGATTTTGAGTGCAGACAATGTAACCATTGACAGATGCACAAGTGTGAATCCTTCGTCATCATTGCTGGATGAAGGGAGTGTGGCGGACAAAGATGAAGTTGATCATAATTGCTTGGATGTACTTGAATATGGTACGAAACCAAGGCCAGATATTAAGGACGAGCCCTTAAAAGAATCAGATTATGTGATGTTTGTGGATGGTTCATGCCTGAGGACAAGTGAAGGAGTTTTGAGTGCGGCGTATGCTGTGTGTACAGTAGCAGCAATAATGGAAGCATCTTGTTTGAGAGGGATACGTTCAGCCCAAGTAGCTGAGCTGATTGCTCTGATTCAGGCATGCAAACTGGGAAAGAATGTCCGAATTACGGTGATCACAGATAGCCAGTATGGCTTCGGAGTGGTCCACGATTTTGGACAGATCTGGTCCCAGAGAGGTTTCTTGACGTCTGCTGGAACTCCAATTAGAAATGGTGAGTTTGTGAAGAAATTGCTTGAGGCGATACAGCTGCCTAAACAGATTGCAATGGTGAAGTGTGCTGCGCACAAAAATGAGGCGGATTACATAACCGTGGGCAACAGATATGCCGACGAGATAGCCCAATATTGTGCTAAAAATGTAGTCTAGTTGAATCGAAGAAGAGAAAGAGAGCATGTTCCATGTCCCTTGCTGTTTACTAACATTGTTGAAACATGGGATGAGGTAAGACAATTACAGGAAGCAGCAAATGATGAGGAAAAAGATAGTTGGATAACAGCAGGATGCAGAAAAAGGGAGGAAGATGACGTTTGGGTTTATAGAGATGAAAGACCAGTTATGCCTGATAGCATGATTTCTAACATGGCACGGATGTACCATGGACAAGCTCATATTGGAAGGGACGCCATGATCCGACTTTTCAGACAAACATGGTATAACCCAAAATTCAGAGCTGTAGCTGAAAGTGTTTGTCAAAGATGTCTTATTTGCCAACAGATAAATCCAGGAAGGAAAACAGTAGTGAGTCTAGGAACAATAGGGCGAGAGGGAGGTCCTTTTACTAGAATGCAACTGGATTTCATTGAAATGCCCCCAAACAATAGACTGAAGTACGTTCTTGTGGTCGTTTGTTTGTTTTCTTGTTGGGTGGAAGCCTATCCGACCAGAAGGAATGATGGAATTACAGTAGCTAAACTCTTGCTGAGAGAATTCATTCCAAGGTACGGTTTTCCAGTAACAATTGAAACAGATAGAGGAACACATTTTCAAAATGAGCTAATCCAACTGATATGTGAAGCTCTTGACATTCAACAGAAATTACACTGTGCATACAGACCAGAGGCTTCTGGAGTAGTAGAACAAGTGAATGGAACAATAAAGAATAGGTTAGGGAAAATGTGTCAAGCCACAGGACTCAAATGGCCCGATGCCCTACCATTGGTACTAATGACTATCAGAAGCATACCTGATAGAAAAACAGGTCTGAGTCCCCACGAAATAATCATGGGACGAGCAATGAGACAAGCACATGTACCTGTCAACAAACTGCTGACTATAACTGATGATCTCGTGTTGGATTATTGCAAAGGATTGGCTGATGTGGTACATTCTGTGTTTCATCAGGTTGGACCGGATGCGACCACTCTCGAAAGAAAACCAGCTCATGATTTGAGTCCAGGAGACTGGGTTCGCATAAAAGTCCACAGAAGAAGAAACTGTTTGGTTCCTCGCTGGGACCAACCACGACAAGTAATCCTGGTGACAACAACTGCAGTCAAATGTACAGGAGTGAAAAACTGGGTGCATGCCAGCCATACTATCAGAGTTCCAGATCCTGAAGCTCGACCTGTAAGTCGACATCTGGAGATATCTGATACCAGTTCAGCATCCGATGCGGAAGTCGAAACAAACAGGGTTCCAGAACTTGAAGATCGACCTGCAAGTCGACATCTGGAAGACCCAGGTACAAATTTGACAACAGGAGAAGAATTTGAAATAACGAAGGTTCCAGAACTTGAAGATCGACCTGTAAGTCGACATCTGGAAATATCAGATACTAGTTCAGCATCTGAAACAGACCAATCAGATTGTGATGAAAAGCTAAAGAATAAATGGAAAACTGACATCATAAACGAAGAAACTGAACCAAGAGACAGTGACATTGATCAGCCAAGCACAAGCTATGGTAAAAATCCTTCAAAAATTGTCGAATTAGACGAGGGAGGGATAGATTCAGATAGAGAGATAGAAGAATCGGAAGAACCCCGAGGAGCAATAGGGACAGACCAACAAACAAAAGAACAGGGAAATCTAGAAACAGACAGAGAGATCAACGAGAATTCGGAAGAACCTCGAGGAGGGATAGAAACAAGTGGCCAAACAGAAAAGACACAGGAAGGTTCAGATCTAGATAAAGAAGGTGAAATCATAAAGTTCAAAATAAGAGGAAGTGAAGTAAGGTCTGAAACAGAATCAGAAGAAAGTGAAGAAGAGAGAAAACAGAGATTAGGACCAAGAAAGAGGACTTGGAGAGCTGAACGAGAGGAAAAGGAAAGTGAACCAAAAAGGCCGAGAAAAGGAGATAATTGGCCCCACGAAGTCAAAAGATTGAGATACAAAATTATAAATTTAAATAGAGATAATGCAGAACAAGTAAATGAGATAACAAGTCAAAGGGAGCAAGGAAAACAAAGTGGAAAACAATTGCAGAAAACGAAAAGAGTGAAGAAACCTAATTTGAAATATAAGTCACCTGAGTGGCTATACATCGCATTGACTGACATCAAAGAAGAAGATAACACTCACGAGAACCCAGAAGAAAGCTGCAGACCAATGGGTGAAAGTAAAGTGCAACAAGTTTGAAGAGATTAAAAAGAAAACCCGGACTGGACACTCAAAACCTGAAGAAGACAAGAAAGAGTTCTGAGAAGAACTAAAGAGAGTACCAAACGAGACAAAGTGAGAAGGTAGAGTGGCTGAAAACGTCATTCTGAGGTGTGGTGACACAATTTTTCTATATATATATATAGATAATAGAACAGAATGGTAGACATAGAGAATAGAAAACCTAGATGTGAGTTTTAACGTAGATGGTGTAGAATGTGTTTCTTTTGTACAGGTTTATTAATGTTTGTTTGGCTTATTTTAGCAATCACCATTCCAATTAGATTAGCTGTAGAAGAATCGTCCATATTAGGGAACAACACAAAGAAGGATAAGGAAGTTAACATACAGAAAACAGCAACATTAATAGATAGTGCCGAGTTACATAAGGATAGATCCATAACTGATTTTTCAAAGAACGTTTTCACAAAATTGTTATATGAATATGTAGAAACAATGGATGTGAGAGATTGTTATGTTTGTATGCAATTACCTGCGTCTGTCACAGAAGGTGTGACCTATCATCACCTTCCTTTGACGTATGGAATAACATGTAGTGTTTTAGCTAGTTTATTTTATAAAACAGGTAGACTAGAATATTATTATACTGATATAAATAAGGTTTTCGCAAAAATTCCTATAATTCCTGAATTGAACAAAGTGAAAGAAGCAAGGATGTTTGGTGAATTTTTCCTAGAAAATAAACATTTGACATTAGAATATATAGTTAAGCACAATCTCACCTGTGAATTAAAGAAAGAGGAAAATGTATTTTTAGAGATGGTAGAAGACAGGAGAGTTAAGTTTGTAATGGAGGAGGAGACAAAAACACCCCTTTGGGCGTTTGAAGGAGAAAGTAATGATAAGAGAAAGACAAATGCAGCTATGACTTTAGATTGGCCCCAACAGGGAAAGTTGTGCATTAGAAGAAATAGAACCAGATATGATAACTATTTCGTGGGTTCCAGTGAATGTCGAGACAATTACAAAATTTTAGGAGGATGGGGATTCAAAGGAGGAAAAGATCCGATATTTCCAGGGATCTATTATATTTGTGGAAACAGAGCTTATTACAGGTTGCCGGACCATTGGTATGGGTCGTGCTATTTAGGCCTGGTCTTTCCAAAGATTTTTCATGTGGGGAGAGGAGAAAAAGGAACACACGAAATGGGTGAAACATTCACACGTAGAAAAAGGGAAAGTTTTTCAGAAATAGTTGGTGACATTTTTGGAGCAATGATACCAGCAGTGGGTATATCTTTGAATGCATTTAAAATTCGGAAATTGTCCACAGTAGTAGATCGTTTATCAACGAATACTGCTGGAGGGTTCTTGATGGTAAATACCGAGATGGTTGCCATGAGAGCTATGGTGATGCAAAATCGACTTGCCCTTGACATTCTTTTGGACAAAGAGGGTGGAGTCTGTGGAATGCTGAAAGTCCAACATTGTTGCACTTACATTCCAGATAAAAGTGAAAATATACAGAAGTATATAAAGAATATTACTAATTTGCACAAAGAACTTGTTCCACTGGAGGTTGAAAATGCCTGGGAGAAACTTGGTAAGAGTTTTTTCTCAAAACCAAAATGGTTCACTGAGATAGGTAGTTCTATTGTAGGGAAAGTTTTGATATCAGCAACAGTAGTAATATTAGTGGTGTTATTAGTGACATTTGTTATTATATGTATTAAAAGGAGAAAAAGACAAAATAAAATAAAAAGAGAAAATAAGATAAATAAAGAAAGAGAACGAGAATTGGGTGAAATAGAACTTTAAGAACTAAAAGAAAACATGTATGAAAGAACAAAAAGACAAGATGAAAGGGACACTGATGTGTAAACTAACAAAAGCAAGTGGACAAGAAACATTCTATCTGAAAAATTGTGTAACATGGGTTTTTTGTGGTGATATTAAAAATCACCAAAGGGGGGAGTTGATGGAGCGAGGTAAATAAAAAAATTTGGAACCCCCTAGTATTCATGCTAATAAATTAATGTTACTAATTGTTTGATCGACTAATCAATATTTTACATTTTATTTGGTAAACATTTACATAAGTGGTAACTGCAATTTATGTGCAAAGTTAACCTATTTACAATTGTAAAAGTGAAATAAAACTAATATAGTAGTTTGCGTACTAAATAGAGTAAATTTGCATGATTTGTGCTATGTAGCAAATTGTATTGTGGCAAAAGAATGCGGATGGTAAGTAAACATGGCTTTAAATGTCGCTTTTGCTAGGTAACACCTAATTGGGGTACTAAGAATGACGGGTGGGAAACAGAAAGGATTATTTTCTCTATTTTAATTATGATTGTGTTTATTTTCATGATAGTTCGTTTGGGCCTGTTAGGCCGTGCTGTAAAAATGGCTGCCGAGGCAGATGGGCTCAATGCGCAGGCGTAAAGATGGCTTCTAAACGGAAGAAAGCCGCAGAAACATATCACGTGGGTACAAGTCGAGCCCAGAGTGAGAAGTGTCAAGGTCGGGCTGACCTGACACGAGGTGAATGCCAAGAAAGACTCAGGGGCCGATTCCGATCTCGGCCGGTAGGGCACCGAATCGGATTCGGCTTTACCGGATCTGATTCGGAGCCCTCTTTCCTGACCGATTCGAACGTGCGTCCGGGCGAGCGAGTACGATGCGAGCGCTCGCGAAATCGCCGACCGACTCGTTTGTGGGACCCAACCGCTCCTACCGACTCGCACGGACACGACTCGCACCGCGCAATGGAGACGTTCCCCGGCCGGGTAAGTACGATGCGCGCGTCGAGCAGTCTGACCGACTCGCGCAGTCCGGCTCCAAAGAACAGTCGGAGCCGCACTTTGGGGGTCCGTGTCGGACCCCCCTGTATGCGTAGCCGCGCGAGTCGCACACAGGGGGGACCCATGGGTCCCCCCTACCTGTGCATGTACGGCGCGAGTCTCTCCAACGCGTACCGGCTGTAGGGGGCGCCCTTGTTTGCCTCGCACCCATTGAGTCAATGGGAGCCCGCGTACGCGTTGTACGACCGGCTCCCATTTACTTCAATGGGAGTCCGACCGAATCGAGTCCGATTGCATGCGAACGCATCGTACTCGTTCGGACGGACTGCTAGAGTCCGATTCGTTCGGAAATCTCTCCGGGTCCGGCTCAGTCTGGGAGATTCCCGGCCTGAATCGGAATCGGCCCCTCAGTATGATTCCGTGAGAACAGTGGATGAGCATCAGTGAATTAACAATGGACTGTTTAAAATGAGTAACGAAGAAAAAGAAACATTGGATGAACTGTCAATCGGACTGCTATTGCACAAAGGTCGTGTGAAAGGATAAAATCATAAACAATTTCAGAACCGGTTTGAACAAGGAGGGCAATGAGGTGATCCTTGCCACCCCTCCAATGGACCAATTAGCGGTGATTCTCTCCCCCAAAGATTGCAACTTTATGTTTAGTAAGCTAGTAGAAGGGTATAAGAGGACCTACTCTTAAGTAGGAGGTTGTTCATTCATGCATAATTTTTGAGCACTGAACGTTGATGCTGGAGAACTGCTGCTATTTTCTATAGGCCATTTTCTTGATAGAATTATTCATTTTTAGCTTAAACTTGACTGGGAAAGGAACGAGACCGATGCGGGAAACCTGTATAGGAGATCCGTCGAGGAGGCCTGTTTAGCGGGACAGACAGTCAGTTTTGGGAATTCCATGCTGTGATCTACAATTTATCTGTCTTGGCGAACTTTTATTCTTCATCTAAAAGGGGTATGCATAAAATTCTTTCTAAAGCCTATTTCTTATAATGGTGTTGAAATGTATTAAAACGATTAATAAATTTGAATCTTATTCATGCATTTAAAGAAAGTAGATACATTTTATTTTAATTAAAACTTCGAGTCTGAGGTTCTTTTAGCTCAATAATAAGTGTAATGTTTTAATAGGTTTTGAATGTGATTGAGCTGGTCTTAATCACCATCAACTTATTCTAATAGTTGGTCCATTGACCAAAGAGCGGAATACCTTGATGTCTTAGAACCGACAGGATTAAAACTGATTGTGTATGATGATTAAGAAAATATCCTGTTTAATTTTAATAAGGTATCCCGTTCCTCCAGCAGTTTAATTCCTTCTCCTTGGTGAAGTGGATGTGATCCAGAGAATATTTGGGTGAGTGAATGTTTATGCGGTGTTATGGGCCCCACCGTCATATGGTATAGTTGTTAAAGAGTGATTCTACCTGGATGTCATGTCCAAAGGAGAAGAATTTATATTAGCCGCGCTGGATCAGCACTTACTCATTTTGGTATTCACAGAAGGCACTTACTTACTCATTTTGAGTAACTTACTCATTTTGTGTAACTTACTCATTTTGTGTAACTTACTCATTTTGGTATTCACAGAAGGCACTTACTCATCAATGAGTAAGTGCCTTCTGTGAATACCAAAATGAGTAAGTTACACAAAATGAGTAAGTTACTCAAAATAGTAAGTTACTCATTTTAGTATTCACAGAAGGCACTTACTCATTGATGAGTAAGTGACTTCTGTGAATACCAAAATGAGTAAGTTACACAAAATGAGTAAGTTACACAAATGAAATGAAATGAAATGTGGTATTTGTAAAGCGCTGACTGTCACTCCGAAGGGAGCATCCTGGCGCTGATACTGAGGTGAGATAACACTCAAAAGATCTTAAATGAGAGAGAGGCAAAGTTCGTCTGTTGCTCCAAAGATCCAAGTTTTTAGAGCCTTTCTATATTGGGTTTCGGTTTTTAACATTCTCAGTTGCAAAGGAAGTAGGTTCCAAGCTCTGGAACCTAATACTGCTATTGTTTTGCCTCCTTTAGATTTGCATCGGAAGTTGGGAGGTTTGAGCAGGTTAGCAGATGAAGACCTGAGAGTTCTGTTTGTAATATAGGGGGTGAATCTAGACGAAAGATATTTTGGTCCTATCTTAAGTGACGCTTTGAAGGTGATTAGAAGAATTTTAAACAGTATTCTCTTATGTAATGGAAGCCAGTGAAGGGTTTTGAGGGCTGCAGATGCGGAAGACCTTCGAGGAAGTCTTAAACAAGCCGTGCTGCTGCGTGTTGGACCACTTGGAGTCTTTTTACTGTTTTTTTGCTGGCTCCTGCCAAGAGGCTGTTGCAGTAGTCAAGTCGCGAAAGAATTAAGGCGACTGCTACTGATTTCCTTGCTGCGAGAGGGAGTAAGTCAAAAAAAATTCTCAGGGATCTTATAATGTTGAAGCAGGTCCCTGCTACCTTCACTGCGTGTGGTTGCAAAATGAGTAAGTTACTCAAAATGAGTAAGTAAGTGCCTTCTGTGAATACCAAAATGGTAGTAAGTTTAGGATTTTGTCTTAAGTTAGTTCTGTGAATCGGGCCCCAGGTTTTCAAAGAGCAGTTTTAGATAATCACAAAGTGCAAGATAATGTTACACTTAGAAATTGTGAAGACAAAAAGAGCGCAAAGAGATGCCTCAGAATAAAACAGTTATTTACTCACCAGAACCTGAGTAAAGTGAGCCAGTATGACCTCAGTGCCAGGCGCCGCAGCTCAGGCAAAGCTGGTGACAATCTGAAGTGACCGAAGACTTTTAAAAACTGTGGAAGGCTGAGAGACTGGAAGCAAAGATTGAGGCAGTTGTTCCAAGTCATCCAGGATGATCCAGAGGCCAGCACATCTCAAGGCCTTAGTTAGGCCATGGTTCACATGAACAGTTTCAAGAGGGACAGGCAGGGGAGCTGGAGAAAGCTCTACCCCCAATGTCAGCCACTCCCAGAAATGGCTACAATGCTGCCGCTTTCCTGAAACCACCACCACCACCATTCGATACCGCTGAAAAGCAAAATGATGGCGATAGATGGACTGCTTGGATAGAGACATTTGATGATTTCATCGATGCACTTGAAGAGACTGATATCAAAAAGATTATCAAGTATCTCAAAAATCTTGCTGGTGATGGTGTAAAAGAAGTCATAAGGAGAATGCTGCAAACCGATGAAGAAGTCACATATCGTCAGATTAAAGAAGTGTTGAATCTGAAGTTTAATCCAATGCCAAATGCTGATTACGAAAGATACATCTTCAACCAGGAACGCCAGAAAGCTGGTGAACCCATTGATGAATTTGTGGAAAGACTCGACATACTCATCAGAAATTGTAAGTTCAATGAATTTAATGATGAAGAAGCTATGCGTCTGAGAGTTATTGATCGATGCTTGTCAGATTCCGAATGCTGAAAGAAACTCTTAGTCTGGAGCGAGTTTTAATGGCTGCCACAGCTGAACATTGTGCCGATAGACAAGCTGCCGACATGGAGGCCGCTGGTGCCTAGAATGAATCAGTAATGAGTGTGAAACGTAAGTTGAAGCCAAAGACTGAAGGACACAAGGTGATGTCTGCCTGTAAAAAGAAGTTGTGTCTCAGATGTGGATTTTCGTTTCCACGCGAAGATAAATTTCCCTCTCTCGGACAGATTTGTAAAGGCTGTGGGAAAGAGAACCATTTTGTTACAGGTTGCAAAGCCAAGAGAAATGCAAGTGTGTCATGGCATGTAAACAAAATGGCCGCCAAAATGTTACAGAAGCAATGTTTGACATACACCCACAAGTCCAAGCGGCGACATCAGTTAAGACAAATCGACACAGAACGACGTTGATCGTCATCTAAATCATCGTCAAACCGCTCTTCTGTATCAATATCAAGTGAGAGTGAAGAAAATGATTGTGCTATGTCGATGTTTACCTCAGAAAAGTGTGCACATTTTGGGCTGGGTGCTTGTGAAGAAAGATCGACATGCCAAAGCACCAAAGTCATTCAAATATTGTCCTAAAATTACACTGAAAGTAAATGGTTGCTTGATGCCTTTTATTATCGACAGCGGTGCATCAATAAACATTATACATTATACAGTTATCTCCATTACAGCTACTTACGCCATCAAAAACCAAAATGTATACATGAGCTGCATCAATGCTCATAAAAAGTCAAGGTTCATTTGTGGCAACAATGAAACACAAGAAAACGAAGGTTCAAGCACCAATAAATGTGCTTCAAGGCACAGCATCCAGAGCCTGTCTAGTTAGTTTCAGCATACCCGCTGATATGGGACTGTTGTGACTTACAACATGAATGCTCACCAAGAAATAGTAAGTCAGTTCCCTTTGTTATTTCATGGTTTGGGAAAACTAAAGACTAGGAAAGTAAAGTTGCATAATAATGAGGACGCCTTTCCTGTTTCTCAAAGACATAGATGAATTGCTTTTCATTTGCAAGAAGCTGTTGAGAAAGAACTTGAATCATTACTTAAGCATGATATTATTGAACGTTCCACTGGTCCAACGCCATGGGTTTCCCCATAGTAGAATTGCCCAAAAAAGACAGTGAAGGAGCTGTGCGCATATGTGTTGACATGCATCAAGCTAACAAGGCAATTGAACGAGAACGACATCCAGGTACACACATTGGTAAAATGATAATGCAATTAAATGGTGCAAAAGTCTTTTCTCGTCTTGATTTAAATAAAGGTTATCATCAATTATAAGTTGAATAAGATTTCAGGTACATTACAACCTTTTCTGCACATGTTGGTCTGTTTTGGTACAAAAGACTACGTTTTGGTGCCACATCCGCTGCAGAACTGTTTCAAGACGTCATTCGAGGTATCATACAGCCTGTCATGAATGCGTTCAATTACAGTGATGATATATTGGTATTCGCAGCTACACAAAAAGAACATGATAAAGCTCTTATACAAGTATGTAGTTTACTTGCCGAAGCAGGTTTGACTTTGAATGGAGAAAAGTGTGAGTTCCATAAGAAAAAGCTAAAATTCTTTGGACATATCTTTTATGATGGGGTATGACACCAGATCCTGCTATAGTACAAGCACTGTCAAATGCTGATCCCCTGCAAGATGTTTCCATGGTGCTTTCATCTCTTGGCATGTCCAGTTACTGTTCCAGATACATACGAGACTTTGCCACTGTAAGCGCTCCGTTGTGAGACTTGATGAAAAAAAATGTTTCATTTCATTGGTCACATAAATGTGAAAAAAGTTTCAAGAAAATTGAACAAGCCATTGAGAACGCTACTGTAATGGCATATTTCAATCCGAAGTTTCATATAGAGGTTGTCGTTGATGCTGGCCCAGTGGGGTTAGGCAAAATCCTGGCACAGCACAATGGACACCCGAATGCTCGAAGGCATATAGTGGCATATGAAAGTAGAAGTTTATCCCAAACAGAACATGCTTACTCACAACCTGAGAAAGAAAGCTTAGCTGTGGTGTGGGCTTGTGAACAGTTCCATGTATTTCTGTATGAAAACCTTTTACGATGGTAACTAATCAACAAGCTTTATTAACTATATTTGGTAATCCAGAAGGCCAAAATACCTCCTCATATTGAACGTCGGGGACTATGGTTAGAAGAGCATGATTATATCATTGTGCATCATCCAGCGAAGTTTCAGAAACCTGCTGACTACTTTTCCAGAGTGCCTATGCAAGGTCACGGTACTCCATCTAAGACGGCTGAGGCCTATATCAACTTCATTGTAAAATTCAACATACCAGCTGCCATTTCGTTAGCCCAGATTATCACTGCCACAAGCCATGATAGTGAGACGTTAAAGCTGAAGGATATAATTACAAGTCAGTCATGGAACCAACACACTTGACCACTCACTAGTGATGATGAATATCAAAAGTACAAAATTGTCAAGGATGAAATGTCCATAACTCAGGAAGGAGTTATATTACGAGGGTCAAGAATCCTGATTCCGGAGAGCCTGAGACAGAAAATAAACAAGGTAGCCCATGAAGGATATTGTGGAATTGTTGCCACAAAATGAGCTCTCCGAGACCCAGTTTGGGTTCCTTACCTTAATGACAGCATTGAAAAGGAATTAAAGGCCTGTCATTTATGCAACTGCCTTTGTACAAAAACTATTCACCACACCTTGAAAATGTCAGAACTCTGAAGCATGCATAGGAGAGAATAGCTATTTACTTTTTTGGTCCCCTTGACAATGGACATCATCAATTGGTGATTATGGATGAATACTCACGATATCCACTAATTGAAGATATTTCATCTACAACTTAAGAATGGGTCATTGAAAGACTAGATGGCATCTTTGTGACATGGGGTTTTCCAGCAATAGTGAAGTCTGACAATGGCCCACCTTTCAACAGTCGAGAGTTCAGAAATTTCTTGGAGCGTTTGAAAATAGAGCATTAAAAGAGCACAACTCTGTAGCCACAAGCCAATGGACTTGTTGAGCATTTTATGAGTACGCTACAGAGAGCTGTGCAGAGTGCTACTCTTTAGAAACTCAATTTCAAAACTGTATTGAATTCTAGTTTGAGAGTTTATCGTTAAACACCACACTCCACCACAGGTGAAAGTCCTGTGACTTTGATGTTCAGGAGAGCAATGAATACCAAGTTACCTCAATGGACCAATCAGAAAAAGGAAGATGAGACGACAACTCATTAGAAGGACTTGGTTAACAAACAAAAGATCAAATTGTATGCTGACAAAAGACGACATGCAAAGAAAGTCTTTAAGAGAGGAGATCCAGTGCTTGTATGACAAATGCACAAAAGAAAATCTGGTACTCATTTGATTAAGAACCTTTCCAAGTGGTGTCTACTAAGGGACACTTGGTGACTCCCAGCGCTCTGGGAAATCTATTAGCTGAGACTCTTCTCATTTCAGGCACTTGGCCAATCATTCATCAGATCTAATAGTTGAAAGGGAGACTGGGTCTGAAACATCAGCAACTGCTGTTGGTTCTAGACTGTTGATGCAGTTCCTGGACATTAGTAATGACACCTCCCAGTTTCCCAGAACAAGATCAGGTCGAACAATTAAAGTGCCAAGAAGATTGATTGAAGAGATTTGAATGTATATGTCTGTCTATATAAATATTTTGTAAAAATGTTATTTTTTTTATTTAACAAGGGAGGGAGGGGGGGATGTAGGGCTACATGTATGAAATAAGCATTTTGCGATTACCAAATAGTGATTTTTACCAAATCGCTATTTGGTTATCACAAAATGCTATGTATGTAGGAATCGCCAAAGATTTTGTGATTCCTTAATATTACCTAATAGCGATTCAGTAAATAGCGAATCGCTATTAGGTAATATTACTCCATTCCTTCCTTGGGCCGAAAGGCCCATAGGTGTGAATGGTTTTGTATTAACTAATTTGTGATTACCTAATTGGTAATCGCAAATTAGCTACTGCAAAGCCAAGCGTGTCGGGGGCCCTAAGGCCCCCCTGAAGCACCCAAAAAAAAGAAACTGTGCGTATGTAAAGCACACACATGCCCAAGGTGCATGTGTGCGCGACATGGCACTTTGAAAAATGCATTTTTCAAAGTTTGCACATGGTTACCATCAACTTGAAGTTGATGGTAATAGCATTTCCTAAATGCACAGTTCACATTTAGGAAAGGCTTCTTACATGTGCAGTAGGGATTCGCAAATTGTGATTCCCTGTTTGCATTCACAATTTAGGTAATCACTAAAAATTGTGATTACCTAATTTGCGAATCCCAAAACCTTTCATACATTCAGAAAGGCCATTTTGCATTTGCAAACAGGTGAATTTAGCGATTCGCACAGTTTGCGAATGCAAAATACTTTGATACATGTGGCCCGTAGTGTCTTGCAAATTAGAAATGAGGGAACCCTTTTGGCTCCAGATGGACTCCGTAGAACTGTGACGTAAGTGTTAGAGCGGAAGGCACAGAAGGCTGGTTTAGAATGTTGAGTTTGCAGTTACCTGCAGAAGAATAAAGACGCCAAATGCGATGCAGCGCGCGCAACGAAATTCGTTTTATTTATTTATATGTGTACTTACCTGTAATCGCCCGTAATCCGTAGTTACTACCCCCCACCCTGCCCCTCCCCCACCCCACGTCAGCGCCCGGCGGCACTCCCACCACCGACTGCTACTGCTCTAAGGTGGTGTAGTCTTGCCTACTCCTTCTGACACCAGAGTATATGACAAGGGGGCAACAGGACATCCTAAACAGAGGAAACATCCTTAAACTACTAAACCTCCTTCCAGAGTTAAGTCGGTTAAATACTGAGGATATTGACAGCATTGAGTTTTTGGCTGGGGCTGTACTTCCAGACCAGGAGTCTACAAGGGCTACGTGGAGTAATACGGATGCTCCAGACCTCGTTTTGAAATATAGGGAAATATTTTGGTCAAGGGGGATCATTATATCTAAGTCAATCTGAGCCGGATATCTTGAAGCTTTTAATCATAACTTTACCGAGTTCGCAAATGCAAAAAACACCACTAAGTAATTTCGTAAAGCCCATTAAGGTGCCTCTGCTGTATCTCCCCGTAGTAAATTATTTAATCATCAAATGCTCACTGGATTCAGGGAGACTGTTGCACTTCTATTAAAGCACAAGCCAACCCTAAGAGAAGAGGGAGGAGTGGAGATGGCTCGCAACAACCCTCAACCAAGGCTCATCACCACAATTAAGGTAGTATCGAAGCAGTATATGAACAGGGGGACATCTTTGGCTGGCCCTTGTCGGCACACAGGCTATGTAATGATAGCACCCAACCCCATTTTCTCTGCTCTCTTGGAATGTGCCAGGCTTACAAGAGTTACTTATAGATGCTGAATCTTGCTCCTTCCTGTCAAAGAACAATATTATTTGTATCCAAGAATCTTGGGGCCTGATTCACAGAACTAACTTACGTCAAAACGTAAAGTTAGTACTTTTGGTATTCACAGAATACACTTACTCATTTTGGTATTCACAGAATGAACTTACTCATTTCGGTATTCACAGAAGTTAGTAGTCCTAACTTTAGGACTCCTAAATGCCTTCTGTGAATACCGAAAGTCTTAAAGTTAGGATTTTTCTCAGTTTAGGAGTAGTAAAGTTAGGACTCCTAACTTTAGGACTCCTAAATGCCTTCTGTGAATACCGAAAGTCTTAAAGTTAGGATTTTTCTCAGTTTAGGAGTAGTAAAGTTAGGACTCCTAACTTTAGGACTCCTAAATGCCTTCTGTGAACACCGAAAGTCTTAAAGATAGGATTTTTCTCAGTTTAGGAGTAGTAAAGTTAGGAGTCCTAACTTTACTACTCCTAAACTGAGAAAATCCTAACTTTAAGACTTTCGGTATTCACAGAAGGCATTTAGGAGTCCTAAAGTTAGGACTACTAACTTCTGTGAATACCGAAATGAGTAAGTTCATTCTGTGAATACCAAAATGAGTAAGTGTATTCTGCGAATACCAAAAAGTACTAACTTTACGTTTTTGACGTAAGTTAGTTCTGTGAATCAGGCCCTTGGTGTTGTGAGACACCTGCTCTCCCAGGCTTCCAAACTCATTATATAAATGCTATAAAAGGGAAAAGTGGGGGAAGAGCAAAAAGGGGTTTATGCGTCTTTATTTTGAATTCACCTAGCTGCAAAACTGCCACCTTAGACAAGGGAAGTGTAAATATTCAGGCAATACAGCTTAACTGGAAACAGGGCAGTGTGCCTAACCCAATTAAAATCATTACAGGATTCAACAATACAATACAATGAAAGACCCCTGTCCCCTGTTAATACAATACACACATTCAGCCGCCCTGTAACAAAGCTGTTAATGAGTGAAAGTAATTTCTTTATAACCAAAGTTTTGAATTTGCTGTGGGGGTGCAAATAGACATTTATTAACCTGCTGGATGCCAAGGAGGAAGGGAGGCTCATGAAGATGGCCATTCTTCAGTGAAACTTTGTTTTATATGCTTAGCTTGAAGCCAAATTTTAGTTTAAATTTGGTATTTTTAACTTGATCTTATTTGGTGCGTGAATAATATTTACTTAACGTGGACCATCTTACAATGACCTTAATGCATTTATTCTTGTCTTATTATGTATCGACTTTCTAAGGGCATTACATTTCATGGTCGTGTACTATCTGAAGTTTTAATGTGTGTATTCTTCTTGGTCTTGGATCTTCTTAGGAAATAACCTATTTGGAGATTTTGGATTTTAAGCTGTGTAATGTCTTCGGTTCTCTTTCATTGTATGGTATCGTTGAATCCTTTTATGATTTAAATTAACTGAAATAAAGGTTGTCTATCTATTTTCTGCCCCTAGGCAACTCCACACTAAAAGAGTTTCTGCTTCAGTGTGATGTTCGAAGAGGGGGCAACAGAGGCCCAGTAGAATGAAGGTGATATCTGTAGGAATGGGTAGACCAATATTGTTTTGATGACTGACAGAATATCCACCTAGAATCATTGAATAATAGACAATGCCATAACTGGCACTTATCAGCTGGTGTTTAATCTCTCTCAAAATGCCTCACCAGCTAAAATACCCCTGGAGTTTGGTCTTCGGAGATAGAATGTAAACAGTCTTAGGGGCAGATTTACAAGAAACTGACGCATCGTACAGATGAGTCAGTTTCCCTGCGCCTCCATGCGAAACCCTTGCGCCACCATGGATGCGCCGTATTTACAATACGGTGCACCATGGCGCAAGGATTGACAGATGCGTCAGAAATTCTGACGCATCTGTTGGCTCAAAAGTCACGCATTGCTGGGGTCGTGTCGCAAGCACGACGCAACTCCAGCAATGCACGGAGAGGCCTATTCCCAATACAGGCGTAGGGTTTTGATGCTGTGGCGTCCTGGAAGTGGCACAGTAAAATCTTGTAGATTTCACTGCGTCACTTCTACGAGGCTTTCCTGCGTAGAAACGCCCCCTGCATACATTATACCTGACGCAGGTATAATATGGCGCAGGGCTTTACAAGGTGACGCATCTCCCTGGATGAGTCACGTTTAAATGGGCAGCAATGTGGCGCATTGTTTACACCGCCACTGCGTCACAAAAAGTTACGCAACGGCGGTGCAAAAGTGTCGCAAGGGGCTTGTAAATCTGCCCCTTAGTGCGTAACTAAAAACCTGTTCCAAGCTGAAAAATGAATCAAGATCCACACTTAGCAGCATCGTGTGGAAAGCTATCTCTGATCCAGGAAACATTCGGGCCTACAACTATTTAAATCGCTCTCTAAAGACATTTCAGGCAGAGGCTCTTTGGACCTTAACTCTCACCCAGCCAACTTTTAATAGAGCCATAAATTCAACAGTGGAAAACCTCTCCTCTCTCAGCAGCAAAGCTCAGATCTCAAAAAGGTCACATGCCTGGATGACAATAGGCTCTTACGGTCTTTTAAAGCCTCAACCGTACCTTGGGGAACTGTTTGGTCTAAAGGCAAAACTCAGGCTGCTGAACTATAGGTTTGGCAACTCCTCCACACGTTGCAACCTCCCAGTCTGGAGAAGAAATGCTATTAAGACCGCTTGTTGGTTCTGCCATTATCCCAAAAGAAGACATTTGTCACATCGTCTGCACCTGCCCCGCCTTATTGTCAGAGCAAAGAGGTCTGTTGAAACAGCACTTTATATGGATCAGAACTCGTACATGCAGGCAAGCAATTATAGTCTGCCTACAAGGAGAGAATTTAATGCTCTGTTGGAAATTCTTGAACTTTATGACTCTGGCCAAATTTAAATTGACCAAGCTGGTACCACAGAGCACGGATGATTTATAATGTCCACTCCTGCTGCACTCCGTCCACAAAACGGCCCAAGGGTTTTATGTCTGGTGTGCCCTCCAGCTC
Organism: Calotriton arnoldi; assembly: GCA_963921515.1. NCBI lineage: Eukaryota > Metazoa > Chordata > Amphibia > Caudata > Salamandridae > Calotriton > Calotriton arnoldi. The sequence continues at coordinate 201,735 of CAWUFW010008697.1, read as the reverse complement.
TTTCTCCCATTCACTATCTAGCCAGCTATTTCTACTACCTGACTACTACCCTACTAACTATTGGCAGCACTTACACTGGTAAGCAAACATCCCCTGGTTTTAATACATGCACTAAGCACTTTCGTTTTTTCAGAGCCCTATTCTATGACCCTCTGTCCAGCTCAAGGCTCAGCACTCATTCGCCTGTTTTAATGCATGGACTATGCACTTTCTCTCAGCGCCCTATCCCATGTCATGCACTTACTCTCATAATGCGTCACAAATCGTACTGGTTTTAAATGGCCAACAATGTTTATTAAATGCTTATTAAATGATTTTAACTTGTGATTGAGTAAGACACAGAGATCAATGCGACAGCTGGCCTTCTATTTTATTTTCATTCATTGTATTTTCTATTTTAACAGCTGTTTTTAATTGTACATATTAATTAACTGATCAATAAAGATTCATTCATTCATTCAGTGATGACATCAATTATGTCATTTTTTATGTCACGAGTGATGTGATATTCGTGGTCATAAGCAGTGAACGACGGGGGCGCAAGTTACTGTTAGCTCAAAGAACTATAACTGGTGAATTTCAGTGTATTTTTTGTTTTTAAGTCATTGTTTTTACCTCATTTTAACACCTAACTGTAACTTTACTTTAATCATTGTTTTTTCCAGCAAATGTTTACGGTTTTATTAAATGCAAGCTAAGGTCTTAATACCATACCTAACTATAACTTCACTTTAACCTTTGATTTTCTCAGTGAATTTCTGAGTTTTTTATTGTTAGGATAGATAAGATTACCACACGTGACTATAAAGCTTATTTGATCTTTAGTTTTTTAAGTGAATTTCTATGTTTTTTTCAACATACTCAGCCAACACCTCCACTGCGCACAGCCTTCAGCCATTTGCAACTGGGCACAGGTCCACCCCCTGCTGGTGGGAAACCCCCAGCAGCCTGCCCTTTATGGTCAGTTTGCTGTCCCTGTCCCTGCTCCCCTCCTCCTTGCCCTCTGTTCTCCATCTCTGTGCCCATTCCCCCACCTCCTGCACCGGCCCCTCTGTGGTGAGCTTGCAACTCCTGTCCCCCTCCACAATGCCCTCCTTTCTCTTTGTGCGCGCTCCTGCCCCCTCTTGCCTGTCCTCTATGGTTCATTGTGCTGCCCCTGCCGGCCTTCCCTCTGTAGTCAGCTTGCTACTCCTAAAACCCACCCCATGTCCGCCATTCTCCATGAGCATGCTTTTAACTCCTTCCTCCTGCCCTACATGGTCCATGGAGGCCTGCCCTACACAGTCAGCTTGTTGTCCCTGCTACTGCTCCCTCCCCCTGCCTGTATTTCTCTGTGTACCGGCCCGTTCCCCCTCATTCCTGCCTTCTGTGACTCATTGTACTGTCCCTGCAGGCCTATAATAGATAGTCAGCTTGCTGCCCCTGCCCCCCGTTGTCCAAATCTGTCCCTGTCCTTTCCTCCTGCCCCATGTGGTATTTTGAGTTGCCACTGCACCTTCGGGTGCCCTCCATGCTTAGCTTGCTGCTCCTACCCACCTCCTCTGTGCTTCTGTTGTCTGAATAAATGCCCTTGCCCTCCTGCCCTGCACAGTCCAAATTGCTGCCACAGCCCCTTCTGCTTGCCCTTCATGGTTAGCATGTTGTCCCTGCCCCTGTCCCCCTTTCCCTGCTATCTATTGTCTGAATCCATGCTCCAGCCACCTCAATCCAGCCCTACGTGGTCCGTTGTGCTGCCAATGCCCTTTCCTCCTGCCCTGCATGGTCAGCTTCCTTCCCCTGCCACCTTCCTTCAACCTTCCATTGTCCGAGTCTGTGCCCCTACCCTATCTCTCCTGCCTTGCATGGTCTATTTTACTGCCACTTAGTGTGACCACTTGGCAAGAGGCAAATTCAGGCTAGGACTGTAAAAATTCAGGAGAAAAACTTGGGATAAAGGTAAGTTTTACGGACACATCCATGGACAGGCCATACCCTGCTACTTTATCAGTGCATTCATTTACTATTTTTTTATATTGCACTATGTATTCACTGTGCTTTATATGTTATGGTCTCTAGAGATGCCACATTCCAATGGCTAATTATGTCTTTTTTCAATAGTAAATTGAGCATGGTGTCCAGGGCATTGCCCCTACTCAAATCTACTCAATCTTTCTTGGAGAGAAAGCAATAGAATTTTTTTATTATGTTTCTAAATATTATAAACCCATGGCAAACCGTTTGAGAAACACTAGGGTGCATACCTTTTCCACCTGCTGCTAGTTTAGACAGGTTGAACAAAACCATCTTGCTCACCTCACCTTCTACAGGACGTTAAACCTAAAAAAAATGAATGAGGCACAGCAGATGCTGTGAGCGACAGAGGAATCCACAACTTGTCTGTTGTTTCACAGCACAAAGGAGACCTGACTACTGCATTGGAGTGTGCATCAGGGACTCTACATTTATCTTAGAACTGAGCCTGGACCACCAGACAAAGAAAATTAAAGAGCAGGATGAAGTGAAGATCAGTTGGGAGATGCGCAGCAACTGATTAAAAGGGCTGTTGCTAAGCACCGGGCAAATAGGGAAAAGAAGAACAAGGTGAGACAATTCCTAAAATCAGACAAGATGGACCCGCTTTGAGTATGAGAAAGTATTATGTATCTGGAGAATAGTTTCAGCAGAGATGCCAGAAACAGAAGAGTCACAGTGAAGTGGGTGAACAAGCAGCACCCTCCACCCAGGAAAACTGTACTGGCGCAATGGTCTGTTGGTCATGCTTGTGGAGGCCGGGCAGCGGTAGGGCCCTTGTAAGTTTGGGCCCTGGGCAATTGCCAACTCTGTCCATGTCTTAAATGGCTCTGCAGTTGATACAGGGACAAACCAGTGGTCTGGGTGAGCCCTAAGTGCCAAAGAACAGGCAGAATCTTCAAAATATTTGCGATGTAAGTTAGACAATAAACTAAATGTAGGAACACAGTAAAGACTTTAAATGTAGAAATTGTTTCTACAACACATGGAAGTGTTTCAATTTAGCACATAGCATGATACTTATTTTAAGTGAAAATTTCTAAACGTATTTAAAACATTTATTAACCCTTCGTCCTGACAACGATTTGAGTGAACAAAGTGAACCAATTGTCTGGTGCCTCTTACATCATGGCCAATATTATTGTTATTGATGGTGGAGCATTCCAAGCAATTAAAGAATATACAAGAGAGGTTTTTGTACAGGATCCACCTTGAAATGAATTACATAAAAAGTGTTCTCAAATGTCACTATCAAGTAAATTAGACACATGAGGTAAATTGATTTGACTTAGATCACACAATTTAGTCGGGTGCGACAACCGGGATTTCAGCATAGGCTTTCTGTTCACACGTAGTGCATTGAAGTCACGGCCTAGATTAATTAATTTTTTTCTCAATTCCCTTTAACACCAGATAACAGTTTTTTGTACAGTTCTGTTAGATGAATAGTACCCAGTGTTAAATAAATACAGATGACAAGTTAATCTGAGACAATATCTAAAAAAGAAATAAGGTACATAGTAAAGGTAAGGGAAGGTAGGCCACCATATGCCAATATCACTGGTTTTCTCAGACTTTCTATAGCTATTGAATGCAGTGGTCGAAGTGCATTAAAAAAAGCTATGGATACTATGATCTTGAGCGCAATGGGAATGGGGTCACTGAGTGTGGAGACAGACTCAAAGACGAAAAGAGCAAAATATTCTGTAACTACTTTGTTGATCTTTCACTATCAGGTAACTGCTGATAAAAGTATGCACACTTTAAATGAAAAATAAGTGCAAGTTAAACTAATTAGTGGAAAATGCACACCTTTATGATACAAAACTTCTATTGGTTAATGCTATCACTGCAGATGTGTGTGTGTGCAACCAGAGGCCCATAGAATTGAATCTTGTTTGGTGCAGCAGGCGTCAGTGACTTTTGTATTTTTAGTGCTTGCAGATCCTTGTCTATCACAGAAAGCACTGTGGATGTGTAGGCCACTATTTAAAACTTCCATTACACACGTTATAAGATAGACTGCCACAAAACTTGCCAATAAATTTAGGCTAACGATCAAAACAGTGCTTCCAAAGTATAGGTTTTAGAAATATGCAGATTGTATCCATTAAAAGCATGCACTCCACATTTCAGGTGGAACACCCTTACAATAACTCAAAAAAAAAAAAAAATCTTTGTCATCAGGAAGCCTAAAGTGACTCCAGCAGTGAACACCTATAATGGCTTCCAAGTAACCTTTACATTTGCATATTATTCAATTGCAGGCACATTTACATTTCTTTCAGGAGGCAGACTACCTGGCAAGAAGGTTTCTTTCTTGTTTAGCTGTCTGCCCCTGCCTCACAGCACAGGACAGGAGACACTCCCTCTCTTCCACCTAAGCTGAGCCATTTCAACTGTCGGAATTAAACTTTGCCTTTTAGCCAAAAAGCTAAAATTACGGACAAATGCAGTCCATTGCAACATCAATCACGGACAACGGACATTAGGGTTAAGTTACGGGCAGTCTGTGTATATTACGGATGAGTGGTCACCCTACTGCCACTGCCTCTCCCTCCTGCCTTCCATGGTTCACTGTGCAGCCACAACCTCTCTCACCTGTTTTGCATGACAGGCTTGCTGCCCTTGCCCACCTTCACTCTGCCCTCCATTGTCCGCTGTTCTACCATTGCCCCTCCCGTCTACCTTGTGTGGTCTGTTGTGATACCACTTCCCCTCCTGCCTGCCTGGGTTTTCAGCTTACTACCTTCATCTTCCTACACCACCCTGTGCCCTCTATTGTCTGAGTCCATGCGCCTGCCCCTCCCTCCCAATGGTGTTCTCATGAACAACTAGAGTGTAAACGTTCTGTATATGTGACCGAAGAGTGGCACATCTGGAGTCATCTTGATGGAATCAACACTGTAAAACATAAAGCATTTTATTTAGAAATAAACAAAATGGTTTTCTTTTTCAAAGAACATATGGCTATTACCCTAGTAAGCTAAAACAATTACACATGTTCTGAGTTCTCAAATAGCGACAAAAAAGCTTTTAAACTAATTGCTATTTTAATGTATTTTTATCCTATTGATCACTTGATTATTTGTTTCATGAGTTACTTTAACATTTTACAAACTTTTCATCATTGGTCTATATTTTGAATGCATGGGGTGGGTGATAGTTGGGCTATATGTGGGGTCTGTTTTTCTCAGGCAGCCGTCTTGGGAGACCTTTTTGTTATCAAAATCCCTCATTTGTTCATTTACTGCGGTATTGTCTGTAGGAAATTCTTTCAGTTTTACAGCTTTGATTGCATTAGGTTGGCGGCCTGGTGTGCCACAATTATGTCATAAATACAGAATATTAGCACTCTAGTTGCTCATTGTAACACTGTTGTAAAGCTGCAGTTGATCTCCAGGGAGATAACTGGAAGGCTTCTGATGGTGTTGAAAGTACATATTTCAGTCTGCATGTCAGAATATTTTACTGAAATGTATGAGGAAAATATTTGAGAATACAAACTATATGTGTTTTAACATTTCTACAGCACTAACCAGTCTATGACAAAACAAGCCCTTTCATTTTGTTAATTTCCAAAGGAAATGTTTTAAAGTTTACAGCTTTAATTCACTCCGGATGGCTTCAGTTGTGCTACACTTTTGTCATAAATGAGAATGCTAGTGCTTTAGCTGTTCATTAGAACACTGAGAGAGGCAGCAGTAGAGCACTAGAGAAGCAACTGACAGGTGGCTGCTGTTGGAAGTACATGATTTACTTAGTATGTCAGACTTCATTCTTACATGCCTGAGGAAGATAGTGTGAATTTACAGAAAATATGCTCTAATTTTAGCTTCTGGAGCACCTCCCATAACCTCTAGGAGAAAATCATGAGAGAAAACAGTTTTCTCTCAAACATGGTTCATCAAATCCAAGCTGAGAATCAGCATTTTACACAGGGTAAAATCAACTTAGAATACACCAACATTCCTACAATTAGCATGGCACCACCAACAAATGATTTATATTGTGACTAAAATCTGTTTTCACCCTTTATATGTGCTCCTTTTTGTGACCTTCAGAAAAAGGCTTTGACTACAATTCATTCCAGTGGGCACCATGTCCCAGAGTCCTGTAATGGCTGCCACAACATGCTGTCAATGTTGTGGCCAACCAATAAAGGGGGGGGTCCCTTTGAAGCACCCTCCACCCCCCACATGCCCTTTCAAGTTAGGGTGTGCTTGCTCTTCTTGCTCTGCCCCCTTATATGTATTTGTTCAATTTGTTTTCAGGACACAGGGACCATGTCCCTGAGTTCTCCAATAGCTGACACAGCATATTGTTCAGGTTGTGACCAACCAATCAGGTTTGAATGGTCCCTTTTAAAGTGGTCAATCCAAGTATATACGGACACCAACTGTCAATATATTTATAAATGTTGAGCTTGTATTTCACAAAAATACTGAACAGATTTATACCAAATCATCTAAAGAATACTTTTTGGATGAAGATCTAGCTTTCTGCCAAATTTGGTGTAATTTTGTTTTGCTGTTTTGGCTGTAGCAATGTCGAAAAGTCTCTATGGAGAAAGCATGATGAATATAGTGCTTTAGGAACCCACCTCTTTTTTTCTGAGCCCACTGCTTGACAGACCACCCTGAAACTTTCCAGGAGGGAGTTGAGGTGGATGAACTTGTTTTGGAAATTTCTGTTAATATATGTTAAATAGTGCCATATTTACTGCTTCTGCCAGTCGAGTGCCCCATAATGTCATGCGGGGCTAGTAATACACATTTCTGGTTCTTTGTGGTTCCCCAAGAAGTGGCAGGGGCACCACCAGCTATTTATTTTTATATTGTGGGGGACTGTAGGGTACGCAGCAGCCCCCCTAACAACATTAGTAAAACAACTCTAAGTATCATGGGTCATTCAGTACATGAGCCCAAGAGAGCTTACCATATTTTCTAAGCATTCCTAGCTGGAGCTGTATGTTCTTCAGTTGGAATTTGAGAACTCATTGTGGTGTATCCCATTGCTACATTTTGTGGCTTGAATCATGTTAAAGAAAGGCTAAGAAACATATTTATGATTTTGATTGAAATTGTTTGATTTGACATTTTTATGTGACAATAACTATTGCAAAGGATTGCAATTCGTGTATATGAAATTACATTGGATTTTAGTTTGACACTTTGACAAAGCCAATAAATCTGCCTTCCTTAAAATTGCACCCCTTTATATTTTTACTTTACTTTAAAAAACACTAAAATCCAGTGAAAAAAACAAAGGAGTGATGTTATAGTTAGGTATTAAAAAAACCTTACAAATTCACTGAAAAAGCAAAGTTTAAAGTTATGGTAAAGTTAGGTGAAAATGTCAGTTACAACATAACATTTTTAACTAACAAAACTGAAATTTCCAGTTGTAATTAATTGAAGTAACTATAACTTGAGCCCTGAGATAACTATGACTTGTATGGACTGCAATTTGGCTAAAGATCCACCACCCACCTTCTGTTTTAGTTTTTACTAGTTATGTTTTCACCAGCCGCGGTCGATGCATGTAAGAGCAGTGGGGCCAGGTGAGGGGGATTTCGAGAGACGACTACGAGGGAAAATTAATTTTATATTTAATTTTCCCTCGTGGTCGTCTCTCGAAATCCCCCCTCACCTGGCCCCACCCCTCTTACCTGCAGCGGCCGCGGCTGGTTTTCACTCAAGTTTCTTGAGGCTTAGTATATAGATTCAAAGTAATTAACTCGTTTACAAACTGCAATATTTAGGGCCTGATTTAGAGTTTGCAGATGGGATACGCCATCTCAAATGTGACAGACTACCCTGTCCACAAAACCCTCATCCAGCCTGCTTAATTATGAGTCATGCAGACTGTTACCTTTCAGTCGACGCTGGCTCTTTCTTCGTAAAAATTACTCCGACAGCTCCACAGAGTAGGGGCAGTCAGAGTAAGTGCATCATACTGTGATGACCGATTTGGAGCAGACGGTCTGATGTCGTTTTTTTCTGTCTGTCTCTGCCAGGTAAAACAGGGTGGGCATTATTTTTTTCTTTTTTTAAACAAACCCCCGCTTTGGGAGTTTCTGAAAAACAATAAAGTTTGATGTGGGGCTGTCAGAAACATGATGGACACACACCAAACGTTTTGTGCCTTTACCCTAGTAGCTGCTTCTCTGAAGACACAGAGATTACTGCATGGCTGGCAGTGATCTCTTAATTTGACGACTTGTAGTTCAGAAGGGACTGCAGAGGAGATGCCATGCGCCATCCTGACAGACGGTGGGACGCAAATCGGTTTCTAAAATGGCCCTGCACTGCCTAATCATCTCCATTGCTGGCTGACGCTTGCAGGCTCATTATTAAATAAATGAGATTCTTGAAGCATGGTGGTATCTGTTTGCTTAATACTTAATAAGGCTAATTGGTTTTCTTTTTACATGGTTATTTAAACAGTTTATTCTCCATTAAAAAGCTTTTAAGGCATTATCAATTTTGAACTTAATAATCAAATCCAGTTTAATGCCCTTAATACTGAAGTCGATCAGGTAAGAGGTAACAGGTGAATTTTGGGATTTACACAAAGATCTATAAGGTTGAATAATGTAAAAATTATAGGTAGATATGGGGAGTGAAAGAAAATCCAGAGGGAAACAATTCTGGCACTAGGGGGGTCAGAGTTTATGAAAGTCAATATTTTGTAAACCGACTGAGAAATGAGTAGTAATATTTGGAACAAATAAAAGATAAACTAGCTCATGGAAATTCCTCTTGACAATGTTTTACAAGTGACGAAATTAACCTGAAGGGCAAGTTATCTCTTCACTAGAGTCTGCAAGCGTAAATGGAGAGCCCTACACATATTACTGCCTACTAGAACCACTAGAAAAGTGGCTGAAAGAATTACCAAAAACTATGCAGATGCAACAAAAGGTAGAAGTCTGGAGTTATGAAGAGTAAACCTTTCTATGAATTAAACCAAGTTATGATTTAAACTGTGGTCTATTTGCTATTTACTATTTATGGTCTGCAGTCGCGGTCCGTGTAGGAGTGCCGGCCGGGCGGTGACGTGGGGCGGGGAGGGGCAGGGTGGGGGTAGCAAAGTATGGATTACGGACCAATACAGGTAAGTAAACATTTAAATCAATAGAACGAATTTCGTTGCGCGCACTGCATCGCATTTGGCGATGCAGCGCTCACAACGAAATTCGTTTTATTGATTTAAATGTTTGCTTACCTGTATTGGTCCGTAATCCGTACTTACTACCCCCACCCTGCCCCTCCCCCGCCCCACGTCACCGCCCGGCCGGCACTCCTACACGGACCGCGACTGATGGTCTGGTTTAGCTGTGGGTGATACTGGGAATTCCCTTAGACCTAAATTTATGTTCTCCAGTCCAAATATTAGAGTGGTGGAAGGTAGACTTCCTGTTGGCAGACTTACTGCTGGCTTGCTATTATTGGGTGGTGATGCAGTCAGAAAAGGCATCAGACAGGCTGCCTAATTTAGGCATGCCAGACTACCACTATATTTTAGAGACCTGAGGAGAAACAAAACAGTGACGATAGAATTCCTGTATTAATCTCATTTACTAGTAATTGGGCCACATTCCAGTCCATCAGTGTTATGTCTACCATACCAGTTCAGACAGGGGCTAGCCATATGCAAATCATACTTTGTCCTGCTGCAATGGGAACAGTCCAGCCCAAATCAAACCTAGAAAGGTTTCTGCTTATTTGGGCCTCATTAGGAGGGTGCAGTTTGATTCCAGTTCCACAGTGAGCACGTATGCACAACCCATTGCCCTTATGGTGCTGCACTTGGAAAAAAAAGATGATGGTATGCTTGAATTAATCTCAGCCCTTGGTAATTACTTACTGCAGCATTCTAGTCACAAGAGCAGCCCCAATGCAGGGTGGGTCCGCAGGTCCGAGCAGCACTGAAATAAGGCATTTAGACTCCTGTGCACCAGCTGCCACGGACTGAAGAGAAAGATCGCTGGGGCACCCGATTCATAGGTCCCTGCGAAATATACAAGAAAGGAGAGGCACTCCCCCGCAAAATCCCACCACAGTGGCCACTGGAGTCAGCGAGGAGGCTGCCCCGAACAAAGCAGGGCCACCATTTTGAATGCCTGAACTGCCGGGCCAGGTGCACTCTGTACCAGAACACAAGTAATCATAGACCAGTTTCGGCCAAATTTGGCCTCATCAGTAGAGTAAAGCTTGGCTCCATTGGAACAGTAAGCACATGATCGACTTCTGGGTGTACCTGGGGTGCTTAGGGTGTTGCACAAAGGTCATTTCTGACTCACTCCCTTTTGGTACTGCGCTTCCTTTGATTTATTTTTCATGCCGGGAACATGCTGAGCTTTATTTCCTGGACATTCTCTCCTTCTTCAGGGCCAGCCCCCTATCCAGAAGTGTAGCTAGTGCACCCGTTGCAATGCAAAGGGGCCCAGAGGTATGATGGGGCCCAACTACAGCAGTCCCTTCAGCCCTGAGAGGGCATCTAAATATTCATGCTGGAGTTCTGAAGGTGAACGAGCATTAAAAAAAGGCTTTACCTTGTGTTTTTATCCTGTCACATTTGCTGTGTGTTCAAAGACAGAGGTCAAATGTCAGTCAAGTCTACTAACAAATAACTGCGTATTCTTTTAGCATGAAAACTGGTGTTTTCTTTTGCTTATGGCAAAGTTTGAAGATTTTGTTAAGTGAACTATACGACAATCCTACCGGTATGAAAGGAAAGGCTGTATGATGTTTTCTTTTTAAATACCTATCAATGAACAGTACACATATTTCAAAATAAATAATCATTTAGGAAAGCACAAATCAAGCACTTTTGTTTCTAATTATGAAGTGGAATTGAAACAAAGATGTTATTAGGCAAAAACAGCAATTGATGGACAGAATGCAGAACAATGTCATACATTCACCCCAGTACAGAGATCTGGGCCTAAATCCATCGTTGTTTTGCTCACCATGCCATTCCAGTTTGAACCCAGCCATATGCAAATCAGTCTTGACCCTGTGCCCTATGGAAACAGTCCAGCCCGAACTGCCAGGCCAGGTCCTCCCTGGACTGGAAACAAGCATCCTAGGACCGGTTTCTGGGTTTCACCCCTCATCAGCCAGGATAGCTTGACTCCAGTGGCATGGAGAGCACGGGACCCACGTCTGGGCATACCCGTCCCACTCGGGGTGACAAATGCAAAAACAACAATTGATGGACAGAATGCAGAACAATGTCATACATTCACCCCAGTACAGAGATCTGGGCCTATTAGGATCAAAACAAATCAAGACACTCTACTTAGTGATGCACAAATGACAAATATTCGCTGAAACCAAATTTCCACACATTATCATTAGTGCGCTATATAGTTTTATCAGTTAAACTGTATGTCTGTCAGCGGCGGCTCCTCCGTAAAGGCGGAGGAGTGCCACCCCACTACTACATGTTATTATCATTTTATTGTTCCATGGTGAGGCAGGTTTATGGGCGGGGCTGGGCTTTCGTCACAGCCAGCTGGGGATTAGTGGTTGGGGTACTTAAGTACCCATGATGGTTTGGCCGGCCGTCTTGGGCCGGCCAAACTGTCATGCGCACTTTGCATGTTCTCCACTGGCTGTATTGTACAGCCTGGATGGAGAACATACACAGGCTCATAGCCCCCATCTGAGCGCCGAACCACGGCACTCAGAGCAATCACGACCCTGCTGTGATGGTGACAGCAGCCTAGTGACTGGCTTAGGGAAGCCTGTGTGCTTTCTGCTTCCGGCAGGAACAGAGGAGGACGGAGGCGAGGCGGGGGCTGGCAGCAAGGTAAATAACGTTAAACTTATTTTTCTCTCCCCTGTGCCCCCGCCTCACCCGTACTACTCGGTGGCAGCCGCCACTGATGTCTGTGTAAATTTAGTGGTCATTCCAATGGAAAATGTGCTGTCTGTTAGTGACAGTGGCTACCACACAATCCTTTAGTAATATGTTTGTAACAGTGTCCTCCTAAATGCAACACCAGCTGCATACTACACGGTTACCGCCCTCATGCTAAATGGGCATGCCACATTTGTGACACTTGCTCTTTGTGTGATACTTGTATTTTTCAGAATCCCAATGAGTTCACTGCCTATTAGGTCCACATGGAACTCTTACAGCCCTGGAAGTTTGCTGTTAGATCCTTCTGATTGCCTCAGTTGCAGGAGTCAGATCCAAAGCAGCAGAATCTACTGAAGCACCTGTGGGGACACTGCAAAGACCTCATTGTGCCCATACTAAATGACTGAGCAGTTTTGTTAATGCAGAGTGCACCTTCGGCCCGCCCTACCTGACACCAGCAGAGTTCAAAGAAGAAGTCCTGCCCTTGCTGCTGGCTGGCTTCTAAAGACAGGATAGTCACAGTAATCAGTGTGTTTTGCCCAACGGGTGAAGGGCAAACAATGGTAGTTAGTAAAAGGACATAGACTTACTTAGGACAGAGTGCTGCAACTTGAAAAATGAATAAATTGAGTGTTGTTGTTTTATTTTAAACTACAAAAAAATGACAGGTATATTTCTAAAACCCATGGATACGGCCAGAATCTCAGAAAAGAAAAAGGGCCTCCCCAGAGCAAGATTCTGAGAGAGGGAGACCTAGAGTAACTGTTATAGACAGTACTGTAGTATAAATGGGCGAGCCAACATATTAACAAGGATCTGTCTTGGCTTTAAGAGCCTAGGCTTCAAGAGAACGATGGGAACATTTGGAATGGAAATCACAAAACAGATATTACATAAAAATAAGATAGGGTGTCTTTAAAATTCAAAAAGTATATTTCTTTGACAAGCGTTTCACCTGAGTGCATCAGATTATATCACTGCATAGAGAGGCGTTTACTAAAAATGATAACATGAACTTAGAAACATTCATTCCCCCAATCCCCACTCCGACGACAATACCATTATTAAACTAAGAGGCAAGTTAACTATCACGTGCACCCTTTATGTGGGCTATATTCTTATTTTACACAGAGCAACATTAAATTCCAATAAGTCAAACACAATAGAGATTTTTGTACAGCACACATCCTCACATATTTCAAAGTTTTCTCATATGCAATAATGAAAAAAATAGACGGCCCGCTAAAATAAAATAAATGCCTAGAATCACAAAAATTGATCAAGTGTCCAAGCCAGGATTGATCCCAGGTTTTCGGGTTTCACACTGTGTAATTCAGCCACTAGATTGGTATCACTTTCTCGCTCCTGTTTGCCATCAAAGTTTAATGGTTTTCTTCCAATCTTGAGGCATGAGGTTAGAACGTTGGGAAGCAGCAGAAGCCACAAGAAAGCTCAGCGAATTTTGCATTCGAGCGCTCAAGAAGAACTCGAGCTGAACCAGTCTAGCATCTGGCTCGTACCTTCAGTGGCTCAGCCATTTCTATACTTTATTCTGGATATTCTATGCCTGAACTAAGCTTAGATACTGCTGCCATTGTGATACCTGTTTTATATGTGAGGATATCCTACCTTGCACAGCTGATGGCCATCTTGTATCAGTGCTGCATGGGAGGGGAACTTTCACAGCTCCCAAATGCTCCACATTGTGTGTGTCTGTGTGTGTGTGCCCAGTTAGTCTTCGACTGCCTCTGCAGATGCTGCCCATGTTCTGTGTATGCGAGGGAAGCTTCTCTTTTGTCATGGAGGCAAGTTGAGTTGGGGGTATATTGCGGTGTGGGGGGGCAGCAGAGAGCAGCGGAGAGTTGCTGGGCAAGCAGCATGCCCAGTAGCAGGCGGAACATGGCTGCACGAAGAGCCTGGAGGCCGATGGCTGAGTTCTACTGAGGCTGGTCAGCTGGCGGTCTGGGTGCAGCTTGTGGGCAGTGGCTTGGAGCCCAAAAAGACCCAAAAGGGTCATAAAGAGAAAAAGAATACTTACTGCCTCTTAACACTACCTGCAGGGGTGAACGAGAACTAGTATAACCAAGACCAACCATAACCAAGTCATCACTGTGTCACTGTGAGACCAGACAGTTCTGCGACTGAGGCTGGTTAAGGATGCTCGTGCCCCTGGTGAGAAGATCCAGGGAGCCAAATGATCCCAACTAGTGAAGGCGGCCCTGATAAAACCCACAAAAAACCTTAAAGGCTAAATACTAATCTCCATGTTTTAGGTATCAAATATCAAAGCAGCTCATAGCGAGTTAAGGGCTCAACCTGGCCACAACCAGGAAAAAGCTTTCATCAGGAAGTGGAAGTGACGTCTGCTTGTGACGCTCGTGGGCAGAGCCATACAGTGCAGAGCGGAGCCAGAGCAGGGCCGAACTGACTCAAAAGCCCACTGCCCCCAAAGTTGGTGCTAACGTCATGCCATAGCCAAGGGAGCCCCCACTACAATCTGAGGGGTGTCCCTCAAGGCCCCCGCAGCAGCTGACGGATTCACCGAGGGTGGTGGACCGCAGCAGCCACACTGCTCCCAGGGAGCCGCAATAATAATGAGGACACAAAGCACTCTGTTAGGCAAGGCACAAGCATGCCAGTGGCTACATAAAACAGCAAAAAGGCCTAAGATAAGTAACTGCACATTAACGGTCGGGCCTTGGAAAGGCCCAGATAGTGCTCAGTGCGGAAAACAACCACAGCCTGAACCCACTGAAGGGTAATGCGAACAGCCATATCTTAAGCCGACCTGGGAATTACATTAAAGGGTATTTTTCAGTGAACTCTAAGGTCTCCCCAAGCATGTCAGCGGATGTATCGTCTGGCTTAGTGCAAAAAGGCCAAAGTGGGCAAAATGGTAGGCATAACCGGTGAGCCTGGAGCAAGAGCGAAGTACAAAAATTGGCCCCAAATTTGTCAGTAACATAAACACCTCACAACCTGAGCTCCTCATGGGCAAAAAGGAGCGCGTGCTGCAAGGGACTATTCCCTGACTCATTTGAAGTTGCAAGGGGTGAGAGAACAGAATCTGTCGAGGTAACCCCCGGCCACTCAAACTGTAACGTGATGCCGCTCAGCTCGAAGATAATAATAGCGGCGAAAGGGACGGCCACGGCAGCTGATGCAACAGTGATCTCTCAAAAAAATTAACCAATGGTCAGCAGATCTCCACAAGTTATAGAAGAGGCTCAAGACCTGACCAAAGAGGGTGAGCGGGCCAAAGTCCCAGTCTACACCGAAGACTTGGAGGCCGCCTTTGCAAATGTCATCGACGCAGATCAGTGAGGCGAAAGGTGGTCTTTGTCTAGCTGGTGCTCTAGGTTCTCAAGTCTACGATTTATTGAACAATAACATTAACTAGATAAGACCTCAGAATTTGTGGATGGGAGGCCCGTCATGTGGCTGCAAATGGAGGTGTTTGAAAAAAATCTATAAAATACTAGACACCATGGCTGACACATCACTGCTACATGCAGATTGGACCATCTGAATAACCTAATCATTAGAGCTCATGACTCAGAACAAGCGGTGCGGTCCCTCATTTAAGAAGCTATCAAGTATCTCAGAAATAAGGACCACCTTGATCGAGGACCTGAAAAGAGAAGCTATGGGATCGGGCACTTCAAATGCTCCTACCCAACAGCAAGGCCATCAAGCCCAAGGAGCAGCAGGTACCACAGAGGGTGCTTTAACTCCTGCAGCAGAATCGAGACCGGTGGACGTGTCATTGAACAAAAGGGGGGCAGCTAACACGCCAATGGACTTTAGTGCCAGCGCTCATCCAGCAATTCAATCCAT
The DNA here is from genome assembly GCA_963921515.1 of Calotriton arnoldi. Classification (NCBI taxonomy): domain Eukaryota; kingdom Metazoa; phylum Chordata; class Amphibia; order Caudata; family Salamandridae; genus Calotriton; species Calotriton arnoldi. The sequence goes on along the minus strand of CAWUFW010008697.1, from coordinate 186,012 downwards.
CATAGACAGCAACCCTCTCCTTCAAACAGTGACCCGCAATGTACCGGAGACAGTTATTATTATTATTTTCCACTTATGGAGCGCAAGGCTACCCAACGGGTTTCCTGGGGCTGAGCATAGGTAGAGATGCTGTTGGGATCAAGAGAAAAATTAAAAAAACCAAGCTTTAAGATGTTTGCGAAATAGCAGCAGAGAGGTGCAGTGTCTTAAAAATTGGGGTAGGGCATTCCAAAGTTTAAGATCTAGGTATGCGAACGAGCGTCCACTGGTGCGAGCCAGATGAATTCTAGGCACACAACAGAAAGCCTGATTCTTGGATCTCAGTCTCCAGACAGTTGGAGCACCATTGTTGTGGAAACATTTTTAAAAAACTGGAAAAACTGAACAAAGGCAATAAAAACAGAAGATTGAATCTTCTGCATTGGCTGCAGCCAGACAAACAAGACCTCAAGGGAAAAACTGGTCTGCCCAGTCCCGAAACCAATGGGGACACTGAAGCAGAAATGGATCCACTACTCTACACAGAATATGCAATCCAACCAATTGATAACAGATCAATACCCCTAAATAAATCTACAGTCAGGACGCAAACAACAGCAAAGCCCACAGGATCTGGATAAGTAGTTGAAATGCCCAGTCAGCATAGGGCACAAGGGAGAATAGCACAAGTAGAAGGCGCCCCATAGGGCAGCCAAGAAATCCATTGATACCTACAAAATGATGTGGGAACCCAAAAAGCTCTAGCTTGGAATACAAACAAGCAAAACAATTCAAAACAGGTATGTGCAGAGGGCAACAGCAAGAAGTCCACCAGTTCAGAGAGTGGCATGGGTAAGGCTCAAACCAATGGTCAGATCTTCGAGACAGAAACAGACCACAAAATTGTCCTCTACCCAGACTATGTCTTCAGAGGACAGTGGGAAGTCCTCAACAGGGAAAATATATCATGAAACACTGTGCCAATCTACCAGGCTTGGACAATATCTGTTCCTCTGATATTGAGGGCATAGCCTCACCCCGCCCCCCCCCCGCCCCCCTCTCCCCCGGAGAGACAAATGAACACATACAAATGACTTTCACCAGCCCCATACCAGCCAATGTCCTGAGGAAGAATAAGTCGCAGCTAGAAAAATGGGAAATATAAGTGATAAACCCCACCGTGACTAATTACCCTGTTTTTCTTACAGAGTCAGAAGTAAATGCCAACAAAGTACAAGGCCATGAACTAGAGGACGAGTAGGCAAAAGATAACACCAGTGATTCAGTTCTGAGGGGCATTAAAAGGGGAAGCCGAACTCCGGAAGTCTCAGTAGGGGAGCTAATAATTATGACAGCAGAACAGGGGATGGCTGCCACTGCACAGCACGGCAAACAAAATCCACGGTTTGGGCATGGCTACCAAGAGCACTGTGTACCCGGTCCTAGCACCTGGAACTCAGACAATCAGACTCAGACAACTCAGATCACCCTGAAAATCAACTCGTGGAACATAAGAGGTCTAACCGAGTCCAATATAAAGAACGGTGTGATTAAAGAGCTGAGAAAACATTACATCATAGCACTCCAAGAAACATGGGCACTTCGCTCATCCCCCTGGCATGACTTCACAGCATATGAAGCTCCAGCAACATAATCACAGGTGGGGGGCAGGCCTCTGGAGGCGTGTTAATCTATGTGATAAATGAAATATAGGCAACAACAACTGTGCTTAGTACAGGAAATGGTGATTATATTATCCTCATGATATCCCTGGTCACTAGCGGATAAACGCTGACCAGACTTTCCTTTATCATAGGGAGCATTTACCTTCACCCCGCCAAGTCAAGAAGGGAGGCAACCTTCACAACTCCAATATTGAGAAATTTAACAACATTGTGGTCATCATGGGTGATTTCAACACCAGTTTAATGTGTGCAGAATCAAATAATACCCTGACAGACCTTGGCGATGAAATCTGGGCCATACCCCCAATCAAAATGCAATATCAAAGGTGCGACAAGCAAGACACAGTTCTAGCTGCCTACCTAATTTAGCTAGGTCTCCGCATATTAAATGGGAGGTTTGTTCCGGACACCCCGGCCACTTATACACACACACTTCATGGTTTAGGCTGGCAACCCTGGATTACATGTGGGTGTCTCTAGCCCACTTTCAGGATATAAGCAAATCTGAAGTTGTCTCGTCCTTGGCACGTGATCATGTCATCCTCAAATGTGAAACCACGCCAACCTAAAATTAGTCTCATTGGAAGGCAAGGAGACCTTGAACCCATTAATAGAATAAAATAGAACTTGGAGGACCAAGTGGGGTAGGGAGTCAGAGATGACCAGTTTCTAGACAAGACCTTGAAAACAACCAAGGGAAACCCCAATCAAAATCTTTGGGAGGGGGGGGGTCTCTGGCCGTCTCTCTAAAGGGTATGATGGAGCACCTGCAAAGCAGGCTAACGGCGAGAAATATCGGCAGAGTAAAACTCCCACTACTAAAGAAACCATAACAGAAAGGTAACAGCTGCCCTAAAAAAACAATTAAATAAAGCTCTCTAAAGTCTCAGCCTTGATAATGGGGAGAATAGGTGGTTGCGAAATCAGGTTGCCACGATAAAGGGAAAATTCAGGAAATCTCTATAGCCCCAGAAACAAAAAAGGGAGGGGGAAACCAGACGGTGGGTGTCATCACATGCAATAATAAAATCTAAAGACCCGAGGAAATTCTGGCTATGGATCAACAACTGATGAACCCCAAAACGCCAGGCAATTGCAGCTAACATCACCCCTGCCGAATGGGAATCCTACATTAAAGCTTATACGTAGATTAATCGGCAGATGACAGCGAGATCGAAGCACTCCGACAGGTCACCACTGTGTTAATGCCATCACCAAGCCCGGATTATGCTGAGATGACATCAATAAACTCGGACCAAGTGGTGACAGCCATCAAAGCAATGCACCCAAATGGAGCACCAGGCCCAAGTGGCATCCCAACCGCAATATACAAATGGGTCGCAACTCGATGAACTTTGGTAATAGCCCCACTAGTTGAAGATTACTTACTGAGGGCAACCGTCCCAGAGTCATGGAGAGGCTCACTATTGGTTCCCTTACATAAAAAGGCTCTTGATCGTGCACAGGGAATTATCACCTGATCGCACTCCTTGACACGGAAGGGAAGTGTTACGTCAGCATTTTAAACAGGGATATACAATTCCCCCCAAGCCAAACAGGCTTTCAAAAGGGCTGCCACATTGAGGAAACCTCACTTGTATCTCCTCTCTGAATGAGTAACCATGGCCTCCAAGGGAAAGGCCCTCTATGCTGGCTTTATTGATTTTCAAAATGCCTTTGACAGTGTCTCAAGAACAAGGGTCTGGGCAAAGCTGAATGTGTGGGGCTTTCCACCCAACAACTTACTAAAAGCCATTATAGCTCTATATTCCAACATTTGGGTGAAAACAAAAGTCTGCGTGGGTTGGACCACCAAGGCAAAAATCATGACAAATAAGGGCCTAAAGCAAGGCTCCATACTGGTGCCTCTATTATTTAATTTGTATTTGGCTGATCTAACAAAATACCTCGACAAGGAGAGGGCATTCCCACCAAAGATAGGCGCCACCAGAATCCAATTGCTCCAGTATACAGATGATACGGTCCTTTTTATTTTGACACTGATAGGATTACAGAGACTCTTTAATGCACGCACCACCTACTGCAGAGCAAACAAACTGAAGATAAATGTGGCAAAGACCAAGGTGATGATAATCCCACGCAAACTGAAAAAAAGGGGAGCGTGGTTCATTGAAAGGGAGTGCGGTCGAAGTTGTTGACAAGTATAAATACCGGACGGGTATAGCTGAACCACAGGGGTCTCATTGCACCGCACGTCCACGTCCAGCAGACGGTAGCAAATTCTTTGGAATGGGAATTTCGCAAGCTACAAAAATCAATGGCAATCCCTGACCTACGGCCACTTCTAAAGGTGATGGCCTGCAAACTACTACCTACCATCACCAATGTGCAATGACATTCAGAGATAAAATGGCCAATTGGCTGGACAAGGCACAGTTCGCTGATATAGAGGAGTATTATCCCTGCCCAACTGTACATCGCATGCCCAAATCTGACAAGAATTTTAACTGTCTTCACAGAATTTGATATTAAAGGCGCATTTCATAGCCTACTGCCTCAAAGCCAAGCAGGTTAAAAATAACAGGCTAAAAAATGTAATCTGGGAAGTACTAAGCAACCCCTGGACAAGCTGGCATAAGTATCTAAACTTCTCCTTGGATGTATTGGAGACCCGAGAGACTTGATCAAGTGGCCTTCCAGAACCTCTAGTCTCAAAACTGCTGATCAAATAAGCAAAATCAATATCGAGAGAGCAAGATACATAAGCCTTAAAGAAACTGACACATGGCGTCTGTGCCGCAACACTGTACGAGCCGGGGCCCTGCCTACCTATCTCTAATTGCCTTTTGGCAAGCGAATGAAAAAGCAGCTGATGAGTCTTCGATTTGGACTAATCCCTTTGGAAACCTGCAGGATTAGTCAGAAGAACCCTGATGACACCAACAGACAATGCCGTTTCTGCACAAAAGGAGAAGAATCCCTGATACACATTCTTTGCATCTGAGAAAAACTGCTCCTGTTAAAAAAAATTCTGGTTGCGGCCAATATGGTGCACCTTTAATATCAGGACCTGCTGAGGTGCCGTGCAAGCCTGCCTGAGAGGCGACTCATCAAAACCAACGACTCGATTTCTGAAATTTATGAAGACTGTATTAGCACCTACCACCGTCGCCTTGGACTATGAACTTCCAATATGCTGCTAAAAACCAATGGCTAAAAGCATTGCACTTTACATAGGCCGTAAGAGCTGACTTTGCACATTAGATAAGCTACCACATTAGCCCATAGAGACAGAGGTGAATTGAGCATACCAGGACTCGCGTGCTTTTTTAATCATTTGACTCAATAGTTCCCTCTTTATTTTAAATTAAGGCTGCATAAAATTTTGCACATTAATTAGGCCTGAGCTCTGATCCTCCAACTAGTAGTAAACAGAACAAAACAGTCCGTGGAGCTCATGCACCCAAAATATTGCATGGAAAAATATTGCACTGGTAAATACTTTTTAGTTGCCATGGGCCTAGCCTTGGAACACATACTGGAGGCAAAGCTAGTGTATTAGGCTTTAAGGGGCAGATGTATGACCATTCTGTTTTGCGGGTCGCAAATTGCGATGTTTCGCGACTTGCAAAACGGAATTTACTAAAGTGTCTCAGACACATTTAGCACTTCCTAATGGGGTCGCAAATGACCTGCCTCACCAATATTCATGAGGCAGGTGGCAATTTGCGACCCATTGGGAATTAGCTACAGTCACAGGGATGGCGGCCGGCTGGGGACAGCAGATCACCATGTTTGAGTTTGCTTTTAAAATAAAGCAACTTTTTTTTTCAAATGCAGCCTGTTTTCCTTCAAGGAAAACAGGATGCGTTTAAAAGAAAAAAATGATACGTTTTCTTTTAATTTTTTAAGGGCAGGCAATGGTCTAGGGGACCACTGCCTGCTCTTAAAAAGTATTTTTGCATACATTCACAAAGAGAAAGGGGTCCTCTGGGGACACCTTCCCGTTTGCGACTGGCTTACCACCTACTTGAAGTAGGTGGTAAACTGCGATTGTCTTTGCAATCATACATCCCCCTGCGACACGCTATTAGGAAGGGACGCCCTTGGCACGTCCCTTCCTATTAGCGGCTCGCAAACCCTATTTGCGAGTCGGTAATAGGTTACTGACTCTCAAAATAGGGTTTGCACATGCTACAACCCTTTTTAGCTGTCGCAAACAGACTGATTTTCTGTTTGTGACTGCTAAAAACGATCGTACATCTGGCCCTAAAAGCTTCTTAATTTAATGCACTTTACCCAGGCCCCACTATCGTGGGCCTAGCCTGGTACCCAGACTGGAGGCAAAAGCCAGTGCTTCAGGAATTAAAAGCCTCTTAATTTAAGGCAATGGGTCCAGGCCCCAGTATTGGTCTGTACACTGGGGTCAAAGCTAGCACCTTAGATGCTGTGGGGAAGGAGCCTTTCTCCTTCTTTCAACTGCTGTTTTTAATTGTTACTATGATGTATGTCTTTTTATTATTTATTTTGTCACCAGCCTATTATCCATTGCACTTGCCATGATCTTGGAAGTAATATTGTAATGATAGTAAGTAATTGTACAATAAAGAATGTATCCATCTATCTTGCACTCATACACCCCAGTGCTGTTCCTTACTGTTCTACCAGATCTGAAACCCTGCTTGCTTTTTGTATATAAGGGAGGCATTAAATGGTGCTTCACAATGCCACACTTATTCCATGTCTTTGAAGGAAGCTTGCAGTGGCCCTACAATACCACACTTGTTTCATGTTTTTGAAGCAAACTTGCATTGGCCCTGAGAACCACACTTGTTCCATGTCTTAAAAGAAAGCTTGCACTGGCCCTGCAGTGCCACTTTTGTTCCATGTCTTTGAATGAAGCTTGCACTGGATCTGCAGTACTACATTTGTTCCAAGTCTTTGAAGAAAGCTTGTGCTGACTAGCCCTGCAGTAGCATACTTGTTCAGTGTCTTTGCAGGAAACTTGACTGGCTGGCACTGCAGTATCACAATTGTCCCATGTAATTGAAGGGAACTTGCACTGGTCCTGCAGTACCACACTTGTTCAGTGTCTTTCAGGGAAAATTGTGATTCTCTTGAACAGTGCTGTATGTCTTATCCATGTGAGCCAAGGACACCATGTGCCCCTGCTTTCTGTGCTGTATCTATTTCTGTGTGTTTTTGGGCAGATTAAAAGACTGTTTTAGCTATCTCACCAGCCTCATATTTTTGCAAAAATAATACATAATGTTGCTTAGAGAAAATGGGCTTTGTTTTAGTCCGCTTCAGTTATTCATCAGACAGTGTGTCATTCACATATTAGTTTAGCCTTTCAGAACAGCATACATACAATTTAGCAGTGGATCAGTTCTCTTCATCCAATGGTTTTGTTGCCAATATTTTGTTCTGCCTAGTAGACAACCGCTGGTCTTTAGGATGTCAGGCAGTCTGAGTACTAGTATTTTACCTACTTACTCTTTATTACTTTACAGCCAAAGGAGTCCAACCTGCTGAGATATTTCCTTTACGTTCATCACCCACAAATGTGGACTAGTGCTAATTTAGTAATGAAAGTACCAGCAGCTGATCCGCCATTGCTTTTGGACCACAACTTTCTTATGCAGAGCACAAGGCATCACTGCTGCAAGCTTCAAAACCATGCCACCGTCTTGAAAAGGTATTTTGCATACTTTGCATACATTTTTACTGCTCCAATATGGCAGACGTGTGAAGCTTTACTTTTTAATTTTTTATTGAAGCACATGCCCTCCACATACAGTTGGTATTTTTGTTTTTTTCCGTACTTTATTTTAGCATAAGCTTGTACTACAAAGAAAACAACCACATTACTTTTTAGAAGGCAAGTGGGAATTTTTTTAATGCCAAGACTCTTCCCTTCAAAAATCCATCACATAGTCAGGCGTCAGTGTAGCTTACCTCAAAGACTTTGAATTGTACTAGTGGTCCAAAGGCACCAGATTCTCAACCTGTTCTTCCTTTGCCACCATCTATCTAAACTCTGATCCTTCCTAGTGAGCGGTGTAACTGTGTGTGAGCAGTGCATTGTGCAGGGTGTGCCTGTGAGAATGCAGAATTAACATTGTCTTTTGTGAGTACAGGGAAAGTGGTCTACAGGTTGAAAGTTGTGCTTATATATCAGTGCAGAGTGAGGCATATGCTTATGTGAGTGCAGCATAGATGACATGCCTATGTGAGGGTAGCAGTATGAATTTGGGATCCCTGCATGTTCTGTCTTTGTGTGCATGTATTTTGCAAGGGCCAAACCTATTGGCCTTGTTAATGCTGTTTAGGGATATGGCTTTGACTTGCAGAAATACAGTGCAGCGAGCGCAAATACAATAGTGTGTGTATGAGAATGGTAGTGAGTTTTGATATGGCAGATGCAGACTCTGTCGAAGGAGGTTGAGGAGTGTCTGGGACAGCTGACAGACTGAGATATCACTCTAGTGAGAGGGCCAGTTAATTTTCTTGAACTAGGGCCCATGGCAACCCAATTATGCCACTGCCTCTCTCAGCAGGTAGCAAGGTTTCTAGACGCTAGGCAGATCTTCAGCTCCTCCTGCAGAGAATGCAGACTTCAGGTGATTTCCCCTCACCTCTGGGAGACTGGCTACAGACACAAGACCTGTCACCCAGCAGTCCTTTGAATACTCTGTGGAGCACTCCTTCCCTTGGTCAGAAGAACTAGGAACTGGTACAAAGCGTGGTGGTTTAGATCCCACTTTTATATTCATTTAACATGCAGGGGAGGCGGATCCATTGTCTAAGGTTTTAGAAACAGTTTAGGTTGCTTCTATTCTCAGGCACAGCCTTTGTGCAAGATGATGGCTCCCACAGCAATGATACTGGCACCAAGCATTAGTATCCAACACAAGGGCACAATGAAGTGTACAATCCCTGCACCTAGCTGTCAACAGCCATCCTGAAGCAGTAATCATATACAGACAAAAGGCCAGGCATTGCCTAGACATTTTCTCATTTGAACAACAGAAACAGCAGTCCCAAATTTAACCCCTGACATCTACCAAGTAGTATTGTTCAGGAAGAACTAATCAGTGGTCTTTGCTAACAAGGTCCTCATTGTATTTCTAAGAGTAGCCCTGCCTCCATTTCTAATCATTTTAGTGACTGGGTCTCCACCCTCCAGTCACAGCAAGACAGTCAATACACATCCACTGTTTGGGGAAGCTTTATCAGTCCTCCATCTTGTGCCATGCTATACCAGGGTACCGCTACAATGAATCCCATGAGTCGTAATACTTAGAATCGCATCACACTCAGACTTCTATTATCATATATGTGCTGCACATTCACTGCACATACACATACTCAACACACATACATAAAATATCAGCGCAAGGCCTGGATTCGCATAAAAGTGGAACTTTACACGCGAGGGGTCATTAAACTGTGGTCTCTTCTGACACAGAGAAAAAGGTCATGCCATTCTAAAGATTTACAAATCTTGGAACACTGCCACCACTGCTTTATGTCACTTACCCAGGACTTGGACAGTAGTCTATGCCTGCTGTGAGCACACAGAACAGGTTCTGGACTTTGCATTACAAGGCACAGAGCTAGACCTGAGCTCACATGCTAGATCAGTATGATGTCAGAGACAAACAAAAATGTATGGTACTAATTTCACATGCAGTCACGGCAGGGGTGCATGCCCTTTCACCCGTCCCAAAACTAGACATACTCCATTATATCAGCCCTCTACTGAATGACTAGAGAAATTGCATTGCACTTTGCCCACTTGAATATCCCATTTCACTGCAGTACGTGAGAAGTGGTGCCTTCCAGCAAAATCACATCTGGGGGCCTAGGATGCACATATACCTCCTGTGAGAAAGTCACTGAAGTGAGGGGAATGTGTACAACCCCTGAGACATAAACAGCTTTTGTGGTGTCACTGCAAGGACTCATCTCTGCCTTCTTTCGAAGATCCCGGGTCTGTCCACATGTAGATCTCTTGTGAAAAGCTGATATCCCTCTTTCCTTCTTGTCTGTCTGAAACCCTCAGACACCCACTGCATATGAGATGCACTCAATGGTCAAATTTAATTTCCCATTTGCCCAGTCAGAAGTGGCTGGTAAACTTTGAAGTGGTGGGACATATACCCCGGCAGATAAATGCTGGGCTAGCGAGCAAGTGTGACTTCCTGTAGAAATGTTCATAGAGCACTCACCCTGAGAAATGTTTGAAAAACTACAAGGTCAATCGATGCATTTTGCAGCACTATTTCTCAATTTCTTGCTTAAGACAACAGAGGGGCATATTCACAAGAACGTGTGATAACCACCGCAAGTTTAGCTTAACGCAACTTCTCACATCGCAGTCCATCACGGGAAAACAACGCCGTGTTAACGTAGTATTCCCAACCTGGCGGCACCATGCGATAGCCCCACGATAACGCGTCAAATGACCGCGTTAAATTCAACTCGACGCCGCAAAAATGCGAAACACGAACGCGAATAAAGTTGCGATGAGGCCAACCGCGATACAAAAATCAGCGATAACCAGCGACAGGCCTGCAATTCCCACGCGTCATGCGGGAAAATGCACCATAAAAGCAGAACAAGAAAAACACACCATAAACAAAATAAACTGTGTAGCAACATGGATGCACCCGGAACGAGTGCCCAGGTCAACGCGAACCCCACAAGCCACACAGACCACCAGCAAGGAACCTCGGGGTCGGGGAAGGCCAAGGAAAAGAGGAAGAGGAAGACGGGGTACAGTCCGCATGACAACCGGATCGTCGTCACGGAGGTGACAGAGCACTAACAACAACTGTCCGTCACCTCCACCGTGTCATTGGCAACACAGACGGAAAAATGGCATTCCATTGTGAATGCAGCCTGAGTGTCGAGGAGGCCAAGATGCGCTGGCACGATGTGAAAAGCCAAACCAAGCAGAAACCCGCTGCCAACAGGAAGGCAGCAACGGCGAATGGAGGTGGGAGTCCTGCGCCACAGGAGGAGCTGGAGCAAATGGTGGCCACAGTCATCAGTGTGGAGACGGTGCAAGGAGTCGGGAGTCCGGACACTGCTCGACACGACTTGACACAACATCAACAGGGTGAGTAACGAACAGGGACTGTGGGGACGGGGGGACGGGCACAATGGCACACATGCACAACGACGTGTAGCACACCGCACACCCACAATGACCCTGGGTCATGTCCCTGATCCCCGTGGCACACTGCAGCACACATACAAACATCAAGTAGGCCCCCGTCCACCATGTGCCCAAAGGGGTCCCACCCCACACATCACCAATTACACAACACACACATGCACCCGTGCGAAACACAGCAAAGATGCGTATGTGAGAGCCACACTGACAATGCAAGTGACACCACATGACGAGCAGCATGGCTGGAGTACAATCACCATGACATTGTGCACGCCACGAGACTGAGGTGGCTGAGTGTGGACCACATCCGGAAAGGAGCAGGTCACACTCTGACACATCCACGTGCACAAACAAACACTGACGTCAACAATACATCTGCAGACAAACAATGCACAAGAGTACAAAATCCGTCCAAGGGCACAAATGACCGAAGTCGCCAACATCACAGCACCTTAAAAGCACAAAAGCCAAAGGCACACCGCCTCCAAGGGATAAGGGGCAGCAAAATCACAGCTGCAGGTGCGACTCTCACACAATGCAGCACACACACATAGCAATGACAGCACATCCACATGGACGACAATGTGATACACAGTGCAACACTTACACTGCAGAACAGAGGACACAACTGGGTCCGCCTGTGCGTAGAAAATGGCCAATCACATCTGACATAGCAGGAAACTGTGAAATGCAAATGTACGTGTACAACCTCACCTACCTCATGTAGTCCAAATGTCCACTGTCCCGCATCAAATAGTCCGCCCCTCCCAAACAGTCACAATGTACATTGTCATGCAGTCTGTATGTAAACTTGAACAATGCGGCAACATACATGCCAACACAATGTCAACAAGCATCTCCCCTTCACATTGCAGAGGGACACACAACACATCCAGCAGGGCAGACCAGTCAACTCTACAGTGATGCTGAAGAGGACCTCCACACTCCCGACACCGACGCCCTACAACAGTCCATGGACATCTTAGGCAATAGACCTCCAGGAGCAGGGCAGCACCGCTGCATCGAGGATACCCCACCCCCTGCACAGACAACACAGCTGGACGCACCCACCACCCCGGCTGGCTCCCAGCAGCCCACCGAAGCACACATCGCATTCCAAGGCCAGGTGTCAGACTGCCAGAAGGGGGTGGCCGAACATGTGCGGGTGGGGTACAACCTCATGGAATCCGAACTAGATCACATATGTGGGTGTCTAGGTCCCATCAGGGACCACCTACACTCCCCAACGGAGACCCACACTGCGACAGAGACACATGCCTTTGCACATTTCCAGTACTGAACCACACCCAGAGCCACGGGATAATCATCCACACCCCCACGCTGGACTGGCGTACGCCGGCCCAGTTCACTCCTCTTACGTATTGAGTGGGGGACGACAAAGCTACATGTGCAATGTCTCACCCGCTGCCTGCGGTGACATGGCTGCGTCCTCTGTACACGGAACAATGTAATGTTGTAGGGCCCGGGGCCCTAATGCATACATCATGAGCACACGGACACACTCAGATAATTCGTTGAACTGGCTACGGGCACGTGCGCTCGACACCTTTATTGGCATGGTCACATGTAAAGTGACGCATGTGCTGGATGTGTGTGGGGTGAGTGTAAGCCAGCCCACATGGGGTCGTTGGTGCTGGCAATAACTTGAACAGTGATCACAATTAAAGCGGAAACAGAAAACACCAGCATAACAGAAACAACTGTGAAGCATCATGGTGGTAGCCGGAGAAAGTACAGTGTTCACCCAACATGCAAGCAGAATGGTCCATGATTTGTGGTGCACTGAGTCAGTGGCACCTGAAGAGCTGAGCAGGGTATCAAGCTGATGATGGCACCCACGACAGGTGTGAGCAAGTCTGACAGTCTGGCAGTAAGACACTTCCGACTCTGGCACCTGTTGTTTGGAGTTGGTCCTGGCGGTGGTGGCGTGTGCATCCTGCGGTGATGCGACGTCCGGGCAGGTCAGGACTCGATTTGATGTGTGAGCCCAGGTGGACCACAGTTGAGGCCGGAGGCAGCGGACAGCGCAGGGCCACAGACACATGGCCTTGATTACCCCCAGTCCATCGACCCAGAGGCCATCCAATATGCCATCAGACAGGGGCCATGACTTGAGCTGCACAGAGTTAGTGGCCCCGGATGCACTGCTGCCGGCACAGGCACACCGCCACGGGACGGTGACTTGCGGTGCAGTGAGATAGGGCCACGCGAGGTGAGCGGGTCCTCGTCGATGTCGAAGGTGAATGTAGCGGAGGTTTGCGGGGGACAGTGGAAGGTGTCCTTCAGGGCATGATGCAGAGGGCAGAAGCCGGCCGGAAGCGGCAAATAGAGGAGTGAAATGCTACAGCCTCGTTTTTGCCACAAAGTCAGTATCACCGAATAGATGATGAAGACAACCCCCAGTCCATAGACTCAGTCGCCAACAAATCTCAAGAAGAAAGTGTCCAGGGTTGTCGGGGAACAGACTTAGTGGCACCGGAGCTGAAAGGGGATGCAGTCTGCGACGAGGCCAGTACAATGATATCAGGTCTGCCATAAATGAATCATGACTGAGTTCCCAATGTGTGCCCTACTCGACCGATGTGTAGTCCGGAGGCAGCGGCCAGCGCGGGCCAACCGCTGTTCAGCAAGCTCCTCCTGGAACACTGACACACGGCATTGAAATGGCATGTGGGGATGACTCGTGGTTGACCGAGGCAGTAGCGACAGAGCTGAGTGGGTGTTTAGCCAGCGACGATGCCGTGTCCTGCCTGGTACGGACTGGCATGGATTTGTGTGGGGCCTGCAGGACCACAGTGTAGTCCAAAGGCGTAGTCATCAAGGGCCCACAGACACGTGTGGTTGGGATGCCATGCACATACTTTGTGTCACCACATCGAAGGGAGTATAGTGATATAAACGCTGCCATAAAGTGTGTACTCTGCCATAGCATAATCAAGACTCAGTTCCAAATGTGTGACCTACTTGAGCGTAGTGTAGGCCAGAGGCAGCGGTGGAGTACGTTAACGAAAAAGGAATAAAGCGGGCCTGTGTCGCGAAGGCCGTGATGGTCTGAGGAGGCTGCGAAGGTCGCGGGCCTCGGGCTTGGAGCTTGCGCCGGCACGTGGTGGGCCCTCTTTGACAAACGCCGGTGTCGGCAGGTGAGCAGTGAGGCCTGGCTGCGCAGGGGCGGGCATGATGGGTCCGGGGACCAGCGGCCCGGGGTGCAGCAGGCACACAGGATCGCAGGCCACACCACTCATGGCGACGGCGTCGGCCTCGTGGTGGGGTGGGAGGCGCCGCCCTGGCAGGCGCGTTGGGCATTCCGGAAGAGAACCACGCCCAGTGCTACGTGCTTTTTATTCACACCCCTGCGCTGGCCTGGCGTACGCCGGGCCAGCCCACTCTGCACACGCTTACAGGGGGGGACATCACAAGCTACATTTCTGCGATCTTCCCCACTGGCTGGGGTGACATGGTTGCGTCCACTGTCCACTACACTCCACACACCAGCAGTGCATGTAGACATGGCTATGTCTGTGGTCTGCATACTGCAGTCTGTCCAGCACATCTCCGCCACACTTGGCATTGTTTACATACTCATTCATGGGTCACTTGCCTCCTTCGCACATGCCTGGTTCCCACCTCTCCCCACATTCCGGTATTGTGTGCCTGAGGTGCCATGCCGTCGATGGCTCATGTACATGGCTGACCAAGGTTGCCACAGTGAGTTGTGCTGTCGTGTCTGGTGGGGGCATGTTGTTTGGCATGTTGTATGTGATTTTGTGACGTGGGCAGTGCCAGAGTTGTGAGTTGCATGATTGTGGGGTTGAGGTGTGTGGTGTGTTCATTTGGTACTTGCCAACGGGCAGTGCATTCCCATGGGTGCCATCCTGGAAGCGCTGGTTGATGTTGGACTGTCGGAAGATGAAGGGATCATGCACACTGCCTGGGTGGTTGGCCGTGACATTGGTGAGGAGTCCCCTGTGGTCCACTATTGCCTGCACGTTGATGGGATGCGTGTGCTTTCTGTTGGGGTATTGTGTGCGGTGTTGGCAGGGGGCACAAGTGGGACAAGTGTGCAGTCGATTGCCCCCGACACGTGCGGGGATCCAGCTATGGCGAATAGTCATTGCTTGGTCTCCAGCTGTTCCTGCGCATTGTGGGGGACGTATGGGTGCTGGGGTCCCTAGCTGGTGAGGGCATCCAGGACAGGTGTTAGGAACTTGGATGGGGCTGGCTGTGAGACTCCTCCGACTGGGGCGGTTGTTGTTTGGGAGGATACCAGAGGCCAACAGGTGCAGCACAGCCAGCAGCTTTGTCTGTGGAGGGATGGTGGTTGTCCGCTGTGTTGGTACCGTCAGCCTGCGGGCAATGATGTTCAGGATGCGGAGGATGGTTGTCCTTTTGGGCCTGTAGTGGGCATTGGCATTGTCTGGTGTTAGGTCTGTGGGGCTGGTGCATTTCCTGAAGGTCCGCTGTCTTTGTCTGTGCTGACTCTGTGGTGGTCCGGGGAGGGGGGGGGGGTCCGTTGGGAGGGATGGCGGTCCTGGGGGTGGTGGCGGTGGGTGTTGTTGCCCTCTCGGGGCTCCGGGGTGCATGGTGAGTGGCTCCATGGCATCTGTTGTTCTTCAGGTGTGGCTGTGGGCTGGGCTCCCTTTTCTTGTGCAGGTTGACGTCCGACTTTGCACCAGGTCAGAGCAGGTGTTAATTTCCTGCAGGTAACGCGCCATATCGCCTGTTTTGTGTTCCTATCGCCGATGTGGCTGGTCGTTGAGAATGTTGCGTTGTGGTGTTGTCGCGGCTTTTTTGCTAGGGAACGCCTACTCCGCATCTCATTAGCGTTAGTTGCCGGGGTCATCTGTGGCGATGTTTTTTGCGACTGCTTTCGCAGGAAATGTGGTGGTATGGGCTGTTAGCACCAGCTTGTGAATGGGGCGATAAATTTTGCACGACTTTGGATGCGTTAAAGTGCCGATAACTCAACAATAGCTCCTTGAGAATATGCCCCAGAGTTTTTGAAAAGATAGCCAAGCCTTATCCTACCCAGGGGAGCCAGAGGGTGTTTTCCTCCAAGAACACTTACAGTACAAGCAAAATAGCTCAATTTTCTGCACAATTTCTGTACTAATTGACTACATGGCTAAATCAGGCTGTGGTGCATGACTGACCATTGGACCGTTTCAGCTTAACTTTATAGCACACAAAGTATTCCATTTCCGACTTTTGTTCTGAAACTTTAATCTTACAGGACATCACCGAAAATTTAAATTGATATTAAAGTAGCATTGACCACAATTTGTTATTGTGAAAAAGCTTAGTGTGGGTCCTTCCTACATAAACGTTACTGTGTGATCTTTCATGTTTCACATAATTCCTTTTACAAAAAGTACAGATGCAGTGTATACTGTGTCCTACATAAATTTGTTATATACTACTCTCTCAGAGTACGTAACTCAAAATGGTTAGAACATGGCCTTCAACAACAAAAGGCAGTTATAGATAAAGAGCTTACAGAAACATATTTGTCTAAAATTGCATCCTTGTGTGATTCTTTTTGTTGATTGACGTTTATAATGAGACATGTTCAGCTGCTGGTGGGCTTCAGCAGTTTTGCTTTTCTAGTTCTTATTTGGGGTTGTATTGTTCCTCAAAATGCGACCCAATGGATAGACATATAAAATAGAATTAATTTGAACATGATGTAAATATGTCACAGGTATAAGAACATGCACGTTCAGATTTACCACAAAAGTGATTCTAACCGGCAAAAAGAGTAGTAGTAGTAGAAATACTTTATTCGGTTATGAATAACCATCAAAGTGTATACAATAAAAAAGCAACAGTACAGCACACAGCACATAAAAAAGTCCTACACATATTAATTAAAAAAGTGACGATTATCTTCTCACATTTTTACAGTAAAAGAGTTCTAGTTCATCGTCATGCCTTTAGAATGAGATAGCAGCATAAACTTCACAAAATATCATAAGATTATGCCTCCAGGACTGGAGTACAACAGAGCAATAGATGCGTAGGGTAACTATACATGGCACTACCACATCATGTACGTGAAGGTAGATAGTCTAAATACATATTTCATAAGAACAATAAAAACATGTCTGAGAACAATATATAGATAATGATAGCTAAAAGTATTTCCTTGGTCTGAGCAGCGTTCTAAAAGATATGGCATCTGTTGTGTGCCTAAATGATCCCATGGAGCGACTTCCGTATAAAAATATTAAAATAAAGCGTTTAGAACATTAAAGTGGCCATGCAAAGTGCAAAAATACTAATGTACAAAAAGCAATATAATTTAAAAGGCGTAATCATATTTAGTGAGCCCAATATTAACACATCTTCAAGAAAGTAAATTTAGAATTTTTGTTCTCCTGAACCAAACAGCTTGCAGGAATTTGCTGACTGCAAATACAATTTTTGTGGATGTATCACTTTTTAAGATCTTAAAAGCTACCAGATGGCTCCTTGTACCCATATCGCGACAAATGGGCACAATCAATTTACGGCATGAATTACAGTACTAAGAGCAGACAGGGCAGGGCATACAGCAGGACCTTGGTTTAGACGCCATTTGCATGTGAAGGATCGTAGAGGAAGAGATCCATGTCGGTAGCGTCAAAACAGGCTTCTTGTTGGAGGCGGGATATAAAATCTAAAAATGTCTCAAATACTGGGGATGACTTAAAATCTAAGAACATGTTAGTCAAAGACCCGCTTGGGCTATTGTTTATGCACCTCTCCTTTATATAGGCCCAGTAGCGAGCTTTTATCACCTTAAGATCGTTTTTGCAGATCGCAGTTGGATCATCCCAATAACTCTGCATACCATGTTTACCCAGCCAATCTGAAATTAGTTTGACCCATGGTATATTCCTTGCTCCAGGGAGTTTGAGTAAGTCTATTAAGGAATCTCTATAAGCTCCGAGTTCTGGCGTGGTCCAGAGTCGGACCCAGTAAATTATAGTTTTTGAAGCAATCAGATCGGCAACTCTTTTCATTCCCACGTCAAAAAACATGGGGGTAAGAGGTGAACTGGGTGGCAGAGCAAGCAATTTCCTAATAGAGTTATTCTCCACTGATGTCAGCAAGTGAGGGTCAGCATAAGTCTATCGCAGTGCCTGATTTAATTGCGCAAAAGAATAGCAAAACAAAAGATTCTCAGTCAAGAGTCAAAATGCGACTCAATGGATGGACATATAAAATAGAATTAATTTGAACATGACGTAAATATGTCACACGTATAAAAATATGCATGCTCAGATTTACCAACAATTTGTGTCAGTTTTGCATCACAAAAGTGCTGCTAACCGGCACAAAGAGTAGTCTTCCTCTGGCATATTTAGTAGCATTTCGTGCAACGCAGTTCAGCAAATGAAGTTGCTGTGCTGTGTTGCATTAAAGGGAGAGAACAAAACTGCACCACATTTTTAAAGTGTGGTGCATTTCAGCTCTCTCCTAGCACTGGTGCACTTGTGGCTGCCAAGCACAAATGCAGGTACCCTTTTGTTTTGTTTTTAGAGTTTTATATAGCGCAAACTCGACCCAAAGATATCAGGTATCAGGGCGCTTTACATGAGCACCAGTTTCGTTAGAGATGGACACATTCATTTTTTTTTTAGGCACGGGGAGATTAAGTGATTTGCCTAGAATCACAGGATGTTGAGCATCGTTGCCGAGACTCGAACCAGGTTCACCAGCTTTGAGGTCGACCGCTCCAGCCATAACGCCACATCCTCTCCTTGCACCATGGTCTGCATTCATGCAGAATAAAGCACACATGCAAAGAGGGAAAAAGGAGGAGAAATAAAGATATTTCTCCTAGTTTTGTCAGCCTCATGTAGGTGCACCATTTTGGTGCAAAATCATGTTTACAAATCTTCATAAATATGGATTCGCGTCAAAATACATGGGTGGATGCACAGAAATGCTAATACACCGCCCATGTAACACCTACGAGACCAAGGTAACTCAAGGAAGCACTATATTCTGTGTTGGGTTACTTTTTTTGGTGCAGAGCCATGTAAAGTGGGAAGCATAAAAGCATAAGCATAAAGATGCTATCAGTCTGAGAGACACAGCTATGCTTCCTCCTTACAGTGAAGTACAAGTTCACCAATGAACAAAGAGTGCTTAGTGTTTTCCACCTATTGCCCACATAAGTTTCCATGCATATGATATTAATTAAATAGATAAGAGCCGTGGAACGATAGGGGGCTTCTGCATTTAATACAAGCATGCCCTTCCCTCAGGAATTGGACAGGAGAAGTGATAACTCTGACTCCCGAAGGAGCCCAAGAAAAGACCTCACAATGCAGTAACATTGATGAGAGGTGACAGCGATCATGAAAGATCATGACTTGGGGCCTTATTTAGATTTTGTTGAATGGGATACTGTGTCACAAATCGTGAAGTATGCCACCCTGTATTAACAGTGCATTATATCCTACAGCACTTGTAATCTGGTGGGAGGGATATCTGCCATGTTTTGACACAGGATGTTGCGTTACAGCCAGAGCTACCGACATTGGAACTGGGGAACCTGCTTCGAATCTTGGTGTCAGCTCAGCATCCTGTGATTCTAGGCAGAGGGTCTGTAAGGTGAGTCGTTGAGTTTAGCTCTGATATTATTTTGATGATTTCATTCTGGATTCCTACCATGGTCCGTTGTTCTTCTGGGGTAGCGGTAGTTGCTGTACTGTGGTCTCTTCATTCCTGTTCTTTTCATTTCGGTGTGTGTGTGTACTCAGCAGGGGCTGGTTGTTTTTTCTGCTGATGTTCAGGGTTGCTTCAATGTTTGATATATTTTCAAGAACTTTGAGAATTCTTCGCATTGTTCCACTGCCACCATTGTTTTTAGTGTGGAGTTTGGTGATGTTTGTTGTCTGATGATGCTGAAGAGTTGTTTTGAGTGGTTGATTGCTTTATCTAGCTATCATCAATAGAATCCATCCTTAGTTCTAAGATATTTTTTTTGTATTTCTTTCTCTTGAGTCGCAGTAACATCAAGTTTGAGGTTGATGGGTCTCGTCTCCGGTTTCTGCATGCTCGTCTAAGCTATCTTCTTTCTTCATTCATTTTCTTTTTGAGCCATGGGCATGAGGTGTTGTTTCTTACTCTCTTGAGTTTTAGAGGGGCGACTTGGTCGAGTATGTCTGCCAGTGTATTGTTGTGGTGTGTTTTTAGGTCTTCCACTGATTGGATCTCAATATTGTATGGGAAGCTAGAGCTGCTTTTCCTGCTAGTTATTCAGTGTTCATTTGTTTTGTGTGTCTTCTCCACAGTTTAGGTCTGTGGGTTTTGCATTTGTTACCCTCCAGTTCAGTGTTGAGATTGAAACTGATGATTTGGTGGTCTGACAGGTCTACCGGTTGGATATTTTGTTGTCTTTGGGCATCATCTTTGGCTATTATCAGGTCAAGTGCTATCAGGTTAAGTGTTGCTTCCTTTATGTTTGTGGGGTCTGTGCAGTGTTGTTTTAGGTCGTTTTCTATAAAGTGTTTTAAGTTTGTTAGCAGGATGTCATTGGTGTAGATCCAGTGTATGCTGAAGTCTCCTAAGAGTATGTTGTTGATTTCCAGGAGTGATTGTTGAGTTATGAAGTTTATTAGTTGTTCTGAGAAGAGTTGCTGATCTCCAGGTGGGTGGTATATTACCTGGATTTTGGTTAGTGTGGGACCAGTTGTAGTGAGTTCTACTCCTAGACATTCAAACGTAGAGTATTTTTCTATTTCAAATGAGCCATTTTGCCGGGTGTCTCCGTGGATGACCACTAGTCCCTCTCTGCCTTGGTGTTTTAAGGTGAAGCCTGGAGGGACCGTTAGGTCTATCCTGGGTGTCGCAGTTTCATTTAGCCATGTTTACATCAGGAATGTTATGTCAATTTCCTGTGGGATGATTTATTTAGCTGTTTCAGTGCTATGTTTCACAGCAGATCTGCAGTTTTGGGGCATGCATTTTATTGTTGGTGTGGTTATTTTGATATCTTGGTCCGGTTGAACCAATATATTGATGCCTTGTTTGTGGAGTTTCTCCATTAGTTTTTTCCCTCTGAGCCTGTTTGTGTCTTGTACCGATATCTTGTAGTCTCCTTGGGGTAAGAGTTCTGTATTTGTTTCTTTATAGGATTCTAGCAGTGCATTATTTTCTACTTGTGAGATTCTGTTGTTGGTCCTTCTTGGTCTATTAGTGTTGTTGTGGAGTGGGATCGTGCATCTGGGTTGTTTGTGTTGGTTTTGTTGGTTCTTGGTGGGGATCGGGTTATGTATTTTCTCTTTTCAAGATATGATCTTATTGTTTTAGATCTTCATGTTGTGATTAAGGTTTTTGGATAAGGATTTTATTTCCTTACAGAGCATGGCCCATTTGTTGCCTATTTGGTGGAGTACTGTACTCAGAGTTAGGTGTGTGGAAGGTGATGTAGTGGTTTTGTCTGGGTTATTGCCTACACTCTTTGGGTCCTGTAGGGACTTATGAAGTTTGTGGTGTGTGGATATGTTCCTTGGTTATGTAGGGGGTTAAATGTGTGTTTGTTTTCTTGTGTGGTGTTCAGAGCTAGATTGAGGATTTTGTTGATTGGGTTATATTGATGTATGTGTTTTGTGTGACTGTTTTGTCCAGGGTGAGGTAATTAGTGTTGGGTTTTACTTGGGATCCCAATGTTGTCATTTGTGTGCATTCAGTGCTTTATTTATTTATTTGGTCAAGTGCACATTGTTTAAAAAATATATTTTTGCTATTGTTATAGTTCTTCCCCTTTGACCATGTCAAGGGGTAGATTGGTGAGGCAACACAGTAATACTCACGTATATCTTAATGTTGTGGGACTTTATGAATTATGATTTATGAAAATTTGTAATTTGTATATTTTTTCCCAGTTATGGTCTATGGGGTGTTAGTTTTATCTTATCAAAGATTGTAACTCTTCCTGGTAATTCCCTTAGACTAACCTTCTGGTCCACTAGATGGAGTGATGGGGTCTCGGCTAGTACATCTAGGATTGATTTTTTCCCCATCAGGGTCCACAAAGGAGGTGCTTGATGTTGGTGTAGACACAAATATAAATTGTGAAGCAGTCACTTTCAAGACGTCAGTGCTAACCACAAAATAATGTTTCTCAATTTTCTGTTCATAGTTTGCATATAAAAAATAGGACCCAGAAATATTTCCATTAAAGGAGTAGTAGGCCGAAAATGATTCAGGGTGGGTATTTTGCATTCTGATATGTCCACAGCCTACTCCCCTCTCAGGGGCGTAACACCAGTCTCTGTAGCCCCAGTGTGCGAGGGGACCCCAACCCTTCTCGGTCCTCATTCAGCTCATGGCAATGAATATGGGAGAGATATGCGGGACTCAGGGGCACATTCTGCTGGAGGGCCCCATCATTTTGCATTACGCTACTGCTTTTCCTTATAGGACTTGCAGCTGGCCATAAATTACTGCTCGCACTGTTAGTTCCCCAAGCATTTTGTTTACATTTAGGGATACCTATCAGATTGTCTTATTGTGCCTCTAATCTCCTAACAGGTAAGGCTGTTCCAATTTTTCATAAAGCCTGTCAAGGGTACAGAACTAAAGAATTCCCACATAAACTTCTACTAAACCCTTGAATATGATGAAGACTTGATCTCTCTCTTATGAACAGTCTTTTAATGCGCTGTTCTTTAAATCTTAGTTGGCAGATCCTATTCTGTGTTAGATTTACAGCCAAAGTCAGAAACAGAGCACTCTGCTCTCAAAAATGTGAAGAATGTAAAACATCATGAAGATCATAAGACATTTGTTCTCAAAGAAATAACATTAAATAATGATGTAAAATAAAGACATATAACGAGGCGGTGGGAAGTGGAAGTGGCACAGAAGACACAGGGGCAAGTGTTGATGAGACTAATGAGCCATCCCAAGAGTGCCAGTTCTGACAGAGAACAGGAGACGGTGCACCCCCAGACACTGCTGGCTAACATCGAGGACAGCTTCCTCAGTTGCACAGTGTTTATAAGTATCAACTGGATCTTCTATGTAGGACACGTTCTTATTAAAGACAACGTGGACTTGGAGAGCAACTTACTTCTGACATGCAAACATTTGCGGTGTGATATTGAACATTTTAAAAAGAGCTCCAGGTGTTTTGTGATTACAGAAAATTATGGTGTCGTATACATTTATGTACTCCATTAATTTCCCATTTAACCCCTTGCATGTGTCGGACGGTCGGGAGCCGTCCGACGCTACAGTGCTCTTGTTTGTCGGACGGCTCCCGGCTGTCCGCGCACATGACAATGGAAATTTCCTTTCAACCAAAACAGCCTGGGGAGCTGGGGAAGAGCTACCCCAGCTCCCCAGGCTGTTTTGATTGTTTCAGTGAAATTACGTTGTGATGACGTCATTTCACTGAAACCGAAACTGAAATGAGCTGATCCGCTCGTTTCAGTTTCACTGCCTCGGTGCCCTCTGAGCACTGAGGCAGACGGGAGAGGTATCATTGGAAAGAAGAGAAGCTCCCCTTTCCAATAGTATTCCTCCCTAGTAGATCCCTGCTTAGGGATCACCGCAGGAGGGTGATCCCCAAGCAGGAATCCACCCACTAGACACCAGGGAGGGGGGACCGGCCCCCTGGGCAAGGGTGGGGCCTGCCCAAAATTGGCATGCCAATGCGCCCACTCCCCCAAACAACCTCCACAGTCTTTATGCCCCCCCGGAGGGGCAAATGGGGGTTATTAACCCGTGCTGCCCCCCTGGGGGAGCAGATAGCCCACTAGACACTAGAGATTTTTTAATTTTTTTTAATAAAAATGGGGTGGGGGCTGCCCACAATGGGCAAGACCATGCCAGCAACCAAATTTATTTTAAAAAGTCTTTCTGCCTCCCCTGGGGGGCAGAAAGCACACTAGGCACCAGGGATTTTCATTTATGTACATTTAGGGGTTGGGGCTGTCCAAAATGGGCATGCCAATCCCCCTCCTAACAAAATTGCCACAGTATTTCTGCCCCCCCCCCCAGGAGGCAGATGGGGGCAATAGCCACTGATCTGCTCCCTCAAGGGGACAGGAAGCCCACTGAGCACCAGGGATTATGGTTTTTTTTGCGTAGTGGTGGGGGCTGCCCAAAATGGGCATGCCAGTGCCCCAACCCCACCAAATCTAATTGGACAGTCTTTCTGTGCCCCTTGGGGGCAGATGGGGGCATTTGCCCCCGATCTGCCCCCCAGGGGGCAGAAAGCCCACCAGGAAGCCAGGGACTATTTTTATTTTTGTAGGTCAGTGGTGGGTCTTCCAAGAATGGGCATGCTAATGCCCCTACTGCCTAAAAAATTTGCCACAGTCTTTCTGCCCCCCCGGGAGGCAGATGGAGGCTATAGCCCCGGGGGGCAGAAAGCCCACTAGGGACCAGGGATTTGTTTTTATATGTATGGGTGGGTGCTGCCCAAAATGGACATTTCATTGCCCCCAAACACAAATTGGACAGTCTTTCTGCCCCGTTGGGGTTCAAATGGGGGTTATTACCCCTGATCTGCCCCACAGGGGGGCAGAAAGCCCACTAGACACCAGGGATATGTTTATGTGCATGTCAGAGATTGACCCCATGGACAAGGGTTGCTCCCCTTTTTTTCTTGGGACACATTTTGGCTATTTCTGCCCCCTTGGGGGCAGAGCAAACCCAAGGAGATAATGGACGGAGCGCTGAAACTTTTCAGACACTCACCCCCAGTCACAGATCTGGGTTGAATACATCCTAGTTCTTTAGCTCACTTCACCATCCCAGTTCAGACCCAGCCATATGAAAATCAGTGTTGACTCTGTTCCTCATGGTAACAGTCCAGCCGAACTGCCAAGCCAGGTCCTCCTAGGACCGTAAACAAGCATTCTGGGACCGGTTTCGGGGTACCTCATCAGCCAGACTAGCTTGAATCCAGTGGCAAAATGAGCAAGGGACCAACTACTGGGCATACCCTGCCAACTTAGGGAGAACCAAGCAAACACTAAAAAGATGATGGACGGAGCACTGAAACATTTCAGACACTCGCCCCTAGTCACAGATCTGGGTTAAATACTTCATCATTCTTTAGCTCACTTCGTCACCCCAGTTCAGACCCAGCCATAGGCAAATCAGTCTTGACCCTATTCCTCGTGGCAACAGTCCAGCCTGAACTGCCAAGCCAGGTCTTCCCTGGACCGGAAACAAGCACCCTGGGACCAGTTTCGAGGTAACACCCCTCATCAGCCAAGCTAGCTTGAATCTAGTGGCAAAGTGAGCAAGGGACCCACGTCTGGGCATACCCTGCCAACTTAGGGCGAACAAAGCAAACACAAGGAGATGATGGACGGAGCGCTGAAACTTTTCAGACATTCACCCCCAGTCACAGATCTGGGTTGAATCCATCATCGCTCTTGAGCTCACTTCGCCATCCCACTTCAGACCCAGCCATATGCCCTTATGGGCAGATCAGCAATATTTATAGGCTCATCTGACCCCCAAAGGGGGCTGAAAACCACTAGATACCAGTGAAAGTTTCTGTGTGTGTGCGAACCTGAGTTCTGCTTACGGTCTGGGTGTACTGGTGTTTGGCTGGCTGCGTGTGTACTGGCCTTTTGCTGGCAGTGTGTGTGGACTTCCACTTGGCTGGTGGTGTGTGTGTGGACTAGTGTTTGGTGGCAGTGTGTGTAGACTGGGGCTTGCTTAGCGGTGTGCATGGACTGGCACTTGGCTGACGGTGTGCATGAATGGTGCTTGGCAGGCGGTGTGTACAGATAGTGCTTGGCAGGCGGTGTGTGAATGGTGCTTGGTTGGCGGTGTGCATGGATGGCGCTTGGCTGGTGGTGTGCGCAGCAGCGGCTCTTCCTCTATGGCAGAGGAGCGTCGCCCCCCAAACGAAGGCAGGAAAGGAAAAATAAAATGATGATAAAAACTCGTTTTATTTTTCCTTTCTTGCCCAGTCTTGGGGGTGGGGCCAGCTCTCTCCAACCCATCAATGCAGCTAGGTTGGAGAGAGCAGGCACATACTCACAGTCTGTCCTGGAGAGCCAATCGAGGGCGCTCAGGCCAATGCTGAAGCTACTCTCATGCATGAGAGCAGCTTCAGGATTGGTCACAGGGCATTCTGGGAGTCTGTGTCACCTGGAGAAGAAGAGAAGAGTGCAACACGGCCAGCTGCATGTACATTTTTAAAAACAATTTATTTATTTTTCCCACCTGTGACACCTATGGCCGCCCCACCTTCCCCAACCAGCCCCGCCCACCCCACCACTCATTCAGTGCACCGGCCATGCCTGGTTGTGCGTGGACATGCGGTGTGGCTTGTGTGGATTCCCCAGTTGTTGTTTTTTACCCAGAATCCCCTGCAAACCTCAAATTTAGTTAACAAATCATATTTTCCTGCCATTTCTGTGTGGGAAAGTTGTAGGATAACAGCACCAGTACAAATTTCCTAACACCCAGCATTCCCCTCGGCCTATCGATCAAGATAATACCTCACTTCTGTGGGTGCCCAAAACAGAGTCAGCCTAAAACATATAAAGAAACTGCTCTTTTGGACCCACTTTGGTTCCCCCTCAATCTCTATAGGTTTTTGACCCTTCCCTGTCACAGGCACTTGGCCGACTCACACAAGTGAGGCGTCATTTTTATCAGGAGACCAAGGGGAATTCTGAGTGGCAGGAAATGTGTGCTGTTGCTGTGATCCCACACCTTTCTCACAAAAAATGTGAGGAAAATGTGATGTTTTAGCTAAATTTGAGATTTGACTCCATCCATGCAAGCCAGACCTCTCTGGACTCCCCGGGTGTCACTTTTTCAGAAATGTTTGGGTTTGGTAGGTTTCCCTACATGGCTGCCAAGCCCAGGACCAAAAACACAGGTGCCCTGCTATCTAGCATAAAACGACCTGGTTTTGCAAAGTAGTCACGTGGGTTTTTGGTCCCGGGCTCAGCGGTCATCTAGGGAAACTCACCAAACCCAGACAATTCTGAAAATAAGACACCCGGGGGAGTCCAGGGAGGTGTGGCTTGTGTGGATCCCCCAACGTTTTCCTACCCAGAATCCCCTTCAAACCTCAAATTTAGCTAAAGTAAATCAAATTTTCCTCACTTTTCTATGAGGGAAAGTTGTGGGATCACCAGGCTGCCACAATCTTCCTACCACCCAGCATTCCTCCAGGTCTTCTGATAAAAATGGTACCTCACTTGTGTGGGTAGGCCTATCGGGAGACTTGGGTGAATACTGGGTGGGTAGAAGTTTGTTTCTCCCCGCAGATTCCAGAACTTCCCATCACATAAATGTGAGGAAAATATGTTTTTTTTCCCAAAGTTTGAGGTTTACAAGGGATTCTTGGTAACAGAACTTGGTGACAGCCACACAAGTCACCCCATCCTGGATTTCCCTGGGTGTCCAGTTTTTGAAAAATTTATAGGTTTGCTACGCTTCCCTAGGTGCCGGCTCAGCTGGCGTCCAAAATCCACAGCTAGGTACATTGTTAAAAAAAGGATCGGTTTTCAGTGCAAAAATGTAATGTGGCCAAGTTGTGTTTTCAGACCTTTCTTGTCACGGTCACTAGGCCTACCCACACAAGTGAGGTACCATTTTTATCGGGAGACTTGGGGGAATGCTGGGTGGGTAGAATTTTGTGGCTCCCTGCAGATTCCAGAACTTTCCATCACAGAAATGTGAGGAAAATTTGTTTTTTTTTTTTTACAAAGTTTGAGATTTTTAAAGGGATTCTGTGTAACAGAACCTGGCGAGAGCCACACAAGTCACCCTATCTTGGATGTTTCTGGATGTCTAGTTTTTAAAAATGTACAGGTTTGCTAGGTTTCCAGAGGTGCCGGCTGAGCAGGGTCCAAAATCCACAGCTGGGCACATTGTGAAAAAAGGGGTCAGTTTTCACTGTAAAAATATAATGGGTCCATGTTGCGTTTTGGTCAGTTTCCTGTCACGGGCACTAGGCCTACCCACACAAGTGAGGTAACATTTTTATTGGGAGACTTGGGGAAACACAGAAAAGTAGAACAATCATTATTACCTGTTGACTTTCTATGTATTTCTGCCTTTCAAATGTAAGACAATGTGTAAAAAAGAAGTAATTTTGAAAAATGTCCTCTAATTCACATGCTAGTACGGGGACCCACAATTTTGGAGATGTGCAAATAACCACTTCGTCTACATTCTATATTTTATTCCCATTTAGTAAATACATAGTTTTCCCTGATACCAATTTTTCCCTCTTTATATTTTACCAAATGAATTGCTATATAGCTGGTACCCAATGAAAAACCATTGCAAGGTGCAGCTCAGTTATTGGCTCTGGGTAACTAGTGTTCTTGTTGAGCCTACAAGTCCAATATATCCCTGCAACTAGAAGGGTCCAGCAAATGTAACAGTATATTGCTTTAAAAAATCTACCATACTTACAAGAAGTTACAGGTGAAAACATTGGCACAATTGGCTGTTTTTTTCAACTCAATTTCTATCTTTTTTTTAATTTCAACTGTTAGTTTCTATAGGAAACCATGAAGGATCTACTCAAATGACCCCTTGCTAAATTCAGACTTTTGTCTTCTGTTTGGAAGTGAATAGCTGTCCGGGATCCTTTATTGATTTTATACCCATTTCTACCATGAACTGGAAATAGGTTGAAAGCACAAAAAATAGGAGAAATAGGCTATGTCCCAGTGAAATGCCAAAACTGTGTAGAAAATTTTGGTTTTCTGACAAAAGTCTGCCTGTTCCCGAAATCTGGGAAGATGGTGATTTTAGTACCACAAACTCTTTGTTGATACCATTTGCATGGAAAAAAAACAATCGCTTTATTCTGCAGCACCTTTTTCCCATTTTTCCCCCAAAACTACCAAATTTAGCTGTATTTTGGTGAATTTCTCTACATGGGCATCCACAAACACTGGGTACCTTTAAAATCCTCCGGATGCTGGAAGAAAATGATGCAAATTTGGCTTGAATATCTTAGGTGGACAAAAAGTTACGGTGGCCTAAATGCGAACTACCCCAAATAGCCAAAAAAGGCTTAGTACGGGGGAAGGTCTAGCAGTGAAGGGGTTAAAGTAGCTTGCCTTAAAATTCACTATATGAAACTTTGTTTAGATTTCAGAAGATGACCATACTTACTGTCTCGTATTTTATCGCTCATTGCTTTTCCTTTGTAACAGTTCTGTGCAGAAGCACAACAAACTCTGCAGTGGTGAATTCCATGGGCCGTATTACGGAAGGTGCCCCGGGGGCGCAACGGGGCACTTTGGTATTATAGAAGGGGGTGCAGACGCTTCTGCGCCCCCTTCTATAATACCGATAATCAATCGCTATCAACAGAGGGTGTTCCCTCATTTGCAAATTGGCGTGCCCTATGCAAATGAGGGAATTCCTTTGACTCTGCGCCCGCGCAATATTACAGACGTGGGTGCAGAGTCAAAGAAGCCCTCAGGAGGCGCACTGGCAGAGTGCCATTTAAAAGGTGGCGCACTGTCAGTGCACCTCCTGACAGCAGCCCTCTGCAGGGGGTAAAGGGGGTCCCATGGACCCCCCCAGACATCCCCTTGCAGGCAGGTGCAGTCAGTGACTGCACTCGCCTGCAAGGAGATCTCTAATCCCCTTTGAAAGTGCAGGCGGGTGCTGCCTGCCCAGTGAAAACACACTTGTTTTCACATTAATGCGCTGCCCTGTGGGCAGCGCGAGTTCGCGGCTGCCCTGTGGGCAGCGCATTCACCATAATAGGGCGCATTATCATTGTTTGCGCCCGGCACACCTTTTGAAAGGTGCGCCGGGCGCAAACAATGATAATGTGTAATAAGGCCCCAGATCTCGAATTTCTACCACCACCTGCTGGATTCTGGAAGCACCCATGGCATGCCAGACACAACTGAGCTTTCCTCTCTTTCACTGCCAACCCATCACTCTGGACTTTCCCCTGGAATACTTCATTAGCCATAAGTGGTTGTTGATGTAAATTAGGTTCTGATTAGCTAAAGTCCATGAGGTTGAATGGATTTACAACAAACCCCCTTTCCAAAATGACGATTTCATCTGCCGTCGCCCAAGTGTCAACAGCTACAAGACTTGAACAAGCCAAAAACCCACCAGACTCAGCAGGTACCTAGGCTGTTCAAACGTGTTGTGGGTTTATGGTTTCAGTGAACAGTGGTTCTGTGTCACTAACAGACCTTAGCAGCGTGGATGGAGAGATGCCAGTGAGCAGCAATGTGGCAAACACTCACACACTAAACTTTCTAGCTATGGAATATTTTTTACTTCTGTCGAACCCCTTAAAGATCTCCACTGGATCGCAATCTCGCAGCAGAACAGCACAAACAGATCCTTGCACCACAGATAGTAAGGAAAACAGCAAATCATATTCCATCTCACAGGAGATTTCCCTGAATAGAAAGCAACATAGGGGCTACAGTCAATGTTAGCCAATAGAGAAAAAGGGGTAAATGCCTCAGGGAACATTGCTTAGATCAGTGGTTGTTAACCTGTGGTCCAAGGACCCCTGTGCGTCCGTGATGACTACTCAGGGTGTCCACAACTGTTTTACAATATTAAATGGTATTAAAACTAATATATTAAAATTAATATAAAATATATGCAAATAAAGAAGCAGATTTGAACAGTTGAAACCTTTTTCTATATTTGATTCTAAATGTAAAAAATATTTCAATATTTTAGCATTTGTTTGGTGTATACTTGTATTTGTATTTTTGGGTACTGTTTTGAGGTTCAAATCATAGAAATTGCGTAGGCCGGGTGTCCCTGGCTTCGAAAAAATGACTCAGGGGGGGTCCCTGGATTCCAGTAATGATTCAATAGGGGTCCACAGAAGTCAAAAGGTTAAGAACCACTGGCTTAGATCAAACTTGTCCATGCCAGCTATTAGAGAATTGTCTGTTTGGAATCAATATTCGTAATCTTGTGATAACCACGGTGTACATAATGATGTCTAGGAGCCATCAGACGCATTGTGGAAAAAACACTATTTTGGCTAAAATAAAAGTGGGCTATACTAATATTTGGACACAGAACCTTCAAGGTGGTTAATTGTGGAAGACTTGGGAGACCAGTCTGAATGTATGCCAGATTTCCTGAGGAGAAGCGAGGTCCCACAACACTTGCAGTGTGAGTAGAGGCAATAGCAGTTAAAAACATTCCTCTCCCACCTATAACATACAACTTGCATATGCCTGATGAAACCATAAGCATTGTAGAAGGATTGCCATTATCCTGTTGCATTGGACAATCTTTTAGTTCCCATATCCCAAAGTATTTCATATGTATTTTGTATTCTCTTCTTGGTGTACATTGTTCTATGTTGCTTGTGATTCTTTTTTTCCAGTTAGCGAAAGGCACCAGTTGCCGAAAATAATTAAATTAATTTAAATTAATTGAAATCCCATTGAACTGATTAGACTAACACAACTGAAAACAACGATTTATAATCCAAAAGTCCAGGACTGTGGACTGTAATGACCCTGAGTGAGGTTGTCATGCTAAGTGAGGTGCAGGGCTTCCAATGTGGGTCTAACCTTCCTGCAAATATCGAAGGTAAGCTTCCTTTATGGGGAGAATAAGAAAAGGGGTTCTGGTCCAGATTCGGACATTCTCTCATTTTGCTCAGGCCTGCATCGAACAAAGAAACTGCTGCGTATAGATAGTATACATCAGCAAAGATTGGAGAGAGTGAGTGTGGGGAGAACAAGTGAAGGACGGATGGGATTTCACAGCATTTAGAAGTCATTTACAGTGATGATAAGTGCCTATGGGGCAGAGCAATACATCACATCAGTGTGGATGACAGGAGTGCACTGTACATTCACGGATTGAGCTATATATTTCCATAAACAGCAGTACTGTACCTTGCTTACCGAAATGCATGAGTGGCAAAGAGCTCCCCATCTTCAGGGCTGAACACAGTGGTGAAAGAATTCCGTGCTTTGGTTCACTTCTATGCATAGGGCTCTTTTTCATCATAGATATCGCAGCAAGGTAGCTCTGATATCTAATGGCACCACCACCACCTGCCAAATCATAATAAAAATAAGAGTGCTCAGACCAGAAAAGATATTCCTCAGACTTCCGCATTACAGCTGGAGATCCTGGTAAGAAACAAAACAGCCAGGAAAGCAAACACCATTTGTTGGGGCAGTAATATCCCCTGCATGGCTCTGGAGAACATGTACCACTGCCCTGAGTTCCCCATGTAATGCTTGTCTGGATAGTTTTGATTTTAGTCTTAGCGCACATGGCAATCTCATGTGTACACTGACTGTGTGCAGAAATGAAGACCACAGAGACCGACTCTATGGTCAACATGTGCACCCATTCTTTTCTGTCCAGGACTACAGTCAGTTCACTGGGCTGTGGAGGACTGACGGTAATGGCTGTGACTGATTATATATGCAGGACAGGGATTTCTACCTGTTGCCTACAGAGGAAAAGTTTCACATTCACCTTGCCTGTGTAAAATTGTCAACCAGTCCTCCATTTGGGAGGTGGGTGCTGCATGTTTGCTGCATGTATGTTTACTCTATGTGCCTTGATTGACTGTTGTAGCCCATGAATCAATTTTATATCTCCTGTCTGATTTGGAGGGTTGGATTGAATCTAGCCCAGAACCTTCAGAAATTTCATGAGAACAAGAAACAGGATGTAGTTCTATTTGAGAACTAGAGCCACAGAATAATGTGTGATTCGAATGAATGGGTGAGAGTGGTGGAAGCAAAGGATTTTATGTCAAGACAGGAGGCTAGCATTATGCATTGTATTCGCCACCTCTAAGCCGCAACCATTAAAAGCTTTCCATAGAACTCAAACAGCATCACAAAAGTGAAAAGAATGTTCAGTCCCATATATAGAGTGTGACCTCCATCTTCCTCCTCTTTTGTTTGCTGCTTCTGAGCAGATAAGTATATAACAGGATTCTTTTTAATTTTGATGAAAGGTAGTTTTGGGAATGTATGATTGATTGGTGACATCTTTACCAATACCCAATTTATGGGTGTGTGTTTTAATATAAAGATATGTATATTTGTTGTGGGTTAATTTATATATAGTTTAGATGTATGTTTTTCTGTTTGCTACAGTCTTTTATGTGCCTGTACGGTAGCTCCTTTAGGGGAAACAGTATTTTTAGGCTTACTGAATTTTCAAATTCTTACTTGTGAGGTGGTTTGAAGAGCGCTCAAGCGCTTTCAGTTGAGGATCATAATCGCGAACGAGCTGAGGCCGTTTTTATGAATTTGCGGCACACGCTAAGGCAGCACCTGGAGTTTCTGGTGTCGAGCACTGAGGAAGCTCCGCATGTGGCTCATCAGACGTTTCTGTTTAGGCGACCATTTGGGGAAAGTGAGTCAGGGAACGTAGTGTGTGGCGGCTCACTTTCCTATTGGCTAATCATTGGGTTTGTTTCTTTGGGCTGTAGGGCTTGTTTTCAAACATTTGGATTTGTTTCTACGGCCGATCGATCTGCAAGGCCATTTCCTGGGCAATGAAATGCTGTGCGTGGCTTCCTGTCAGGGAAGGCAGTTGCGATCGTGAGGAGAACGTTAAAATAGGGTTTTGTGTTTAAAATGATATATTCTGGGATTTTTTAGATTTTAAAGACGATGGCTGAATTAAATAAGGATGACGAAAAGCAGGAGGATTTGATTAGAAACATAATTTCAAAGGAATTACAGGTGGTGATTCAGGAGTCTGTGAAGCAGGCTTTGGGTAAGAGGAAAAGCAATGATGAAGAGGAATACTTTTCAGTATCGGAGGAAGAGGACCATCAGAGAGGTCCGGGCGGAAAATCTCTTTCTAAGAGAAAGCACTTAGAAATGAAGGCAGGGCAGAGTGGAGCCCCAAGCGGCTCGCAAAGGGAAGGTACCCGATGAGGTGCAAATAGAGGTCAGCTTGACGTTGAAAAGAGAGTGTACCATCTGAGGATGCAGGCACTTAAACTGATGTGGATTTAGATGAGCACATTTTGGATTTGGAGTATAAGCATGGTTTAGATGAGGAAAATGAAACGGGTGGTAGGGGAAAGGGTAGGGGTACAGTGGTTGATCCTTTTGGAGAAAAATTATTTAATCCAAAGGAAATTAGGCACCCAAGGGAAAAGGATTGGTGGCCTTTGGACCACTTTTCAGATTATATTGAGGCATGAATAAGAAAGTCCTTGGAGAAGGACGCAAGAAGTGTGATGCAAGCGGAATGCTCCAGGCCTATGATTAAAGAGAAAGTGTCTATGACACCGAAACACTGGGGGGGAGGTAGCACACTGCCTCTCATCCCAGCACAGTTCACCCCATTGCATCCTGGTAAATGCAGTACGCTTACTTTCAAAGTTGCTGTAGTCTTTCACCAAAGTTGGTGCAGGTAGTGCAGTTATCTCTAGACACGTGTTTCTGGGTTTAGCCCGTCATCAGTAGAGAGCAAAAGTTAATAAGAAGCAGAGAAAAGTCATCAGGGGTTGCTGAAATGGTGCCCAAGTCTTCACAGGTCACAGTACCTCTCCACAGGCACACAGGTGCATCCCAGGAGAGCTCGTCAGCTTGTTGGCTCAAGGGAGCCTTTTAAACACAGGGGGGGAGGGAGCACACTGCCTCTCATCCCAGCACAGTTCACCCCATTGCATCCTGGTAAATGCAGTACGCTTACTTTCAAAGTTGCTGTAATCTTTCACCAAAGTTGGTGTAGGTAGTGCTGTTATCTCTAGACACGTGTTTCTGGGTTTAGCCCGTCATCAGTAGAGAGCAAAAGTTAATAAGACGGAGAGAAAAGTCATCAGGGGTTGCTGAAATGGTGCCCAAGTCTTCACAGGTCACAGTACCTCTCCACAGGCACACAGGTGCATCCCAGGAGAGCTCGTCAGCTCGTTGGCTCAAGGGAGCCTTTTAAACACAGGGGGGGAGGGAGCACACTGCCTCTCATCCCAGCACAGTTCACCCCATTGCATCCTGGTAAATGCAGTATGCTTACTTTCAAAGTTGCTGTAGTCTTTCACCAAAGTTGGTGCAGGTAGTGCTGTTATCTCTAGACACATATTTCTGGGTTTAGCCCGTCATCAGTAGAGAGCAAAAGTTAATAATAAGAAGAGAAAAGTCATCAGGGGATGCTGAAATGGTGTCCAAGTCTTCACAGGTCACAGTACCTCTCCACAGGCACACAGGTGCATCCCAGGAGAGCTCGTCAGCTCAAGGGAGCCTTTTAAACACAGTGGGGGAGGGAGCACACTGCCTCTCATCCCAGCACAGTTCACCCCATTGCATCCTGGTAAATGCAGTATGCTTACTTTCAAAGTTGCTGTAGTCTTTCACCAAAGTTGGTGCAGGTAGTGCTGTTATCTCTAGACACGTGTTTCTGGGTTTAGCCCGTCATCAGTAGAGAGCAAAAGTTAATAAGAAGCAGAGAAAAGTCATCAGGGGTTGCTGAAATGGTGCCCAAGTCTTCACAGGTCACAGTACCTCTCCACAGGCACACAGGTGCATCCCAGGAGAGCTCGTCAGCTCGTTGGCTCAAGGGAGCCTTTAAACACAGGGGGAGGGAGCACACTGCCTCTCATCCCAGCACAGTTCACCCCATTGCATCCTGGAAAATGCAGTACGCTTACTTTCACAGTTGCTGTAGTCTTTCACCAAAGTTGGTGCAGGTAGTGCTGTTATCTCTAGACACGTGTTTCTGGGTTTAGCCCGTCATCAGTACAGAGCAAAAGTTAATAAGAAGCAGAGAAAAATCATCAGGGGTTGCTGAAATGGTGCCCAAGTCTTCACAGGTTACAGTACCTCTCCACAGGCACACAGGTGCATCCCAGGAGAGCTCGTCAGCTCGTTGGCTCAAGGGAGCCTTTTAAACACAGGGGGGGAGGGAGCACACTGCCTCTCATCCCAGCACAGTTCAGCCCATTGCATCCTGGTAAATGCAGTACGCTTACTTTCAAAGTTGCTGTAGTCTTTCACCAAAGTTGGTGCAGGTAGTGCTGTTATCTCTAGACACGTGTTTCTGGGTTTAGCATGTCATCGAACCCCTAAGGGACAATGCGGCATCCTCGACCTCCAGGTGTCTTTGTGATGCATGCAGGGGTGGACCCGACGCTGTCGGTTAATTTCTTCAACCTCCGAGGGATGAAATGCTGATCCAGCCCCAAGAATACTGGAACCTTGGACCTACCGGGTGCGCACTGAGCACCACAGCAGGCGCATTGACCCACTGAAGCGGACTGGACGGATCCGACAATCTTTGGATCTTTGGAGAGCGACGTGAGGCGGACAGCCATTTTGCCCAGGAGTACCCCCCTACGAGTCCTCTGGTTTCACAGCGGCATGAAGATCCCTGCCGCGGCCTGCCGCACCTTCGCTCTGATAAAGGGGAAAACAGATTCTACGCACCAGGATTTTCTTTACTCCGACCATGAGAGGCGGCAAGATCGAGAAACGGGCGATCCCGGCTGCCCGATTCAAAGATGGCGGCTCCTTGGGACGAAGATCTGGTTTCGGGAGCCGGCTCTCCTCTTTACTGTCCGGTGAGAGACTACAACCCTGCAACTCTCGAGCACTACAATATTTACTGCCTTGCTCTTCTGAAGGAAGGATCGCACCTGAGGAACGGGCGATCCCTGCTGCCTGACTCCAAGATGGTGGCTCCTCTGGACAGAGACCGGCAGTGCCCTCCGTCGATCCACAGCTTCATGCCCAATATCCAGCAACAGTCACTAGAGAATGCTACATTGACACCCCTCCAGCCGTCTCTTTGTGACCAGGGTTTCTCACAACTGTACTCTTTAACCAACTTTAGAACTGTTGGCAACTTGAATTAACCACTGTGCCATGGAGACAAATTGACTAGACGTACCTGACTCTAAGATGGCTGCCAAATCCACACTCCTCCTCCTACCTTGCCTTCCCTGCCAGCGCCTACCACCCGTCTTTGCTTTCTTGTCTTTTGAGCCCCTCCTGATCCTCACTCTACTCTGGCGGTGCCCTAAACGCATGCATGGCCGTTTCCCGGTGGAGCTGCTCCGACAGCTATAGGGGAGATTGGCCCTGGCACACCGCTATGGCTGTCACCTACCCAGCCGGATCTCGGACATTTGTCTCGTTTTCTTCCCCGCTGCTGTCTCCTTCCTGTGGATTACCAGCTTTCCCTGGTCTTTCCTTTCCTGATTTTCGTATTGGCTAATTTACTCCTGTATTGTTTATTTTTCCTCTATGTAACCATTGTAAAACTTTTGCAACTTGTAACTCGCTGTGTCCTTATGTAAAGCGCTCTGATACCTCCGGGTCTAGCTAGCGCTATATAAAACTCAAGTAAATAAAAAAAAATCAAAAAAAAATCAGTAGAGAGCAAAAGTTAATAAGAAGCAGAGAAAAGTCATCAGGGGTTGCTGAAATGGTGCCCAAGTCTTCACAGGTCACAGTACCTCTCCACAGGCACACAGGTGCATCCCAGGAGAGCTCGTCAGCTCGTTGGCTCAAGGGAGCCTTTTAAACACAGGGGGGGAGGGAGCACACTGCCTCTCATCCCAGCACATTTCACCCCATTGCATCCTGGTAAATGCAGTACGCTTACTTTCAAAGTTGCTGTAGTCTTTCACCAAAGTTGGTGCAGGTAGTGCTGTTATCTCTAGACACGTGCTTCTGGGTTTAGCCTGTCATCAGTAGAGAGCAAAGTTAATAAGAAGCAGAGAAAGTCATCAGGGGTTGCTGAAATGGTGCCCAAGTCTTCACAGGTCACAGTACCTCTCCACAGGCACACAGGTGCATCCCAGGAGAGCTTGTCAGCTCGTTGGCTCAAGGGAGCCTTTTAAACACAGGGGGAGGAGCACACTGCCTCTCATCCCAGCACAGTTCACCCCATTGCATCCTGGTAAATGCAGTACGCTTACTTTCAAAGTTGCTGTAGTCTTTCACCAAAGTTGGTGCAGGTAGTGCTGTTATCTCTAGACACGTGTTTCTAGGTTTAGCCCGTCATCAGTAGAGAGCAAAAGTTAATAAGAAGCAGAGAAAAGTCATCAGGGGTTGCTGAAATGGTGCCCAAGTCTTCACAGGTCACAGTACCTCTCCACAGGCACACAGGTGCATCCCAGGAGAGCTCGTCAGCTCGTTGGCTCAAGGAGCTTTTAAACACAGGGGAGGAGCACACTGCCTCTCATCCCAGCACAGTTCACCCCATTGCATACTGGTAAATGCAGTATGTTTACTTTCAAAGTTGCTGTAGTCTTTCACCAAAGTTGGTGCAGGTAGTGCTGTTATCTCTAGACACGTGTTTCTGGGTTTAGCCCGTCATCAGTAGAGAGCAAAAGTTAATAAGAAGCAGAGAAAAGTCATCAGGGGTTGCTGCTTTCTCTGCAACTTTGAAAGTAATCAGCGGTTGCTGCTTTCTCAGCAACTTTGAAAGTAAGCGTACTGCATTTACCAGGATGCAATGGGGTGAACTGTGCTGGGATGAGAGGCAGTGTGCTCCCTCCCCCCCTGTGTTTAAAAGGCTCCCTTGAGCCAACGAGCTGACGAGCTCTCCTGGGATGCACCTGTGTGCCTGTGGAGAGGTACTGTGACCTGTGAAGACTTGGGCACCATTTCAGCAACCCCTGATGACTTTTCTCTGCTTCTTATTAACTTTTGCTCTCTACTGATGACGGGCTAAA
The DNA here is from genome assembly GCA_963921515.1 of Calotriton arnoldi. Classification (NCBI taxonomy): domain Eukaryota; kingdom Metazoa; phylum Chordata; class Amphibia; order Caudata; family Salamandridae; genus Calotriton; species Calotriton arnoldi. Next base: position 147,563 of record CAWUFW010008697.1, on the reverse strand, counting down.
CCCAGAAACACGTGTCTAGAGATAACAGCACTACCTGCACCAACTTTGGTGAACGACTACAGCAACTTTGAAAGTAAGCGTACTGCATTTACCAGGATGCAATGGGGTGAACTGTGCTGGGATGAGAGGCAGTGTGCTCCCTCCCCTGTGTTTAAAAGGCTCCCTTGAGCCAACGAGCTGACGAGCTCTCCTGGGATGCACCTGTGTGCCTGTGGAGAGGTGCTGTGACCTGTGAAGACTTGGGCACCATTTCAGCAACCCCTGATGACTTTTCTCTGCTTCTTATTAACTTTTGCTCTCTACTGATGACGGGCTAAACCCAGAAACACGTGTCTAGAGATAACAGCACTACCTGCACCAACTTTGGTGAAAGACTACAGCAACTTTGAAAGTAAGCGTACTGCATTTACCAGGATGCAATGGGGTGAACTGTGCTGGGATGAGAGGCAGTGTGCTCCCTCCCCCCCTGTGTCTATGACACCTAACCTGGACCTGGAACTGATAACTCATCTATTTAAGATGGGTAAAAATCCAAGACAAGTATTGGAATAATCCTTGAAACAATGTCAAGATAAGGTTCTTGACATTCTGGGCCCATTGGCAAAAATATTTGTCGCTGTGGAGGAAGCGTATGTTAAGGGTCTGGATCTTGATGTGACACTGCTACGTGGGTGGTGTCAGAGAGCCATTTGTTTTTTAAGAAACGCGAACACAGGATTTTTGGCAGAGAGAAGAAAAACTGTGCTTATGTCCATTAATGCCAAGTTAAGTGATCTAGCGAATAGGGAATCTAGTGAGGATGCCCGTGGTTTACTGTTTGGTGAAGGTATGGTGAAGTCATTAACTAATTATGTGCGCACCTTCATGAGTTTGGATAAAGTGCAATCATCTATGCGTAAAGTGTTTTCAAATAGTGGTTTTTATGGGTATGCTGGTAGGAGAGGGCACCCTACTGGCCGTGCAAGTTTTAGAGCCCCTTATCAGAGCCAAGGCAATGGATATTATAGGGCAGGACAAGGAGTTTCTCAGTTCTTTCCCCAGAGAGGGAGAGGTCGAGGAAGCTCATTCAGAGGAAGAGGTCAGAATACCGGACAAGGACTGAACCAGGGTGAGTATGAAGAATTTTTCTGCTTCTATCCTGAAAAGTAGAGAAGGACGATTAAGGTACTTCAAAGAGAATTGGAAAACATTGACACAAGATGTTTGGGTTCTAAGGACCATAGAGGGGTATCTGATAGATTTTGATGTAGAACCTGTGCAGATAATGGAGCTGCGCAAATTGGTAGTTCAAGGAGATTTGGTACAAATAGAAGAAGAGGAGGTTTTGAAGATGTTGAAAAAGAATGTGATTGTGAAAGTAGAGGACCAGCAGAAAGGTTTTGTAAGCACTTTATTCTTGGTAGAAAAGAAGGACAAGGGTTGGAAGCCGGAAATAAATGTATTAATCTTTTAAGAGATATGCTCCAAGATCGAGATTGGTTGGTGAAAACGGTTCTCAAGGATGCTGATTTCACAATACCGGTAGCAAAGGAGAGTCAGACGTTTCTGCAGTTCAGGTGGAAAGGCCAGTTGTTTCGGTTTCAGAGTTTACCGTTTGGGCTTACATCAGTCCCTGGGTGTTTCACAAAGGTAATGAGACCAGTGGTTGGTTTTCTCAGGGAGAGAGGAGTGAGAATGATCATTTGTCTCAACAACATCTTGATAATGAGTCAGGATGTTGGAGAGTTAAGGGGACATTTGGAAATGGTGAGAACTTTGTTAGAAGGTTTGGGTTTTGTTAGTAAATCAAGAGAAATCTGTTTTGGTTCCAGTACAGATGTTGGAATTTTGGGGATTTGTGGTAGACACAGGGTTGTGTCAGTTACGTCTTTCAGAGGAAAAAGGTGAGGAAGATAAAAGAGGAGGTGCAATCAGTAATAAAGAAGGAGAAAATAAAGTTGAAAGAGTTGGCACGAGTGATTGGGTTACTGTCTTCGTCAATACAGGCAGTTTTTCCGAGGCCATTGCATTACAGGGCCTTGCAGCATTTGACAATTTCAGGCCTAGCGAAGGGTTTGTGGGTACGGAGATGCGGTGTCGGTATCTCTAGAAGCAAAAGAGGAGTTGATTTGGTGGAAGGAGAATCTGGAGGCTTGGAATGGTCGAGCAATTTTTGGAATTACGCCAGATTTTGTGCTGGAGACGGATGCGAGCAGCTCAGGTTGGGGTGCTATTGGTCTAGGACAGGAAACTGGAGGACGTTGGACACCATTGGAAAAGGAGAAACATATAAACTGTTTGAAAATGCAGGCAAGATTGTTTGCATTGAAGAGTTTCAAGACAGGTTTGAAAGGGAAGTCTGTGTTGCTGAAAATGGACAATGTGACGGCAGTGGCATACATAACAGGTTGGGAGGTACGAGGTCCAAAGGACTAGCGGAATTGGCAAAGGAGATATGGGATTTTTGTTTGGAACACAAAATAGGATTGAAAGCGGAATATTTGACGGGGGTTCCGAATGTTATGCCAGATTGGAATTCTCGGTACATGACAGATTGCAGCAATTGAAAGTTAAGAGAGGATGTTTCATAGAGAATATTAGCCAAGTTGGGTCCTTAGGACGTGGATTTTTTTGCATCAAGGCTAACCTTTCAGTTACCAAATTATGTGAGTTGGAGGCCGGATCCAGGGGCAATGGCAGTGGATGCGTTTTGCAGAACTGTATGGGGATGAAGGGCTATGCGTTTCCCCCATTTTCTATGATCCAGAGGGTTTTGGTTTAGGTGAGGAGGCAGATGTGTAAGGTAGTTTTGGTTACTCTGTTTTGGAAGTCTCAACCATGGTTTCCATCAGTGATGGAATTGGCAGTGGAAGAACATTGATGGTGTTGTCTTGCAAAGGACTTTTGACGAATGTGGAAGGAGGAGAGCATCCATTGGTGTAGTCGGGTTCTCTCAACCTTCTAGTATGGAAGATATCAGGTGTTCAAGAGGATTCTCAGGACTTTCGGGTTCAGCTGCAGAGTTACTCAATGAGTCTTGGGCCCCAGGTACGAGGAAGAGGTATAGAGGAGCATTGAAGGTGTGGTTTGGGTGGTGCTTAGAAAGGGGTTAGGGTCCCTTGGAGGCAGATGATGTTCAAGTAGCGAACTTTCTGGCAGAGTTGTTTGTCTTAAAGGACAACTGAATTGTTACAGGTTAGCGGTGGCAACTAGTCATTCACTCAAACAAGGTGTATCGATTGGTAGAAGTCCATTGGCTATGTAGGGTGATGAAGGGAATTCGGTTGAGGAGACCTCCGAATCCTAGGTATCACACATTATGGAATGTAGATTTAGTTCTTAAGTTATTTGAGGGATGGCCGGACAACAGGTACTTGGAGGTGAGAGAGCTATCTTGGAAGTTGGCCACATTATTATGTCTTATTTCTTTCCGAAGGGTATCAAACGTGAAGGCGCTGGAGATATCACGTAGGTTTCATCAACCAAATGGTGTAATTTTTTAAGTCTGCAGGCAGACTAAAACCATGTCTGTGTCCATATTTTATCATTTGTTTGATGAGTGTCCAAGATTGTGTGTGGTATGATGTCTAAAAGAATATGAGAACAGGATGTTGGAAAGAAAGAGTTGCAGGAGTTGAGCAAGTGTTGATTTCATATGTGCAACCTTATACAGCGGTTTCTAGTGCAACAATTGCAAGATGGGTGAAGGCTGCTATGAAGAAAACAGGTGTGGATGTGTCAAAGTTTACAGCACATTCAGTGAGAAGAGCGATGACAAGTAGGTTGTGTATGTTAGGTGGTCGATTGGAAGATATTTTGTAGGCAGCTGATTGGCCTTCTGCTCAAATGTTCAGGAGGTTTTATTTTAAATCAATAGATCATGTTTCAAAATGTGTTTTGAAAAGCTTTGAACATGCATAATGCTAGCCTCCTGTCTTGACATAAAATTGTGATTCTAATAGGTTTACAGTATAAAGAATCAAGATTTTATTAAAGACTAGGAGGCTAGCATTATCCCACCCACCCAGCCCATGTGGTGTGGTGACTTTGCAATATAAAGGTTTGTTAAACTATGTTGTCATAATTGATAGATGGAAGGTTTAAGAGACAATAAATAAGAGGCAATTGGAAATAAGTTTATATGTTTGGTTTAACTTTTCTGTGGAGAATTAGAAGAGGATAGTTTTGGGAAGAGGATTTTGAAAACAGTCAAGAAGAAGAGCAAACAAAAGAGAGAAAGATTGAGGTCACACTATATATATGGGACTGAACATTCTTTTGACTATTGTGATGCTGTTTGAGTTCTATGGAAAGCTTTTTTGGTTGCTGCTTAGAGGTGGCGAATAAAAGTTATATGCACAATGCTAGCCTTTAATAAAATCTCGATTCTTTATACAGTAAACCTATTAGAATCACAATTACCAGTCCATTGACCAGTGATGGAGCCAGAGTCCCTGTGAGAAGTGCTTCACCCAGCTGAGATTGCTCTTGTCTTACTAGACAGAGAAGGATCCTGAGAAACCTGATGTGTTGTATGACAAGCAGTTAGCCAGCTGGGTGAACAAGAGGCCAGAATAACATAGTTCTAAGCCTAGAGTTGAGACAATCTGCCAGCAGAATGGTTCCAAACAGGTAGGGAAGGGCCGTAATGATTTCAGCGACTCCAAGCTAGTACAGAAACCTATGGGAGTCCTTGTCAGAACCACAAAGAGAAGGGAGGGAAGGAGACCCAAGGTAAAACAATGTGTCACATGCCACATGGAATGACACTACTAGAAGGATTATTAAGCCAAGGATCAAATGCCAGGCGCTCCCCTCTGCACCTCTCATAAGCAACATGATATCAGTGGGGACAGTCACCAGTGACCATAGAAACCTAGTTTCTATGGACATCTTTGAAAGAGATCCAGACATTTTCAAACACATTCACATAAACACCATGGTGTTTGTTGGTGAGGTGAGTATTAATGGGAGGAAAGTTTCTGCCCTGAGGGATACTGGTGCCTTCTAGAGTAGGGTTGATAAAAAGTATCTCAAACCCGAAGAGATTCTCCTTGCTACCATTGGAAATGCCTTGGTAGCCAGCAGGGATGACATGGGTTGGGAGTTTCCTATCACTCAGTTCCAAATGAGAACCTTTTTAGGCTTTAACAGAAACTGCAGGAACTTTGTAGCCAACTATGAGGCCAAAGTTGTCCCTTTGACAGCCTGATCTCCGAGTAGCAACCCAGGAAAGTGATCTAAAATTCACAGCACCAGAAGGTTTTTGATTAAATGAAAGCTGCGCTCTACAATCCACTAGTCTTGAAGGGCACTGACTTCAGTCAATCATTCGTAGTGCAGACACATACTTCTGACAAACTAGAAGGGGCACACCTTACCCAGATCAATGAGAAGGGCAGGGACAATTTGGTTGTCTTCATCAGCCTTGTGTTGCTGCTTCATAAGCAGAGTTAGGCGGTCATTGAAAAGGAATGTTTTGCCACAGTGTGGATTCTCTGCATGTTAAGGCTTGTTCGATACAAAATTTTTGGTCCATATGAATTACAAATCTCTTAAGTGGCCAATGGATATTAAAGGAGAAAATTGTGGTGAATCTGTTTGCAAATATCAAACTTCACCATGAACCACAAGATGGGGTTGAAGCTAATGAATGCTGATGGACTTTCCCACTGGTTCTTCCAATCAGGTGGCAAGCCTTCTTCAAAACTGGACTAAGGTCCAGACAGTCAGATATGGGGAGGCAGGGTGAGCACCTTTTGGGTTGGAAATGTTTCCTGCATGACTCTGGAAAGTGTGCACCCCTGCACTGGGTCCTCATGTAGCGAGTCTTTGATATGTTTGAAACTTTACCCTTGCGGCAGATGACAATCATGCATGTACATTGAGGGCTTGCATTGAAATGGACTGAGACACAGAATTGGGCTTGGTGATCTGGAGGGACACAACATGTGCACCCCTTTTTTTCCGAGTGTGACTACAGTCATGTCCCTGGGTTGTAGAGGACTGAAAGTAGTAGCTGCAACTGATTGTACCTACTGAACAGGCCTCTTCACCTGTTGGCTGCACAGGGATAGTTGTCTCATGGCTTCACTATATATGTGGGACATAGATGTCACATGTATGTTCAGGATATGTATTTGAAATGGTATGTGCATGTAGCACATGCTATTACATTCCAGGAATCCATCTTGTTTCTCCTGTATGTGTACATACAATGAGGGCAGTGCATGGAGCCTGCCAGACAGCAATGTGAGCTGCGGGTCCCTTTGATGTGGATCACATTCTAGGATGTGGATGATAACAGACAGATGCCCCCTTTGAAGAGTAGGGACAGCCCTTGGCTTCTTCCTGACCAATTCTTCCCTCAAGGTATTGTCTCCTACAAATTGTGAGGTTCTAGAGGTATTATAGTATGAAGGAAAGGCTGCCTAGAAAAGGATGGGCCCAAGACATCATGCTGGAAGAACAGAACATTGGCTCATTGTAGCCCAGAGAAGCATCTGCACTGCCAGGTTATGTGGTGAGGCCACATGACCCTGTGGCACCCGCATGGGAAAATAGAAGGGGGCAACCCAGTATTCTTAGAATCCTGGGTCATAAACACAAATATTTCAACAGTAGTTCCTAAGGAATTATTCACATATATTTTTTAACACCTATGCGAATCACGCCTTGTATTCATATGCATGGGCAAACTGAATGAGATTGATATTCAAAGTCACACATGAAAATATAGTAAAGTGCTTTATAAAAGCCTTAAACAAATTCTGGTATCAATACCAGTCTACGTGCAAGGTGCTCCATGATCAAAGTGAGGTGGCTCATTAGGTGCGAGTAATGTTTAGGTGACTCAGTGAAAATAAAAATGACAATTCTGCTACATATAACATATAGGTTGAATGGCAAATGCTGGAAAGTGCATGGTAATCCATATAGTGAAATGTCTCATAGCATTAATTATTTAGGTAAAGAATCCAATTGTAAGTTAGTAAACGTTTTGACCCCTATGAAACCATAACTAGAGACTGGGCCTTCATCAGGACAACAATGGGTGCACTTTTACAGCTTAGTGGAACATAGCACCAGGACACCGAAATGGTGCGAGCAGCCTGGATTCTACAAAAACCTTTGAAAATTCTGCAAAAAATGAGGTTTAGTAGTATCCAAGCTGCTTGCACCATTTCATTGCCCTCGTGGCATTACTATTGGACTTTTTACTCAAATAATTGATGCTATGGAACAGTTTGTATATGAACTATCATGACCTTTCGGGCATTTGACATTCAACCAGTCAATCAATCAATCAATCAGGCGTTTGTTAAGCGCGACTACTCACCCGTAAGGGTCTCAAGGCGCTAGGGATAGGGGGGGTGCAGGTTCCAGTCCATCAAGGAGGGGGTCTGTCGAAGTATGTTCTTTGTAGAAGAACTGCCATTTTGATTTATTCCTGGTCCCTCTGCAGTGTGCTCTGAAGGAAGGCAGCTTGCTCCCTATCTCTGTACTTGCATGAGGGCACTTAATCTCCCCCTCAATTGATATGCGGAGAGGGACCTGATGGAACTGGAGACAGTAGGAGGGACCATAAAAATAGGTTCCAATAATGAGCTTCTGTGCCAGCCTGGCACTAAGGAAAAATCATAATCAAAGTCGTCTATTGCTGTGAGAGGTTGGAGTGGAAGAAAATGGTAACTACTTTGGCAGCTGCACTTCAGACTCCCAACAAGATCCCAGCTGTGACCAGAATGTGCTTTTTATTTGTTTGGTTGGCAGGTTTTCTATTTGGACCTGAGGAAGAGCCAATGAGGGAGATTTCACTTTCTCTGGCAACTAGTATAAGTAGCTGTTGCCTACCTGTGACCATGCAACCCCTTCTCTTCAGGAGTGAAGGTATGTGCCTGCACATGGCTACATTGTTGGAGGACATCGCTAGAACAGGCAGAGCCAGAATTTGGTCAGGGCAAATTCTCCCTGGCGATACAACACTTTTTATTGTCTTTACATTATACATATGCATCTAATACTTGGAATGTGTAAGCATGCAGACAATACGTCTACCACAGCTTCTCCGGTGTATTACACATACATCAAACAGTAGCTATTAAACCTGCCATACATCAGTTTCAGTAGAGTATGCAAAGCAAATGCCCCATATTTTGTGGTGCTTTCCAGGGCACGCCCATGATTTATATACAAGTGGCTCCGCTTTGGTGCAGTAGTCCATTTTGCGTATCCAGTCAGTAATGGAGGGGGCCTTTCCAACATCAGTGCTTTTTAAAAAAAGGCAATTCCATTCATTAGGCTGAAATTTGAACACTCCTGAGGTCAGGAAGGATTTCCTAATTCTTTTTAGATTTTTATGCAACCTTGAAAATATCTTCACCAGACCCTTGGAGATGTGTCTCAGGCTTGTATTTTAAGAAAATGGGTTGTAATTTTGCATGAGTTACACAGTTCTCTTTCTTTTGTCGGATTTTCTTGATCAAGCAAGTCACTTCTCAGTGAAGTGGGCAATCTGTCATCTTTTCAGAAATCTATTTAACTTCTTTCAAATTGATTTTGCATTGTTTCTCATCACTCACAAAGTTTCTAGCAATAAAAGAAAGAAAAGCTACATAATTAGGGTCTATTCTCTCTGCATCAGACAGCAGAATATGGGATAATATAACATAGCATAACTTAACATGTAAAAAGAATGGTTGAGGATTTATTACCAATGGTGAGTGTGAGGAGGGACATGTGAATCCTGGAGTGGCTCATTACGCCCCTCCACTCCCTCAGCAATGGTAATTAATATTGCATTACACTTTGTGGAACTGAGTGTAGGGTTCAACTAATATATTTAATTACAGCCAGCATACATGGGGTTAAATCTCTGCAGTCAGAGAGAATCACAAAAAGTAGGCCATGGGAGCATGGCCCAGTTGTTTTCTTCTATAAAAGGATTCTAGAATGAAATCTTTGAGACATTACCATTGTTTTCGCAAGATAGTTTTTGTACTGTGGTAATAACATAAGATTTGGCATTTGCACTGTGAGAATACATATGAGAATCAGTGTTTATTATTTCACTTCTTCCAAATAACGTGCTATTGGACCGCGTTTGTTTTCGCTGGCATTGCACAAACTGTCATCTGGAGAAGGGAAGACAGCTTCCGCGCGAGACTGAAGAGAACACCGCGGCTGTCAGCCACTGGCAGAGCAGCGCCTCACCAGAGCACTCTGCACATGGATAGATACACATTAGGATGCCAGCAGAGAGATTAGGAACCCCCTGGTGTCTTTGTGTGTCTCCTGGAGACAGCTACATGGCAGGAAGTCTGCGCTTTTTGTTGCTTCGACGGCAGATAGTCTAGCACTCCGCCGCAGCCGCCCACAGCCGCTCTACCGGAGGAAGCGAAATGACATGTGCACACTACACTGCACTCTCCGGCCTCCTGACCCACAGCCAGCAGCTGCTGGCCGCGTGGCAGGCACGGAGTGTAAGATTTCACATCAGAGCAATATACCTAAAGCTATATTCTGCTGACTCCAGTCATGGGTTGATACCACTGGAGGTGCTTGCTGATAGAATCAGCAAACAGGCGTTTGTTGACATTGTCTTTTGAAATAATATTAACGACATGGCAACACTCAGTTGGTCTGCAGACGGACATTTTTATTTAGAAATATTTGGTTACAAAATTTTAGAATGTAATGTAAATGTAATTTATAAAGCGCAACTCATGCCCAAGGGCGTCTTGGCGCTATAGAAATCCGACTAAGGCAGCGGCTGTGTCAGCAACGGATCGAGCAGGTGCGCAAGGTGCATTCTAATCCTGTGTGAAGAGCCAGGTTTTTAAGGCTTTTCTAAAGATGAGTAAGGAGGGGGTAGTTTTTAGAGTCAATGGCAGACTGTTCCAGAGCATCGCAGTAGCCCTGAAAAAACTCTTTCCCCCCAAGTGGCATTCCTAAATGGGGGGACCATCGGGTTCCTAGCAGAGCCTGAGTGAAGCGTCCTTGCTGGTACATACCATTTGAGTTTCCTCTTAAAATGGTCTGGCCCAAGTCTGTGCAGGGATTTAAATGCCAGACAGAGGGCCTTGAATTTACAGCGTTGTCTCACTGGCAACCAGTGTAATTTCCTGATGGCACCTCTGGCCGATTCATATTTGGGAATTTTGAAGAGGAAATGAGCAGCAGCATTTTGCAAAGTTTGGAGTCGCTTCAAAAGACCTGAAGCGAGAGTAAGATAGAGACTATTCCAATAATCAATCCTTGTGAGGACCAGTGCCATGGTTACTATTTTCAGAAGTTCGGGTGGCAAGAATTTTCCGATCTTTTTTATAAGCTTTAAAGAGCAGAATGAGGCAGATGTAATATTGTTAACTTGGTCCTTGAACTTCAGTTCGCTGTCTACCAAGAATCCTAAGTTTTTTACTTTATTAGAGGGTTTACGCAATGAGTCCAACTCTAGAGGCCACCAGTCCGGTGTCCAAAGAGAGGGTTTATTGCCAAAAATGATAACCTCAGTTTTTTGGCGTTCAATTTCAGGCAGTTGCAATCCATCCAGTTGCTCACCTTACTGATGTATGAGGTGAATGCCTCACCCGGGTTGTTTTCACAATTTGCTAATGACACCACATTTTGGGTGTCGTCAGCGTTAGACGCTAAGGTAAGACCAGAGTCTTTTATAATTGACGCGAGTGGCGTAACATAGAGATTAAATAAAGTTGGGCTCAGTGCCGAGCCCTGGGGAACTCCGCAGGGCAGGGAGAAAGGCCTAGAGACAAACTTGCCCATTGTCACATTATGTTGTCTATTTACCATGAATGATTTCAGGAGATCCAATGCTGTGCCCTGTATCCCCAGGCCACGCATACGGTCAGCCAGGATCTCATGGCTGACCATATCAAAGGCAGCGGAGAGATCCAACAAGATCAGCGCCGCCGTCCCCCCCTATCAAGTACTTCTCGTATATCTCAGTTGCTACCACCAGGGCAGACTCCGTGCTATGGTTTTTTCTAAACCCATGTTGTGTATCGCCCAGCAGAGAATTTTCCTCTATATATTCTGAAAGCTGTTGATTCATGACTTTCTCTGCCAGCTTGGCGGCGAAAGGGAGTCTTGGAATAGGTCGATAGTTATTGGGGACCAAGGTGTTCAAATTGTCTTTTTTTAATAGGGGGAGGATCGAAGCAAGTTTCCAATGGGAGGGGAAAATCCCTCCTGCAAACATGTTATTGAGGATTTGTCCCAGGTGTTGTGCCACTTGAACAGGGATCATGTGCATTATATTAGGGGGGTAGGGATCTTGTGGCGCACCGGATTTGATTAGTGGAATTAGCTCTGTGAGTTGTTACACTGAAAGGCCTTAAAGGTGGAGAAGCTGATTGTACCCAGCAGGTCGGTTAGAGCATGCCCATCCTGATGATTGGCTGCTTTTTTCGCGGTGAATTTATTGAAAATATTAACAACTTTTTCTTGAAAAAGTTTGCTAGTGTGTCACAAAAGTTTTGATTTATGACTGCATGACTTCGGCTCGCTGGTGTTACCAGTTTTTTTATTAGTGAAAAAAGGGTTTTGTTTGCATCACAGGCTGCCTTTATATACTCCTAATAGTATACAGTCTTTGCTGCCAGGATAACCTTTTTATGCTTGGCTAATTTAGCTTTGTAGATATTTTTCCCCTCCACCTCATAATTTTTCCTTCATTTTTGTTCTTGTGTACGACAGTCCTGCCTTGATAGCCTGATGTTTTCATTGTACCAGAGCTCTGATATTTTCTTAACTGTGGTTTTTTGGATGATTGGTGCTACTATATCCAATGCAGAGTTTAGCCAAACTGTGAAATTCTCAACACTTTGCTCCAGGTTATCCCCTGGTTGCCATGGATCGGAGGTAATGGCGTCTCCCAGTTCAGCTGGCCGTATTTTATGCCAGGCTCTGCTCAGAGATTGCTGGGTGGAGTTTCTATGCATGATGGATTTCTTGATCTTTATCAGCCACTTAACCACCCAATGGTCAGACAAAGTCAGTGGGAGAGATGGAAGTAGGGTGATGGCAGCGTAGTTGGAGAAAATTCCATCTAACATGTGTCCAGCCCTATGCGTTGGACCTTTGGTAATAAGAGATAGTCCAAACGCGTCCTTTGCATCAATCAGTTTTTGGGAGTCTGGGTCAGTTTCCTTTTCCTAGGTGACAGTTGAAATCTCCCAACACCAGGAAATTCTCATTAATGATAGAAGATGCCATTAGCATACTGAGCTTGTCAGCGAAGCCACACCTTGGTCTTGGGACCCTATAGAGAACAGCTAGCTAGGACCCAGCTTCCAGAGTACGTGACCAACTTTCTAAAATGTGGCATTGAGTGACTAACGGCCTGCTATAGAGTTCGTCAGAAGAGTTGCTCCATCACAAACATGAGGCATATGCTGTCCCCCTTGAAACTTGTGCCGTTGGATATAATGCACTTGTAATATGGGGGATGAAGGGCCTTATTTACAAGATTTTGCCATAAGCTTCCTGCTGTGCTGCCCTATGGCAAAACAAAAGGGTGGGAATGCATTGTATCTATCAGATACGGCGCATTCCTGTCCTTTTGCCCTGTGCCGGTGCCCAATGGGCTGCCAAGCGCCAACGCAGGCACCTTTGTGCCATGGTGCAAGGGTGCCTGCATTGCAAGGATGATTGTTTTTGTGCAGGAAGGAAACCTTCCTGCACAAAAACAACCACAAGAGGTGTTTTCCTCTTTCTATGTGAGCTGCAGAATACAGCACACATAGAAAAAGGAAAACCTAGGAGAAATAAAGGTATTTCTCTTTGTTGCGCTTCCCTTTTGCCTCCACTGGGGAGGCATACGTTTTTGACGATTCCTCATAAATCTGGGGCAGTGTCAAAAAGCCATGGGTGTTGCTGGAAACGCCCGCAGCAACAACCATTGCACACCCCTTTAATGCAGAAAACTGCATTAAAGGGAACAATCTTTACAAGGCCGCATTAAGCCACGCAAAGTGGTTTAGTGCTGTCTGGTAAATATAGAGCAGGCCCATGCACCACCGGAACGTCGCAAAAAGTGATGCTCCGGTGGTGCAGCCTCATTGTAAATGAGGCCCGGATTATCTGTTACATTTGTGACTGAGTAACCCATCTGCTGAACTCTAAATCAGGCCCTAAGTTCATGACAATACATTTGGTTTGAGAATATTTCACTTGAAAGATGGCATGTGTCACCAATTAGGAGCAAAATGACTAGGAATTACACATTTCCTTACCAAGCATAAGTGATGGAATGGATGTGCTCAGACTTGTGGACGCTCCTTATTATAGCTTTGTACCAACCCTTGGCTGTATGTTCCCATTTCTCCCCACTGTACTACATGGAATCCTTTCTCCACTAAGCTTCTGGCTGCCTCTCTTCCAGCTTTACCTTTTCCTTCCTACTTACCCTGACCTGTCATGGCACTGGTCTTCAGCCGTTTTAAGCCACGTTCGCAATAAAAAATTTAATTGGATCCTGCCAAAATGAAAAACACTTTTTCACAATTATTCTTTGAATATTAAGTACTGCAAGCAAGTAAGGAAGTTAAAGAATTTTAGTAGAAAATTATGTTCTTTATTTTAGTTTTATTTTGCCTCATCATCATACCTAACTAGCAATTGTCTCCACGGCATGTTTGACACTTTCTGCCAGTCCTGGCTTTTTAGTCAAACGCACCTTGAATACTGTAATCTATGAGCCTATCCCTAATATTTTAACCACTTTCATGTGGAGGGTGTGATATTATGTCTTTGACACGCAACACGTTGATGTCATAGTGACTGAAAGTAAAACCAGTCGACACCATTAGGTGCCAACTAGTTTCTATTTGATAAGTCCTTGGAGGCACCCTCCAAGATGGAGCAGCAGTGCTGACTCTCCTCAGTGGATCCTAGCTTGGGGATCGCCCGAGGACTACGATCTCAAAGTAGGGATCCACTCAGTAGTCCACCTGGTAAATACTGGAAGTGTGCTTTCTTGGGACAGGGGTAGCCCACCGTGGCATAGGCTACTGCCTCCCTCTGGGTACAACAGTCTTTCTCTCCCACCTGGGGAGCAGATAGGGTGTGTTTACACCCAATATGCCTCCCACCCCGATGGGTGGGCAGAAAACCCACTAGACACCAGGAAAAAACCTGCAACAAAAAAGGGATTAGGGTGGCTCGTTCAACCAGTCATGCCCTACCCCCGAATATGCCAGTCTTTCTTTTTTTTTCCTCAATATTCACACTGTGGGTGAGGCTGAAGGCCCACTAGACACCATGGAAAATCAGACAGCAAAAAAAAGGGTGGGGCTGCCTTCCCAGGCATCAAACAGTGCCCCTAACCCATAATGAGCCTATTTGTCTTTCTGCCGCCCAGGCAGGCAGATTGGAGTGGTTTACTCCCAATCTGCCTGCTGGGACAGGGCAGAAAGCCAACTAGATACCAGGAAAAAATTGTAAAAAAACAAGAAGTGGGGGCAGGGTGCGCAGGATTTGGGCCATGTCCCCACCCTAGAACAGGCTTAATAGTTGTTCTGCCTCATGCCCTCTCCCTGGGAGTGGGGGTAGTGGGGGGGGACTGTGGCCACATGAAGTCAATATTGTCTTCACATGGTCCATCGATAGATTTATTGCTGTTGTGGGCACTAGGCCCAGCCACACATGGGGGATACTGTTTTCATCGGGAGAGTTGTGGGAATGCTGAGTAGTAGGAATTTGGTGATCCCCACAGATTTTGAAGCTTTCCCTCACAAAAATGTGAGGAAAAAGCATGCTTTTAGCCAAAGTTCGAGGTTTGCAGGGCATCCTGAGTAAAAACACATAGTGAGATCCACACAAATCACAATACCCTGGGCTCCACTGGATGTCTAGATTTCAGAAATGTCCAGGTTTAATAGGTTTCCCTGGTTGACAGCCATTTTGGGCACAAATACTGCTGTTATCCATATTACCACAATGGGTTAATTTAGATGGTGAAAATTTGATGAATCTATGTTGTGATTTGCGACATTTCCTTTCTCAAGCACTAGACCCACCAACAAAAATGGGGTACTGTTTTTATCAGGAGAAATGTTGGAACAGGAAATTGTAGAACATAAGCTATTATCGATTGAATTTCTATCAATTTTTGGTTTTTCAATGTATGCTAGGTGTGCAAGAGACAATGCATTTAACAAACTGCCGTCTGTATCACATGATTGTAAGACTAAACCCAAATTCAGGGTTCTACAAACCCCCACTATTCCTATACTCAATATCTCAGTATCAATGCATAACATTGCAATGCACAAAACCAATCCTGAGAGCGTTTTCCTCTTTCTGTGTGTGCTACAAAATGCAGCACACATAGAAAGAGGAAAAAACTAGGAGAAATAGATATTTCTCCTTGTTACACCTCGCCTGGGGAAGTGTATTTTTTTGGTGCATTCTCAGGTTTGCAAGGTCTTGTTAATCTGGGAATGCATCAAAAACCATGGGAGTTGCGTGGAAACACTAGGCAAAGTAATGCAACACAGTGATTTGTGCTGCGTTGCGTTACTCCAGATTTTTGGAGCCATTCAAAGCCACACAAAGTGGCTTTGAGCGGATTCAAAAATAAGACTTAAGGTTTGCGTCAATCTTGCACCACATTGTGTGGTGCAAGAGCGACGCAAACCGGGTCATAAATATGGCCCTATATATCCCTGCAAGCAGAAGGGCATGATGGATGTAATAGTATAATACTTTTGTACATCGGCCATTGGTGTGAAAATTGCAGATGGAGACGTTGTCAGATATTTTTTCTTACTTTCTTTTTTATTTGAGCGATTAGGGGCCTATTACGATCTCGGTCGGAAAGCCTCCGACCTTAGGTCGGAGGCTTTCCGACCGAGATCGTCGGTTTCAATTCCGACCGGCTGATTACAATACAGCCGGTCAGAATTGAAATTGGCGGTCATTCCGGCTGGATTCCGATGGGCTCAAGGAGCCCGTCGGCCAGTTGGAAGCCGGCCCGTACTCCATATGGACGTTTTACGCCGTCCGGATTGCGATGCACGGTTTCCGACAGGCTTTCCATACCGGGATTTTCGACATGGAAAGCCTATCAGAAAGTGTGTTTGGGGGCCCCTAGCTTGGCCCCCTTCTGTTTGTGGCCTCCGGTTGGGGGCCGAGGGGCACCTATGGTGCCCCCTTGTTGATCCCTGCACCTTGTGGCAAGCACCTTGAGGTGCCTGCCATGGGGTGCAGGGATTAACACAATCTCCCATTTCTCTATGGGAGCTTCTGTTACGGGCGGTTTACGGCCAAACACAAGCTCCCATAGAGAAATGGATGGTGCGGTCGCATTGTACTAGCGGTGTCGGGACAGCCGACCGAAGGTCGGTCGATCCCGAGACCATGACGGAGTCCGCCTGACATCGTAATCGAGCCCTTAGTGTTTTTTTGTTACACCATGAGCAATCTAGACAAATGGCCCAATATTGAAATTAGAATTTTATCTAGTTTTCAGAAATATTAGGTATAAACAATAAAAACACCAACAGCAGACTTGAGTGACCGCACCTCACATAGTTTCAATTAATTATGACCCAGTGCACTACTTTTCCGGTACTTGCCGTCATTAGGTAGCACTGCCCAGCAGAAATTGGATTTATAAGAAACTGGAATGGTGCACGCTACAATTAGATAGTCCCCATATTGATGAAAAGGATCCATCAAAGACATCACCGGAACCGTGACAAGCATGATGGGTTAAGTTCGATACGGACTAAGGTATCACACTGGAGACATTATTTTCCATCATATGATTGGACAAGACGAATATGTCTTTGATGGATCCCTTTCATCTAATCGTGACATTCCATTCATCTGATCTAACCTATGAATTATGTGGATCGCTTCCAATAAATCTCTGCACTAGGAGTATAAAGGATATGAATATATTTGAGCACTGACGAAGTTCAAATCATTTTTGAACGAAACGCATTGTCTGGATGTCCATTTGTCTGAAAATGTTATGAATATAAATTCAAGGAAGAATAAAAAATATTTGAAATACAACTGAAGATTTGTGAACTACTACATTTCCAGGTGCACCATTACTGCACCATTCCACTTTCTTAGAAGTTTTCAGAAATATATAGCTTTCTGGGTTCACCTAGGGGTTTCAGATCTTTTTCCACCACAAAGCGCAAGTAGGTTGAAACCACAAAAAAATAGGAAAAATTCATCACCACTTAGAAAAATGCAAAAACTGTGATTAAAAAAAATGTCTCTGCTTGTTCCTAAAAGCTGGGAAGATGGTGATCTTAGCTCAGCAAACCTTTGGTTAGTGTAATTCTAGAAAACATACATTTTCCTGCATAACACTTTTTCCCATTTTTCTAAAACACTCAAACTTTTGGTATATTTTGGGTATTTTCTCAGTCCCTTTGGGGTAATCCACAATCCCTTGGTGCCATTAGAATCCCCAACATATGGGGAAAAAAAGGACGCTAACATTAAAAATAGCGCTCTGCACTGGGAGTGCAAAAGCCTCAGCAGCTAAGGGGTTAAATGAAAAACTATATGTCCAAAAATGAAAATTACTATTGGATAACATACCAAGATTGCCTGAAAGTGTTGCACTAGGCATGGAGATAGTTCGTAGCTTTGAACGTATTCAACAATTTGAACATTGCAGTTATGTGATGTTATCCGTTTTAAAAGTTCACTCAGTACATGATTGGCAATGTGCTATTAGCAGACCTATCACTCTAAATGTGGATTTGATAGATTGCACATAACGTTTGCTGTCAGTTACTGCTTCAAAGAGAAGCAATTAGATGTAAATATATCTAAAGTCAGGGTAATGTGTTCAAAAATGGTGCACTAACTACAAACTAATGTAAATAGGAAATTGAGATTTAAGTAATAAACATACTTGGGTCACTCCGGGGTAACACATTTGCTAAAATGGGAAATGTGCCAGCACGTAAGGAAAGTGAAAAAACCAACCTCAGTCTAATTTGGTTGGCCTCAAATTAGGCAACTGTGACACAAACTCCAATTTAATGCATGAAGATAGTTCAAGCAATTACTCGGCTATGACTTGTGACACTAGGGTACGCCGTCATACAAATCTAACCCCTAGCTGTATCCCGCATAGTGCATGCATTTCACCTATGCAGAGTAGTAGAGAGGCCGAAAGACCACCAAATAAGTGTACTCATGGTCAGAAGTTCCTGGTGTATCAAGCCTTTCTTCAATGCCACGGTGGTGCCTGGCAAACAGAAGAGAGCTTCTTACTCTCTCACATTTTGTGAAAATATGTCAGGCCGGGGCCCTGTGCACTCTAATACTGCATGACAGGGCGGTGTCCCAATGTGCATCCAGGGATCATCCACCAGACCACTTGTCTGGTTTAAAGCACTGGAACTCGTGAGCCAAAAGAGTGGTGATTGCTTGTCTTGGCGGGTACTGGACTTTTATGTAGCATTCAGGTCACCCACGGCAGTGGCCATTTTGAAATCCTGAGGCCGGTCGGAATTCCCTGTAAAATCCTGTTTGGACAGGGTGTGGCCCTGCTATAAAAATGGACCATGCTCAAGAGCCACCGTCAGTCAATGCAGTTCTCCAAACTAGAAGGGGAGGAGCTCCCACTGCTCCAGATACCTGCCCAGCACAGGACCTATGAACTGGAGTCTTACCCAGAGACAAAGACCCTGCACTCTTCATGATTAAAGTGAAGCAGTCTGTTGCTTAGTTTATGAACTTTGTGGGTGGTATCATTTGAATAAAGTTCTAGAACTTGAATTGCAAGTGTGAAAGGTCCCTAAACCAAGGGTGTAATGGTGTTAGTGATGCTTTTTGGGCACTAGGCTTTAGAGACATTCTCAGTAACCATATACCTTTAAAATGTAACCCAGGGCACTCAGGCTATGAGTCTTTTCGAACCATTGAGGAATTCCGATTTATCAAAGAAGGGAAAAACTGTTAAAGGCTGAGAGTAAAAGGTTTCAAGACCTGCATCGCTTATAAGACATTGACTGTTGTGATGGATCAAGGAATACTGTCTATGATTGTCGGGCTGCTACAAGACAGATTCTAAAGGAAGATGTTCCTTAGTAAGTGTGGCAATTTCAGATTTAGTGCTCTGATCTATGAAACCATGAGTGTAAACTTGCATGCTTGACAGACCGGTTTGTCATTAGCTGTACAGAAGACAAAGGAAAGTATACTTTGTTTTTATTTTCTAATCTCATTATTTTTAAAGATGTCAGGATTCCACCAAAACTGGCCTGCAACGCCACCAGTGATTCCATGACTCAGGATTCCTGTCCCAAATTCTCTCCATAACCAGTCTGTCTCAACACCAGTGATCTAATGCCCAAGAGTCCCTTCCCCAACAGTATCTAGCCTCTAGCCCCCGCCAAAGAAACCCTCAAACTGGCTCCCACAACTGTGTTTTGGTCACTGATCCGAGTACGTGTCCTACTCTGGTCCTTGCTCTAGTGTTTTAAATAATGTCTTATGAGAATCTGCGCAGGCCAAGATCTGGCAAGACGTTAAGTTTTGCTGGCCATCTTGGGTGCAGTCTATTATTTAAACTGCCCTCCATCTTGTACATGCGCTGTGCTTTGTGAGATTTGAAACACACAGGTCCACTTTCCTGATTTTTTTAATTTCCTGGCCCGATCTGTTGTTCTGCATTCCTGGTACCACTCAGGATTGCGGCATATCAGCATTAATTGCATAAAAAATAAAACAAAGGACAAGGGCAGCTTGTATTCATACAGCTCGGAGGGACTTAGAACAGTTCATAGCCTACAACTCTCAGGTCCAGCCAGGGCCGGACAGGGAACCGAAACCGGCCCTGGCAAACTGCTCGCCCCCCCGGTAGGTGAGGTACAGCCGAGCTGTTTGCGAGGGCCGGTTTCGGCCGATTTTGTTGCAGGGGGCCGATATTGCCGACCCCCGGTAACAAAAACGGCCCCCCAGAGGCCCAAAATCGGCCCCCACCCTAGCGGCCCACCGGGGAAACGCCCGGTGCCCGCTATGGCCAGTCCGGCCCTGGGTCCAGCAAAGAAGAAGACCCGTTCTTGAGCACAAGCTCTGCTTCCTAGAATTTCTTATCCAGGGACAACTTAACCCTTAAGTCAGGAGTTTAGACCCGCCAAACCTGCTTGAAGATTTGGGACAATATGACCAATTTTGTGCATGCATTAAGTGACTACCTACTTTTGGGACAAGCCAACCCCTTCTCAAGCATGGAACAAGCATGTAAAGAACATCTACTCTGAAAACAAGTTAAAGATAAGTCGATCCTGATCACAATGTATTAGAATGAAGTTATCGCACTGAACACGTGTGATGTGCTTCTATGCTTGTTTTTTATGCTTGTTTGCACATTTGTTAATCCTTGTATATATGCCAACATTTGTTCGTATCAGATAGATGTTCTTATTCAGTTGCTGTAACCTGGCTGAATGTGTTGCTAAGTACCAGATCTTCCTGATGGAGTCGGCAAGGCGGCCAGTAGGTTGATTTACACCACAGATTGAGGAAGGGAGCCTGGTGGTATCATGGTTCAGGTAGACAACCTCTGTGGGAAAGGAACTCAACTTGTGTACCCTGAATGTGTTCTCTTTAGAAGATCCAACAATGGGTAAAAGAATATCAGTACCCTTGCTGTTGCAGCAAATTTGCTTGTCTCCCTCCTCCCCATATTACCTACGGTGATCTCTGTGGTCACTATTATCCAGAGGACGTCTAAGATGAGGCGGTGGTGCTGGGATCCAAGTCACTCGTACAGGACCTCGGCGCAACACCAAAGGATAGTGTTTACAGTGTTCTGTACCACGACAAAGGATAGCCATACCTCCAAAAGCACACTTATTTTTTGTGATTACACGAAAGAAGTCATCTGACATTTTACAAAACATTCAAAAGTCAGAAATTGCTTAATCAATACACACACCTTGCAACTAAAATGATTTTAAAATAACTCAATATTTGAATCATAAGCTTTCCAGGAGACTCTTTTCAATCAGAGCAACCTGTTGAAGACAACCAGATTCTGAATCACTTACTAATGAACTATTTTTATCTATGATGATCCCCTAACTATTATTGCAGGCACAGCTGGAGATTAATACTGATTATCCTTGAAACAAAACTTGAGATCCTGTTTTTGAAAATAACTTTAGTGAAATACACGAGGGCCTCATTTACAAGGCCATTGCACCGCTGGTGCGTCACTTTTTTTGACGCACCGGCGCGCAGTGTGCCTGCCCATATTTACAAGGCCACGTAAAGTCACCCTGCGTGACTTTTCATGGCCTTGTGAATATGGGCCCCTTTCACGCAATTACTCTGCGTGAAATGGGCGTTCCATCGGTGTTGCTGTGGGTGTTCCCACGCAACATCCATTGAACCTGACACGTTCCCAGATTTACAAAGTTTTGTAAAGCTGGTAATGGGTCAGAATCCTACACCTCCCAGGGGAGGCGTGGGAGTGGCGCAACGAGGAGAAATACTTTTATTTCTCCTCGTATTTTCCTCTTTCTATGTGTCCTGAATTCTGCAGCATGCTTAGAAAGAGGAAAATGGCATCAATGATTGTTTTGGTGCAGGAAGGTCTCCCTTCCTACACAGAAACTATCATCCCGCAACTAAGGCACCCTTGCAACATGATGCAAGGGTGACTGCGGTAGCGCATGTCAGCCAATTGTGCCGCAGCACAGGGGAAAGCACACTCTTTGTCGTATTGTTGTTTCTATGATGCATACCTGTGCTTTTAAAATGACGCAGCTCGGCGCAGCAAACTGTCTTGCGGCGCCACGCTGAGCCATTTTTTAGTAAAAGCGGCACGAAGTATATATAAATAACCCCTTTGTGTATTTAGTTGAAATTCTTTTTAATAAAAGGGGGGCTTATTTGCAAGCCCCTTGTGCCACCGGCATGTCACTTTTCCCATATTAAAGGCGATGCACTGGGGGCGCAAGGGGCTTGTAAATAAGCCCCTGGGTCTCAAGTTCTTTTTCAAGGTAATCAGTTTTGGTATTATTCAGTGTTTGTGGTAAAAGGTTATAGTATAGAATAGTTTATTTAATTAATTATCTTTATAATTTTTTGAAGTACTGCAGCATTTATAATTATTTTTAATTAGGCTAATTGAATTAATTCCTGCCTAAACATGTAATATTGATGCATTTTTTAAATTATTCATAACTTTATTTATGTTTTAACTTGCAAGCTATGTAGAAATGGCTCTATCCTGTCTCATGTAGTGCCTAGAAGAAAACACTGGGTGGAGTGGAAGCACTACTATTTTCAATAGTATCTGATTTAAATACAGAGTGTTGATATTTGCTCTGTTACATAAATAGTTCTCCCTTGTGCTGTGACAGGTTCCGAGGTTCTTCTAAACCCGTTGAAAACTCCTGCGGTCTTTCACTGCCTATTCGGTAGAGCAGAGATGTACCAGTGACCAGAATCTGCGTGAGAACGGGAAAAGAAAACCCGTACTGGAGCTCAGTCCAGGATGGAATTGTCTGAAAACAGCACCAGAAATCCAGCCGTAAGTCCCAGGAAGTTCCCACAAACAAAACGGTAATATAAACCTACAAGACAAAACACACAAACAAAAGGTAGCGAGGCAAAGGGAACTAGGAAACCAAAAAGGGGAAGGACCGAGGGAACTGAAGAGGGAATGCACAACAAACATGAGGAACGGATATGAGTGCGAACTGGTACATAAATGGAACGAGCCAATGCAACTAATGAAATGTCGCCAGGTAAAGATTGTGAGGCCTGAATAATCTTAAGTACAAATCTGCCTCTATTGCCCAGGATGTGACACTAACACCAGGAAGTGAGAATGTAATTTCATGCAGTTAGTGGTCTAGAGTTCCTGAGCTGATGAATTTCCACTGACCTGTCTTCCAGCATTTCCAGCCCTCGGGCATTCCATACTGCCTGCATTACCCCTGAATCCTGAGAGGCTGCCAGAAATCTGGTCAATTTATCCTCAGGTGACTGAACGGGTGAGATCCCGCTGCTCCTGCTATTCAATTCACAGCCCTATATCATTGCTTATATAAATGGAGAGAGCGGAAAGGCTTAAGTTGAGAAAGAGGTTAGAGCTATGCTGACAATATACAAACATTATTTTCCTATCATACCTTCACCTCCAATGTTCAATCCAAATCTCACCCTGCCTCACAGTTGTAAGCCAATGGACGGTCATTTGTTCCTTTAGGTTCAAATCATCTAAGACTGAAATAATCTATTTCCCTTTTAACTAGGGCTGGGCATAACTTGCGTTATTCCATGTAGCATAATCACACAAAATTACCCAAATATACTGGGAGAGTACGTGAAATTATGCAAGATGAGTAATTCTGCATTTAGCACTATTTTCTTAGCACAAATATGTCCCCTCACATCCAAATTGGACACGAGGATGCATTTTGCACTAAGAATTAGTGTTAAATGCAACAGAACATGATTAGTGAGTGGAAGCAGCTGCTCGCTGAATGTGCACTTGGGGTAGGATTTTTCCCCAATTTACTCCCAGCATTTAGTGCTAGTTTTTAACCCAAAATGCACCCTCACATCCACAATGGAGGCAAGGATGCATTTTGCGCTAAGTAATAGTGCTGAATGCAACAGAACATAAATAGAAGTGTGAGCAGCCGCTCACACTTGCTAAATGCGCTCTCATGTGGTAGGATTTTATCCACTTGCTCTAGCTTTTCATGTTCTGGTGCCTTTAGCGCTATTTCTTAGGGCAAAGTGCCTCCTCTTGTCCATTTTGGATGCATGGGTGCATTTTGGCTCAGAAAATAGCACTAAATGCCAGCAGTAAGTTGAGGAAAAATCCTACCCCAAGAACACATTTAGCGAGAGCGATCAGTTGCTCACGCTCGCTATTCGTTTTCTGTCGCATTTAGCGCTATTTCTTAACGCAAAATGTATCCTCGCATCCATTTTGAACGCAAGGGTGTATTTTTGCACTAAGAAATATTGCAAAACACAAATTTACTCTTCTTGCACAATTTAAGTGTAATCTAGTTGAATTTTTAGGTAATTCTGCGTGATTACGCTACACAGAACTATGCGAGTTACGCCTTCCCCTAAATATTACCCTCAAAACCTAGCTTCTTGATTTGGACCGCAAAGATAACTAATTCTCCCATCTCCATCACCCTTCAGTCTACTCAGCCTTCCCGATCTAAATATGTATGTACGTAATCAGTGTACTGCCTGTCATTCATCATATACTTGTATTAAAGCCACACCTGATTAATCATCAAAACTGTAATTGAATTTTTGTACGAGGTTTCTATTGCTATGTACAGAATTTCTTGTGGAGGTGATAATGTTGCTCTTAGTTACTAAATAAATGCATGAATAAATAAGGTCAAACCTGTGCATAATATTGTTAAAAAGAATGCTTGACAATCCCCGAGTGCACACTTACCACTGCCATGTGGCTGGATATGGGGAACGAATCATTAGCAGCCAAAATAATTAGGGGTGGGCGAAGAATTCTGCTCCGCCGGTAGAGTTCGTGGAGTTTTGCCCACCCCACGCAGAGCACAGATTTCAGGAAAACTCAGAGAACCGATGCAGAGCTGAGTTTTTTCTCTCACGAGGCTCACCTATATTAAGTTGGCGAGCTCGAGTGACAGAAATCACGCGCTAGACCACCTCCCGGTGAGATTTCTGAACACGGACAGTCGCGGCAGGTTGCTGCCTCTCGCGTTGAGAAAGCTGCTGCTCACGTTGAGGTAGCTGACACACGAGTAGAAAATCTGGCAGAAAGAAGCAGCGCCCTTTGGTGCTCCGTGTGATGCAGTTCACGCTGATTTTACAGTGTGGTAGAAACTGCTGGCACTAAAATTGGCGAGTACACCACCACGTACCGGACTCCGCCACTCACAGAACTCTGTGTAGAGCGGCAGAGGTTTTTTTGCCACTTTGCAGAGCTCCACGTAGCGCAACTCCGTGAACTTCGCCCAGGCCTAAAAATATTACAGCAACAACAGGTACTCTATTTTAACTATATACAGCAGTAGACACACCATGAAAGTAAGCGAATGCTGTGCATGAATTTGGTTCAAATTTAGAAAGGCAGAAATCTTCTTGACCCAGGCATTTCCTGCTAAGGTTAGGGAATCAGAGATGACAGATGGATAACATAAATTGCACCAGTTGGCCGGACCTTCCAGTGACCAAGTGAAGGAAGAGAGGTTGGAAAAGGGATTACACTAATACAGGAAGAAAACAAGGTTCTGCTCCAGACGGTCAACGTGTACAAAAATCAGTTTAAAAATGCCATATTTACCCGCAATGGTATCTTCGCTGGCCAGTGGCATAACTCAAAGTGATAGCCTCCCTTGCAGAATGGCATGTGAGGCCCCTGAGATTCCAACATCTCACAGATATTCATAGACTTTAGACAGCATGGTGACCCTCTGAAGGGTGAGGGTCCCCCTGCATGTAGGGGCTGCCTTGGCTGGATAAATTGTTACAAAAGTTAGAACTAACTTCTTCTAGTCTAACAGAACCTGCAAGTGGAAACACCGTAAGCGTTTAAATAAGATGTGTACTAACTGTTTCACTGAAACAGAAAACTTGCATCATCTTTTACAGTCAGTGATGCTCATTAATAACGATATTAGAAAAACCCACTTGGGATCTCCATTTAACAAAATACAACTCAGCTCGAAAAGTGAAGCAATGAAATATGTCTGGAACTCAAGGAACATGGCTGACAATAGTCTGACAGCCTAGTTTTTGTATGAATTGCTTTAGTAATTAAAAGAGAATCAAAATTAAGGATTCTGAAAGATTGTGAAAATACTTTGTAAAGCAATGTAACTTTTTTTTAGCAATTCGTGGAGAATCTGAAAATCAATATAACAGGAACTTGAACTCATCACACATTCCGACACTTTGGATGGGTCTGACTTGATGCCAACGATGTTGAAGTGTTTTAAAGCGCAAGTCTTTTAGTGTAGAACAGAAAAATGTAAAAACATTGTCAGGAGGGTGTCTCTGATACACAACTTAAATATGTGTATTAGGTCTGCTGCCTAGGAAGAGAAGGGAGAGTCAGAGAGACTCACGTTAGCTTGGTACTGCTATTGAAAGAAAAAAGCAAAAGGTTGGAAACCGCGACAGGTTCATTATTTGTCGGCTAGCTACATGATCTGTGAATATTGACTGTTCAGTTAAAAGTGCTGTAGGGCGGAGGTATAACATGGAGGTTGAGGGAGCATTAAGCCCTTACTATCAGGCACAATGCTTCTGTATTGCTTGCATGGTATGGATCCATCCATGATCAATGCGTTTTTTTTAATTTTGTCGCAGTCAGGTTTTGTGGGTCCAGGGCAGGCTCCCCTTGAGTTCATCCTCCTCAAAGGTTTCAGTACCCAGGGCATGGTCAGGCTTGTGAATGCCTCATCTACCTCCAAATGGGTAGCAGCTTCAGCCTGGTCTTCTGAATCTAGGCTTAGCCCTGTGTTTGCAGAGAACAGCTATGACGTTTCCTGATTCTAGCACATCATCTCACTTGATGGAGCGGCAATGCTTCCTTATAAACTGAAAACAAGTACAGGTGATTGGTTCCAGAAAAACATTTCTAGTAGAAAACTGGAGGAAAGCCCAGCACCAACCTGAAGGTCTGCCACATTCCAATTCTTGCTCCCCAGGTAAATGCACCAGCCTCTTGCTCTTCAGCTGGAACACACTCAATATTCGGTGTTTGCCCAGAGTTCTGATAGATATGAAGGTCACTGGGGATAAACAGCACAAGCTGGAAGAGTAACAAGCATTGGCATAGCCAATAGGTCTCGCCTTTGGGGCCTTATAAGTATTTAGTTATGCAGCACAATATCCTTCCTGCAACAACATCAGCTGTTGCATGGCTAAACACTTATAAGGTCCCAAAGGCGTGACCTATTGGCTATGCCAATGCTTGTTTTGGTAGGCAAGGGGACATTAAGTGATTTGCCCAGAATCATAAGATGTTAAACCGACACCAAGCTGGAACCTGGTTCCACAGTTCCAAAGTCGGCAGCTCTGACCGTTATTCCACGTTTTGACATCGAGGAGCAATAAGATAAAAGGTTTGTCTAAAGTGAATTAAAGTTGTTTTTTTTGCACTAGCATGGGACATGTACCTACACCCATTTCCTATTCCACTTCTTTTTTGTAACGAATGCTGATCTAAGAAGGTGCAGACCCAGGCCATTCTATCCTTTATGTGCATCAAAAAGGAAAACTAGCCTTTGAAGTTATAAACAAAGTCCTTTTAAAAGGTAAGCAATTGCTCTGTAAGAGAAAGGGGTTTCCCTAAACAATCATTCTCAATAAGGTCTTTATTGAGCTTTATTCTGGTAAAGCCATGAGTCAGAATCTGAGAGGCACTTGTATGTTCCCAGTCACTTGTCTTACAAAATACGACTAGTTTCAGGAAACTTAATTGCGTCTTTTCAACTCATGAGTAACTTCATGAATATATTTTAAGTCATAATTTAAAAAGATTTTCTAGAATATAAAAGACCAAATATGCGGAGCTTTGTTCTTTTAATATCACAAAACATGCAAAATGTAGGATGTAGATTTAACTTTTGAATGAAAGTATGATATTATTGGAACATACTGTAATGGCATGACAGGTTTCAGGGAACATGTTCATGTTTTTTTGGAACACTATTGAGTTAACTAATATTGGATGTAGGTTTTTGCCTATTGAATTCTAGAAAAAAACTTGGCTTTATCATGAGGGCAGCTTTATTGTTATATGTCAGATTTAGCATAACAAAATATTTTATGTGCCAAGATGTCCTGTAGAGTGTCAATGATTAGGCGCTGATATGATTCCTTGAACCTTGACCTGGCCTTTCCGAGACAAAGGCAGCATCATACAGTAGCCACTTTGCGCCATACAATATCAACACATGAAGGGGGTTGCTGTCTGCAGGAAGGAATCTCAAGGCTGGCGGAAAGAGCCTTAAAGGTATAACAAAACTTCCAAAGCATGGGGCGTGGCCTGGCTCCAGCCAAAATGGCAGCGTAAAAGAGGAGCTCCGTAGCTGCCCTTCCGAACATCCCACATATCCGACAATCATTCGTTAACATCAGTGCAAAAAAAAAAAGCGGAATTTTGGGTTAACCACACGTCTGAAAAAGTGTATTAAACATTGTTTTCTGCCCATTGTTTTTGCAGGGAAGAGAGGGTGGGAGGGAACTGACGGGGAATTGTGAGGAGGCCAAGGGTGAAAAATACACGGAGAGAGACCAGTGGAAAGGCAGTGACACACAGCACTAGAGAAACCGGGGAGGGGAGAGGCATGAAGCGTGGGAGAGGCGGGTGAAGCGTGAGGAGGACAAATAGGAAATAGAGAGCACCGGGGCATTAGGGAGTGACAGACACCGAGGAGTGAGTAGGGGCAGGGAGAACACAGAAGGAAAGGGGCGGGGAAAGTGGGGGGTGGAAAGGGGGAGATGGAAGCCTCGGCGCCCCGCAAGCGTAGGAAGTAGAGCCGAGAGGAGTGTGTAGCTGCCCTTCCAAACATCCCACATATCCGACAATCATCCGTTAACATCAGTGCAAAAAAAAAAAAGCGGTATTTTGGGTTAACCACACGTCTGAAAAAGTGTATTAAACATTGTTTTCTGCCCATTGTTTTTGCAGGGAAGAGAGGGTGGGAGGGAACTGACGGGGAATTGTGAGGAGGGAGGAGGCCAAGGGTGAAAAATACACGGAGAGAGACCAGTGGAAAGGCAGTGACACACAGCACTACAGAAACCGGGGAGGGGAGAGGCATGAAGCGTGGGAGAGCCGGGTGAAGCGTGAGGAGGACAAATAGGAAATAGAGAGCACCGGGGCATTAGGGAGTGACAGACACCGAGGAGTGAGTAGGGGCAGGGAGAACGCAGAAGGAAAGGGGCGGGGGAAGTGGGGGGTGGAAAGGGGGAGATGGAAGCCTCGGCGCCCCGCGAGCGTAGGAAGTAGAGCCGAGAGGAGTGTGGGCAGAGAGGAGGGGCTGGGGAGAGAAAGGGTACAGTGAGGTGAGAGGAAGGAGGGAGCAAGAGATTGGGAGGAAGGATGCCGAGGGAGGCGGGGCTGGCAGAGTGAAGCCAAAAGGAGTGAGGAGCAGAGTGGGGGCCAAGACATGCGCGAAAGTTAATTGAGGTGCTCGCGCGCGCGACGGCAAACGGCAAAAGCAGGCTGGCGAGTGGTGTGCGATGTGCGCGCACCATGATGAGAGAGGAAAGCCAGATGGCGCCTCTGCTCGTCATTGTGCGCGTAACCACACGCTCTATGCCAGCCAAAAGCGTGTGGTCGGACTTTTAAAAGCCCGCACACTAAATGTCTCGCCGAGCAGCGCATGCACTGGCTCAGGCAAGACCTAAAAAGGGCCTAATGGCACAGCTGTAAACGGCCTTTACAACGCGGGCTGAGCTACGCGTGCCGTTTCCTGCAAGCGGAACTGCACTTTTCTTAATCGCACATATGCCTTAACCATGCATATGCGTGGTTAAGGCAGTGCACGGTCTAGATGCGCGGATGGACGGGCACAGGAAGATGAAGGACTGGTAGAGGATGCGGTCTGTTGAGTGGGGCTGGGGTCGGGTTTTGGGGGTGGGGTCGTTTTTAGGGCTCGGGGGTCGGTGTTATTTATAGGGCAGGGGATTTCGGGCTCTGGGGGTTTGGGTAGTTTGCAGGGGTGGGGTCAGATTTTAGGGCTCAGGGTGGGGAGGGCTGGGGTCGGGGTATTTTTTAGGTTGTGGGGGTCAGGTTTTAGGGCTCAGGGCAGGGAGGGAAGGGCCAGTTTTCAGAGCCGGGGGCAGTTTTAGTTCTCAGAACGGGAGGCTGGGTCGGGAATGTTTTTAGGACCCGGGGGCGAGTTTTAGGGCTCGGGCGGGGGAGTGATGGGACAGTTTTTAGGGCTAATGGCAGTTTTACGGTTCAAGGACGGGTCTGGGGTCAGGGTAGCTTTTAGTATGTGGGGCCGGGTATTAGGGCTCACAGGGTAGAGGTTGGGTTGTGATCTTTACCACGCATATCTTTTTACTAATGATGCCTTTAACACGAAATTGCGTTGTAAAGGCATGCGTGGTAAAGGAATGCGTTGTTAAGATGCACTTGTTGTTGTGGCAGTGTGGTAGAGGCACGCATGGTTTAGCCATGCGTGCTTCTATCATACAACCCTGTGCACATACTGCAGGGACTTTGGTTCTTACAGTCACCTAAGGACAAGTTTTTAATTTGGGCTTCTAGCATTCGGTCCCCCTGACATTCAATTAGCTCTTGCTGAGTGCCAATTCAGAGAAGCACAGCAACTACTGGCTGGCCCCAAAAAGGGGATTGTCCTCAGAGAGGTATTTATCTAAACTGGTGCCTGACAAAGTTAAAAGACTTTTAATTGGCTGCAAAATACTTTACATGGCTTATGTTTCATTGATTGCTTCAGCCAATAACAGGAATGAAACAGTGAGGCCACTGTCTCCTGTTCGTCTCGAAATATCCAGCTTTCTCTTGAGCGCAAGTATGCTTTTGTTCAAAGAAAAGGAATTGCTTTTCATTCCTTGCAACAACATTTTGATAGAATTCAGTTGCTCTAAAATGTTGGCACCGTGCACCAGCTTCGCCTTCATCTAAATACACTTCACTTGGTAGTCCGTGCACACATTGGGCACTTCACCTTGCAGAGACACCTGCTTCTCTGTGAAGCATCAAAGCCTCGTGCCCGCTCTCACTACCGCACACGGAACAACAAAGAAATACGCTCTGGTCGTCTATGTCTTGATGACCTGCCTATGTTTTGCAGCATAAACTCAATGGCCGTGCTCGAATTGCATGGACTTTGCAGGTTATCATGCGAACCCCATCACATCTCCAGGGCCACTGGAAGTATGCTGCAGGGAAGGACCAGATTATGCAGCAGGGCTGACTAAATTATTCACCAAGAAAAGGCATATTATGCAGTATGATGCAGCATATATTTGTGATATTGTATTAGTTCAATATTTTTGTCATTTTTCAAGATTTCACTTTTATATTACCTGTTTATCAACCAAATGCAGCAATAAGCTACTGAAAGATGACTAGTCAACTTTTGCGAACGGCCTTCCACTGCACTAGAACATGTCACCATGCTTTAGGTAACTTTTGATCTGTTTGAACTAGAAACAATTTTTTTGTTAAAATCTGCTGATTATACAGCAGATGATGGATGATGTGGCAAATGCAGCTAATCCATAACTATGCGGATAACCCTGTGGCTGCAGAATCGTAGAATTCCAGTGTGTATATCTCCACCCATGGAAGGAACAGCATCAATACCGCTGAGTACAAAACAGGCTCCTCATTTTATGTTTTGTTATTGGCATTTGTAAAGTGCACTGCCAGCCATTAGTTTGGCGCTTTGCTTGGTTACCATTCAAACCATTTCTAAAATTTACGTAGCAGGTCCAAGTCTGATGACCAGGTCTATGTATACAGGGGCCTGGAGTGATCACAGTAATTTCCCCACCCCTGGAATTACTGTTGCTCTGCAAGTATGGAGATAACTGTCATAACATGTTTTTGGTGAATAACATGTAATAATGAATACTTCCATGCATAATCATGCTTATTTTTTCATTGATCTCGTGAGCAGCTATCAGCATCCGGATTCTAGTGTAAAACAAACTTATAATTCTGATAGGTCCTGGAACTCTGGCTACCATGACCATTGGAATTATTGGACCCCTTGGAATCGTGGCCTTTTTTGTGTGATTTGCTATAGATGGTGTGAGGGTGATTGTTGCAATATTATGTATAATTAATATTTTTGGGGCTGCATATTAAGTTAAGGTTACATTTCCTTCATATGTGGGTCTGTGTTTCATCTCAGAACTGGATATAGGTAATTAAATGAGCTTTTTTCAAGTCAGTCACTTTATCCCACTCTATTACAAAAAAGTCGAAAGCAATCATCCTACCAATAATTTATCTGACATTTCGAGATGCGACGGCTGATTGTGGTGCCAGAAAAAATGCCTGATTTGGCCCGCCCTAGCCCCTGAAGCTCATCTACCTGTCTCACCAGCATTCTGCACAGAGCTTGATTTGTGAAAGAAAGAGTGCCGGGTCCTGAATCTCTGCTCAGAAGCTGGGGGCCGGTGCAATCCTCAGCACAACAAATGTCAATACCAATGCTGGTAGTCTAAAATTCGTTACCCTCTGTTCCCCCTTGTCTTCTTCCCATTCATCATAAGTGAGATAACCTATCTCACTGCACTTAGAAAAGAACAGAAGTATACCAGTCTATGCTGGCCCACCCCTTCCCACTGGAGGTTACTTAGTACCAACCCAGCATTTTTCTATCTGCTGACAGGATGATGAGGACAAGGAATGGGGGTTGCTCCTGCGGGGCTTGGGCAATCTGTCAGCGTTGTTCATCACAGGCCAGCATTCAACCATGGTGGGGGTGTCAGCCTGCAAGATTATGCATCTCCCTGCCTGCATGGCTTGTGGGTAGATGCGTAGGTTACCAGGTGGCATGAATTACGGCAGAGGTCCCTGGTGTAGTGTTTTGGAGCATGGAAAAGTCTTGGACGCCTGGCAGTCTACATGCATGCCAAAGGGGGAGTGTGCGCATGCTCTCCAGTGTCATTCTTGTGTTAATGGGAAAGCTTCAAATACCGTCGATCAGGTGAGTACCACATTACGGTTTTCGGATTCCTTAGCAGTGAAGTGATTTTGGGCATTTACTGTTGGAGTTTCTGTTGATTTTGAGATGGCAAGCATTCTAAAAAGAGGAGGTATATGGAGACATCCTGATCTTCTGAGTCTTCTTCCTCTCACCCTGTGCTGAAGGACGCAGGGAGAGTGATGATGCCAGGGTAAAGAAACTCATTCAGAAAACTTTGTTGGAAATGGTATTGGACAAAGTTAAGCAGAGGAATGTGATGCCAGTAAGAACCTCTGGGTTGGACGAAGAGGTCCACAGTGCAGAGGAGCATAAGGGCAAATACATTGCCAGAGAGACGTTGCCCGAGTTGATCACGCATGTAAAGTCTAACATGAAGTTTACAGAGGATGAGGTTCTGGAAACATTGGCAGGGTCTCTCCTATACCAGTTTCAGAGTGCAGCTCCTCTGGATGTTCCTGTACATCCTTACATAAATGAGGTCATGAGAAGGGTGTTTAAAGGAACCAGACAATATCATTCTCTCTAGATTTATGGCAAAATTGTATCCATTGCAAGATATGCAGCGGGATCTTCCGGATTCGATCCCTATTCATTGTTTTATGGCCAGTTTGGTACATCTTTGGCAGAGGATGCAGTCATTAAGGATCTGACTTACAAAAGGATTGATGCTGCCCTACATAAAGTGTAATCTGGCTCGCATCTGGCTCTGCGGGCTGGGATATGTGGGACATATGTGGCCCAGACTTTGATTTCAGACATTAATGCTTTATTCAGGACAATGCATCTGATTGTTCGTGTTTGTTGGAAAAAATCGAACGTCAGGGGGAATACATGTCAGACATCTCCTTTGATATGGTGGGGGCCACAGCACTGTCTGGAGGAGCTTGTGTGACGGCCTGACTTCACTTGGTGTTAAAGGACTGGCGTACTGACTCAGCCCAGAAGGCATCTGGTCCCAGGCTGCCTTTCTAGGGTAACCAGTTGTTTGGAGTGGAACTTGAGGAAAAGCTACAAAAATGTATTTAAGGAGAAGAAACATTCCTCCTCCTTGAAACATCCTTCTTCTGAGAAACAGACTATGAAGAATAAGTCTTCTTTTCGTCAACCCTCTCGGAGACAATATCAGTACTCTCAGGGGTGGTTTCAGGCCTGTTGGGGTGGAAACAAGAAGGCCAAGTTTCCTCCAAAACCTCGTTCCTGACTATATGGTGGATGGCCAGGGGTGTGCGGTAGGAGGTCAGATCCAGCAGTTTCTCCAGGTGTGAGAGGCACCTACTTCAGTCACTTGAGTGATTGGTATTCTTTGAAAAGGGTACCGTACAACATTTTTGCATCTGCCTCAACCATCGGGAGTCTGTCCAACTTCTTGGTCGTCTCAGAAAGAAAAGAGGCTGGCTCCTGCTCAGGGCATAGACTCTCTTCTTCAGAAGGCGGCAATTCTAGAAGTTCCTCGGATGGAGTGAGCCAGGGACTTTTATTCCATCGTCTTTCTCATGGCAAAGTTCACAGGAGTTTCAGGATTGTGTTGGACTTAAAAACTCTCAACAAATTTGTGTTGTGCCTACCCTTCAAGATGGAAACTCTGCAGAGATTTACTCGGTTGGTGATCAAGGGGCATCTGGTGTGCATGTTGGATCTCCAGGATGCAAATCGCCATGTCCCGATTCATCCTCAGTTCCAGCAGTAACTCAGATTTTGCATCCGGGAGAAGCATTATCAGTTCAGGGTGCAGCCATTTGCCCTCAAGTTGGTGGCCAGGGTATTCACAATGGTGGTCACACCCTTGGTGACGTCTATGTATCTGCTTGGAATTCACCTGTATCCATACTTTGATGATTGGCTGATCCATGCTCCCAATGAGGTGCAGCTCCTTTATGATCTGACTTTGGTCTCCAGGAAGATTCAGGCTCATGGGTTTCTGCTCAATCGAGGGAAGTGCCAGTTGGTTCCTTCAATGGATCTGACTGTTATAGGGGCTAGGTTCCATATGGATCTGAACAGGCTCTTCCTTCCTGCTCCCAGGGATGCACTCTTGAGGTCTCTGGCCTTGAGAACAATGGGTTGCCACTCCCTCCCTGTTCATCAATGGTTATGACTGCTGGGGCACATTGCAGCGCCTGTTTTCACAGTTCCCTGGGCTCAGTTTCATCTTTGTCCACTGTGGTTCCATATTCATTCTTTCTGGGACCCAAAGTCAGGGAACTTCAACTGTGTGGTTCCAGTGACTACAGGGGTCATCAAGATCCTGAGGTTGTGGCCTCAGCCGGACTCTCTCTCCAAGGGCATGGTGCTGCAGCAGGATCCTCCATTAGTTCTCACAACGATTGCCAGCTCCTTTGGTTAGGGATAGGTCAGTGCAGGTGAGATTATCCCTGCAGGAGGGCAGGCACTCCTCGCATTGGCCGGAGCTCCTGTCTGTTTACAGGGCAGTGATAGGGTTCCAGCAACTTCTTGTGGGTTGCAGTCTAGTGGTCTGTTCAGACAACCAGATTACGGTGACCAACATGAACAATCAGGGGTGGATCCGGTCCAGTTCCCTGAATGCTGTTTCTACCCTGCTTTTTCAGTGGGGGGGAAATTCATTTGCAGTCTCTGGTGGGGGTCCACATGAGAGGAGTGGAGAATGGGTGGCAGATTCTCTCAGCCGGTTCTTTCCTCCTTCCCAGGAAATGTCTCTAACCAGGGCTGCCTTTCTTCAGCTGTGCAAGAGGTTCATTGTGCCTTTTCTAGACCTCTTTGCTTCCCGGCTCAATGCACAAGTTCCCAGGTTCTGTTCTCGCAGTCCCCAGGAGGGGCTTAGGGGGTGGATGCATTGACCCTTCAATGGCCGGATCAGCTATTGTATGCTTTTCCATCTGTTCCACTCATTTGCAAGTTGCTGACGAGGTTGTTGGGGGAAACAAGAGTAATGGTGGTGACGTTTTGGCCCAGGTGCTCCTGGATCCCTAGGCTCAAGTTTCTGCCGATTCAGGGTCCATGAAGGATTCCTTGTTCCCTCTCCCCTCTCAGGTCATCCCCCTTCCTGTCCCTGCAGTGGCTGCATCTCTCGATTTGGAAATTGAGAGGAGGGGGTTACAGAGTAAGGGATTGCCCCGACATTTAGCTGTGGCTGTTCAGAAATCCCTCAAACCATCCGTCTTGAAATCATATGAACAGCATTGGGGTAGTTTTCAACGTTGGTGTATACCTCTCCAGCAGTCCCTGCTTGACTGCCACCTGAATGAGGTTCTGCAGTTTTTGTGGGAACGGTTTGAGAAACATCTGGCAGTTTCCACTCTACGAGCCCAGTGGGCGGCTATTAAGACTTTTAGGCCCCCTTGGGGGCATTTGGCTGATGTGGAGGATTTGGTGGTGCGACTGTTGTGGCGCTTTTCTCTTTCCCACCCTTTGATGAAACCATTGTTTCCTTTGTGGGATTTGCCGTTGGTGTTAAAATCCTTGATTTCTCCTTCCTTTGAACCTTTGGAGGTGGTGGATATTAAGTTTGTGACATTCAAAGTCTTGTTTCTGGTGGCCATAACTTCTGCCCACCGCATTGGTAAATTGGGGGCTTTGATGGCTAGGGAACCTCTTCTGTCCTTTTTGGATGATGGTGTGGTTCTTCGTTTGGATTCTTCTGTTGTGCTGAAAGTGGCATCACAATTTCATAGGAACCAAGAAGTGACTCTTTCAGCTCTTTGTGCTGAGTCTAGTTCTTCCTCGAAGGACCAGTGGTCCTTGCTAGATGTGAAAAGAGGTTTGGTGGTCTATCTAAATAAGACTAAGCCCTTTACAAAGACAGTTTCTTTGTTTGTTTCTTTTGGTGCCTCTTCTCAGGGTGATAAGGCTTTGTCTTTCTCCATCAGTAGGTGGATAAAGCAGTTCCTTTCTCTGACCTATTCTTTGTCTGGGATTCCTGCGGTGAATATGGGGAGGTCCATTCAAGGTGTTACTCTACCTGGGCAGATTTGAAAGGGGTGTCCATTTCGGAGATTTGTAGGGCGGCTACGCAAGCATCCACCAATACTTTTGTTAAACATTACAGGTTGCAGAATGTTTTATCTGAGAATAAACATTTTGGTTTGGGTGTTTTTCATTTTGTGATATGGGAAATTGCCCGATTGCCTGTGTGAATAAATGACTATACGGTGCTGCAAATTTGTGTTGGTATCCTTGTGTGGTTTTCTTCTTTCACTATGAATGCCAGGTTGCTTGGCTTGGATATTCTCACTTGTGATGAAGGGGACGAGGACAAGGGGGTAATGTCATATTACTTACCAGTAATCTTAATTACTCCTGGTCCTATTTCCCTCGTCCCATTCATTATGCCCCTCCCTCCCAGATGGTCGGACTTCATATGGCGTGGGCTTGGTAGTTCAGGAAGAATGCTGGGTAGGTACTGCTTAAGCATCCTCTAGTGGGATGGGGTGGGGCAGTATATACTGGTTTTCCTCTGTTCTTTTGACTGTGTGGTGAGATAGGTTATCTCACTTGTGACAAATAGGATGAGGACAACAGGACAAGCAGTAATGAAGATTGCCGACAAGTAATAGGACACTACCAGACACTCGCTGCCCCTTTGTCTCACTCTTGCAGGTTCTTGCTTTCTCCCTTTGTGATGGTTTTGCTGCCTTCCTCATCCTCCATCTTTCCTATCTGTGTGTTTTTCCCTTTGCACTCGGTAAACATCTGATGCAGGGAAATAAGTGTAGGTCCCAAAAATTAAGTGCTGGTGGCTCCCCACCGGCAACCACTGGCTCAAATTAAGCACTGGTCCTGCAATAAAAATAAATCATAAATGAAGAGTACATACATGCATACATACGTAGAGGGCCAGTGGGTCAGCTCGCTTCCTTCATGGGTTCTTATGCACTGTGAATTATGGCATTTGACTGATCACATGTGCACAAATGCCTATAAATAAGGACACTTCAGTGCCGTAGTTTGTGGACCAGTACTTTACTTTGCTGAATTTTTTTCTTTCCATTCTTTCTACTTTTTTATGTTTTTAAATTATGTCTTCTGGTCACACTAATGCAGTCAAAAGTACCTTTTCTTTGATAAAGAAACAATCACATTTTTCTGTGATGTGCAGTAAGACTATAAAGGGCTTCTATAGTTCTGAGTATGTGTGTCTGCTAGGAAAGACCCGTATTCTTCTATTAAATCTATTTACAGATGTTACATTATTTTTAGATTTAAAATTTTTATTGCAGACATACAACAGCTGTTTTATGCAAACAGAATATTTTCTTTATTTGTTTCTGTTCTACATTGTCATCACCAATTATCCTGCACATGTCAAACACTTCTAGTAGAACGAGTTTTTCAGTGTATGTAAAATGTTTTTCTTGTTTTTAGCAATGTGGTAAGAAATTGTACATAATGCACATTGTTCACAGATTTTTTTTTTGGGTGGCTATTTCTTGCAACATACAGGGAAAAAAGATGTACCAATCAATTTGTCATGCTTAATTTTATAATATCTTAATTTGTAGGTTTCTGTCTGTCATTTTCTAAAGTTGCCCATTCATTTCTTTTATGACCACAATAGAAGCAAACATGAAGCTAAAATACATACCTTTGTATTAATTTTATTATTTTTATTTATTTTATTTGGTATTGTGTTTTGCAATGTTATCTGTATACATGTCTGCAATGTCTAAATATACTTTTGAATCCATTTTACATTATGACTTTATTTTTATTTTTTTAATGTATTTATATAGATGTTTGCATTGTCTAAAGTTATTATGAGTGTTGGGGGGTGAAAAAGCCCCCTACATGGTGACAGACATGTACCACTGTCCTGAGTGCCCCAGCTGCATGGATATCTGGACTCCTGGTAATGATTTTTGGTCATCAGTAAACATGGGCCATGTGTGTGTGCCATGACCTGTGCCAGTCTCATGGTAATGAGGACTGGTTAGACAGGGAGGGGCACACTAAGTGCTACCCTCGTGGTAGTATTGGGCTACTGCCCCTACCTGGAGTTAAGTGACACAAGCTCGGTGGTGGCAGCATACTTGTTTTGTGTTTAGTGATAATCAGTAGTATGAAAAGGCCTTTTTTCCTGTGTCCCTGTAGTGAGGCCTACTGGCCCACTCATGTAAAGTTTTGTGCCTGTGTAATTAACTCACCCTTGGCCTGAATGGATTATGTGTAATGCCGGACAGCATGTGATGCTTCTGTGTGTCTATGTATGGTACATAACTTGAACTCCTGTTTGTTATATTTTGGAAGCCCAGGGCCTGAAGAGGCTTGTTGGGGTGAGGAGGGCTTGAACCTCCAGACAGAATATGTGCATTACTGACATTTCTGAGGTCATGGTGGGATCACACACACACTGGAGTAGAGAAGGGGGAGAGCATCCTCTGTGCACATCAAAGGTGTATTTGATTCCAGGATGAGTTACTGGTCAGTGAGGCCTGGGCTCATTTCCATGGAGATGGTGGGACTGATGAGGTTGGTACTGTGGACCAGATAATCTTGATAGAGAGGAAGCGTTAGGCCTTTGAATCTTTGTGGGGCATAGTTCAGTGAAGGCTGACAGCCTAGTGTGATCCCTAATTACTCCCTTAGCCTGTGTTTTGGCTCAATCAGATTGAAGCCACTCCTGCTGTGACAGACTGTCCCTTTGATAAAGGGCTATGAGGAGGAGAGAGAACTTCACAGGAACTGACACCTACAGCCATAATTTCAAAGGCTCAGACACTATATTACATATGTGTCTTGATTTGGGCTATAAAGGTGGGAGCTTAAGTCACACACTTTGTTCAACAACACTGTTCATCAGGAGAAAGAAGGTTGTCAAGTTTCAGGCTGCTGTAACCAGGTCTGGGGACCAAGTTCTGCCAGTCTCCCAGCTGGGTGGGGAGGGCACCACCCATGAATCCAAGAACACTTGCCCTATGCCTGGAGCACCAGCTTTCTGCCTGCCTGCCAAAACCAGTGTGCCCTGTGAGGATGACGAGAGAGCCTGGAGGGAGAAAGGCCCAGTGGGATCATGGTGATTGGATGCCGGTCAGCACAGTGTGAAGCACCCAATGCAGTTGTTATCCATGATGAAAGAGAGACGCCTGCTCTCTGGCGGAAGTTGATAACCCAGTTAGGCTGGCGTGAAGTTGCAGGCTGTCGCTCAGTGTCACTGTGCCTACTGGGGCCATTGCCCTTGTTTGTGACTGCAGTATGCCATGAATATACTACTAAGATTTTTGAGTCCATCCCCCTTTGCCACTGAGACTGCTAGGGCCATTGCCTATAGCAACTGAGACTACTGGGTCCGTCCCCCGTGTCTGTGACCGGTATGCCAGTAGTGGGGTGACTGAAACTGTTGGGGCATTGCTGGAAGATCTGACCACATTGGCACTGTCGCTGGGCCTGTGATTCCTGGATGCCAGGAGGTGGCCACTGCAACCATTGGAGGCATCATCTGTGTTGGAGCAGTCCCTGTGACCAATGGAGAGTGCAGGAACAAGATCAAAAGCTGCCCTGCAGCATCATCGTGACTTGATCATCTTACCAGGCAGGAACGCGAAGAAGGAGTAGCTGCACCCAAAAGCCATCATCATCTGCAACCTCCTCAGCTCACTAACCCTGGCAACCAAGGGAGGATGCAATGCAAGCTGGTTGTTGTTGGAGAGAAGGGGAGACAAACCCGGCTCGCAGATACTTCTCAAGGCCGCGGTTGGGTAAAACTGAAGGAGGGCCGCAGGCCCTTTTGGAGACTCGAATGAGCTTGGCGGTTTACCGACCAGGGAGCTGAGCTTTCAAGGCCTAAGCTAGATTTTGATACACACCACTAGTGCAGGCTGCACCAGGGGTCACGTCTGCCAGGAAAGCAGCATTTAGTGTGGTGAATAAAGAGTGGAGGGAGGACTCAGGTGGGTGGGGGGGGTTTCCATCCTAGCCACGCTTGGGCACAATCCTCGAGAGACGACTATGTGATTTATTTAGTATTTGCATGTAGAATAAATACTGCTTTATTAAGCAAAGTATGTATTGGAGTGAGCTATCAACTAACCGGGGTAAATGTGGGTATTTTGAGTTATGAACTT
This sequence comes from Calotriton arnoldi, assembly GCA_963921515.1. NCBI lineage: Eukaryota > Metazoa > Chordata > Amphibia > Caudata > Salamandridae > Calotriton > Calotriton arnoldi. The sequence continues at coordinate 106,867 of CAWUFW010008697.1, read as the reverse complement.
ATGTATACCTAGGGCCTCATTTATGAGGCCCTTTGCGCCGCCGGAACATCACTTTTTTGACGTTCCGGTGGCGGAGGAGCTTGCTCCATATTTACAAGGCAGCACTAAGCCACTTTTTGGGCTTAATGCTGCCTTGTAAATATCGTTCCCTTTAACGCAGTTTTCTGCGTTAAAGGGGCATGAAATGGGTGTTGCTGGGGGCGTTCCCAGCAACATCCATGGCTTTTTGACACTGCCACAGATTTACAAAAAATAATAACTCTGAGGCAGTGCCAAAAACTTACTCCTCTCCAGGGGAGGTGTAAGGGAGGCACAACGAGGAGAAATATCTTTATTTCTCCTCGTTTTCCCTTTTTCTATGTGTGCTGCTTTGTGCAGCACACATAGGAAGTTGAAAAAGCCTCTTGTGATTGTTTTTGTGCAGGAAGGTTTTCCTTCCTGCACAATACCAATCATCTCCGCAACTCAGGCACCCTTGCACCATGGTGGAAAGGTGTCTGCGCTGGCACACGGCAGCCCATTGTGCATCAGGGCAGGGAACAATGACAGGAATGTGCCGTATCTGATAGATATGGCGCAATCCTGCCCTTTTCTTTTGCCGAAGGGCAGCACAGCAGGAAAGCCTGTGGTGCTGCCCTATGGCAAAAACTCAGAAATGAGGCCCCTATTGCCTACCTCCTCTTGAAGAGCCTTGGACTGCTCAACCCATGCTACTACTGAGAGTCAAGTGATGAGGGGGTAGTACATGGCCTAGTTACTCAGGGGCCATAGTAAGATGGGTTAAGGAAAGCAGGAGTAAAGTGCCACAACCTGCATGGTTGTGCCAAGTAACCCCTGCTTGCCCCATTGCCCTCTCAAAGGGGTTTTGACAATGACCATTTTTTCTGGGGTTTTTTTCAAGCTTTTGAAGTTTTGATGTGTAATGGTGCTTGTTGCATTCATGGAGAACATATTGTATTCTATGCATATCCCAAAGGGCTTTAGTTCAGCCTCCTTCAGCCATTGGCTTCTTTGGCTCAGGCACATTCAGCCATTGGCTTTAGGCACTATCAATCATATCTTGGATAAGCCCACTGAAGGATTTTAGTCTCAACATCAGTCTTTTGGCTGTTTAGGTGTATCCGTCCACCTTCCTCAACACACATTCTTTACCTCATACATGGACTGTATACACAAAAAAACCATTTATATTTGTTTTGTACTGAGCAGGTATTGTTTTAGTTGTTTTTGTTAGAAATCAAGTGCGAACATCAAACTTTTAGCTTTCCTAATGCTTGCATTTTTGTTTAGGTCATCAGCCAAGGCAAGTTAGTATACCAGCATCATAAATTGAGCCACCAACAGAAGCAGAGCACTTTTCAAGAGAACGAAGTTCTGCATTAATGCCTGCCAGACCTACTTAATCTTCACTATCAACCTCCGCTGACCCATCTATTCCTCAAGCCGCAGGAAAGTACAATGCCATCAACCTCTTCTTCAGTGAACAATACAGAAGATCTGACAGCACATCAAGCCTGCTTCATCTCTTAAGCCCATTGTGTAGATTTATTTAATGGTCATAATTCAAAATGCTATCTCTAGCAGACATTGTGGATATGCTCAACTTTCTTAAAGCCACTTCTTAGAAAGATAATATCTTACCCTCATCCTTCATCACAGCTCTCTCTGGGGACCCCCTGCCACCCCTACTCACCATTGTCAATGCCTCCCTATCTTAAAACATCATTGCAAAAACTCTCAAGACAAGCCATATCCTCCAACTCCTAAAGAAATAAACACTAGACCCTGAAAACCACGCTTATTATTGACCCATCACTCACCTAAAATGTGTCTGCAAGATCATTGAAAAAGCAGTCAATGTTCAAATCCAAGGTCACACTTTATGATAACCATCTCCTACACGACTACCAGTCTGGCTTCAGATCATGCTGCAGCCTGGAGGCTGATACCTTACATATCATAGAAGATGCCCTCCTGACCAGAGATGAAGATGTACACTGCCTTCTGATATTGCTGGACTGCTCAGCTGCCTTCGACACAGTTGACCAGTTGACCATTACAACCTCAAACACACCACTGAGCCTTGGATGTGATTTACTGCAAAGCCCTTTACTGGTTCTCCTCCTACCTTTCCTATTGACCAGTTTGTTCACATGGCCACCTAATGGTTCCAAAGGTTTCATATGACCGGCAGTGCCCCCAGGGTTCCATACTGTCTCTTGTCATCTTCAACATCTACTTGAAGTCACTTGGTGCTCTACTGACCGATAACAGCATCAAAATTCACACATGTGGAAACAAAACACACATTTACTTGAAAGTCTCTTTTGATCCAGACCTTCAACACTTTAAACACTGCCTGCATATCATCCTACCTGAAACTCAACCCAACCAAGTCAAAATTCCTGTTATTGCCAAGAACAACAAGCAAGAAACAATACAAACCTAGCCCAATGACATGAACCTTGACAGCTTAAAACACCAGCTTTCATTGAAAGCCAAGTCACTTGGATTCACTCTGGACACCAACCTCACCCTCATGGAAGAAATTTCCCAAAACAAAGACAGTCTAGTACCAGATTTGCCTTTTGAAGAAAGTGACACTTTTTCTTCCAGAGAGTGAATTCAGTAATGCAGTTCAAGCCATCATATTCTCGCATCTTGGTGGTTGTAATGCTCTGCTTTATGGCCTCCCAGACTTCACACTGGTGTACCTTAAGAGCATTCTACACACCACAGCATGTTGTATCTAGGACCTGAAGAAATATGACTACTTCACCCCATCCTGATGGAGCTACAATGGCTCAATCCTTTTCCATTAGTAGGTAAGTGTATTCAATTAATATTTCATTTTAATAGTTTGTTTAACAGGTTCCATCTATGCTGCTAATCTGGAAAAAGAATCCCCACACCCAAAAGGACCACCCCGAAACTGCTCCAATTTAAGGAAAAGTTAAAGACACAGCTCTTTAAAGAGCGCTACATCAAAACATATTAACAGTCCATCAACCAGCTTACTCTCTCTATCACTCACTGACTTCATGCTTGTCTTTGACCCTGTATAGCACCCCACTGCCTTTGGGTAGGTTAGCTCTATAGACGTGCCATATACATGCATACATACACACATACAATCATTCATACATATTACAAGTCCCAGGGCACCAAAGGACTCTCACAAGACTTGCAATGGTAGTTAGCATTTTGGATTCAGGGACTACAAGTTCCTTGTGTTCCAGAGCACTCTATGCAAGGCAATATTGATAATTAGTTGCTGCAGCTAGACCCTTGGTCCCATAGTTTGGAACTGAACCTGTTATGCTTGGAAACATTCAAAAACCTGCTGGATACAGAAAAATATTCTGTATAGTTCTTGATGTCAAGGATTTAAACTTTTGGTGTTTGCACATTACTACGGGAGTCATCCTTCCAAGGATTGAGAACTGTAATTGAGTCTACTATTTTTTAAGAGGAACAAGGAGAATTTTCAACGTGTACAGACATGGTTCATATTTGGTTTTTGACTCGTGTATTTGCAGTAAGTACTAGTGGTGCAAAAGTGAAAACTTGGTACATTAAGAATAACTCAGAGCACTGACTTCATTTATGAATCACTGAAGACCGTTATCAATATGAGACAAGTATTTTAGTTGAGACATTTCTTTGCACCTGTCACTGAGGTTTCATTTCTATTTCAGCTCTACAAAGTTCCAAAGTTTCAACCACATAATGAGAGTTGGAAATACAGTGATTGTCTCAAGGTATTTCATATGCCATACTAGGAATAGTGAATTGGAACTTCAGGGGTGAAATACTAAAGGGTGAGTTATTTCTTGTTCTAGATATCAACACTTCTGCAGTGCAGTGCGAGCCCAGCTGTAAAAAAAGAGAAAGAGTGTAGATATCTGGTGTCTCTGTTTATCTTTTTCCCACTTCCCTTTTTATGGGTCATTGCTGACCATCAGAGTATCATTTTGCATGATTGTCAGTGGGTTTAAGGAAGTTAGGAGCGTGACATCACTCCCACTCGGTCTGGCATGCTAAGTTAGTGCAAACATAACACTTGGCTGGAGTAGATTTGAGTCTGTGTGGACTTTAGTACTATTCGGATATATGTGGGTGTTACTTTGTTGAATGGCAATTGACTGACCATTTTTATTGATTTGTTTTTGCATTTACATGTCCCACAGTGTGACCTTAATTGATTTTTCCTTACCTCATTTCACTTTTGTAGTAGATAATACCTATCTTCCAAACTCTCCCTCTGGCCACTCTCATAATTTAACTCGAAACGTAAACTTACGAGTGTGAAGTTCTATGCAGCAATAGTGGTGAAATCTGCACATGAGAGCAAGTACAGGTATAGTATGGGTATAGGGATAGACGTCTACCCGTAATTAAATGAATTGCGTTTAAGACTATATTTAGTAGCACAACAAGAGTACTGCTTCATATCCTCATGAACAGGGCTAAATTTGAGCCGATGGTTTCAGGTGGGGCTCACTGGCACTCATTTTGGGGAACCAGCATACATTTTTTTTAAAACAAACTGTGATCCAGAGCTACAGAGAGAAAAACAGAAAAGCGAGAAAGGAAAAAGACGGAACAACCGTGACAAAGGGTGAAAGAAGGGATGAAAAAGAGTGAGATAAAGAGATAAGGGGTGTCTGATGGTGGATTAAAGAGGCCTGGCGTGGAATCAATACTTTGTAGCCTTGGTACTCAGCACCTCAAGCTTCAAAAGCATCAGCCAAAGGATTCTGAACAAAACTTTGATCCCCTGTACTTATTATTATTACCTACAAATTAAGCACTGCTCATGAATGCCTTTTTTGAATAGGCCCCAGAATGTTTGTTTTCACCATGAATACGTTACGTACAGCTATGCATCAATTGTTCTGGCAGAAAACATTTTGAGAAATTATTTACTCATCAAAGAAGACATGCTCCTGAAGTAAACATAGCTGCCAAGTGACCCCACACTGTGTGATACTTTCAGCCAGGCCAGTCTTTTTTAGCCAAGTGCATATTCGATTCCGGGAATTGTTGGTTCACCCATAACATAGTATGAGTTATGAGCAATGCCTGCACCACCATGAAGTTGTGCCACAGAAACTCCGATAAGCCTAAGTGGGGAGGTATGAGCTATACAATATAAAAATCCAAAACGAATATCACACTTAGGTGCATATCAACAAGCCCCTTTCGCCACCAGAGCGTCACTTTTTTTGATGCTCCAGTGGCGTAGCACCATTTCACATATTTACAAGGGGACGCTAAGCCACTTAACGTGGCTTAATGCCACCTTGTAAATATGCCCCTTTCCTCAGCAGTCTGCTGTGGCAAAGGGGCGGGCAATGGGTGTTGCTGTGGGCGTTCCACAGCAACACCTATTGCTTTTTGATGCTGCCCCAAAGTTACAAGGCTGGGGCAGCGTCACAAACTAAGGCCAGGTAATACCTGGTCTTAGAAAGGCATTCTGCAGCACACATAGAAAGAGCAAATCGCCATTATTTATTGTTTATGTGCAGGAAAGTATGCCTTCCTGCATATAAATAACCACCCCTGCAGCGCAGGCACCCTTGCAACATGGTGCAAGGGTGTCTGCGCTGGCGCAAGGCAGTTTTTGTAGCACCAGCGCTAGGGGAAACCGAAGGGTGAGACGTATTTTTGTAAATACGGCACAGCCCAACATTTTAAAAATGTCGGAGCGCGGCGTGGCCAATTTTGGCGTAACACATCACTCCGACATTTGTTAGAAAATATGCCCCTTGGTCTCAATCCATAATCTCATGCAAGTGGAGAATAAAAACGTAAACCACTTCCATTGACAAATACACTGGAAATTCTGTAAAACCTGTGCATCCTTGCCAAGCCACAAATTGCCGCAAGAAAAGCATCCAGAGAAATGCTCTCTATTCCAACAAGTGTGTGCTATTAAACTCCCCTTTAAACTTGATGTGCTCCAAGCCAACAGAACAGTCCATATTAGACAAAGGAGGAGCCCAGCAGCATTAGACACACAAGTATTTAGGAGAAACTAATGTAAATGTAGATTTGTGTTGAAATGACATATCCAAACCCTTATTCAAAGGTAGAGATGAGGAAGTTTAAGTTTGTCAATCTAGAAGAAAGGGAGCTAGTCACAGATGACTGTGAGCTAACAAGAGGATATTAGTGCCCCTCACATATGAGAACCAAGGTGCATAAGTATATTATATTTAGTCCAAAGTAAGGCTCCTATATGTAACAGTAGTTCTAGAGGAATAATTTTACGTCCACAGAATTATATTTGTCTTAAAATCGATTAAAAAATGATAGTATAATTATGTTTCCAGGGCGCAGAGCGGCTGAAAACACAAACTATTTATTACTTATTCATTCAGCCCCTGAGCAACACATCATTCCAAAACCATAATGAGTCAATATATATAGTTGTGTTCTTCTGTTGTAATCCTTTGTCTTTTTATTCTTTTTTCATCAAATGCAAATGCTTCTGGGTTCCAGAAATCACTCCAGTTTTAATTGTAGCCAACACGTGTTTCATCATGGGTACATCATCCCGAGTGATTTCATCAGGGCTCTGTAAACGCAATATCACAGCGAACAATATATCCAGCAAATGGAAAGAGTGTACTCATTCATCTGTAAATTCTAAAATAATGACCTCCAAATCCTTCATATCGATCCAAACAACCATAAACGGGCGGAGTAGAACATTATTAATTACATGCCTGCACTCAAATAGCATCAAAAATGAACACTGACCTTTGGCAGAGATTTGTGTCAAAGGTCTCTGCCTTTGACACAAGTCTGGAGAATGGGATGCAGCTTCCCCAGCCAGTGGAAGTGTATTGGTTCCATTCCTAGAGCTAAGCGAGTAGCCCCAGACAATGGAATGTAGGAGGGTAGAGTATGGGATGGCCTTAGGAATTCTATGAGGACCTTTTAGCGGGGCATTGCTGATTAATCCTTCCTGAGCACTGCCAGTATGTAGATTGTAGGGTAATGGTGGTGAGTCGCAGTTTCTGTTGTTAAGGCTGATGAAGTTTCTAGACAGGACCTGCCTTTTGTGTTTCCCTGAGTGCTACTTCTGAATGACAGATGATAGGTAGGTGCAGAGTCTTCACACTTCAGGTACTCATGTATTTGGCAACTCCTGCTTGATCCAGCATCATTACTACCTGTTATGAGAGCCATCACCTTGCACAAAGGATCTGTGTGCACTGCAGAAAATAAAATTAACCCCTCCCCCCCCCAAAAAAAACCGTTTTCTGGTCTTTAGACAGTGGATCAACATTTCCTGTTTGGCGGAACCTTACCATAAAGGTGGGACCAAAATAACCCACTTTGTTACAGTTTCAAGTGCGTCTTGACTCTGGAAAGGAGTGCACTACAAAGTACTCAAAGAGTTCAATCAATCAATCAATCATGTCATTTATAAAACGCACTACATACCCGCGAGGGTCTCAAGGCGCTGGGGGAAGAGGGGGGTGGTGTTGTTACTGATCGAAGAGCCAGGTCTTGAGGAGTCTTCTGAAGGCCAGTAGGTCTTGGGTCTGTCGGAGGTTGGTGGGGAGGGTGTTCCAGGTCTTGGCGGCGAGGTGGGAGAAGGATCTGCCGCCGGCGGTCGTTTTCCGGATGCGGGGGACTGTGGCGAGGGCGAGGCTGGTCGAGCGGAGCTGGCGGGTGGGGGTGTAGAAGCTGAGTCGTCTGTTGAGGTAGGCTGGTCCGGAGTTGTGGAGTGCTTTGTGTGCGTGGGTGAGGAGCTTGAAGGTTATCCTCTTGTTGACAGGGAGCCAGTGCAGGTCTCTCAGGTGGGGTGTGATGTGGCTGCGTCGGGGGATGTCGAGGATAAGACGTGCAGAGGCGTTCTGGATGCGTTGCAGCCGTCTCAGGAGCTTAGCCGTCGTTCCTGCGTAGAGGGCGTTTCCGTAGTCCAGCCTGCTGGTGACGAGGGCCTGGGTGACTGTTTTTCTTGTTTCGGTGGGGATCCACTTGAAGATCCTGCGGAGCATTCGGAGGATGTTGAAGCAGGATGAGGAAACGGCGTTGACCTGCTTAGTCATGGAGAGGGTGGGGTCGAGGATGACCCCTAGGTTGCGTACGTGGTCGGTGGGTGGCGGGGCTGTTCCCAGTGATGTTGGCCACCAGGAGTCGTCCCAGGCTGAAGGGTTGGAACCAAGGATGAGGACCTCCGTCTTGTCCGAGTTCAGCTTCAGGCGGCTGGTCCTCATCCATTCGGCGACAAAGAGTTGCTGTGATTCACTGCCGATGTCAGTCTGACAGCCATTCTTCCAGAGATAAGTTGATATCAACTGAATTGTGCCTACATGCTCAGAAAGGTAAGGAGAGTGCCTGTCCATACAGAAGAAGAGACTGTTGTGTAGTAGAAACCCAACTGTGCTCCTGGTGTAGGTAGCATCAATAAGATCTGACAGGAGTGTGATGGGTGCTGACCTGATCTGTGAAGGGGTCACTCGGCTGGCCTGCATTCTTTATATGGCCCCTGAGTGATAATGTGCCATTTGGCATCCTGCAGGGACCTGTTCTGTTCCTGCCCTGACTGTTGTGAACAAAGACATTGGCATCGCCGTAGCATCCCTTTGGCTTCCTGTCAACTGCTTAAAATGGCTGATAGTTGCCAAGGCCTGCTGTGCTGCTGCTTCAATGACGAGATCTGAGAGGTAGGGCTCCAGCTGCGACCCGGTGCCCGCTGCCAGAGATGCTGCTCATGTGACCACGAAGGGTGCACCGCAGCAACCTCAGTGCCCAGCCACATACTCACAGACAGGTATAGATGAGGCAGTGTTGAGAGACTGCACCATGCAGTAAATGGATAGAGCTTTATATTGAATGGAGCAAGGCTTACCAGTATGAACACTGTTGGAAATGGCCCTTTTTGCAGGGTCACCCCTAAACTTTTTGCCTGCCTCCTGTATTTTTGCTGACCTGTTTCTGTTGGTTTTATGACTCTGGGCACTTTACCACTGCTGTTCAGTGCTAAAGTGCATATGCTCTCCCTTTGTAAATATGTCTATGTGAATTGGTATATCCCTGATTGGCTTATTTGGTTTACCTGTTAGTCCCTAGTAGTGTGGCCTGTGTGTGCCCAGGGCTGGTAAACCAAATGCTGCTGGTGGGCATGCAGCGCTGGTTTGCGCCACCCACAGAAGCAGCTTGTAAAGTGTGTCTCAGACCTGCCACTGCAGTGTCTGTGTGCAGTCCAGAACTGGCATCTTGGCTGTGAAGTGCACCCACTTCCCAGCCCCTGAACCTTCCCTTGGCATCTTGTAAGTCACCCCTATGGTAGGGTGCATTGTATGTGTAAGGTAGGACATGCCTTGGTATGTGTAGCATGTCCAGGTAGTGAATTACACCCCATTTCGTTTTTCACTACTGTAAGGCTACCTGTTCCTCATAGGCTAGAATGGGCAGTTTGGCTATTACATCCTATAGTCCTAACTGACCCCAGGAACATGGTAGAAAAACGAATTTAGTATGCCTGAGCTCAGAATATTAAAATACATCTTTTAGTGAAGTTTATTATTATATTCTGTGTTTGAAAATACCACTTTTAGAAAGTAGGTATTTTCTTGCCTAAGCCTTCCAGTGTGCTCTGCTGTTATGTGTATTGGCTGTCTGGGTTTGGAGGGGCAGGGCAGGCTGAGTCAGACCTGGGTTGAATAGAGAGATCTGCATTTAGAGTATGGGGAGGGGTGGCTCCTTGACCTGAATAGGGCTGTGCCTGGCAAGGTGAATGCTGGCTCCACCTCCTACTGTGTGTCTGCTAGCAGACCCCCTCTTTCTGAAAGGACGAATGCAGCCTGGTAAACAAAGTGCTCCAGGCCTGAGCAGAACTGGTTCTGGCTAGGTTCAGTGACTTGCAGCTTCTGAGAACAAAGACTTTTGGGGTATAAATATCTGTGCTCAAACCCCTACAATTTGTATTGCTTTTGGATCTGGAGAGGAAACTCTGTCCGTGCCACTGGCGGAATCTGCAGGAAGTGACTGTCCCTGTGCTTGTGTGTTGTTTCTTGCACTGGCCTGCAGCAGTGACCACTGGACCGTGAAGAAGAGGAAAAGGAACTTTTGAGAGAACTTTTATTTTTGTTACAGCAATTACCCAAGGGCTAGGAAAAGAGCTAGCCTCCTGCTGGAGTCTCAGGCACATCAGACTCCACCACCAACCTCCTGCTTCCTCCCTGTGAGGATTGCTATCTGCTGATGAGGCTCCTGTGAGTTCCAGGGCCTCTAGTTTGCTTCAGAGAAAAGAGTGCTGGAAATCGACGCTAACGCACCTTTGCGAGCCGCTGCAGCCGAGAGCGCTGGAAAAATCATCGCGCTGCTGCCGCTGAGTGCTCGCAACACGAAACCATCGCTAACGCCTCTTTGCGAGCCGCTGCAGCCGAGACGCGCTGGAAAAATCAGCGCGCTGCTGTCGCCGAGCGCTCGCAACCCCTAAAGAAATCATCGCTTCAAGACATCGCATTGCGGACGCCATGCGTCCGCCATTTTCATCGCATCGCACCGGATTTCGTCGCTCCCTCGCGGAGCGCCATTTCTTCGCATCGCAACACAATCGCACAACGCAACAGGCTCGTCGCATCGACTTCTCCCTCGCGGCAAGAAAGTCATCGCATCGGCGGCCTAGCGTGCAGAAGTTGGTCGCATCGTCTCCGCACGCATCAGCAGATCGGCGCATCATCCTCCCTTGCGGCAAGGATTTAACGCATCGCCGGCCTCGCGTGAGGAAAATCATCGCTACCACTTCTTTGCGACATTTTGTTGGTTTTGCTACTGAATTCAGGTACTTTGTGCGAGAAAGGGTCGCAGAGACCACTGCTTTGGATTTAAACCTTATTTTTGCAACCTCTGAACGAGACAGGGTCGCAGAGACCCCTGCTTTGAATTTGAACCTTATTGTTGCAACCGCTGAATGAGAAAGGGTCGCAGAGACCCCTGCTTTGAATTTGAACCTTATTCTTGCAACCTTTGAACTATTTGTAACAGCCCTTCAACAGCAATCCTATTTTTGACAGTATTGTGGCTTTTACAGTTATTGGTCTTGTGATAAATCTAACAATATATAAAGATACTTATTTTTTTATAACAACTTGTGTGGTGTCCCTTTGTAGTGTTCCTCACTTTATTACTGTGTATGGTCATAAATGCTTCACACACTGCCTCTGAGATAAGCCTACCTGCTCGTGCTACGTTACCACAGGGTTGAGCAGGGGTATCAAGGAGGGTAGCCCTCTTACTCTGACTTAGGAAGAAGGGTCCCTACTTGGACAGTGGCCAGCCATTGCCAACTAGAGACCCCCATTTCTAACATTGGTGGGCAGCGGTGAGGATCTGGACTTGCATTTATGATCACATACAATAATTATAGTGTACACTACTAGTGAGTGCAGACCATAACGCAACCACATACATTTTTTTTTTTTAAATTCTATTTTTGATTGATATTGCCCGTGATTGTTACAATGGGCAAGCCTATTTTTATTGATATTGCCGGTGATAGTACCCGCATACATTTTTTGAGAATAGTTGGATCCTATATTGTGATTGATATTGCCGGTGATTTTTTACCCGCATACATTTCCTTGAGAAGTTTTCTTCTATCTTTTATTGATATTGCCCGTGATTGTTACAATGGGCAAACCTATGTTTTATTGATATTGCCAGGTGATAAGTACCCGCATACATTTTTGAGAGTTTTTGGATCCTATATTGTGATTGATATTGCCGGTGATTTTTTACCCGCATACATTTTCTTGAGAGGTTTTCTTCTAACTTTCATTGATATTGCCCGTGATTGTTACAACGGGCAAGCCTATTTTTTTTATTATTGATATTGCCAGTTATTGCTACAATGGGTCTTGCTGAAATGAGACCTACCTTGTATATAGATGATCTGTTGACCTACAGTCTAGAGGAGCTAAGGATGTTCTGTGAGGAGAGGGGCTTAGCAGTGAGTAGGAAGGAGACTCAGCTATCCCTGCAGACATCCCTGAGACTTTGGCAACAAGACAGATGGAGATTCTTGGAGTCCCAGTACACCTACCAAGAGGGTAGTTGGTCTGAGGGTGGCTCTGGAGAGTCTGAAGAGGAGGAAGAAAGTGTTATGGAATATCTCATAGATAGGGAATTCCTTGCTGAGTCTAGTGCCTATGGTAGTGCCCAATTCCCCTCGTGGTCCCCAGAGGAGTTGGTGGACAGGCGGGAGGGTCCCATAGGTGGGGAGTCCCTTGCGGAGTCTAGTGCACAGGGTAGTGCCCAATCCCCTTCATGGTCCCCAGAGGAGTGGGACAGACAGAGGGAGAGGGAGAACCAGCTGAAATTAGAGAGGCTCCAAATAGAGATTGCCCAGCTGGAGGCGTACCTAGCGCAGATAGCAGAAAAAGAGAAGTTAGCTCAAGAGGGTAGGTTACCCCTGGAGCGCAGTTTTAATTGTCTGGATTCCCCAGAGAGGGTGGGGTCCAGTGGTGGCAGCAAAATTGAAATATATAGTGATGACAGTGTAGTACACCCACCCAGAGATGTGGCACCTGACTTGAAGGAGGGGTTGATCTACACCAGGGGATTCAAGGATATGAGGTAGCTCCATTAATGTGCAGTGTCCCTGAGGTGGATTGGGGAACTAGCGCAGGGGCCCATAGTCCTAGTGAAAGGAGGGATACTCTACCGACTCTGGATGAGAGGTGCAGGGAGAGGGGTTCCCCCGTGGTTGAAGTCCTGGTGTATGAGTGTGAGGACCGCCCAGAAGAGTGTGGGTTGAGTGATAGAGACAGTCAGTTAATGTCTCGCCCATTTCAGGAGAGTGGTGTGGGGTACGTGTGTGAGGCACTGGATTGTGAGGTGAAGGTTAGCACCTGTGTGGAGCTGTGTAATCCAATTGTGGGAGAGCATATTGTGAGTTCCTGTTTTCCAGAGCTAAACCAACACCTGTCAGATTGCGAGTTCTCTGATCCTAGGGAACTTGCACAGGAGGCAGACCTCTGGGTGAGTACCAGAGTCCCTGTAGAGGCATTAGGGAATGACCCTAAGAGAAGTGGTTCAGATGTCTTCCAACCCAGAGTGGTGGGAAAGGTTAGGAGTGTTACAGCTGGGTCCCCTTGTTGTGAGGAGGTTGTAGGGCCTCACATCCTGTCTCGTGGGAGCAGGAGTGAGACTGGGATAGGTCCCGAAGTGCCCCAACCTCAGTCTCCAGGACTGGATGGTTCCATGAGGGAACACCAGGTAGGGAGCCTAGTCTGTCCGGATGGACCGTCCGTTGTGGGGGTCTCCCCGTGTTAGGTGAGCTGGGAGTGACTGTAATCAGACCTCCAGCAGTTCTAGTGTCTGGCAGTACCGCCCCAGTTGGGAGGGTGCAGAAGGCCAGAGTGAAGGGGGGAAAGAGTCCCCAGTGGAAGAACCAGTGGGTCAGGGGCCAGCCAGAAGGGCTGAGCCTCATAGGATTGGCCATGGTGACGCCACTTCTGTCCTGGGGCATCTTCACGCACTGTCAGAGGGACAGGAGGTCGTGAGCTCTGTGCCAGGCAGACTGTCACATGACACGCTAGGTATGTGTCACCCTCAGGAAGCCCTGGTTGGCCAGGCAGTTGTTCAACCACAGGGGTTGTTCCCTGGGATGGTAAGTCAGGTCCAGGTGTTGTCTGACCTGGAGGGAGGGACAACTGTAAGCAGTGTCCCGGCCATTTTTTTTCTAAGAGCACCACTCCAGGTGGGAGGGTGCAGTATGCTGGAAGGGGGTGCAGAGGGAGGGAGTCCTCGCCTCTGACCCCGGTGCCACCTAAGGGTTTTTTCAGGTTGGTAGATCAGTTGCAGGGTCCAAGCCCTGAACTGGTGGAGGGGTGTGTTTTTCTTGAGGGGGGCCTGTGTGCTCCCCAGGAAGTCCTGGTGTGCCAGGCAGACTGTCGCACAACTCTAGAGGAGTGTGCTTTCCTTGGGGGAATTGGTGTACTCCCCAGAAGTCCTGGGTTGCCAGGCACAGGCCCAGCCTAAGGGTACAGACCCTAGGTTGGGGGGCCAGGTTCAGGGTGTCCCCCTGATCTGGAGGAAGGGGCAACTGCTAACAGTGCTCCTCCCGGTTTGTGTTATGGAGGCACCTCTCCAGGTGGGAGGGTGCCGGGCCCCAGTAAAGGGGGCGGGGAGAGGGCAGCCTCACCCCTGACCTCCGCCCAGTCTAAGGGTACAGACCCTATGCTGGGATACCAGTTGCAGGATAGAACCCCTGAACTGGTGGGCGAGTTATGCAGGACACCTGCCTCAGGTGCCCTGACAATTCTGGAGGGGGTACCGCTCCAAGTGGGAGGGTACCGAGCCCCAAAGAGAAGGACCGGGTGTGGGGAGCCCACCCCAGTCGCTGGCCCCGCCATTGGGTACAGGCCCAGGGCTGGTGGGTCAGTGTCAGGACGCGTTGCCTGACCTGACAGGAGGGAGAGTGGACAAAAGGTGCCAGACACCTGGGGTTACTGCCCCTCACTCTCTGATGCCACAAAAGTTTGAGAGCCCTGAGAGGTATAGGGCTTGGATTTCATCACTGACTACTGTCAGTGACTACTTGGGCTTGTTGTTTATCTGTTGGGACACACCTGGGGGCCAGTTAAGGTTAGATGCTGCACAGGTGGTGTCCACAGGTGAGGGGAAGAGTTCCCCATTGGTTATCTTAGTGGGCCCTAGGAGTGTGGACAGAGGGATCCACCAGGGTTCAGATTGGAGTAGAGCTGGCATATGCCCCTGCAGTTGCGGGCCAGTTCCGTGTTCTATCGCCCGAAGCAGGGAAGCCCATCAAAGTAGTGATTGGTCTACCCTGCATCTTGGCTGGAAGGGGGTTGTGTTGGAAATGGCCCTTTTTGCAGGGTCACCCCTAAACATTTTGCCTGCCTCCTGTATTTTTGCTGACCTGTTTCTGTTGGTTTTATGACTCTGGGCACTTTACCACTGCTGTTCAGTGCTAAAGTGCATATGCTCTCCCTTTGTAAATATGTCTATGTGAATTGGTATATCCCTGATTGGCATATTTGGTTTACCTGTTAGTCCCTAGTAGTGTGGCCTGTGTGTGCCCAGGGCTGGTAAACCAAATGCTGCTGGTGGGCATGCAGCGCTGGTTTGCGCCACCCACAGAAGCAGCTTGTAAAGTGTGTCTCAGACCTGCTACTGCAGTGTCTGTGTGCAGTCCAGAACTGCCATCTTGGCTGTGAAGTGCACCCACTTCCCAGCCCCTGAACCTTCCCTTGGCATCTTGTAAGTCACCCCTATGGTAGGGTGCATTGTATGTGTAAGGTAGGACATGCCTTGGTATGTGTAGCATGTCCTGGTAGTGAATTACACCCCATTTCGTTTTTCACTACTGTAAGGCTACCTGTTCCTCATAGGCTAGAATGGGCAGTTTGGCTATTACATCCTATAGTCCTAACTGACCCCAGGAACATGGTAGAAAAACGAATTTAGTATGCCTGAGCTCAGAATATTAAAATACATCTTTTAGTGAAGTTTATTTTTATATTCTGTGTTTGAAAATACCACTTTTAGAAAGTAGGTATTTTCTTGCCTAAGCCTTCAGGTGTGCTCTGCTGTTATGTGTATTGGCTGTCTGGTTTTGGAGGGGCAGGGCAGGCTGAGTCAGACCTGGGTTGAATAGAGAGATCTGCATTTAGAGTATGGGGAGGGGTGGCTCCTTGACCTGAATAGGGCTGTGCCTGGCAAGGTGAATGCTGGCTCCACCTCCTACTGTGTGTCTGCTAGCAGACCCCCTCTTTCTGAAAGGAAGAATGCAGCCTGGTAAACAAAGTGCTCCAGGCCTGAGCAGAACTGGTTCTGGCTAGGTTCAGTGACTTGTAGCTTCTGAGAACAAAGACTTTTGGGGTATAAATATCTGTGCTCAAACCCCTACAATTTGTATTGCTTTTGGATCTGGAGAGGAAACTCTGTCCGTGCCACTGGAGGAATCTGCAGGAAGTGACTGTCCCTGTGCTTGTGTGTTGTTTCTTGCACTGGCCTGCAGCAGTGAGCACTGTACCTTGAAGAAGAGGAAAAGGAACTTTTGAGAGAACTTTTATTTTTGTTACAGCAATTACCCAAGGGCTAGGAAAAGAGCTAGCCTCCTGCTGGAGTCTCAGGCACATCAGACTCCACCACCAACCTCCTGCTTCCTCCCTGCGAGGATTGCTATCTGCTGATGAGGCTCCTGTGAGTTCCAGGGCCTCTAGTTTGCTTCAGAGAAAAGAGTGCTGGAAATCGACGCTAACGCACCTTTGCGAGCCGCTGCAGCCGAGAGCGCTGGAAAAATCATCGCGCTGCTGCCGCTTAGTGCTCGCAACACGAAACCATCGCTAACGCCTCTTTGCGAGCCGCTGCAGCCGAGACGCGCTGGAAAAATCATCGCGCTGCTGTCGCCGAGCGCTCGCAACCCCTAAAGAAATCATCGCTTCAAGACATCGCATTGCGGACACCGTGCGTCCGCCATTTTCATCGCATCGCACCGGATTTCGTCGCTCCCTCGCGGAGCGCCATTTCTTCGCATCGCAACACAATCGCACAACGCAACAGGCTCGTCGCATCGACTTCTCCCTCGCGGCAAGAAAGTCATCGCATCGGCGGCCTAGCGTGCAGAAGTTGGTCGCATCGTCTCCGCACGCATCAGCAGATCGGCGCATCATCCTCCCTTGCGGCAAGGATTTAACGCATCGCCGGCCTCGCGTGAGGAAAATCATCGCTACCACTTCTTTGCGACATTTTGTTGGTTTTGCTACTGAATTCAGGTACTTTGTGCGAGAAAGGGTCGCAGAGACCACTGCTTTGGATTTAAACCTTATTTTTGCAACCTCTGAACGAGACAGGGTCGCAGAGACCCCTGCTTTGAATTTGAACCTTATTCTTGCAACCGCTGAATGAGAAAGGGTCGCAGAGACCCCTGCTTTGAATTTGAACCTTATTCTTGCAACCTTTGAACTATTTGTAACAGCCCTTCAACAGCAATCCTATTTTTGACAGTATTGTGGCTTTTACAGTTATTGGTCTTGTGATAAATCTAACAATATATAAAGATACTTATTTTTTTATAACAACTTGTGTGGTGTCCCTTTGTAGTGTTCCTCACTGTATTACTGTGTATGGTCATAAATGCTTCACACACTGCCTCTGAGATAAGCCTACCTGCTCGTGCTACGTTACCACAGGGTTGAGCAGGGGTATCAAGGAGGGTAGCCCTCTTACTCTGACTTAGGAAGAAGGGTCCCTACTTGGACAGTGGCCAGCCATTGCCAACTAGAGACCCCCATTTCTAACATTGGTGGGCAGCGGTGAGGATCTGGACTTGCATTTATGATCACATACAATAATTATAGTGTACACTACTAGTGAGTGCAGACCATAACGCAACCACATACATTTTTTTTTTTTTTAATTCTATTTTTGATTGATATTGCCCGTGATTGTTACAATGGGCAAGCCTATTTTTTATTGATATTGCCGGTGATAGTACCCGCATACATTTTTTGAGAATTGTTGGATCCTATATTGTGATTGATATTGCCGGTGATTTTTTACCCGCATACATTTCCTTGAGAAGTTTTCTTCTATCTTTTATTGATATTGCCCGTGATTGTTACAATGGGCAAACCTATGTTTTATTGATATTGCCAGGTGATAAGTACCCGCATACATTTTTGAGAGTTTTTGGATCCTATATTGTGATTGATATTGCCGGTGATTTTTTACCCGCATACATTTTCTTGAGAGGTTTTCTTCTAACTTTCATTGATATTGCCTGTGATTGTTACAACGGGCAAGCCTATTTTTTTTATTATTGATATTGCCAGTTATTGCTACAATGGGTCTTGCTGAAATGAGACCTACCTTGTATATAGATGATCTGTTGACCTACAGTCTAGAGGAGCTAAGGATGTTCTGTGAGGAGAGGGGCTTAGCAGTGAGTAGGAAGGAGACTCAGCTATCCCTGCAGACATCCCGGAGACTTTGGCAACAAGACAGATGGAGATTCTTGGAGTCCCAGTACACCTACCAAGAGGGTAGTTGGTCTGAGGGTGGCTCTGGAGAGTCTGAAGAGGAGGAAGAAAGTGTTATGGAATATCTCATAGATAGGGAATTCCTTGCTGAGTCTAGTGCCTATGGTAGTGCCCAATTCCCCTCGTGGTCCCCAGAGGAGTTGGTGGACAGGCGGGAGGGTCCCATAGGTGGGGAGTCCCTTGCGGAGTCTAGTGCACAGGGTAGTGCCCAATCCCCTTCATGGTCCCCAGAGGAGTGGGACAGACAGAGGGAGAGGGAGAACCAGCTGAAATTAGAGAGGCTCCAAATAGAGATTGCCCAGCTGGAGGCGTACCTAGCGCAGATAGCAGAAAAAGAGAAGTTAGCTCAAGAGGGTAGGTTACACCTGGAGCGCAGTTTTAATTGTCTGGATTCCCCAGAGAGGGTGGGGTCCAGTGGTGGCAGCAAAATTGAAATATATAGTGATGACAGTGTAGTACACCCACCCAGAGATGTGGCACCTGCCTTGAAGGAGGGGGTTGATCTACACCAGGGGATTCAAGGATATGAGGTAGCTCCATTAATGTGCAGTGTCCCTGAGGTGGATTGGGGAACTAGCGCAGGGGCCCATAGTCCTAGTGAAAGGAGGGATACTCTACCGACTCTGGATGAGAGGTGCAGGGAGAGGGGTTCCCCCGTGGTTGAAGTCCTGGTGTATGAGTGTGAGGACCGCCCAGAAGAGTGTGGGTTGAGTGATAGAGACAGTCAGTTAATGTCTCGCCCATTTCAGGAGAGTGGTGTGGGGTACGTGTGTGAGGCACTGGATTGTGAGGTGAAGGTTAGCACCTGTGTGGAGCTGTGTAATCCAATTGTGGGAGAGCATATTGTGAGTTCCTGTTTTCCAGAGCTAAACCAACACCTGTCAGATTGCGAGTTCTCTGATCCTAGGGAACTTGCACAGGAGGCAGACCTCTGGGTGAGTACCAGAGTCCCTGTAGAGGCATTAGGGAATGACCCTAAGAGAAGTGGTTCAGATGTCTTCCAACCCAGAGTGGTGGGAAAGGTTAGGAGTGTTACAGCTGGGTCCCCTTGTTGTGAGGAGGTTGTAGGGCCTCACATCCTGTCTCGTGGGAGCAGGAGTGAGACTGGGATAGGTCCCGAAGTGCCCCAACCTCAGTCTCCAGGACTGGATGGTTCCATGAGGGAACACCAGGTAGGGAGCCTAGTCTGTCCGGATGGACCGTCCGTTGTGGGGGGTCTCCCCGTGTTAGGTGAGCTGGGAGTGACTGTAATCAGACCTCCAGCAGTTCTAGTGTCTGGCAGTACCGCCCCAGTTGGGAGGGTGCAGAAGGCCAGAGTGAGGGGTGAGGGGGGAAAGAGTCCCCAGTGGAAGAACCAGTGGGTCAGGGGCCAGCCAGAAGGGCTGAGCCTCATAGGATTGGCCATGGTGACGCCACTTCTGTCCTGGGGCATCTTCACGCACTGTCAGAGGGACAGGAGGTCGTGAGCTCTGTGCCAGGCAGACTGTCACACAACACGCTAGGTATGTGTCACCCTCAGGAAGCCCTGGTTGGCCAGGCAGTTGTTCAACCACAGGGGTTGGTCCCTGGGATGGTAAGTCAGGTCCAGGTGTTGTCTGACCTGGAGGGAGGGACAACTGTAAGCAGTGTCCCGGCCATTTTTTTTTCTAAGAGCACCACTCCAGGTGGGAGGGTGCAGTATGCTGGAAGGGGGTGCAGAGGGAGGGAGTCCTCGCCTCTGACCCCGGTGCCACCTAAGGGTTTTTTCAGGTTGGTAGATCAGTTGCAGGGTCCAAGCCCTGAACTGGTGGAGGGGTGTGTTTTCCTTGAGGGGGGCCTGTGTGCTCCCCAGGAAGTCCTGGTGTGCCAGGCAGACTGTCGCACAACTCTAGAGGAGTGTGCTTTCCTTGGGGGAATTGGTGTACTCCCCCAGAAGACCTGGGTTGCCAGGCACAGGCCCAGCCTAAGGGTACAGACCCTAGGTTGGGGGCCAGGTTCAGGGTGTCCCCCTGATCTGGAGGAAGGGGCAACTGCTAACAGTGCCCCTCCCGGTTTGTGTTATGGAGGCACCTCTCCAGGTGGGAGGGTGCCGGGCCCCAGTAAAGGGGGCGGGGAGAGGGCATCCTCACCCCTGACCTCCGCCCAGTCTAAGGGTACAGACCCTATGCTGGGATACCAGTTGCAGGATAGAACCCCTGAACTGGTGGGCGAATTATGCAGGACACCTGCCTCAGGTGCCCTGACAATTCTGGAGGGGGGTACCGCTCCAAGTGGGAGGGTACCGAGCCCCAAAGAGAAGGACCGGGTGTGGGGGAGCCCACCCCAGTCGCTGGCACCGCCGTTGGGTACATGCCCAGGGCTGGTGGGTCAGTGTCAGGACGCGTTGCCTGACCTGACAGGAGGGAGAGTGGACAAAAGATGCCAGACACCTGGGGTTACTGCCCCTCACTCTCTGATGCCACAAAAGTTTGAGAGCCCTGAGAGGTATAGGGCTTGGATTTCATCACTGACTACTGTCAGTGACTACTGGGGCTTGTTGTTTATCTATTGGGACACACCTGGGGGCCAGTTAAGGTTAGATGCTGCACAGGTGGTGTCCACAGGTGAGGGGAAGAGTTCCCGATTGGTTATCTTAGTGGGCCCTAGGAGTGTGGACAGAGGGATCCACCAGGGTTCAGATTGGAGTAGAGCTGGCATATGCCCCTGCAGTTGCGGGCCAGTTCCGTGTTCTATCGCCCGAAGCAGGGAAGCCCATCAAAGTAGTGATTGGTCTACCCTGCATCTTGGCTGGAAGGGGGTTGTGTTGGAAATGGCCCTTTTTGCAGGGTCACCCCTAAACTTTTTGCCTGCCTCCTGTATTTTTGCTGACCTGTTTCTGTTGGTTTTATGACTCTGGGCACTTTACCACTGCTGTTCAGTGCTAAAGTGCATATGCTCTCCCTTTGTAAATATGTCTATGTGAATTGGTATATCCCTGATTGGCTTATTTGGTTTACCTGTTAGTCCCTAGTAGTGTGGCCTGTGTGTGCCCAGGGCTGGTAAACCAAATGCTGCTGGTGGGCATGCAGCGCTGGTTTGCGCCACCCACAGAAGCAGCTTGTAAAGTGTGTCTCAGACCTGCCACTGCAGTGTCTGTGTGCAGTCCAGAACTGCCATCTTGGCTGTGAAGTGCACCCACTTCCCAGCCCCTGAACCTTCCCTTGGCATCTTGTAAGTCACCCCTATGGTAGGGTGCATTGTATGTGTAAGGTAGGACATGCCTTGGTATGTGTAGCATGTCCTGGTAGTGAATTACACCCCATTTCGTTTTTCACTACTGTAAGGCTACCTGTTCCTCATAGGCTAGAATGGGCAGTTTGGCTATTACATCCTATAGTCCTAACTGACCCCAGGAACATGGTAGAAAAACGAATTTAGTATGCCTGAGCTCAGAATATTAAAATACATCTTTTAGTGAAGTTTATTTTTATATTCTGTGTTTGAAAATACCACTTTTAGAAAGTAGGTATTTTCTTGCCTAAGCCTTCAGGTGTGCTCTGCTGTTATGTGTATTGGCTGTCTGGTTTTGGAGGGGCAGGGCAGGCTGAGTCAGACCTGGGTTGAATAGAGAGATCTGCATTTAGAGTATGGGGAGGGGTGGCTCCTTGACCTGAATAGGGCTGTGCCTGGCAAGGTGAATGCTGGCTCCACCTCCTACTGTGTGTCTGCTAGCAGACCCCCTCTTTCTGAAAGGAAGAATGCAGCCTGGTAAACAAAGTGCTCCAGGCCTGAGCAGAACTGGTTCTGGCTAGGTTCAGTGACTTGTAGCTTCTGAGAACACTGGGCCCGATTCACTGAACTAACTTACGACAAAATCCTAAACTTACTACCATTTTGGTATTCACAGAATGAACTTACTCATTTTGGTATTCACAGAATAAACTTACTCATTTTGGTATTCACAGAAGACACTTACACATTTTGTGTAACTTACACATTTTGTGTAACTTACACATTTTGTGTAACTTACACATTTTGGTATTCACAGAAGGCACTTACTCATTGATGAGTAAGTGCCTTCTGTGAATACCAAAATTGTTGTAAGTTCATTCTGTGAATACCAAAATTGTTGTAAGTTCATTCTGTGAATACCCAAATGTGTAAGTTCATTCTGTGAATACCAAAATTGTTGTAAGTTCATTCTGTGAATACCCAAATGTGTAAGTTCATTCTGTGAATACCAAAATTGTTGTAAGTTCATTCTGTGAATACCCAAATGTGTAAGTTCATTCTGTGAATACCCAAATGTGTAAGTTCATTCTGTGAATACCAAAATTGTTGTAAGTTTAGGATTTTGACGTAAGTTAGTTCTGTGAATCAGGCCCAAAGACTTTTGGGGTATAAATATCTGTGCTCAAACCCCTACAATTTGTATTGCTTTTGGATCTGGAGAGGAAACTCTGTCCGTGCCACTGGAGGAATCTGCAGGAAGTGACTGTCCCTGTGCTTGTGTGTTGTTTCTTGCACTGGCCTGCAGCAGTGAGCACTGTACCTTGAAGAAGAGGAAAAGGAACTTTTGAGAGAACTTTTATTTTTGTTACAGCAATTACCCAAGGGCTAGGAAAAGAGCTAGCCTCCTGCTGGAGTCTCAGGCACATCAGACTCCACCACCAACCTCCTGCTTCCTCCCTGCGAGGATTGCTATCTGCTGATGAGGCTCCTGTGAGTTCCAGGGCCTCTAGTTTGCTTCAGAGAAAAGAGTGCTGGAAATCGACGCTAACGCACCTGTGCGAGCCGCTGCAGCCGAGAGCGCTGGAAAAATCATCGCGCTGCTGCCGCTTAGTGCTCGCAACACGAAACCATCGCTAACGCCTCTTTGCGAGCCGCTGCAGCCGAGACGCGCTGGAAAAATCATCGCGCTGCTGTCGCCGAGCGCTCGCAACCCCTAAAGAAATCATCGCTTCAAGACATCGCATTGCGGACGACGTGCGTCCGCCATTTTCATCGCATCGCACCGGATTTCGTCGCTCCCTCGAGGAGCGCCATTTCTTCGCATCGCAACACAATCGCACAACGCAACAGGCTCGTCGCATCGACTTCTCCCTCGCGGCAAGAAAGTCATCGCATCGGCGGCCTAGCGTGCAGAAGTTGGTCGCATCGTCTCCGCACGCATCAGCAGATCGGCGCATCATCCTCCCTTGCGGCAAGGATTTAAAGCATCGCCGGCCTCGCGTGAGGAAAATCATCGCTACCACTTCTTTGCGACATTTTGTTGGTTTTGCTACTGAATTCAGGTACTTTGTGCGAGAAAGGGTCGCAGAGACCACTGCTTTGGATTTAAACCTTATTTTTGCAACCTCTGAACGAGAAAGGGTCGCAGAGACCCCTGCTTTGAATTTGAACCTTATTCTTGCAACCTTTGAACTATTTGTAACAGCCCTTCAACAGCAATCCTATTTTTGACAGTATTGCGGCTTTTACAGTTATTGGTCTTGTGATAAATCTACCAATATATAAAGATACTTATTTTTTTATAACAACTTGTGTGGTGTCCCTTTGTAGTGTTCCTCACTGTATTACTGTGTATGGTCATAAATGCTTCACACACTGCCTCTGAGATAAGCCTACCTGCTCGTGCTACGTTACCACAGGGTTGAGCAGGGGTATCAAGGAGGGTAGCCCTCTTACTCTGACTTAGGAAGAAGGGTCCCTACTTGGACAGTGGCCAGCCATTGCCAACTAGAGTCCCCCATTTCTAACAAACACTTTAGCAAGTTTGCAAGATATGAACTGTCTTACGGGTACCCTCATTTAGTAATTACTCACATATGCAGATTTTCGCCAATGAGTTTTCCTTTCCTGCTAGATCACAGTAGTAGTGTGGGAACTGCAGCTACTGAGCTAAGAAGGCTGTAATTGGGTGAAAACGGCATCCCTTGTGCTGGGACACTGTGGTTGGTGTGGGAACAAAAGGAATGGGTTAGAGCCCAGTAGTATATTTTATAACTCTGTAGCTGAAACCCAATTACTGTGTGTAGCATTTTATTTTGGCTGTGCTGATAAATACTTATTTTTAACTAAGTCAAGAACTGGGCTTGACATCGTGGTATTGTGTCTGTTGTTAGACTGTTGAGGTCTGAGTCCCCTCTTCCTGCACTATCTCTTTAAGAAGCATTTGAGCTCTCGCCAGTGCTACCCTGAGAGTCAAGCATGGAAACAGTGTACTTGGACCAGTTTTCAGAGCCATAGTAGAACTCCCCCCAGGACACCAGAGGCAAAGGACCCCAAACACCACATTTGCGACCTAGTTGCCTCTGCCTGCCCTGTGACCCCTGAACGGGGTCTGACTCTCTGGAACAAAAACACTGGCAAGGACTTTAACCTTTGTTGTTGAATACTTTTTGCTAATCTCATTTCAGGGTACTAAAGTCAGTGACATATATTCATCAAAAAAGAAGCCAGCCTAATGTACTTTACATTTTCTAAAGGCCAGGATACGTTCACATTTTTCAAAGGTAGATAATAGTTTTGTTCACATCTTGTGCCATTAGTCATGAAAAAATAAAACAAAAACAAATCTCTTACAACAATATATCTTTTTTCAGCTCGAGATAACTAAGTTGTTGCTGAATGTTCACAGAGCTAAAGCAAGGACAACTGCTCGCACGGCCTTTGTTTTTGTTCTCCACATCGCTGAGCCAGGGTGACGTGCATGAATGTGGAGAGAAAGAAGCGCGCTTCGACGCTGTAGAAAATGCTCAAAGCAGCACACAGCAGAAAAGAAAGTAAAGATGCCTGTGAATTCTAGAACGAAAACCGAAGCAAAGGATGAACGAGGCCAAAAGTATATACTTGGTATCTCCCTTGTGACATGCAGTGGTGGGAGTAATAGAGGAGAGAAGCTAAAGGTGGATGTGCCAGGGACACGAGTCCATGCCCTTGGCAATCAATTCCCTTTGTAAAGTAACTCCTGCTTTCTGCTCTTCCCCCGGTGCTCTCCACGTTTGCCAGTCTAATGAGGCAGTCTAGTGTTGTTAGGCTCCACAGCAGCACTTACTCTCTGAAGGACAGGATGAACAGCAAAAAGCTACCCCCACCCTTACTGAAAGATGCCCCTCATCACACAATAGGTATTGTCTGGTTCATTGTTGAGGGGCACACAATCTTTATCTGTACCTCTAGAAGAGGGTCTACCAGCGCCATTAGGGATAAAGTCGGAGCCACATAACTGGAGTCCCTTACCTGTCACTGAAGGTGTGTGATGTGGACATGATTGTCAATGCATGTTTTGGACCCAATGTACTTAAAGGTTTCTTCTGTAATGACAGTGATTGCAGCGTGAAATGCAGGTTCCCGTTCAGGTGTGTTTGTCCAAGTGACTATGGCAGCATGCTTGTAGCAGGCCCTGCAGAAACTATGCAACACATTTGGGAGGTTTTAGGCAAATAAGTCTCTACATTCTGTCTGACTAAGGGATCTTCCTGGAACCTGGCTAAGGCAGATCGCTGCAAGAGCTCCCAGCCTAATCTCTGGGATGTTTATTCTTCGTAGAAGCGAGTTGGGATTGATGGCAATTTATAAAACTTAATAAGCAACTCCTGATATGTAGTCAATATATTTTTTAAAAAAAATGGAAACCAGCATGGATATTTTCATCTAGCAAAATATAGTCCCTGGAGTACCCAGAAATAAACTATATTGAGATATCCAAGCAGCATGACTTCGATATCCGGATTTTAAGAGACAATATTCTGCACCTCATCTGCATGCAGTGCACTTTTTATTGGACTGCATGCAGATAAGCACCATATAGATGGGCATCTGAGTTTATATATATTAATTCACTGACCTGCTGACTGCTTGCTGCATTGTTGTGTGGGAAAGCACTCACTTCCCCAAAGTTTCACTCTGCAGGAGCAGGGAGGAGGAACTAGAGCGCTATGTAGTAAGTTTGGGGGTCTCACGGCATGGTGGGACCGCTGACTGCTTGCTGCTTCATCACAGGGGAAAGGACTCACTTTCCCACAGTGCCACTTTTCAGGAGCAGGAAGGAGGAGCTATAGCGCTATAAAAGGCGTTTGGAGGTCCCGTGGCGTGGAGGACGAATGCGGAACAGGCGGGCCCGTCTCCACCTGGCAAAACCAAAGGGGATGATGGACGGAGTGTTGAACATTGCAAGCACTCACCCCCAGTCAATTGATCTGGGTTTAATCCATCATCATTCTTTAGCTCACTCCGCCACCCCAGTTCAGACATGGCCATATGCAAATCAGTCTGACCCCGTGCCTCATGGGAACAGTCCAGCCCGAACTGCCAAGCCATGTCTTCCCTGGACCGGAAACAAGCATCCTGGGACTGGTTTCTGGCTAATCAGCCGTCATCAGCCAGGCTAGCTTGAATCCAGCGGCAAAGTGAGCAAGGGACCCACGTCTGGGCATTACCTGCCAACTTAGGGCGAACAAAGCAAAACCAAAGGGGATGATGGATGGAGTGTTGAACATTGCAAGCACTCACCCCCAGTCAATTGATCTGGGTTTAATCCATCATCATTCTTTAGCTCACTCCGCCACCCCAGTTCAGACATGGCCATATGCAAATCAGTCTGACCCTGTGCCTCATGGGAACAGTCCAGCCCGAACTGCCAAGCCATGTCTTCCCTGGACCGGAAACAAGCATCCTGGGACCGGTTTCTGGCTAATCAGCCGTCATCAGCCAGGCTAGCTTGAATCCAGTGGCAAAGTGAGCAAGGGACCCACGTCTGGGCATACCCATGGGTAAAGGAAACTCTGATCATTGGGCACTCTAACATACTCTTTACATGAGAGGAAGTCTTTAATGCCAATGTATGGCTTTCTAAAACTAAGGCTCTGGGGCCTGATGGCATCCACCCTGATCTATATGTATTGGAATCTCAGATCTGGGCTCCTTTACTCACTTAGGTTTTGAATGCCTAGGTTACAGCCGCTGTCTCTTGTTCATGGTCTAAATCCATTAGTATCCCAGTATATAAAAAGGGTGATGGGTCGAATCCCACCTGTTGCAGACCTATCTCCCTTATCAATTGAGTTGTTAATGTGGTTGGTCGCCCAATACTTAAAAGGTTAGCAACCTGGGCAGCCAAGAATAAAATCTTATAGGGTCTTCAATTCGGTTTTAGACCAGGTGTGGGTACCATAGATCAGTGCTTGAACGTGTACCTCATTATTAACAAATATACTGTTTGTAAATCTGGGGCCATTTATCTTGCTTTCATGCATCTTTCATCTTCTTATAGGGTGAATCAGTACAAATTATGAAAAATGTTATGGTCGCTACAAGTTGATCCTGACATAATGTATTTTCTTTAGGATCTGCATTCCAACATGTGTGCAAAGAAAAGATTTAAAACTGATGGCTTGTGTACAGAGCCTTTGCCTAGCAAAAGAGGTGTCCACCAGAGCTGCATTTTAGCAATGTTTTTATTCACTCTTTATATTAATAACCTTGAGTCAGTTTTCCTAGCCAATAGGTAGATTTCCCTCGAGTTGGTAGCCATTATATTCCCAAACTTCTGTATGCAGACAATTTAGTTCCGGTGGCCAGAACTGTAATGGGTCTGCAGCGACAGTTGTATAACTTTGTCAAGTTCATGGATTCTTTGGAACTCATTACTAACTTTGCCAAGTCTTTTGTTATGGTTGTTCATTCTAAAGCAAACAAGACTGAGTAATTTGTTGTTCAAGGTAGATCTATTGCAAAGGTTGACTCTTTTTCTTATTTAGGTATTTTATTCATTCAAATTGGTTCTTGGCCCACTTGTTAGCAGGCAAAAAGACCCATATGTAAAGGAACATAGCTTCCTTGTTGGAATTTGATTCTATGCTCGGTAATGAACTGGTGAAAGCACTGTTACAGATTACCAAGCAAAAGGTGTAACTGCCATCTCCTACGAAATCAATTTATGGGAGTAGAGGGACCTTGTTTTTCTTCAAACAACTGAAAATCAATTTACTAGACGATTATTGAATCTTCCTAAATCGATCCCTACCTACATTACTAATGAGGAGTTAGGGTTATCTTATCTTTCAGATAGTCTTGCACTTCATCCATCAATTAAATGGATCTTGATATGGTCCAAACCTTAACTAGCCTTAAATACAGAAACTTTAAAGGACTGTTTAAGCCATTACAGGGTAATTTAGACGGTAAATAGACATAATATCGAAAAAAATATATAGAATGGACAGAATATCTAATTCAAAATATAGAATGGACATAATATCGAATGGACATAATATAGTGGTTAATAATATCGAAATGAAGGTAAGTAATATCGATTTTCAAAATATAGAAGTACATAATATAGGCATTAAAAAATATAGAATTTTTAATAATATCGAATTTTTGTAAGTGTTTAGTATGTTAGTATATGAGTTAAAAATGTATATTATTTTTGTAATGTATGTTTAATATTTTTTAAAGTTACGAAATTTATGTAAAATTATTTTTGCGTAATTTAATTCCGTAGCGGGTTGTGGGTTTATAGGGGAATAGGGTGGGAAGTAATTTAATTATAGTAAATTAAATATTAATTTTTAGGAATTATTAATTATTTTTAATTTAATTTTGCGTTTTAGTTCTGTAGCGGGTAAAATGCTCTGGAGGCCCCATATAGCCAAAATGCTATTGAATCATAGACTCGTGACTGGGGCAATAAGCAAAGAACATCGCTCCTCATTTAGTAGGCCTGTTGCCCCTGCGCTCGCAGTCTATGAAGCAAAAGCAGTTAGCTCGGCTCTGTATGGAGCCGAGCTATGGGGGTTTGAAAATGTGGATGAAATAAGCAGGTCAGAGCACAAATTTCTGAGGGATTTGGTGATGCTCCCACGAAACACTCCTTTAATACCACTAATGTACGACATGGGTAGGCGTCCATTTGGAGCTATAGCCAGGCTACGACCTTTGCTTTTCTGGGCTCGCATACGGCGTACCGAAGAGCTCACCAACTATGCCTTAGCTCTAACGGAGATAATGAATTTGGATGTGAACCACAAGGTCAAGTGGCTATCATATGTGAAGAAATCAATGATGCAACTTGGCCTTAAAGATTCATGGGATACCCAGGTACCGCCGTGTAAAGCGGAACTTAAGAGATGTTATTGGGACTGGTTTGACAGGCAAGAAGTATGCAAGCCAATGATGGGTAGATTGTCAGAAGAGTTCCTCTTGTTTAAGCAAGCCAGATGTTTGGAGCCATACCTAGATGTGATCCAGGTCCCAAGAGATAGGACTCTGTACACTCAGTTTAGGTTCGGCACGCTCCCTGTTAACACCTATATTACTAAGTGGCATACAGCCGAGATTAAGACAGAGCACTGTCCGTGCTGCGGAGAGTTGGTCGAATGTATTGCCCATGTCCTCTTTGCTTGCCCTGCATATGCTACAGCTAGGAGCAAGTGGATAAAACCAATATGTAGTGGCATGGGCACTCGTGACTTCCGGTCTGCTCTGCGTATTTTAAAATCTGATCCCAGTGTCCTTTTTTCATGTGGAGTGGCCAAGTTCCTAGGCCGGGCCTGGCTAATAAGAATTAGAGCCATACAAAGTGTGACCCCAATGTAGACACACGATCTATTATAGGTGTTTAAATCACATACTATATTGGTCTGAAATGTAATTTTTTTTAAGTATTAATCATGATATAGATAGCATTAGCATTTTATTTATACGTTGTTATACAATGCTCACTATAACTGATTTGTCCTCTATATGTATATAGTGTTCTAGAATGAAATCTCTTTTATGATATTTGTTTCATGGTTTTAACCAAATATGCTGCTACTAATTTTAGGGATAGCATTAGCACTTTATACATACATTGTTATATACTGCTCACGATAACTGACTTGCCCCTTATATCTACATAGTGTCCCAGAATGAAATCTTTTTTATGTTATTTGTTTAATGGTTTTAACCAAATATGCTGCTTTTAATCTTATGGATAGCACTAGTACCTTATATATACATTGTTATATGCTTCTCACCTTAACTGACTTGTCCCTTATATGTACATAGTGCCCCTGAATGAAATCTCTTTTATGATATTTGTTTAATGGTTTTAACCAACTATGCTGCTATTAATTATATCTTATGAGATTGCTAAACAACCCTCTGTATTATATGATTCCTTTCTCTTTTTTATCGTACAGAAGCTATTTTATTGTATATATGCTATTCGATGCTTTTATGACATATGCTGTCGAATAAAGCTATTTGAAATGAAATGAAAATATTTATTTTTATTTATTGGTATTGATAATTAATTTATTGTTAATTAATTATTAATTGTTAATTACTTTTTATTAATTGGTCATTAATTGTTATTAATTAATTGATAATTATGTTAATTGTATTAATGTATTATTCGGAGAGGGTTGTGGGTTTATAGGGGAATAGGGTGGGAAGTAATTTAATTGTAATTAAGAAAATATATATTTTTACTTATTGGTATTGATAATTAATGTATTGTTAATTAATTATTAATTGGTAATTCATTTTTATTAATTGGTAATTAATTTTTATTAATTGATTAATTGATAATTATGTTAATTGTATTAATTTATTACTCGGAGCGGGTTGTGGGTTTATAGGGGAATAGGGTGGGAAGTAATTTAATTGTAATTAAGAAAATATTTATTTTTATTTATTGGTATTGATAATTAATTTATTGTTAATTAATTATTAATTGTTAATTAATTTTTATTAATTGGTAATTAATTTTTATTAATTAAGTAATTGATAATTATGTTAATTGTATTAATGTATTATTCGGAGAGGGTTGTGGGTTTATAGGGGAATAGGGTGGGAAGTAATTTAATTGTAATTAAGAAAATATTTATTTTTATTTATTGGTATTGATAATTAATTTATTGTTAATTAATTATTAATTGGTAATTAATTTGTATTAATTGGTAATACATTTTTATTAATTGATTAATTGATAATTATGTTAATTGTATTAATTTATTATTCGGAGAGGGTTGTGGGTTTATAGGGGAATAGGGTGGGAAGTAATTTAATTGTAATTAAGTAATTATTGAAATTCTTTTTGTGTATTGATTAATTTATTGTTAATTAATTATTAATTGGTAATTTTTTTATTACTTATTACATTTTTGGTATTGAAAATTAATTGGTTGTTGATTAATTATTAATAGGTAATTAATTTTTAATAAATAATATTTATTGGTATTTATAATTAATTAAATATTTTGTAATTGGTAATTAATTTTAATTACTTTTTTATTGGTATTGATAATTAATTTATTTTTATTTAAATATTAAATCATTACTTTCCCTACTGTTGCACTCACTGGAGTGGGAATAGTAATTTTTACCCCTACGCTATCCAACGCTTTCCCTACTGTTGCAGTCACTGGAGTGGGAATAGTAATTTTTACCCCTACGCTATCCAACGCTTTCCTTACTGTTGCACTCTCTGGAGTGGGAATAGTAATTTTTACCCCTACGCTATCCAATGCTTTCCCTACTGTTGCACTCACTGGAGTCGGAATAGTAATTTTTACCCCTACGCTATCCAACGCTTTCCCTACTGTTGCACTCTCTGGAGTGGGAATAGTAATTTTTACCCCTACGCTATCCAACGCTTTCCCTACTGTTGCACTCACTGGAGTGGGAATAGTAATTTTTACCCTCCCACTATCCAACGCTTTCCCTACTGTTGCACTCACTGGAGTGGGAATAGTAATTTTTACCCTCCCGCTATCCAACGCTTTCCCTACTGTTGCACTCACTGGAGTGGGAATAGTAATTTTTACCCTCCCGCTATCCAACGCTTTCCCTACTGTTGCACTCACTGGAGTGGGAATAGTAATTTTTACCCTCCCGCTATCCAACGATTTCCCTACTGTTGCACTCACTGGAGTGGGAATAGTAATTTTTACCCTCCCGCTATCCAACGCTTTCCCTACTGTTGCACTCTCTGGAGTGGGAAAAGTAATTTTTACCCCTACGCTATCCAACGCTTTCCCTACTGTTGCACTCACTGGAGTGGGAATAGTAATGTTTACCCCTCCGCTATCCAACGCTTTCCTTACTGTTGCACTCTCTGGAGTGATAATAGTAAATTTTACCCTCCCGCTATCCTACGCTAAAAATATTGAATATTTTTTATTAATATTAAGTTAATATGTATTAAAAAATAAAAATGTATGTTTATTTTTTATAACTTACATTAATTATTTATTAATTTTAAGGTTATTTAAGTATTTTTAAGTATGTTTCAGTTAATTATATTTATTATTTTATTAATTTTACATTACTTTTAATACATTTAAAAAATTCGATATTTTAACAAACTATGGGGCCCATTAGGATGGCGGGCGGAAGCACCACCGCCGTGCTGGCGGATGCAAAAAGCACCAGTTACCGTCCGCCCGCCACAGCACACACGCCCGCCCAATTAGGATGCGAAAAGACAGCCAAACACCGCCCGTAAGCCAGATACGCCGTCCGCCATCAAAGTGCGCCCGTCCAAGGAGCGGCGCGGCCTAATGGAGACACAACGCCCGACGAAATCACGTACCGCCCGGCGTACAAATTACGATGCCAGAACCAAACAGTTCCCCGGGCTAAGAGACACCGCACGTGAAAGCAAGGCGGAAAACCGAACGCACAGTACGGATAGCAAAGAGGCGGACCCCCCGAGCATGAATCCAGCACTGCAGGCCCTCCCCATGCTCTACCTGATGCAGCATCCAGGCACCGCGGCGACGCAGGTAGGCAGACACACAACAGGGGCACGCAAACAGCGCACACAGCGCAAGGGCGGGAAAACTGTATATGGCCCCCCCCCGACAACCCTGCGTGGACACGACACATTTACCACTGCACCCACACATGCGCACAACGCAGAGGCCAATGGCAGCGCAATGCATGCACCGCACACAAACAACACAGGGACACAACAAAACACCACACACACCAGCACCACCCAGAACGCACATGTCACGTGACAGCCCTGCCACAGTCATGTCCCCAACCGGCAATTCACTGTCGCCAACCTGACGTCACACAAGTGACCCGAACATGTCAGTGACGTCACGCCACATTAGGACACACCCCTGTGTGCAAAACACGGCGAAGCACACAGCGGAGGCAACATCACCCAGCAGAATATGGACCCCGTCGGGAAAAGGTACGCCAGTACCACACAGAAACACTGATGCCACCCTGCACCCAATAACAAGACATGCAATACGTAACATCAAAGATACCGGGGACAGACAACAGGTGGGACCAATTATAACACAAGGCCCAACGTATAGCGGAAACGCTGCCTGCTGCCCACACACGGGAGAGGAGACAGCACCGAATGACCTTCCATTCCCACTGTGAAACCACATCCCGACAAAACAAGCCGGAGACAACAGTCATTGCACCAAACAAAGCCCAACACAGGCATGCAGAGGGAAGCGGCCACAGGGCAGATAGCGCATAACACCAAAGAACATTCACAACGGAAAAAAGAAATGATAACACTCCCCCATGTGGTTCACATGCAAGTTATCTGGAAGGAGTCAGACACCACTGACCTTGACCATTCAGAGAAGCATGTGGGATGAGGGCCCGTGTCCTCCGCACAAGCCAACATAACACAAGTCCTGCCTCCCTACGACCATTACAGAATTCCCAGCAACATCGGAGGTTGCACTCTGCAGACTACACAGACAGCCGGAGCACGCCACCACAGCGCCCTGCAGCAAAATGGCACTTGCACCACACCTACCCAACTACGCCGGACAGATCAAGCTGTACAAACATAACCTGATACAGATATTGGGATGTGACAATCTGGCCTTGCTGAACGTAAGTTACCGACTAACTTACCGCATCGCATTGTTCAGCTGCGTCATCCCCGTCTTCTACTGTCGGAGGTGTCCCTTCTACTATCCTGTGGAGTTATGTCTCTCCAACCCGGCATGTCCAAGGGCGGACCTGCTACAACTATTCAACCCCCTGGACGCCCATGACAGGGTCTGTTCAGCCTATGGGGGTGATGGAGCAGGGAAAATAAAAAATGTTTTAACCCCTAACAAATTTTATAAATTATTAATAAAATGTTCGTTTAAATGTATTAATCAACACTGTATGTGTGGGGAAGGTAACACGCCAATGTGTGTGCTAAATAATCTATTAATGGATGTCCGTGTGTCTAATTGTAACGTAAAAATAAATGCGTACTAATTAAAAATAAATGCATGTTTTTGTGCTTCATAGAAATAAAACGTGTCGTTGCAAAAACAATAGTGATGGTAAGTAAGGAACAGCTTAAATGTTGCTTTCTGCTAGGTAATAACTAATTGGGGTACGTAGATGATGGGAGGGAAACGAAAGGGCTATTTTTCTCTGTTTTAATTATGTTTTGTTTGCCTCAAATTAGTGCTTCTAAAGTATAATCGAGTGGCGAGATAAAATGGCCGACAGTGGGAAGATGTGCGCAGGCGCAAGGGGACACATGACACGGGATGAAATCGGAGAGAGCTAAACCTCGTGGTGTTACAGAGAGGCTAGGATGCAAGAAATGGTCAAGGCTGATGTGACCTAATTGAACTGATAGTGTGCCGTGATGATCAGCAGAAGACCCGTGGGAAACAAGTTTAAGAGAAAGGACAATGACTGCGGAGTTCTCGAATGTATCGAAAGAAGTTACAAATGTACTGATCGAAACGGATGAAAATATGTTTGAGCGTATGGGAAAGGAAATGATCCAAGGACCCTTGAATCCAAGAGAACTTGATTAAAAGAATGAATATGATGACATGCATGGACCAATGAAAGAAAAGCGTGATATTAATGTTGCAACAGTTAGTTAGCAAAGTTAGAATTAGGGTATAAGAGGGCCTACTCTTAGTGGGAGGGGGTCAGTCGCGGTTGCAGTCACAGTCAGGAGAGGAGTTGGAGAGTCGTGTTGGTGGCTTCCAGTGCTGGGTGGTCCTGATCGATCCCTTACTGAGCGGGAGATGCTGAAAGACTGTTAGATGAGACGGGTTGCAGGTAGCTGATGCTGACGAGCTGAAGTTGCTGTTGCTGTCTTAATTTTCCAGTTGAGTATGAGAATCAGGCTATTTCTAATTCTTAACTTAGGTTAGAAATCATTAGGCTAAATTAGGAAGCTAGGCAGGTAATTAGGGTTTTGGCTTCATGACAAAAATTTCCTTTCTGCAATAAATTGATTATGTTTAATAAATATTTGAATTTAAGAATGAATAATTGAATAAAGTTTAAAATTCTTTCTCATGCTTTTAAAAATTATATAAAATTTAAGATTCTTTAAACCCAAAATGACTCAGTGGTTATTTTCCTAAATGATTGTGACATCAGTAATTGGTTATTGTGATTCAGCTGGTCTTAATCACTATGAACTAATTTTTTACATGAATGATTCATCGACAAAACAATGAGCAGGAATATCTTAAGAAATAACTAAAAGAAAGTGACAAATTAAGGTAATAAGATATCTCGGCTCTTCCAGCGGTACATAAATGGTGTTCTCCATTTAGTTCTCATGCTTCTCCTAGGAGTACAGAATTTCATAAGGGTGTAAAGGAAATCCAGGAGTGTGCGTGTGTGTTAGGCGATGTTTATGGGCCCCATCGTCATGTGGATATGAGAAATATAGTTCGCCCCTGGATGACCTATAAGTGACCTGGGAGGAGAATAGTTTTTATTGTACGCGCTGCATCAGATTTCTTGGTAGCAGAGTTATGGTTTTCTATAGATTAGTTTAGTGATTATTGTTTATTGATTATTGATTATTTTTGATGACTAACACTATATGTTGAGTCGTGTTATGTTATATGTGAGTTTTCACGCTTCTGGGATGTAGGAAGTGGAACACGTGTGGCAAGAGAAGTCACATAGAATTTGGTATATTGTCTGAATTCATTTTGGTAATAACGCAGGTTGTGTTATGTTAGGGATTTCTGTGTGAAAAGTGTGTAATTGGAATAGCAAATCACGTTTACTTGTGAAACTTTGGCCTTAATTCTCAGGAGCCTAGTCTCCACATGTGTCTTATCCCCAGAGAAACGAGTAAATTGTTTGTTTGAAAGAAGGGTAAGGTAGAGGGAAGTGCTACTTTATCGGCGAGAGTACATAATTCTGTGGTAGGGTAGAGGTAAGCGCTGCCTACTGGAAAAACAGGATTCTTGTGTAAAAGGACACAGCTGTCACTTTTGTTTAGCGAATCAGACTATGGAATTGTTTTAATTGTTGTAACTAACGAAGAAACGGCGAAAAGAAAAATTGCCGATAAATTTTGTAAAGGAGGGGTAAAGAGTAGAAGTGACGTGGAACAGTGCCGCGCTAGGATTTGATAGTGCGCTAGTCACGTGAACACAGAGCAGGAGTGACGTAGAAAAGTGCCGCGCTAGGATTGGTTGGTTCGCGGACGGTGGGAATTGTTCTGATTGGTACGTTAGTGTGAGTCGCGCTGTAATTGGTCGAAGTTCGGTACACAGAACAGCGTTAGCGTAAAGAAAACAAATAGAAAACATGCCGTATTACGAGTATGAAAGGGAGAGAACGTCATGGACGACGAAATTGAAGAATTTCTTTAAGAAAGACAAAAAGGTTGTGACTAGAGAGGGACAAGTAATTCCTCCGCCGAAATCAGCAGCTTCACATATGATGCTGAAATATGGATATCATACATGCATATGGTTAGAAAATTGGGCAAAATATACGAAGAATGATGGTGCTTTAGCTTTCCCTGAGAATGGTTCATTTAGTGTAACGGTTTTGCGAAATTTGCGAGAAAAGATGACAAATCTAGAACCTAGACCTAGACCGACACAGTTTGAGGCTTTGACGGAATGGGAGGATGAGATGTATGAACGAGAGAGATTCAGAGGAATGAGAGATCATGAATTTATGCCTGGAAGATTATGGGGAGTAAATCATGAAGACAGAATAAAACGATGGAGATGTGCTAACATGACAGGAGGTTTGTTTCCAGCTTTTACAGTTGAGGAAGGGACTAAGAAGAAACGGACTGAGAAAAAGAAACATATGGAGAGGGAAAAGTATATGCATGAGAGCGAAACGGATGACGAGTTGCTGGAAGATATTTTAAATAGAAATCCACCTCCGTATCAGCAGAGTTCTACAGTGGTGACACCAAATGCGCCGCTAATAGAGACTATGCGAAATAAAAGCCCGGAAAAAAGAATTGAAGTAAATAGGTCACAAGAACCAATGAGAACTTTTCAAAATGAAGGAATAGAAAGCGACAATGCAAGCGAATTAGCAAAGACCACAAAAGAACTAACTGAAAAGATTAGAGAATTAACGAAAAATATGGAAGCAGTTACTGTGCCTGTAACCATAGGTCCAGTAATACCCATTTTTGAGAATCAGAAAATTGATGAACGATCTTTGGTAATTCCCATGAGCTCACAATTTCAGAGAGAAAAAGAAAGGATGGAACAAAGTGCAAGTACAAGTAATTTGGCTAGTACTTACAGACCAAGTCCACCTACAAATTTGACGGTGAATGAGTGCAATGGTAGGAAAATGCATATGGTAACAGAATCTGCAACAGAAACCCCTGAAAAGAGTGGTAATTGGATAGAACTAAATAATACACCCATAGGTCCGACTCCTGATGAGTTAAATGAGTGGATGAAGGCATTTAAAATAAAGGAACCAGAAGAAAAACCATTAGATGTAATAAGATTAAAAATAGACATGGAAGAATTAATTCTAGGAACGATTGGTACCGAAAAGATAAAAAATTATCAGGATGATGAAATAATGTTTCTGTGCAAAAGTATTACATGGAGGGCAAAGAATTTACATGACAAACTAGAAGAAGTGGCCAGTGAGATTGGAATAGACTTTGTGAAAGTGAAAACGTTGCAGAAACCATACAGAGTAGACTTTTGTGAAAAGGATATTGAAAATTTGAATACGGCAGGAAGGCTGACACAGATAAAGGAGTTAATTGTGTTGTTGAGAAAATGGGGTGATGTGGACAGATGGAAGGTTAGATGGACAAAGAAGAATGAGAAACCCACAGACAAAGGTTCATTGGCTTTTATGATAACTGAAAAAGAATCTGTTGCCAAAGAATACCCCATGAGAGAAACTCCAGGTGGTAGTTACGTGCATGTTCCCTGGACTAGGCAGGACATACTGTCATTTACCAATGACTTTCCAAAGTTAAGAGAGAAGCCAGTTGAGTGGTACCGACAAGTAGAGAGGTTTGTAAAAGTCTCAAAAGTGTTGTGGATAGATTTAGATGGATTGTTTGACATAGTGGTACCAACAGATTTGTGGTCAGAATGTAAGATTACAGTTGACTGGCCAACTACAGAATATCCAAGAGATCCTAAGACAGAAGCTCCAGGTCCTGATGTGATGAAAAAGTATGATAAGGTGATTACCTTTTTGAAGAATAAGATTCCTCCAAAAGAGACAGATTGGGTAAAGATCGATAGAACTACACAGGAAAGTAAGGAGTCTGTACATGCATATTATGAGCGATTGTTATTAGTTTTCAAGCAGTATAGTGGTTATGAAGAACTGAGTGAAAAAGACATGAGTCATTTTGTATACCGATTTGTGTTTGGCCTGAAACAAGAAATAAGTGATATGATTAAACAACACATGATAAACTGGCAGAATGGAAGTGTAGATAAGGTGCTGAGGTATGCTAAGTATTGTAGTGATGAAATAGAGAGTAAACAGCGTAAGTTGAAAGAGAAGGCAATGTGGGCACAGGTGAAGGTGGCAGAAAAACAAGAAGCTCAATTGGACAATAATAATGGAAATGAAACAGGACAGAATAAAATGCGACCGAACATAGGTAAAGGAAAGGGTCAAGTGAGTCTAGAAGAGGCAAAGAAGAAATGGCCATGTCATAATTGCGGAAAATTAGGGCATTGGAGAAATGAGTGTAAGTTCCCACCTAAACCTAATCCGGAACATCAATCATTAACTCCACAGGTGCAGAATGAGGTAGTTGTTCAACAAAGTCAGGTGCCACAACCACCACTTCCCAACACTGTTAACCAGCAAAGATACAGTACAGAAACAGGATTCTACGGAGGAGAGCAGGTAACACAGTTGCCGCGAGCAGCTAACATTTCTCAGTATTTGTTGCGTCAGAGTGAGGATGACCCGGATGAAAGATTCTGACGGTGCGCAGGAGAGAGGAAAGAGTGCGTGCTTGGCGCAACTCTAGAGGTAGATCAGTCTGGTCCCTTTGTGGATGGAGAAGTGAATGGTGCAAACGTAACATTCCTTGTCGATACTGGAGCTACCCGTTCTACTGTTAGATCAGTGGAAATTCCAAACCTTCCTCTCTCAGGTGAATACATCCAAGTAGTAGGAGTAGCCAATCAGCAGATTAAAACCCCACTTACTGAATTGGTGGAAGTAAAAATTGGTTCCTTTAGCAAAATGCATAAATTTGTAGTGTGTGATTGTAGTCCTGTAAATCTTTTGGGTCGTGACCTCTTGTGCAAGATGAACTGCACAATTTATTGTACGCCAGATGGAATCGGTTTTCAGACTTCAGATGAAGATGTTTTGTATAAGGTAACTTTGATGAATCAGGAACCTGAAACGAATGGTTTGTTTCCTGCATTTGATGCAGAAAAACTCCCAGAAGAACTAAAAAGTGCAGTAAAAGAAAGTGTGTGGGATTTTACAGGAGAAGACATTGGATTAATGAGAGAAGTTGATCCCGTAAAAGTGACAGTGAAAGAAGGGACAACTTACCCGAATACGCCACAGTACAAATTAACTCCAGAAATAATTGAAGGAATAACTCCTGTGATAAATAAGATGATTGAACAGGGAATTCTAAAAGAAATCATGAGCAGTCCATGTAATTCACCTATTATGGGACTGAAAAAGCCGAATGGAACATATAGAATAGTACAGGATTTGAGGAAGATCAACAAAATAGTTGTACCCTGTTGTCCAATAGTGCCAAACCCTGCAGTAATTCTATATCAAATTCCACACGAAGCTGAGTGGTACACTGTGATAGATTTGTGTCACGCATTTTCTCTATTCCTTTGCATCCAGATAGCCAGCCATTATTTGCGTTCCGGTTTGGAGAGCGTATTTTGGCATGGTGCCGAATTCCTCAGGGGTATACAGAAAGCCCCTCAATCTTTAATCAGATTCTAAAGAAATCTCTGGAAGATTTGAAAATGCCAGAAAAATCAGTGATGGTGCAGTATATTGATGACCTATTGGTGGCATCGAAAACCAAAGAGGCATGTGTAAGTGACACAATTGCCTTACTGAACCATTTAGAGAAAAGAGGACATAAAGTGTCTCCTTCAAAATTACAGTTTTGTCAGAAAGAAGTCCAGTATTTAGGGCATAAAATTGAGAAAGGAGTGCGAAAAATAGCGACAGAAAGAGTAAGAATGATTCAAGGAATGAGAGCACCAATGACTCAGAGAGAGGTAAGAATGTTCTTGGGAATGGTTGGATATTGTCGACAGTGGATAAGTGGTTTCTCTTTGATTGCAAAACCATTACAAAAATTGACCAAGAAAGATGTAAAAGACCCTTTTGAGTTAAACAAAGAAGAAATGAAATCTTTCAAAGAATTGAAAAAGAAACTGTGTGAGGCCCCTGCTTTAGGCATGCCTGATTATGAAAAGGATTTTGAGTTGTACTGCAGTGAAAGAGATGGATGTGCATTTTCAGTACTGGTACAAAAACATGGCACAATGAAAAGACCAATCGCTTATTTTTCAGCTGTTTTAGATCCTATAGCAAAAGCATTGCCTGGATGTCTGAAAGCAGTTGCTGCTACTTGTGTAAGTCTGGAACAAAGTGAAGGTATAGTGATGGGGTATCCACTGAGAGTATATGTTCCCCACTCAGTAGAAATTCTTTTGACAAGAACAAAAACACAGTACATGACACATAGTCGGCTGACTAAGTAC
Organism: Calotriton arnoldi; assembly: GCA_963921515.1. NCBI lineage: Eukaryota > Metazoa > Chordata > Amphibia > Caudata > Salamandridae > Calotriton > Calotriton arnoldi. The sequence continues at coordinate 65,898 of CAWUFW010008697.1, read as the reverse complement.
GAAAAAGTCATCTTGAGTGCTGAAAATGTGACCATAGATAGATGCATGAATGTAAATCCTTCAACATCATTGCCAGATGAGGAAAATATAATTGAACAGGACGAAGTAGATCATGATTGTCTGAACGTGCTGGAATATTGCACGAAACCAAGAGCTGACATAAAAGATGAACCGTTAAAGGAATCTGATTATGTCATGTTCGTGGATGGCTCATGTTTGAGAACAAAAGAAGGAGTTTTAAGCGCAGCTTACGCAGTATGCACAGTGGCAACTGTGATGGAAGCATCTTGTCTGAAAGGAATAAGGTCTGCACAAGTTGCGGAACTGATTGCTTTGATTCAAGCATGTAAATTAGGAAGAAATGTACGAGTCACGATTGTGACCGATAGCCAATATGGTTTCGGCATTGTACATGACTTCGGTCAGATTTGGTCACAAAGAGGATTTTTGACATCTGCAGGAACACCTATCAGAAATGGAGATTTTGTTAAAAAGCTGCTTGAGGCGATACAGTTGCCTAAACAAATAGCTGTAGTGAAGTGCAAAGCGCATAAGAAAAATGACGATTACATAGCCGTTGGCAATAACTATGCTGACGAGATCGCCAAATATTGTGCAGAGAACATGGTGTCCCTGAACAAAAATAGAGAAAGGGAGCATGTCTCTTGTCCTTTGCTTTTCACTAATACTGTCGAAACATGGGATGAAGTAAGGCAGTTACAAGAAACTGCAAGAGATGAGGAAAAAGATTACTGGATAAAAGCAGGATGTAGAAGACAGGAAAATAATGGTGTGTGGGTATACAGAGATGAAAGACCAGTTATGCCTGATAGCATGATTGCAGACATGGCACGGATGTACCATGGACAAGCTCATATTGGGAGAGATGCAATGATCAGACTTTTTAGACAAACCTGGTATAACCCAAAATTCAGAGCCATTGCTGAAAGTCTTTGTCAAAGATGTCTTATTTGTCAGCAGTTTAACCCAGGAAGAAAAACAGTAGTGAGTCTAGGAACAATAGGACGAGAAGGAGGTCCATTCACTAGAATGCAGTTGGACTTTATCGAGATGCCCCCTAGTAACAGACTAAGATATGTTCTGGTGGTCGTCTGTTTGTTCTCTCGTTGGGTGGAAGCATACCCAACTAGAAGGAATGATGGAACAACAGTGGCAAAACTTATGCTGCGAGAGTTCATTCCAAGGTATGGTTTTCCAGTCACGGTTGAGACAGATAGAGGAACACATTTTCAAAATGAGTTGATCCAATTGATTTGTGAAGCATTGAGTATTAAACAAAAACTACATTGTGCTTACAGACCAGAGGCTTCTGGGGTAGTAGAGCAGATTAATGGAACAATTAAAAACAGGTTAGGAAAAATGTGTCAAGCTACAGGACTCAAATGGCCAGATGCACTGCCTCTTGTTCTGATGACCATCAGAAGCATCCCTGAAAAGAAAACTGGACTCAGTCCTCATGAGATGATCATGGGACGAGCAATGAGACAAGCACACGTACCTGTCAACAAGTTATTAACTATAACTGATGATCTAGTACTGGATTATTGCAAGGGACTGGCTGATGTGGTGCGTTCTGTGTTTCATCAGGTTGGACCGGATGCGACCACTCTTGAAAGAAAACCAGGCCACGACTTGAATCCAGGAGACTGGGTCCGCATAAAAGTCCACAGGAGAAGAAACTGTCTAGTTCCTCGTTGGGACGAGCCACGACAGGTAATCCTGGTAACAACGACTGCTGTTAAGTGTGCAGGAGTGAAAAACTGGGTTCATGCCAGCCACACAATCAGAGTTCAAGAACCTACTGATCGACATGTGAGTCGACGTCTGGAAGTGTGGGATAAAAGCTTAACAGCTGGGACAACAAGGATAAGTGAAAGGGTGCCAGAACTTGAAGATCGACCTGAAAGTCGACAAATGGAAACCCCAATGGCAAACACCTCTAGAGAAAAAGAGGAACAAGAAGAAGAAGAAGAAAGAAATTCAGAAATTCCAGAACTTGAAGATCGACCTGTAAGTCGACATCTGGAAATATCTGACACAACTTCAGGATCTGATGATTCAGCTGCAAACTGGGAAGAATTCCGAAAGAGAACTTGGGGTTATAAACCAATTACAGAAGAAGATGAGCAAGAAATTGAGTTAGATGAACAACCAAGTACAAGTTATGGTGGAAATCCTTCAGAAACAATATTAATAGATGAAGTAGGGAAAGAAGTACACAAAAAGTTAGAAAATCGAGAAGAACCCCGAGGAGCAATAGGGACAGATAGAGAAACAGAAGAACAGGGAAATTTAGAAGCAGAAAGGGAGAAAAGCACCAAATCGGAAGAACACCGAGGAGGGACAGTAATAAGGGAAAACAAGAAGGAGAAGACAGATCCACCAGTAGGAGATGACGAGATCATAAGTTTCAAAATAAGAGACAATAGTGAAACAGTTGAAACAGAAACAGAAGAAAGTGGAGAAGAGGAAAAAGCAAAAACTGAATCAAGAAAAAGAAATTGGAAATCAGAAAGAGAAGAAAGAGAAGGTGAAGCCAAAAGGCCAAGAAAAGGAGATAATTGGCCCAACAGCTATATAAGAAAATTGAGATATAGAATAATAAGAGCGGGAGACGAAGGTGCTGAACAAGTAAATGAAGTAACAAGTCAAAAGGGACAAGAAAAACCAAGTGGAAAAAGATTACAAAAGTCCAAAAGGACAAAGAAAGTGAATGCAAAGTATAAGTCACCTGAGTGGCTGTATATTGCACTAACAGATTACAAAGAAGAAGAAAACACTCACGAGAACCAGAGACTAAGAAGTCGAATGGGAAAAGGTGAGATGCAACAAACCTGAAGTGAAAACTTATAGTGCTTCTGCCGGACATGACAATTTTACTGGATGTGACAAATCACCGGATGTGACAACGAAAGAATTCTGGAGAGAATTAAAAGAAAGTACCAAGCAAAGACTTTTTGAAAGCAGAGTGGCATCTAAGTCATTTCTGAGGTGTAGTGACACAATTTTCTGAAACTTAACAAATAGAAAAAGAAAAATGGAAAATAATAGGGATAGAAGAGATAAATGTGAGTTTATAAAAAGATGGTGCAAAATGTGCTGCTTTTGTACAGGGTTATTAATGACCATATGGATAGTTTTAGCAATCACAATTCCTATTAGTTTAGCTGTGATAGAAGCAAAGAATGATACTAAACCAGAAAAAGAGACTAGTATTAAAGAACAAGTTATCCTAAGAAGTAGTGCAGAGTTACATAAGGATAAGTCAGTAACAGACTTTTCAAAAAATGTTTTTACAAAATTGTTGTATGAATATGTAGAGACAATGGATGTGAGAGATTGTTATGTTTGTATGCAGTTGCCTGCATCAGTGTCAGAAGGTGTGACCTATCATCACTTACCTCTAACTTATGGAATAACATGTAGTGTAATAGCAAGTTTATTTTATAAAACAGGTAGATTAGAATCTTATTATACTGACATAGATAAGATTTTTGCAAACATTCCAGTAGTACCAGAACTTAACAAAGTAAAACCAGCAAAAGTTTTAGGAGAATTTTTTCTAGAACATAGAAAATTAACCTTAGAAGAAATAGTTAGTAACAACCTTACCTGTGAGTTAAAGAAAGAAGAAAAAGTATTTTTAGAAATGGTTGAAGAAAGAAGAATGAAATTTCAAAAAGAAGCAATAAAAGAGGAAGGAAAACGCTTATGGACGTTTGAGGAAGGAAATCATGAAGGGAAAAAGATAAATGCAGCAATGACATTAGATTGGCCGCAAACAGGAAAGTTGTGTATTAGGAGAAATAAGACAGTCTATGACAATTACTTTGTAGGTTCCAGTATCTGCCATGACAATTATCAAATTCTGGGAGGTTGGGGATTCAAAGGTGGAAAAGATCCAATATTTCCAGGTATCTATTATATTTGTGGGAATAGAGCTTATTACAGGTTACCGGACCATTGGTATGGAACTTGCTATGTAGGCCTGGTCTTTCCAAAAATCTTTCATATGGACAGAGAAGAAAAAGGAACATACAAGATGATTAATAGCTTTACACGTAGGAAGAGGGAAAGTTTTTCAGAAATTGTAGGTGATATTTTTGGAGCATTAATACCAGCAGTGGGAATATCTTTGAATGCATTTAAAATTCGGAAATTATCCACAGTAGTAGATCGTTTGTCTACAGATACTGCGGGAGGGTTCTTAATGGTAAATACCGAAATGGTTGCCATGAGAGCTATGGTGATGCAAAATCGGCTTGCCCTTGATATTCTTTTGGCAAAAGAGGGTGGAGTCTGTGGAATGTTGAAAGTCCAACATTGTTGTACTTACATTCCTGATAAAAGTGAAAATATACAGAAGTATATTACAAATATTACAAATTTGCACAAAGAACTAGTTCCACTGGAGGTTGAAAGTGTTTTGGGAAAACTTGGTAGAGGGTTTTCTTCAGTAGCAAATTGGTTGACCAGAATGAGTAGACTAATGATAGGGAAAGTTATAATAATAGCAACTGTAGTAATATTGTTAGCCATGGTATTGAAAATAGTAATAACATGTATAAAAAGAAAAGTAAGACAAAATAAGATAAAAAGAAATAACAGAATAATGAAAGAGAGAGAGAGAGAAATGGGTGAAATTGAGTTGGAGAAAATGAAAGAAAGCATGTATAAGGAGACTAAAAGGCAAGATGAAGAAGAAACAGATGTGTAAATAACAGAAAGCAAAGGACAAAAGACAGGCTGCCTGAAAAGAAGTATAACTTGGTTTTATGTGGTGATTTAAAAATCACCAAAGGGGGAGTTGATGGAGCAGGGAAAATAAAAATGTTTTAACCACTAACAAATTTTATAAATTATTAATAAAATGTTCGTTTAAATGTATTAATCAACACTGTATGTGTGGGGAAGGTAACACGCCAATGTGTGTGCTAAATAATCTATTAATGGATGTCCGTGTGTCTAATTGTAACGTAAAAATAAATGCCTACTAATTAAAAATAAATGCATGTTTTTGTGCTTCATAGAAATAAAACGTGTCGTTGCAAAAACAATAGTGATGGTAAGTAAGGAACAGCTTAAATGTTGCTTTCTGCTAGGTAATAACTAATTGGGGTACATAGATGATGGGAGGGAAACAAAAGGGCTATTTTTCTCTGTTTTAATTATGTTTTGTTTGCCTCAAATTAGTGCTTCTAAAGTATAATCGAGTGGCGAGATAAAATGGCCGACAGTGGGAAGATGTGCGCAGGCGCAAGGGGACACATGACACGGGATGAAATCGGAGAGAGCTAAACCTCGTGGTGTTACAGAGAGGCTAGGATGCAAGAAATGGTCAAGGCTGATGTGACCTAATTGAACTGATAGTGTGCCGTGATGATCAGCAGAAGACCCGTGGGAAACAAGTTTAAGAGAAAGGACAATGACTGCGGAGTTCTCGAATGTATCGAAAGAAGTTACAAATGTACTGATCGAAACGGATGAAAATATGTTTGAGCGTATGGGAAAGGAAATGATCCAAGGACCCTTGAATCCAAGAGAACTTGATTAAAAGAATGAATATGATGACATGCATGGACCAATGAAAGAAAAGCGTGATATTAATGTTGCAACAGTTAGTTAGCAAAGTTAGAATTAGGGTATAAGAGGGCCTACTCTTAGTGGGAGGGGGTCAGTCGCGGTTGCAGTCACAGTCAGGAGAGGAGTTGGAGAGTCGTGTTGGTGGCTTCCAGTGCTGGGTGGTCCTGATCGATCCCTTACTGAGCGGGAGATGCTGAAAGACTGTTAGATGAGACGGGTTGCAGGTAGCTGATGCTGACGAGCTGAAGTTGCTGTTGCTGTCTTAATTTTCCAGTTGAGTATGAGAATCAGGCTATTTCTAATTCTTAACTTAGGTTAGAAATCATTAGGCTAAATTAGGAAGCTAGGCAGGTAATTAGGGTTTTGGCTTCATGACAAAAATTTCCTTTCTGCAATAAATTGATTATGTTTAATAAATATATGAATTTAAAAATGAATAATTGAATAAAGTTTTAAATTCTTTCTCATGCTTTTAAAAATTATATAAAATTTAAGATTCTTTAAACCCAAAATGACTCAGTGGTTATTTTCCTAAATGATTGTGACATCAGTAATTGGTTATTGTGATTCAGCTGGTCTTAATCACTATGAACTAATTTTTTACATGAATGATTCATCGACAAAACAATGAGCAGGAATATCTTAAGAAATAACTAAAAGAAAGTGACAAATTAAGGTAATAAGATATCTCGGCTCTTCCAGCGGTACATAAATGGTGTTCTCCATTTAGTTCTCATGCTTCTCCTAGGAGTACAGAATTTCATAAGGGTGTAAAGGAAATCCAGGAGTGTGCGTGTGTGTTAGGCGATGTTTATGGGCCCCATCGTCATGTGGATATGAGAAATATAGTTCACCCCTGGATGACCTATAAGTGACCTGGGAGGAGAATAGTTTTTATTGTACGCGCTGCATCAGGGGCATGGCGTATGTGGCGACTATCGGACCCACACTGCAATGGGACCACTGTGCCTCCACACGACGGATAATGGATTACAGTTACATCGAATGCCATCCAACATGTCCCATCATGCTCCTACAAGGGACAACTCACGACCAACACCTTGACAGCCACCATCCGCTACATTGGATGGCAACCATGTCCACCACCAATGCCATGGAAGCCCTGCTGGAAGGTATTGCATTCCTGACAACCTGTCAATTCGTCGGGCCCCGTCGCCATACCCCCAATTGAGCAATGATGTCCCACACCGTACCCATGCTTGGCTTACGCACGGACTAGGCAGTTACCAGTACAACAACTATACCATGCAACCTGCAACTGACACCACAACAACAACAACACTGCCATGACATCTGATACTTTTCGGGACATGCACCCTGTTCCTCATCACATCCAGTAACTCTGCATGAACAGGGGAGGCAGAGGCATGGGATTTGTGGATGGCAACCACATGGACAGAACTGCACGTACAACCATGCCATGATATGGATCCTACGCCCATGAACATATGCACCGGTCAGTGGACAGTAATCGTCCTGCTGTAGTATGTGAGAGCTGTCACCTCACCTCCCTCTGAACTTCCGTGCCAGGAGCGTTGCATGGACACCAAGTGCATCCACCAACAACATGAGCCCAGTGACTGTGACATGGCCAGTACCCACCACATCGCAACAACAAGTGGGACGCCGTTGCATGCACGTAAGCCCATGCCCTGATGTCACCTCCACGCAAGTGTGTATGAGTAACTATAGCACCAAACCTGTAACATGGAACTGAGATGCACTGTGCCCATGATGACAAGCGGACTGGTAGGCTAAATGTATACTGTCTGTGTCAAAGTCAGCAGCACCACAGTAATTAGCAAATGTACATTAGCACACCAACGGCTAAGCAGTTGTAACTCTGAAGCCCACATCCCACAGTCAACAACTAATCAATGTACCCCTACACCCTATGCTATGTGTAATCATGCTGAGTATATCCTCCACATGCACCTCGCTGCCAGTAGTGTTCACTATACTGCATCACAGAGGACATAAGTCCCAATACATGGCTTGAAGCAAAAATGTGTCTCTGCTGATTCATTTCACAAGTACGAATGAGAGAGGATGAGAGTGTGTGAAGTACACAGCAGTCGTGAGATGACCATGTAGTCCACTGTCATTGGATGTCAATGCAAATGAGTAGCACAACTGTGGGAGACACACATGTGTCATGTGAAGCGGGAGTTACGCATGGCTCAGGTGGGTGGGTGTGACGGGTAGGTGCGCACATGCAATGTTGAAACACGCTGTGTTGGGAGGACTCAGGAACAGTACATTGGTGCACTCCTGGGAATCTGTAAAGACCACCTGTCTGGTGATGAATGTGAACTCGTGTGTGCACAACAGGCGGGCACACGATCAATGCTGCATCAAGTGTAGACGTCAGCCCACCCTCCGTGGACATGCCGGATACTGCTGCGCGTCCGCCACGCCCTTGCCAAGTCACTCACATCCCCTGTCGACCTGGTGTATCCCCAACATTGTCCACTTGCACAGGCAATCCAGGGCACGGGATGGCAGTAGAGCATGGTGGGTGAGAGGTCATGGCGCGCTCATCCTGGTTACATCACGCAGGCAACACATCCACAATGTGTAGTATGGCATAAGTCAAATGGAAGTAGTGGGGGGACGCACACATCACAAGCAGGAGTGACGTCACGGAAGGTGGCTCGCACCATCCCACCCATTGACAATACACCCACACACGTTACATGCCATTGCAACAGAGAAGCCAGCGCGTGCACAAGCAGCTCCAAGCTCGCCCCAGAGAGGCCAAAGAGTGAATGTGTGGGGCCATGAGCTCCAGTTGGACGTGGACTGGCCCGCTAGGGCAGCTACAGCCTCTGTGTGTTGCAGGTGGTGTATCTGGACTGCGGAGCCTGTCATGCATTGTCAATGTTGCCCGGGTCTCGAGTCGGGGCACCACGCATGTGGACGGCGTCCCGCCACTTATTATACCGTGAGACAGACCACTTGTTCAACTGGACCCACACATACACTCCTTGGCCTCTCTGGGGCGAGCTTGGAGCTGCCTGTGCATGCGCTAGCTGCTCAGGTGCAAACGCATATTGGGGCGAGCGAGGGGAGGCCATGAGGACAGTGCAAAAGTTGACTGTTTGATTTTCAGCCAGTTAAAGGAATGACCCTGATGTGGTCGGAAAAAGACGTGTCTCGTGTGTATTGCAACTAGTAGATCAGCCGATGAACCACCCATGTCTTGCATGTAGCCCCGTACCCAGCCCCGCCCACTCGACACATTAAAATGAGTACCAGCACCACATACTACCCATTCGAAGCACTGACTGGGGGTGACAACCATTGGACAGTCTTGTGTAGTCCACCCACGCGTACATGTGGGCCCTCCATGATCCATGTCACCTGCGGCAAAGTGATGTCATGGGCAATGACGGAAGTGAGCAGAGCTGTCTGCCCCACGCACAGATGGTGCATCAGCTCAACAGACCCAGCACTGAGTGCAGCAGGGGTCACATGTGCAGGGGCAGTTGTGCCTGGTGTGAAGGCACATGCATATAGACAGCACATCGAGCAATGTGTAGCCTGCCCACATCTACTGTCCATTGTCAGGCTGAGCTAGAAAAAGATGACAAGGCAACACATCTGTGTGGGTGTACCCACTGTGACCAACACTGCGCAACCATCAGCGTACTCGCCCTGTGCATGGCCCACCCCGCAACGAAGGTCACATTCAGTGCCACTATCTCTCACACACATCCCTATCACGAGTCATGGTGTGTCCAATCGACAGTGCAGAGTAAGCGCTCATCCAGGGGGTCCTGAACAGGAGACACATGTAACCCACTAGGCAGTCTGTGTCGGCACCTACTGGCAATGTTCAGTCAATGTGCAGGCCAGGCCTGCTGGGACTGAGAAGGGCAGCATGGCCCCAGCCTGACTTCCACACGACCAACAAGTGCACTGAGACCTGCATTGCCAATTGTCTGTGTCACTGGATGTCTGACATGAAGTTGCCATGTACTACCACTCGGGAGGGACAGACAGGTCAAAGCGCACGAGAGCTCACATACCCATGCCACCTGCAGCCAGCATGGTGAGCAGTGCATGTTTGTACTCCACAGGCTCTGACTCATAGTGCTGCGGAGCAACGACATGTGTGTCCCCCACATGCACACCCACACACACTGCAGTTGTCTCTCACACACAACTTTCGCAAGGAATAGCCATGTGCAGTGTGCGTGGAGCACGGAATCCAGGTTCTCCAGCTCCTCGCTGGTGAGTGGACCTGGACATGTCCTCAGCGTCATCCACGTGTAGGTGGAGTGGTGGCAGCAGCAGGTGTTGTCGAGGGTGCCAGGCTGCAGTGCCAGGTAGCTGTGGTTATGCCTGTCCCACTCACACACACATATTACCCCCTGGGGCCGTTTCAGTGGGTACAAGCTGCTGCAATTCGTGTACCATGTCTGGCAGCTTCAATTGCAGACGTTGGCCTGCTCCCAGCTGGCCATGGACGCCTACCTCCACAGTGGAACATGCAGGGTGCAACCGTGAGGGTCATTGGAGTTGGCCGTAAGGGCCTGGCCCATGCCGGGTACAGTCCGCTGATGCCATGTGCACCACACAGTATAATGTGCGCAATGCATCTGCAGGTGTGGCCATGATTTGCGTGTGGGTGCAGGTCCACAATGGACAGGGCCACAACATGCTGTGTGCATAGGCAGGGACGGCCAGTGCTCAGCCTCCACATGTCTGTAGGCACATCATCATGTACACATTGGCATGGGAGCATGGGATATGCATATGCACACACATGCCATCTTTCACTATGTACATCTGCCACTTGGCACGTGCAATGTTACGTGTCACTTGTGATGTGTAGTTGCAAGCACACAGCCGTGTTTTTGTCAATGTGTACACCTGTCAATGTTTCTGGAGGTGTGATCCATACAGTGCTGTACATAAGGTGCAGTAGGGACATCAATGACTGTCTCATATCCCCTCGTGCCACAGGTCCCACTTGTTTTGGCCGCTCAGCCAGTGTCCATAGCGTTGTTGGTGTGTGCCCTACACACCCAGCCTCGGAAGCAGTGTGATGCACAGCAGCTAGTCATGTTGCCGTGGTGTTGCAGCTTACCGAATATGCAGTCTGTTACCATCAGCATGCCTTACAAGTTGTTAAGGCCTAACTCCCCATGTGCATGCTCATAGCAATGGTGTGTGTCACTGCCCATTGCTATTGGTAGGGGACCTGTGTAAGTGTATTTTGGCTGTGCTGTCCCTACTTGTCAGCCGTTCTGTCATTCAATTGCCTGCTCAGTCATTTATGTTTTGTGTATGTGAATATGCCATGTGGCGTGTTGCTTTGACATGTGTCCACTTACATCTTTCCTAGGCGGAGACCAAACATTCATCGCCCCTACCAATTGCTGTTAGACATGGTGGATGTGGAGGTCATCCGCAAATATCGTCTGGACCGACCCACCCTGCATCGTCTATGTGCCTTGTAGGAACCCCACCTCCGTCCTCGCAGGGTGTATCCAACAGCATTCACCCCCACGGCTAAGGTGATGGCTGCACTGCATTTCTTCGCCACTGGGTCATTCCAGCACACAGTGGGCAGTGGAGGTGGGATGTCCCAACCCATGTTCAGCATGGTGCTCAGGGATGTACTGTCAGCCATGATGCTGTACAGGAACAGATACATCCGCTTCCCCAGGGCTCGTGAATTGCCGGCAGTGAAGGGTGCATTCTATGCTCTTGGACGAATCCCCCACGTCGTTGGTGCAATAGACTGCACCCATGTTGGCCTTGTTGCACCACAGGCCACTGAGCACCTCTACCGCAACCGGAAGCACACGCACTCCCTGAATGTGCAAGTGGTGTGCCTTGCGGACATGGTGATTACACACGTGTGTGCGAAATTCCCAGGATCGGCCCATGACGCGCACATCTTGCGCAACAGCATCCTACCACGACTGATGACCAATATGCAACATGACCGTGGCTGGATTGTTGGTGAGTATGTGGAGTAGTGTAGCGTGCTGGCTGTGCGATGCTGTCTTGTGTCCAGTTGGAATTGCAACGGTTCTCTGTGTCCCTCACACCCAGGTGACTCTGCTTACCCGAATGGGCCCTGGCTGCTCAGCCCATTACGACGTCCTGGGAGCCCAGCTGATGTCCGCTACAATGAGGCACATGGGAGGACCAGACGTGTGGTTGAGCGGACCTTTGGCCTCCTCAAGTCCCGGTTCAGATGCCTGGACCGCACCGGGAGCGCACTGGCATACTCCCCACAGAAGGTGTGCCAGATAATTGTGGCTTGCTGCATGCTGCACAATCTGGCGATCCGCAAGCAGATCCCCTAATTGTGGATGACGGAGATCAACCAGGGCCCCAGCCTGCAGACCAGGACAGCTCCAGTGAAGAGGACAGTGGAGAGGATGAAGCTGTGAATGTGCGTCAGCAGCTCATCGCCCGCTACTTCACTTGACGGTGAGTGACCATGTACGACGGCTGATGTAGCTGTAGTTGTGCAGGTGTATGTGTGCTCTGTCACGGGGGCCTTTTGTTCACTGAGTGCTGTGTGTCAATGGTCCATGTCCAGGTTGGTATGCCACTGACAGTGGCTGTAGCATTGTGCCCTGTTGCTCTGTGAGATGTGTGTGCATTGCTTGTAGTTGGTGACAAGTACTGTGTGATGAGTGTGTGACACACTCATTGAATGTACTCTTGTCTGTTTTTCACCCCTAGGTCCCTGCAGCCTCTCCTGTCCCATCGACATGCCACACAGCAGATGCATTTCTGCTCATGGTGGCGATTGCACATCGTTGAATAAACCCAGGACACATAAAGCAGATTGTGATCAAGGTGTATTTATTTACAGCGGTGACATGTGATTGTGTGCAAGGTGATGACAAACGTGGTGCATGCTGTGACAATGAGTAGACGGTCATGGCTGCGTGATGGTCAAGGTGTACCCATGAAGTTCTATGTCCACAGTCCAACAGACACATGCCATTCACATGGCAGTGTGGGGTAGGATCGTATTTCAAGTCAATGCAGTAGGTGGTCAAGGTGGCTGGCTGACTCACTGGCGTTTGGTGCGGGCGAAGTCCTCTCTGGACACCTGTTTCCTCTTCGGACGGCCCCTTCCACGTTTGGTAGGGGGGGGTGTTGATGTTCCGCTGGTGGTGGTTGAGGAGTGCTCACTCGCTGTGGACGCAGGGAACGCGATGCTGCACGAGCCTGCGCCACAGCAGGTGGTGGCGGAGGTGGTGTTGCTGGCCTTGCTTGTGCCCTCCCCACCACCACCAGCTGGCCCATGAGGGCCGCGATTTGGGCCATATGGGCGTCCATGGACCTCAACACCGCAAGGACCTCCCGCGTGTCGCTTGGCGACCTGGCCCATTCGCCTTGGGCCTCTTCATAGGCCCCAAGGACTCTGTCGATTGGCAGCAGGGCTTGGCTCCCAGGCACAGTTGGCGTTGGCCTGGCCCTGCTCCTCCTGCCAGTACTGCTGCCACTGACCTGCCCACTAGCCACATTGCTCACCACGGTCCTCGCTCTGGCTCCCAGGGTGGAGCCCGACGGCCGTGCCGAGCCTTGCGCAGGGGCTGTGGCGAGGGATGGCGTGGTGGTGGTGGTTGCGGCGTTGGTGGTGGTTGCGGCGGTGGTGGTGGCCGCAACGGCTGTGGCAGCAGGGGTCTGTGACTGGTCAGCAGCCCTGGGTGATGGGTTGGTGGGCAGGAGGGGCCCTGGGGAGTGGTTGTGCCCTGCCACTCCAGATTTGCCTGCTGGGTGGTCCGTGTCTGGAGAGGTGTCCAGCTCCTCTACATCCGTGAGTCCGGGTCGGGGGCTTGCGGACTGGCTGTGCTGGCTGCTGTCACCCTCTCCAGCATCCAGCAGTTCGGCACCTGTGGGGAGGATGAGATGGGTCATTGTGTTGCACCTAGCAAAGTATGTATTGGTTGTCTGACATTCACAGTTCGTGCTCTGTCGTGCACAGGTTTCCCAGTGGCGTGTGTGTGGATGTACGATGTGTGTATGCGTGGGCTAGGCAATGGGTCTGTGTGATGTGGACATGTGGCATGGGACGGATTAGCAATGCCGATGGGTGTGTGTTGCTATGCTCCTACATTTTGTGGCTCGTGTGTATGCGTGCTCCAGGACCATCGACGATGTTGTGTTGAACGATGGTTTAGGGGAGGGATGGAACGCTTAGGTACGCTGATGCCAAAGGGGGTACAGCCCCTAAACGCTCTTGGGTTGAAATATGCTTTTGGGGTACATGCTGTGGGTGATGGGTGCAGAACGTGACATGTGTTCTGGCAACGTGACAGTGCATAGACAAAGGTGTGTGTCTGTCTCACATGGCCGGAATATCTGCTGACTGTTATCATTCATGGACATCACATTGGTAGCAATGTTGTGAGTTCGTGCTTGTTGTGTGCCACACGACGTGTTGCAGATGGGCCAATTCCTTTGTGTGCGTGCTGCCCTGGTACATGTGCATCAGTGCTATGCTCTTGGGGTGTTGACTATATTATGTGTGTCGTTACTCGCAGTGTGACGTGCGCTTCAGTCACTGCAGGCACTTGATTTGTCATGGGCAGGTATCTTTGCATGTCTACTGTATGAGGGCCAGCTGTTCGGATGTCATACCTTTCATGACACTGTGGCTGAGAGGTGAGATGGATGATATGTTGAATGTGCATTGTGTGCCTGTGTGTTTCATGGGTCCAGTTGTCTTTGTGTGCAATATTGTGGTTCCAGGCTGTTACTTCTAGTACGGTCTGTCTTACGTGGGTGTTGTTGTACGATGTGTGGGTGACAGGCAGTGAGGACTACATGGACAGGACTTCGATGGTGTTGCTGATGTGTGTGATGGGTGGCACAGTGCCTGGCGTGTGGGTCTGTGCTCCAGTGGGACTTGTACATGCAGACGTGGCTCCTTAGGTGTTGCTGTATCTGTGATGGGTCATGTGGGGTTTGACTCTGTTGAACATGTCCGTGTGCACATTGGTATCATGATTGTGACTGGGAGCAGTGCTGCGTGTTCCTCTGCTACGTGACATGTCCCATGTGTCAGTCGTAATACAGTCCTCATGCCTACAGACGGCCCGCCCTGTACTTTTTCCCACCTACAGGTTGTTTCTGAGTGCGCAATGCAATGGATGCCACATGGTACTGGGAGGGAGGGGTGCTCCACCTTGCTGGTCTGTGGTAGTGGGGGCCTGGTGGGTGTTTTACTTCAGCTGTCCCCCTCCGACCCACTGTCTTTGTGTTCCGGCTACTTACCTGTTACTTGTCGGTCAGTGCAGCTATGGCGGACACATGGATGTGGGGTGTGCTCCACCTTGCTGGTCTGTGGTAGTGTGGGCCTGGTGGGTGTTTTACTTCAGCTGTCCCCCTCCGACCCACTGTCTTTGTGTTCCGGCTACTTACCTGTTACTTGTCGGTCAGTGCAGCTATGGCGGACACATGGATGTGGGTGTGGGGAGTGCTCATTCTGGCGCATCTGGAGTACAAGGGGACCTGGTGGGAGTTGCGGTGCTGGCTGACTGTACACATGCCCCCATGGTTTTGTTAGTTGGTAGCTTTGGGCTGAGTGTGTGTGAGTGTCTGTTGCATGTGTGGGTGATGTCTTGTGTGATTGTGTACGGGACATGGGGGTGTTTGTCCCTAGGAGCTATGGCATGGTGGTAGTGCATGTGATTACATAGCGGTGTGCTGGTATACGTTTGTTTGTACTTACAAGCCTCCACTCCCCTGGTAATCCGGTGAGGATCTCCGGATGTATGATGACTCGCACCTTCTCCTCCCACGCCTTGAAGGTCTTGAATAGCGCGGGATTCCCTCCGCCAGTCCTGGCAGCCAGCTCTCGATTTTTGGTCTCCTTCTTCTTGACCACGCTTTTGAGGTCGTTCCACCTTTTGTTAATTTCTCCTCTGTTGTGTGGAACGTTCCCGACTGCATTGACCTGGTCTACGATCCTGCTCCACAACCGGTTTCTGGTGGATAGTGGTGTCTGTTGGACCTGGTTGCCATAGATTTGTGGGTGCACCTTGACGATCTCGTCGACCATGACCGTCAACTCGGTGGCAGTGAACTTGGGCATTCTGTGTGGTGCCATGGTGTGTGTTTTGGTGTTTGTGGTGCTGGTGCGGTGTGTGGTGTGTGATGTGCAGGGGGTTTGTGTTGCCGGTGTTTGGTGGTGGTGGTGATGGGTGTGATGGGTGCGTGTCTGTGGTGTGCTGCTGTCCTTTCTGTCTCGCTGTGTTGTGTGCTTTCGTCCTCAGTTTGTAATGTTGCAGGGGGTTGTGGTCTGTGAAGGGGCTGGTTTTGTACTTACCTATGTGAGTGTGTCATGATGGTCTGTTGTTTTCAGGTGTGTTGTGGCTGGTGTTCTGGGATTTGTAGTTGATTTGTTTGTCCGGGGGGGGGGTGTTTCAGGGATGTGTACTGTGTTAGGGTTTCTGTGCGTGGGTTGCTGTGTGGACTTGTTAGCCATGTTGTGTGTGTTTGTTTTCGTCAGCGGATGGTTTCTGTGCATGGACGTGTCCGCCATGGCTTCCGCCGTGTCCATTTTCGTCACTGTTGTTTGCGCTGGCGGGCGGTGTATTTGTGGATTTCCCGCGCTCATGTCGGTACGTTCCTAATTTAACGGGCGGTGTCTCGGTCGTCAGGGCGGGCGGTTTTGGCTTGTCGTGCATCTTTCCGTCCGTGGCGGGCGGTTGGACTTGGACTCGGACATGGGCGGGCGGTTTTTTCTGTTTATTTTCGGCATCCGGCGGTTTTCGGTTCGCGGCATCGTAATTGCTCGGTCGGTATTCAGACGGTGTAGGCGGGCGGATTTTCGCCACTGTGGTTGATGGCGGATTTTTATCCGCCCGACATCGTAATGGACACCTATATTATTTACAACGATATTTTGGATTCGATATTTTTGTACTTACCTGTTTGTAGATAGGAATTCGATATTTTGGCATTCTATATTTTATCCACTATATTTTTGCAGGTCGATATTTTGGCATTCTATATTCTGTCAGTGATCCAATTTAGACCCCATGGCTTAAATGTTTTAAGTTGGCATTTACAGCACTGGATCGCCTAAATAAGTTTGATTCCCCAGCATCTTTATCGAAGAATGATATTGCTTGGACCAAAAATAATGTTCTCCTGGTAAAAAGTCAGGAACGAGAGGTCATAGAGCTCCCTAAACAGAGCGTTTGAAGGTTTATCTTGCTTAAGACGGTTCTATTTACTGAACCCTATCTGTTCTTTGTGACCAACAGTGAACATCTTTACCTTTAAACCAGGTTCCAGTTAAATTTGTTACACTGTATGTTAGCAGTACCTAATGGGTGGTCTCATGTGTGCAATCTAGGACGCTGTGGTTGTGACTCTTCATCATCACAAGACTCTCTTTACTTTATAATGTTTTGTGGGTTTTATAAGTATTCTCGTAATCTTTATATCAAACCTCTTTTGAAGGGCCTGGGATTTATGCAAGTCCGGCAAGTCTTTTTGTACCTTGAACTTTTTAAAAGATGAATTTGTTTCTCATTCTATTGTCTGTTTTCTGAAGGAGGCCATCAACATTAGATATTGACTGGAGCCTTTGTAATTTGTATTTTTAACCATATATCTTGGTTTATTTTTCAATTGTATCCCTGTGGCTGCTACTTTTGCCTCCACAGGGTATTCCATCCTACTTTGTATAAATGATATAATCTTTGTTTTTTATGATCAACATAATTCCACGAAATTTAATTGGGCTTATTTTTATATCTTTTATGAATTTTATGAGATGTTTTTTAGTATTTAACAGATAGATGCTGCTATTGTGTATGGTGTAAGAGTGCGGTTTACTGTGTTGTTTAATCCTATTGTGCGGAAATTGTGTAATGAATTTATTTAAGTATGCTTTTATGGAACATTTTGTTTCCAAAACAAAATTCAATGATGATCATGATAACTAGAACCTAAGATTTCCTGGAACCAGTGCTACTGCCTGTCCAGCAACCTCCCCACATCCGTCCAGCTTCTTTTCAACCCCATTTGAGATGTCAGGTCTTGACAACTCATTATACATGCAAGGATGCATTTGCTCATTACCCCTACCACTGTATCTGCCCTCAATAGTAAGATCCAGCTAAGGATGCCTGGCTTGTGTCTCCTCAATCTCAAATGCACATCTTCTGACTACTTTATGCATTTCCCTCCCTCCAGTTTATACATGTAAACGCTTAAAAGAAGGTGTGCACAGCTTCTTCTGCAGTGGCTGCGGGCAAAGCTATGCAGACCTTTGATTTATGCCTGGCATCCCACCCACTGTTACATCCATTTGGCCATAGACACTAGCCCCAAATAGGTAGCAGACTGTATTTGTCTTGACCTCTGAGGAAGCTTTGAACCATCTGCTGACAGGAAGTGTCTGCCTGGACTGAGGACTTTGTATTGATGTCCCCCTTAAAGCTAGGATCAAGTGTATTACCCTGTAAGGAATTCAATGAGCATGTTGTGCATAGCCACTAGATCAACTTGACTTATGACAAGGCTATGCAGGGCAGTGTTTCTGGCAGACTGCTTGTGGTGGCTGGAACGTCAGAGCAGAGGGTGCTGTGTGGTTCAGCATCCATGTCAAGGGCCAGGTCTTCTGGGACAACTTAAGCAGAGAGATATTTAAAATCAAGAATCTCAATCATAGGAACCTGGCAGCCCTTTGCATTTAGTGACCTGTCCGATTTTGTGCTTGTTTGTTTAGCGGCCTTCATCCCACACCTTTTCTACTTTTCTCCTTACCGGTTCTCTTAAGTTGTGCTGCAATTGCTTCTGATTGCCCTCTCAGCCCTAGCTGCTTTTCAGGTCCTGTTCCCTACAAGTCCTCTAAATGCTTGATGTGGCTGCTTTCTGGCTTTCTTTCTTTCTCATCATTAAAATGAATGTAGGTTCATGGAGCGCTGCCAAACAAAACACCAGTGAGTATAAACTCCAAAGATGGCAGGGGAAATCGAATTTCATGTCTTTACATATAATGGCGAATACTTATCAGTGGTATCATATCTATTAACATGAAAGACGTGTACTTGATGGTATCCTGTGACACTGTCGAATTACCCTAAGAACTGTTGTTTGGATGAACTGTGGGGCATTTCCCTGTCTCTCCCCAACCCATTCGCTTTTCGCCTGGGAAATGCAACAACTTACATTGGTTGTAGGTGTAGATCTGCATACAATGGAGAGACATGGGTTATTATAAAACTCACTTCTCACCAAATAATTGACAGATCCTGTTGAAACCCTGCTGTTGTGCCCTGTCTGGAGGATGAGCTGCCAGTGAGCCTTCTAAGTGGAAGATTTGCCCGACTTGGAGGATAAGCACTAGGTCCAGCTAACTGAAACCTAGAGGAAAGATGTCTCAAAGAACAGTGCCCGGAAGCCATGAGCATCTGCAACGTGGCTGTCAAAAGACCAAATTTGTGAAGAGGTTCTCCATCTACATCACACGATGACAGAGATGTATGGGAGGGGAAACATCCTCAACAACGACTCCGGAACAACGAGTTCCGGAGTCACGCAAGCCGAACAACGACTTGCCCGAACAACGACTCAACCTTAACCACGCATGTGCGTGGTTAAGGCTGAGTCGGTCTAGTGTTCGGGCAGGGCGGAGTCGGAAGAGCGTCACAGAGGAACAGGTAAGAGGGGTTAATTGTGGGGGTGATCGTGATTATTTTAAGGGAGGGGGAAATTACTTATATGGGGTAGTGTTCGTTTATGAAGGGGTGTGGGTGATCGTGTATGTTTTTAGGGTGCGTGGGTGAACGTTTATATAATTAAGGTGGGGGGAATTAGTTATTAGGGTTTGTGGGTGATCGTGTATAATATTAGAGTAGGTGAATTCGTTTATAGAGGGCGGGGGTTTGGGGTTATTATACAGGGGTTTAGGGTTAGTTTTTAGGGGTTGCAGGTTAGTTTATAGGGGGTGTGGGTGAACGTGTTTGTTTTAATAGTGTGTAGGAAATCGTGATTAATTTTAGGGTGGGGGAATTAGTTTAGTGTGTGTGGGTGATCGTGTTAGTTTTAAGGGTGGGGGAATTAGTTTATAAGGGGTGGGGGTTTGGGGGACTAGTTGGAAAGTATTTTTTTTAAAACGCATTCCTTTACAACAAAAAATCGTGGTAAAGGAATGCGTGGTAAAACAAATCGTGGTTTAGACGAGTTTGTGGTTGCGACCTCGTTGTTAGGGAAGTCATGGTTCGGGAAGTCGTAGTTCAAACATAAAACCGTATGGGAGCCATCTATGCACTAAGCTTATCGGTGAGTCTGTACTTTCCATTGACCTGCCTGTCTAGGTGAGAACTGGAATCATTCATGCTTGGACCTCATAGGAATACAAGGCGCTTTTGTTTCACTCTATGACTTTAAGATGTGTTCCTTGGCTAGAGCTGGTCACCCTGAGTCTGCAGGCATATCCTCAATTCAAGGTGCAGTACTCCCTAACCATAACAAAGAGGGCTACCCTTCGCTCCAATGGGTGCCAATTAGTCCAGTGCATGACCACAGATCAGTGAAGGTATCTATATCCCGAAAATTGTGATCGCAACCAGTCATTACTAGGTTTCAAGCCTGCAACATTTGTGACTCTCATTGAGTGGCAGCGATCAGGTACCAATCTATCCCACATTACCATTGAGGACTACAAGTATCGACTGATACCACTTTGTGTCATTTCTCGTCCTTCGACCACAACTGTGAACCTCCCATTACTAGCACTCTAGCCCTAGTACACCAGACATACAAACCTGGGCATGTGGTCCAGTTTCCTTTTACTAACCAGTAACATCACTCTTTCTTGTTTGGGATCCGTATTCACATTTGGGTAGTGAGTTACAGGGTTTTGGTGTGACTTCCACCGAACTGTGACTAAACCCACTTTTCTATGCAGTCATATTGATTGGTCTTTTTTACTGGTTTACTACTCTGAGATATGCGACTTCACACTTCTGACTCCTTTCTGGGGGTGATCTCACTGCCCAGCTTCACACCTTCACCTCTTCCAAAGTTTGAAACCAAAAATACACAAGGAGCCAGGCAAAGGTTTGGGTGAGGGACATCCCCCATTAAGAAATACAGAAACCAGAAGAGCATTGCAACATGGAAACAGGCATCATAAGGTAACTCTGGCTTAATTTGCAGGTCCAGACCCACCCTCCATTACAGAATGGCACCCCACCCATTTACTCTCCCTGCATACTTGTCGCTATTCCCTCCAAGGCATATCCAGGGGGATGGCGGTACGATAATAAATGGGGTGCAGGAGTAGACGACAGGGCAAAAAATCCGAAGACCTCGCCCCAGGAAAATCGTTGTGGTATTGTGTGCGTGATAAAACGTCTGTAGTGATAACAGCTATAATCGGGGAGGAACGGGAGCAGTCGCCTAGGAACCATATGGGAAACTTTCCTTGAAGCAGGTTTGACAACAGGGGTTTCCCCTCCCCTCCTTCCATGGGGCAAGTAGTTCTGATATTTAGGGCTTGAACTTAGAAGCCATCAAGTTGTGGAGAGTGACAATTATCACGCCCACACAGTGGTTTTCTCTTACTACTAGGTGGTAAGAACTGAGCCCTTTATGTTCTAATTAGGTCCTGATGAATGCCCTGGACCCAACTGGGCCAACGCGGCAGAAACATGTTGACCTCACACGCAACGGTTAGGGGACATTAATTCCCCCATACACCGTCTTTTGATTTTAATATCATATAGTTACCCTTCACATTAAAAACACAATAAGGTTAACTATAATGATTTTTAACTACACTCACTTTTTATGGGCCCCCACTTAGTTTAGAAGTGCATCCCTGTCGTCAGGTGAATGCCCGCCCTCTATCAAACCAAGGTTTTAGAGGGCGAGGACTGGTCAATGATGAAGCATGACACCAGGTGGTGTGTGAGACCAGTCCGTTACATTTTATGAGATGTCTTCACTCGTAATGTAACCCACATCTCACAGTAGTTATTAAGTTAGGAGCAGCTTTTGTGGTTAACATAACAGCTATAATGACATTGATATGTCTGTTGTGTCCCTAGGGATACACAAGAATGGATTTTGATCTGGTAAAAACATTATTGATAGCGATCAATGTATATTATTCACTGCAACAGTTCAAACAGCAGATTTTTTGTTCCACACACAATATTTTTGTACACACTAGAAACATTTCTGGTGTCATATCCCAACTTCTGTAAGAGCTAAGGCTTTCCATGTTCGTATTATTAATAATTTTTAATAGTTGTATCGACACCGGTATTTCTGTTTCTAAATATAGTATGCCTTTGCATTTTATTTATTTATTTATATAACATCCCCCCCCCAGTGGAACACAGACATAATTAAATGCAGTTATACATATTTAAAGTATAACAATAAATATTAAAAACATGAACAGGCAATGATATCGATTTACAGAGTCCAGACTATGAAGACAACTTAGAGGCTATTGCAGTAATACAGTGGATGTTATTTTTTTTTAATGAAAAAATCGTGAATTTCGTTCAATTTCGCAGACCACATTCGTGAGAGGCTCTTCATTTCCAGTCCGTGCATATGATTTTGTAGATAGTTCTGAATGCTGACCGAGTTTTTCGCTAATCACTTGCACTGTTAAATTCACGGCCGGACTGAGAACACAAACCATCCCTGGCAATTAAGTTGGACCGGCCCGAGGGGTGGGGGGGTATTTGGGGGAGGTGCTGGTGGGAAACACTGCTGCTGCTTTTGTTACAGGAGGCTGATATAGCAGCACTACTGCAAAACCTGCCCCCAGTAACAAAAACGTCCCCAGGGCTCCAAAACCGTCCCTTCCTGCACATAAACAAACCTACAATGCAAGTTTGCAACTTACATGTGTGCTGCTTCATGCAGCACACAAGTAAGTTACAAAACGGCATTTTTAAAAAAAGGTTTGTTTATGTACAGGAAGGGACACCTTCCTGTACATAAACAAACCATGGCATTTTGCATTTTCCATGTGGAAGAGGCGAGAAAAATCCTAGACGCAGGAGGCTGCGCAGCTATTATCCTTCTAGATTTAAGCGCAGCCTTTGACACGGTTAACCACCAGCTTTTGATAGAGAGACTGGGCGAGGTAGGGATTGCGGGGACTATGCTCAACTGGCTCCAATGTTTTTTAGAAGACCGATCTTTCAAAGTTTTTGAAGACGGCATTTCTTCTAAGTCTATACCGCTGACTTGTGGGGTGCCTCAGGGCTCCTCCCTTAGCCCCACACTTTTTAACGTGTATTTGAGGCCTTTGGCAGAGATTGTGCTACCATTTGGGATTCGGATAATTTCATATGCTGATGACACCCAGTTGGTTGTCTCTGTCAACCAGCGGGATCCCTCCAGTACCTGTCTTGCCCTTTGTCTAGAAAAAGTTTCAAGGTGGATGGAAGAGTCTTTCTTGAAACTCAATGGATCAAAAACAGAATTAATGCTCCTAGGGAACAAAGAAAATATAAACTTTGAACTACTCTGGCCCAGCTCCTTTGGTCCTGCCCCTACCCCCAAACATCAAATTAAAAGTCTGGGTGTCTGGCTCGACCAGAACCTTGATTTTAAAGAACAAGGGCAAAAGGTAGCGGCAAGCTGTTACGGGAACCTTCGAATGATCCGAAAAGTGCTCCCACTACTCCCTTTCCCTGCAAGAAGAGTCCTAATTCAGGCTCTCATTTTATCACGACTTGACTATGCCAATGCTCTTTATCTTGGAGCCCCTGGCTCCTCGATACGGAAGCTACAAATTGTTCAAAACTGCGCCGCCCGCATGCTTATGAACATTCCAAAGCGGTCTTCCGCCAAACCAGCTTTGGCATCTTTACATTGGCTCCCTATTCGTGAGCGCATAGAGTTTAAGGCTCTATGTATAGCCCACAGGTCACTTTTAGGTAAGGGACCTATGGTCATTCAGTCCCTTACCCACCGATACCGTCCTAACAGAGCCCTCAGGTCAGAAACTAAACATCTATTGGTAACTCCAAGAATAACGAGAGCACGAAGTGGCGGCCGCCTTTACTCGTATAATGTGGCCAAGATCTGGAATGGCTTGCCTCCGCAGATCCGTGCCCAACCTAACTACCTCATCTTTCGGAAGCAGATTAAAACATTACTCTTCCCTAAATGAATAGCTTTCAGATTAGTGTGTTAGCAGGCATTAGCGCGGGGATGCCCATGGGTAACCAGGCGCTTTATAAATCTTGTTTTCATTTCATTTCATTCATGTGTGCTGCACAAGGCAGCACACATGGAAAATGCAAAAACGAGGAGAAATAAAGCATTTCTCCTCGTATCACCAACTTAAGACCAGGGTTTTCCTGGTCTTAAGTTTGACGTTAGCTCCTATTTACGCTGCCCTTGTGAATAGGGGGCAGCGTAAATATCAATGGGTGTTGCGGTGGAACGCCCACCACAACACCCACTGCACACCCTTTCACGCTAAACACAGCGTGAAAGGGGGCCTATTCACAAGGCAGCGTTAAGTCACGTTAAGTGGCTTAACGCTGCCTTGTGAATAAGGCGAGGCCCCTATCGCCACCACAACGTCACTGAAAGTGACGTTGTGGTGGCGATAGGGGCTTGTGAATATGCCTCATAGTTCTTAATGCAGGAGATAAATAAGGAGTCTTTTTGCAAGTCAGAATGATTTGAGCGCACCCTTTCAGAGTAATATTTGACAGTCAGTTCGACAGTCTAATTGCCTGCACAGAAAGGCTGGATTTGACCGTTAACCATGCTGCCAATAGATTACCCTCAGTGCTACTATTTCTAATCACAGAAGCAGCTATTAGTCTCCAACAGTCTCACCACAGAAATGCAAGTCTTTTTGAATTGTATGTAATATTTAGGGCCATTATATGTTGTCATAAAGTAGGAGTGCACACAATTTTTCATAATTCATGTATGCATAGCTATGCAAAATTTCTGAAAAATTACGGCAAATTACACAGAATGAAAAATTGGCATTTCATTTCGGTACATGGCGTAAAAGTTTATTTTCGTGATTTTCATATAACAAAGGAAAATGCAAAATTAGCAACATTACGCAAGGTTAAGCCTATGTAACAGTAACAATTTGCCCTTGTCTATAAAAAGGGACACCTTTTATTAGTGATTTATCAAAAGCCAGTTTTAAACAATCCCTCTAGTTGGTCTTTGAAATGGTAATTTTCTTTCTTTCCGCTTAATACATTCATCCAGTTGAAGGAAGGCTGCAAGTCTTCCTTGGCATAAGTAACAACAGTAAAATATAGCCTATGAGTTGTGCAAAAAATGACCCGTGCAAGCCCTCTGTGTAAAGTGTCCTGAGTGCTTCATTGTTGCATGGTTTTGTTAAACCCATGGCAAACCTTGTTAATCCAACCTTCAGAGCTATACCCTAGCTCATTTAAGCGCTCCAAGTGCAATTTCTATAATGAAGATTAAAGGATGCCATCTGTGCCTTCTAAGTGCAGTCTGCTGGGACCCCGCCAGGGCAAAAAAGCATTTAAAAAAAATATTTTAGCAGGAATCACGGCGAATCAGCAAATCCTGCGGAAAAAAAACCTTCAGGTTGGCCTGGGTCTGGGGGCTTTTTTTTTTAAAGGGAGGGGGCATGGGGCCCCCCCTTCTTAGGCACTTTGAGACCCGGGGACCACCGCCTCCCTTATCTTTTTAAATGGAGGGGGACCATGCAGACCCCCCTCCTGGGCTTCGCTGAAGCCCCGGGGACCAACACCTCCCTAGGGCCTGTTTTTTCATAGAAGGAGTGGGGCTGCACTAACCCCCCTTCCTAGGCATTATAGAAGCCCCAGGGACCACCAACGCCTTATGGCAATAAAATAACATATTAAAGTGGGACTGCGGGAGCCCCTTGGGACCCGGGGACCACACCTCCACGGGGCCTATTAAATATCTAAAACAGGGAGGGGGCCCCTCCAGGGTCATATACAGCCCCAGGAACCACCACCTCCCCGGGGCAAGCCCATGAAAGTGAAAGGAGGGGGCGGTGTGGCCCCATCCTGGAGCCATTAATGGCCCTGGGGACCTAGGTCCACCAGGGCCGGCTCCTGCTATGTCCTGGTGTACCCACCCCTGGGACATAGCTGTTTGCTCTGACTAGGCGGGAACTGTGACAGCTCCCACCAAGTTGGAGCAAACACTAACTCTGCTCTCAGCAAGCGGGAGCTGTGAAACCGCTCCCACTTGCTGTGAGCGGAGTTTTCGTCTGTTTCCCTGCCTGCTGTCAAGTGGGCAGGGAAACAGACAAAACAATTGCTCTCACACAGAGGAAGCTGCATGTTTATAAGCTCCCTGTGTGAGAGAGCAATGCCGGCTCCCGCTGGAGGTGGGGAGCTGACATGGATCATGGGGCATTGAGGCTCCCCTGCAGTCCCCAATGGTGCTGACTGGCTCCCCGGATGGGCTCCAAGGCACCCAGAATTTGAAGACCGAGCCCCGGGGGATGGGGTCTCTAGGGCCATGCGGTCCCCCCTCCCCTTCTAATAATTGGGCAGGCCTCCCCACCCACACTCATGGAGGCACATGCAACCCCACTCAGACACTCTCTCACCCACCCAGACACTTATGCAGACACTCACATACCAACTCACAGAATCACTCAGATACTCATGCACCCACTCAAAGACCCATACAGCCAGTCACACACCCACTCACAGACCCATACAGTCCCTCACACCCACAAAATAACTCACACCTCCAGTCACAGACCCATACAGTCACTCACACACTCACTCACTGACCTATACAGCCAGTAACACAGTCACTCTCAAAGGTTACAGGTCACAGTTAGGAAATAAAATTCAAAAAAACCTTCAAAATTCACTGAAAAAAGCAAAGGTTATAGGGATGTTATAGTTAGTAATTAACATTAAAAAACCTTAGACATTCACTGGAAAAAACAAAGGTTACAGGGACTTTATAGTTAGGAAATAGAGTAAATAAAAGTTAGAAATTCACTGAAAAAACCAAAGGTTACAGGGAAGTTATAGTTAGGCTCAGATTTCACTCACACAAAACCATAGAAATTCAGCAGTAATAGTTACCTGAGCTAACTATAAATCACGCCCCTGCAATGCACTGCTTATGACCTTACATATTACATCACTCATGACATGGTCAGTGACATCACTCATGACATCACTAATGACATCTCAGATGACATCACTGATCCCTTCATTTTATATATTTTCTTTAAATATAGATCAAAGTAAAAGATGCTGTAGCAGTATTAACTTTTATTCTTTATTTATTCATAACTTTTTAAATTTCAAATTATATTGATACACATTTTTAAAAGGTGAAAAGAAATTATTTATTTTAACATTATTTTTTATGAGGTTTTATTTTGATTCGCTGCCTCCATTATTTTTTATTGGAGGGTATTGCAATATTAGTGGTTGCCCATGTATGGTGCTAGACTTACTTCAGGTCTGAGCTTGAGTACATTTAATACTGTTTGGGGTCCTTTTTGGCTGTAATAACTTTAGAAGTGCAGTTTGTGAATAGCAATGGGCGTACTCTTTTGTGGGTGGTTGTCTGTCGCTCCCTAAACCTCTCTTCAGAGGATGCATTCCCCATTTTGCAGCCACTTCTCCTGGCCCCCCCCACATTTACTGCTAAGTACAAAAATTACATGTGTGAGAATCTCCCTATGGATAAGATATGAAAGGTGGAGGTGGATATTTCCACCTTTAGGCTTGTGAATTGCATTTTATAGTAAGTAATTAGTACTACTGTAGTACTACTTTCTGTACTACAGAATGAAGTTTGTGAATCAAGACCTATGTGTGGTTTTCTTGACTTCTACAGATCGTGTCTCCTGTAAATAATAAAATATTTACGTTTTCCGAGTAACACTCTAAAGGCCAATTGTACAAAGCTCATTTCCGTAGAAGGCTGTTTGTGCCCAGAAAAATGCTTTTTCAAATGTACAAAATGCGATTCGGTAACTTGTTACCGAATCACAATTTGCATTTGCGCTTCGGTATTTGGAGGGGCGTGTTAAGGGTATCCCTTCCAAATACCGAATCGGTATCGTATGTATTACTGTTTTGCGACTGAATTTTGATCGCAAAACCGTAATACTTTACCACAATTTCAAAAGTGGTGGTAATCCATCCGAAAATGGGAAGGGGTCCCTTTGGAAGGCCTTCCCCTTTGAGAATGTTGAACACATATCTTTTAAGAGCAGGGAGTGGTCCCACTGACCACTGCCTACTCTTAAGAAATGAAACCTCAAAGTAATTTTTTTTTTACACACATTCTATTTTCCTTTAAGGAAAATGGGCTGCATTAAAAAAAAACTGCTTTATTAAAAAAACAATTACAGACATGATAGTCTGCTGACCTCAGCATGCGACCATCCCTGTGATGGCTGCGATTCCTAATGGGTTTCAAATTGCAACCTGCCTCATTAATATTCATGTAGTAAGTCGATTTGCGACCTACTAGGAATCATTATTTGCAAATAAAATGTTTCATACATTAGTAAAACCGATTTCATAATTGCGATTCAGAATTCATAACAATTAGGAAATCGCTATGCCTAATGTTATTAAATCTGGTTCTAAAAGCTTGATCCATCTTGGATAACATGTTCATTACGTCTTGCATGCAACACTCCCAGCCTGCGATGAGCAAGTTTCAGGCAACTATTTGAAAACAGACTTTTACAAAAAAGTGTCCTGCTAGGATTTGGGTCAGGTGGCCCCAAATGGATGCAGTGAAGTGAAACAGTGCCTCTTCTGTTAAAGCATGAGCAACACGCTGAGGACATAATATTGAGCTTATATCTGAGGGGGCATTCGTCATATATGCTACTGATAAAGACCGAGTAGTCTAATTGAGCATGCACATATGTTCAGCCTGGATATTGTCAACAAAAAGCGATGCCAATTTAGCTTTTCCCTACATAAAACATACTTAATGCCAATGCAACTTAAAGCGGAAACAAATTTCTCCAAATATTTTTTATTTCTACCTCTTAGAAGGTCCTAAATATTGGCACTTATTTGTTTAATCTAATACTTGCAGAGGGGTGGTCAGGCCTAGAGCAACACCCAGTTAAGTAAAAAACGTTGCGCAGGCTTGCGTTCACGGGACTTCTGTCGCTTAAGACTGTCATGTTGCAATCAGCATCATGCTGGGAAGGAAATGACTCTAAAGAGCGCAATTAGTGCTGGTTTCTCCCTCGTTCCTCCTATGCACTGGGTTGGATAGCTTACTTCATGTCATAATGGATACTGTTTCCAGTCCTGGCCTTTCATGTGTCCTGGTTTGCTTCCATTTAACTAATTGGAAAAATAAACTTTGAAGCAATTACTTGGAGGTTAAAAGCCCAGAGCTGTGAGTGATGACACAGAGTAGAGGTCTTCGGAGTGTGGGGCATGCCCCACTGGGAGGACATGGCTCGATCTACAGGCGGCGCCATTCTCTCATTGTAATTTTACACCATAAGGTCAGGAGAAGGGGCAGTGCGCACAAGTAAAAAGAGCCTGGAAGGGGGATCCTCTTTGCCCTGTTTCCAGGCTGCCTTTGTTTAGAAGGACAGGGAAGAGGAGTGGGGCAGTGAAGGAAGTACCCATCATCCTGGCTCTATGGCTTTATGTACAGCCGCCCATTGCCCTAATTCCTTGGGGGCCACAGAGCTATGGCCAGGTGAGGGAAGTGGGGTGCAGGGCTCATTTCTTTACTTAAAGCTCCAGAGGGTTCAGCTAACCAACAGTGGAGTGGTATGAGGTCCAGGGCTAATTTATTCAATGAAGGCTTCAGAATGGTAGACTCCTGCAGTGCTTTCACTTTTTCCAGGTCCAGGTGTATGGGTGTATACTAATCCAGTCCAGATTTATTTTTCTTTGCTTTCTGAACTTTATAGACCTATTTATTAACTCTTAAATCAGGCTTAGAAGTCCCAGATTGCAAACAAAACAACCACCTACATTGGACGACCTGCTCATAAATGTACATGGGAGTCTTGAGAGTGCTTTTGGTGGCCTCAGTGTTTTAGTCCAGAGCAGTAGTGTCAAGGTGCAGTGCTTATTATTTTATTTTAAGCGCCAGAGGGAACACATGGCTGCGGCAGCACTCTCAAGTTTACAGGGTCCATGTGTGACACCATTTTTTTTACATTCTGGAATTTGTAGTCCTTTTTTTTCTTTTAAATGATCTTTAGTGCTTTTATATAACGCAATAGTAACAGTAACAAAGGTACAATCCAATCATATATCTTTCAGAAAAGTAATAGAGGTGGTAGGCAAAATAGGGTCACAAGACAATTCTAAAAGGGTGGAAGATCAGAGGCAAGGGTGGGAGGCCAGGCGTCATCAGGGGAGGAAAAAGAACAAGGCAAAGGAAGGCTGGTGAGGTATGGTGGCGATGTCCGGATGAAAAGGGAAGGGGAGACCAGGTATCTCTGTAACAGAGAATTCAGGCAATTAGCCGATGGGGTGTGGATCGTGGGGCCAGTCTATATGCAGGGATTCTATGCGCACATTCTATGGAATAAAAAGGAGAGAGTACGTCCATTGGTATGAAACTTTTAATCCAGGTTTCCTGAAGGGAAACTGCATTGGGGCCCTCCACCTTCTCCACCAGCCCGACTAAACCAATATTGTTCCTGTGGGAGCACCCCTACTTGTCCTCCACACACTCCTGTAGACAACCGGCTCGACCACGGAGGTCCGCGGTTAGTTAGCTCGTCTCTCCGGATTTGGGTATGAGTTCTGCAAGTGTTTTTTCTGCGTGCGTGACACGGTCCAAGAGCTTCCTATGATCATCACGCAACAGCCCAATGTCCACTGCAACACAATCAGTTTTGTGCGCCAGAGATGTTCTTGTGTGTTCGATGGTGGCCAGGATAGAATCCAGTTTCTCCGAGGTGTCCGCCTGGGTGAGGTCTGTCGCCCAGGTGTTTGTGCAGCTGTGGCAGATCATAGCTTTTCCATCGTGGCAGTAGACAAAAAATGGAGTGTTGTGAGAGGGCCTGCTTGCAGGCAGGTGGTAGTCTTGCTTGGAGCACAAGCAGCCCAGTTACACAAGTAGTGTACTACATCTTGTTATCGCAGGACAAGGCCCACAGCCTCGATGGTAAACAATGTGGAGGAGGGGTCCACCTGCAGCAGTCGCCAATCATCCGCGACCACTCAAGGCGGCAGCAAGTGTGAAGTAGGTGAGCAGTACCACATGCAAGGCCGCCTCACCATCGGCAGTGCAGACAGGTGATCTGATGGCTAGGTTCGACCTGATAGGGCAACTCCACCACAAAAGTCCGGGAGGGCCACTGGCTAGTATGATGTTATGGGTGAGATTCTCAGCAGCAAAAGAGAATTCTGGGGGAGTGGCATGTGCAGGGGTCTCTCACCAGGTCTGGCATGTGCAGCTCACCTCTCCCAAGGGGTCCTGCTGAGGTGGTGCCAGTTGAGGTGGCCCACCAACGTTGGACAGCCCCTACAGGAGGCCAGTGGAAAAGTATAGTGCCCTGGAGTATTGTGGTCTGGCCTCACCAACAGTAGAGTATAATGGCGATGAACTGTCGCCTGTAGTGGAGATCAGCTCGCAGGGCCGAGCCAAAGCAGTTCCCTCCCTAGCAGGGGCAATGACAGTTGAAGCCGTGCGTGACCCCCAGCTCAAAACGGTCCCTCCAATGTGCATCACAAGGCCATCCCCGGGTCACCTAATAGAGGGTCTGTGGAGGAGTGATGGCAGCATAGCGGCGGAGTAGTACCGCAGTAGTGAGATGAGCAGAAGATCGGCGACAACCCAACTCCAGAGCAACAGGGTCCAGGGCTGTTACCAGGCTTTGAGATAAGACTGCAGCAGTCCAGGTGCAAGTCTCAAAAGTGGCACAAGGGCCCACCGCGCCACCTCCTCTAAAGGCGCAGGGTCAGTCAATGCAGCTGCTTGGGAGGTTTAAGCTCTGTCCATGTGGGGAGTGACAGTCCATCCCCACCCCCAGCAATAATCCAACACGACAGGCAGGGGAGCTTGGGGTGTTTCAGCTATGCCCATGTGGAGGAGTGACAGTCCATCCCCACCCACAGCAACAATCCAACAGGCACGGGAGCAGGCCGCAGGCAGTTTCAAGGGCGAGCAGAGCAGTAGAGTTAAGCCAGTCTCTGCCCGGCCAGCACTGTTCGCTGCGGCACTGCAGCAACTCGTGGCCGGGGGAGCGACAGTCCATCTCCACCCGCGGCAGCAGTCCAGTACTGCAGACAGGAGAGCAGGCTGCAGTCAGGTCCAAGGGCGAGGGGAGCAGCGGGCCGGGCCATCCTACACTGGGTCAATGCCACCGCTCGTGGTGGTGCAGAGAGGTGCAGGCGGGGAGGCGACAGTCCATCCCCGCCTGCAGCAGTAACAGGCAGAAGAGCAGGCCGCAGTCAGACTCAAGGGCAAGGGGAGTGGCGGCTAGGTCTGGAAGTCGCCTGGTGCCCGCTAGTCACCGTCACCCAGCCCTGCTCAGCTCTCCTGTCACCCTCGAAGTAGAGGGGCTGAAATCTAGAGCAGATGGCCCGCATCAGAGCTGATAGTGGCAGATGAGCGTGAGTCAATGCGGAGCCGAGAGTTTAAGCATCCACCATCTTGGCTTCTAAAGCCAGGCCCACTCGGAACTTGTAATCCTATTTAATACATTATTAAATCACCACTATGAAACTGAGAATAAAATGGAAAAAGCCAGTACTTAACAAGTTTCGCTAGCATGCTCCTGCAAAACCTGAGATCTATTTTGGTGGTCTCAGAGCCATAGCCGAAGTGCAGGCCAGTATTTTAACTAAGCCTGGGTGGAGTTCGCGGAGTCCCACTATGCGGAACTCTGCAAAGTGCAGAGAAAACTCCCCCACGCTACGCGGAGCTCTACAAGCGGCAGAGTGCGTTAGATAAATGCCATTCGCTGTGATTTTTAGCGCCAGGTGCTTGTACGCACTGTGCAATCATCGCGAACGGCACAATGCACAGCGCAAGCGGGCGCTGCTTCCTTTCAGCCGCTCAAGTACATTTTTTACTCGAGCAGCAGCTTTCTCAACACAAACGGACGGTTTCTCAATGCCAGCGGTCGTGAGAATATGCGACCACTCGCAATGAGAAATCTGACTGTCCACATTGAGAAATCGTGCCGGTAGATTGATTTTCTATGCTCACGCTCGCCAACTTGACGTTGACGATCGCGAACGAGGAAAAATCTCGCGGGGAAAAATCTCGCTCTGCCTTTTTCGGAACTCCGCGAGCACCGCATAACGCGGAGTGCGGAAATCTCTGCAAACTCCGTGAGCGGAGCGGAATTCACCTCCCAGACTTAACTGTAACATAAAAATGCTGGTGATTAAATTAGCCCTGCCCAGCTCCTTCTTCCTGACCCTAAATAGTTGGAGGGGCCCAATTCAAAAACATTTTACTCAGGGTGGGTCTCAGCACAAAAGGTTTGAATTCCTCTGAGTGTTGGGTCATACTATATCACACTGGTTCAGATTGTACCAGCCCATCCCACAGCGCTCCCAGTGCCGCCACTAGTCTGGACCCAGCTTTCTAGTATCCTCTCTGTACAGACCATCCGGCCTTCACTCAGTGCCATCCAGGAGTCAGGATCCGCTCCCCACAAAGATTATAAGAGATAATGCTCAGTAAATGGCAATTCTGAGACTGTTGCCCCCATTTGATAAGCTAATAGATTTGGCTTTTTTATACCTCAAGGTGCTTTTACATTGTGTGTGTTTGCTTGTCTAGAAAGGTGAATCCAAGAATGAGTCTGTACATTTTTGAACCTATGGATGAGTGAATGCGTTGATGGATGAATGAGTTACTGATGGATGAATGGGTTACACACTCATCTGTCCATGCACCAATTTATTTGTGATCCCTTTACTCATCCATGCACATAATCATGGAGTCATCTGCCCATCTATGTATTTGTTTTTGCTTACCCATTCATTTATCTGTGCTCTCACTTGTGCATGCATTCAGTTGCTCACCCATTGATGCATCCATTAATCCGGAAATACATGAATCTACCTTTTGATTCCTTGTTACATTCAACTAATCACCCCCCAAAAATTTTTTAAAAGCCGCTCTGGTTCCTTTAATGGACATGCACTGCTTTCAAAAAAATGTTTCCCAGTAAAGAATGGAAATGCAGAGACAGAGGTCTGCTGACCTATCAGTGCATTGCATTTTTCAAACCAGTCGTTGTGCAAATTGTACATCCCTGGTATGCGAATGGGCATAGTCATCAGGCCCACAGTGCTATTTCTTGTGCTGTGGTTATACTCTGTCTTTGTAAAGAGAACAATGGACAATCTTTTTGCTGCAAACAGGGACCGAATGTAGTTAATCGTTATTGATGAAGCAGAATCCGGCTGTCACCATTGCTACATAATTGTAAGGCATGAATGGATGTGGGCACGTCACAGCAGAAGATCATGCCTGCATCAATCTGCTCAGTGGGCGATCCTTACAACCCTTCTCCCTTAACTGGACACGTGTCCCAATGCCACAAACAGATGCACACTTTCGGAAGAGTCATTGGAAGGAGCTGAGCATGCAGTGGGCCACCCTGATGCTGGCAGCTGTGGCACTCACACTGGAAGCTCTCTGCCATGAACTGCTTACCCGCTGCAAGCAGTGACCACTCAATGTCTGATCACCTCAGGAGCAGCTGAAAACCATCTCCATTGAGGCGAATGACAGAGAGCATGATACACCTTTGCGGTCATTTCTCCGTGGCAACTCACAATGTGGGCAGTTCCATTTTTACATTGTGATTTTTCACTTTACATTCACTATGGACTACAAAGCAGCTTTGTGCACCAGACCTGCTCTCCAAAAATAGAGGGGTGATATAGGTCTTCTAAAAACCTCATACATTTTAGAAATACGTGGGAAGGAAAGTATCAGAAAAGAAGGAACTGAAACCCTAGTAAAAGACCTAGTAGATGGGATTTTATGTATCAGCAATCTTACAAGGTCTGTGGTTTAGCCTGTTAGTGCTCTACCATCTTGGGACTGGATGTGGTCACCACCCTCCAGACGATGCTTGCCCAATCCCTGACCACCGGGTGATGACCTGAAGCTAGTCATCTGAAAATCCGTATTTCTGCTTTCTGCCACTCACTGTGGATGCTGTTTTGATAATGGCAAGGCATGAACACAAACAATGATGGTCTGTGACTGCAAGGGTGCTCAGGGACGTGGCCTATATGGTAACTCTAGCTGTTTTCCCCGGTTTCTGCACTTGGAAGAGTCGTGGCAACTAGCCGCAGTCCCTTTCAGGTTGAATTATTGGGTTCCTGCTTTTCGTGTCACTGTGTACAATTTTACCCCACGTGTAGAAATAAAATAATGTTATTACTGCCTGCGTTCAAATTGCTAGTTTTGTGCGTGAGTTAATGCTCTTGCATTTTCCAGCTCAAAGAAGCTCAAAATGACACATTATTTACACCGGAAGAAAAAGGACCGCACAGTACTCGCCGCAAAAGCAAACGCCTGACAAATTAGCCCATGTGTTCTCCCATAACAATAAACGAGAGTACGTATACCTGCATGATAAATACAAGATGGGGGCATCGGGATGCCACGATAATGGCGAAGAATGGTTAACTTTTTTCCATTTCTATCGTAAATATAGGAAGTAGATAAGCTTCTAGTTCTGGGTGGCTAACGGCGTTGTTCTGCATCAAAGAGGTTTTATAGACACAGCCCTGTGGAGGATGGGAGATCAAATAGTCTTTTATAATGAAATAGGTTATTCAATTTCATGGTCTAATTGATGTAGGTGCAGGGCGAATGGTGCTTTAATTCATTTCTATTTTAAATATTGTCTTGGCTTGACTACATCTTTCTTCCCTGGTCCCACGTGCATCACTGGAGATGCTAGGTGTTTGCCTCCACGACTAGCAGCATTATCAGACCACAGCAACCAGGTTTGTAATTGGATGCACGTGGGTTTCTGACGGTGCATCCCTGCTAGGCGCCCGATCAACCAAGAAATAGCAATCACAATTAGAGAACAGACTGAGATGCAAAGAGGGAACCATCAGGAAAAGCGTTGTTTTGCAGGTGCCAGCAGAGAAAGCAGTAATGCAAGGCAGGGTGATGGTAGAATAAACTACAGTGGTCAGAGTGACAACAAAACAACTCCCAAGAGAGGAGGAGCACGTGCCGAAGGGTAAACCGCAGAGGAGATGAATAAATGTGGAGGTGATTAAAGAAGTTCTTAGAAGCAAGTTAAGGCTAAAGCGCCTGGACTTGGTATGTGCGCACACACATGCACACATGCAAGTAACCCGCAGAATATTCTTGCCAAATTGTTTTCAAATGTGCTGACTCTTCTGGTTTCTCACTCTAGTCCTCTCGCCCTCATCAGGACCCGGATCCTTGTCCAAGATGGATGCTTTACACCTGCCGTTGGCGTTTACGGGCTGCAGATCAAGGTAGCTGCCTTTGATCTCCATCATTCAAGCAGAAGCCATTTCCACCAAAATGTACTAAGG
The DNA here is from genome assembly GCA_963921515.1 of Calotriton arnoldi. Taxonomy (NCBI): domain Eukaryota; kingdom Metazoa; phylum Chordata; class Amphibia; order Caudata; family Salamandridae; genus Calotriton; species Calotriton arnoldi. The sequence continues at coordinate 29,773 of CAWUFW010008697.1, read as the reverse complement.
CAAAATAATAAACAAATGAGATTGGAAATTTTAAATGTGTCTTTCAGTTATGAAGGCGCCGCACAATATATAGGTGTGAGACAGACTTATGGCGCGGGACCGGAAGGCAGTGCCTGACCATGAAGGCCCGCGAAGAACACCTCCTGAGGGCAGGGCCTGCGGGAGCACAGAGGCGAAGCCTGCGAATATTGAGCCTGGACCCTGGAAAAAGGCGGGCAGGCGATTGGTAGCAGGGTTGGAACCCGCCAATGGGAACAAAGCACTTGGTGGGAAGCCAGGATAAAGAAAGGGGGCAAGGAGCAGAAAGACCATACCTTGACCTCTCATCGTTGGACCCTCATCGTTGGACCTTGACTGCTCGTAGGGGGATCTTGTTGTGCGCCATCGGCTGTGGACTCCGTCCTGAGACCAGGATTGCACCGGAGCTGTTTGCCGAGTCCGCAGGAAGAGCATCGGGCAGTCGTGAGGCACAGGAGTGGGCTGCAGCATCCTGGGACAGACGGAGCAAGTGTGTTGCACTGCTCCTGAACCAGCGGCCCAACCGGTATGAGTGATCCCAAGCGAGCCTGCCTGGCCTCTCGCAGGGGTGACTTGGCAAGCGGGCAGCTCCACAAGGAAGTGAGCGGACGTGGGAGCAGCTGGTACCGCCCACAAAGGTCGTACACGCAGCAGCTTGCAAGCCGGCCTTCCCGCAAGCCAATCGGGTTGCAAAAGAGCAGGAAGTAATGCCGGGTAAGGGCAGGGAGCCGTGAAAACACCGTCGGCCCACCTGCTTCGCAGAACAATCAGGAGGGGAACAGAAAAGAGTTCCCGCCCGGTCCGAGGTGAGCAGGAAGGAGCCTGGCCAGGCAGACAGTGACCTGGAGCTTGATGAGGATCTACAGGTGTTGCTGGAGAGAGCGCGTCAGCTGGGTTCGAGCCGGGGTTCGAGTGGGTCAACCAGCACGTGATGGAGCAGCTGGGGCGGTCCTGCTAAGATCCCAGAACATCAAAGACCTCCCAGCTCACAGGAGGAGAAACAGGAAATAAACAAGGGCAGAAGAAAGGGAGGCTTGCAGCCAAAATGGCAGCCTCTCAAAAAGCAAGAATTAAAGAGCCAAGAAGCAACAGAGATACCGAGGAACAGAGGTCGCAAGGTGGCACAGGGGTCCTCTAAGGTGATGTCCAGCAGCAAAGAAGACAGCACTGAGGAGAGCTTAAGACTGCCAGTCTTAGGCTGCTCATGGGGCTTGGGTGTTGCCCTGCTCCCACTGTGCCCCTCCCCAGCCACCTTGCTGCCTGAGCCTCCTTCCAGGTCCTTCCCTGGACCGTGGTTTTGCCAGGGGAACTGCTAGCCCCATTGAACTTCCCATCCCTCCTGGACCGTTGTTGTTTGGGGGCCCCGCGGGATTGGCACAGCCTGCGCTAGGCCCCTCTGGTTGCCCCCTGGGCCCTGTATTGCGGTGTTCAACACACCCACCTGTGTCCCGTAATTCGCAGTGCCCGTAGCCTCCCCTTTGCCTCGCTGCATTGCATACCCCGACTTTTGGACCCCCTTGTCTCGCTTCGCGCTTGCTCCCCATGTGCTCCTTTTTTGTCCATCTCGGTTGCCCTTCCTCGACTGCTGTGTGGATTTCCACTATCTCTTTGCGACCTCTGTGCTTTCCATCATAGTAGCATTCACAGTTTGGAAGGATAAACTCACAAACAGGCAGATCACTCTGTGGGTGGACAACCATGCGGTAGTGCAGATATTGAACTTAGGAACAACGAAGTGCCCAAAGGTGGTGAGGCTGTTAAGGCACTTGGTGGGGTGCCAGCTGAGAAATAACATAGCAATTAAGGATAGGCATGTGCCAGGTTGTGAGAAATCCATAGCTGATGCGTTGTCATGTTTTCAATGGCAGAGATTTAGAGAGCTGGCACATCACGCGGAGCATAGTATGACACCCATGCCCAAGCAGATGTGGGCCTGGTGGAATTGACATAAAGATGCTGGTGGAGAACGCACTGGTGCCCAAGATGGCAAAAAGATATCATAAGTGCTGGGAGGTCTTCCAAAGGGTGACAGGCACAGCGGGCACGGTTCGGTGATGAACAAAGAAGTCACAAGATTCATACAGTGGGCATTCAAGGAAGGGGGAAGTAAGGCATAGGCTCAGGTGCACCTCAGTGCAATTTCATACTTTGCAAAGCTAGCCACAGGGGTGGACCCGGCAAGTTCCTTATTCTGCAGGGCAGCAATGAAGGGATGGGGAAGGTTGCAACCAAGGCGCAGGGATCACAAACGGGCAATCGAGTTACCAATACTTCTACAACTATTGCTTGTGCTACCTGACATCTGCGGGCAGGACCACGAGATTGCGCTGTTCAGAGCAGCATTCTCCTTGGCATTTTTTGGGGCTTTCCGAGTAAGCGAGCTGGTAGCCCCCTCCAGAAGCCACCCAGGGACAGTTTGCATACAGGGGAAAGATGTCCGCATGGGCGAAAGGTACATGACAGTGTACTTACGCAGGTCAAAAACAGATCAAGAAGGAAAAGAGAAGAACTCAAGGCTGGGCTGCCTGGAAGAAAAGGCAAGCTGCCCGCTATGCCTCATGTAGGGATACGTAGGGCCGGGGTAGGGGGATGGGAGACCCCTGTTCATGCATCAGAATGGGTCTTTCTTGAGCCGCTTCCAATTTTCAGCAGTGTTAAAAACGGCAATAAGCAAGGCGGGCCTGTCAGCCAAGGAGTTCGGGACACACTCATTCTGCATAGGGGCGGTGACCACAGCAGAGGTTGGGGGGCTGAGTGGGAAGCGAATCAAGCAGATAGGTGCCTGGGCATCAAATGCCTTCAGAGGTTACATACGACCCACAACGATTTAAGAATATGTTTCTCTCACAGCAGCCCCCACACAGCTGGGCACAGAGTGTGGATCCTTGGACATTCGTACGTTGTGAGGGCGCATCGGTGGGCTGAAGCACGCAAGGACTGCAAGGGCATTTGGCTACAAAACACGACCGTGACATGGCTGGGGCAGTTGGGCATGCGATGGGAGCAACTGCTACCAGCTATCCAGGATATCAATCAATCAATCACAGAATTTGTAAAGCGCACTACTTACCCGCGAGGGTCTCAAGGCGCTAGGGAAAAAAAAGGGGGGGGGTGCTGCTACTGGTCGAACAACCAGGTCTTGAGTAGCCTCCTGAAGGTCAGCAGGTCTTGGGTCTGTCGTAGGCTTAGTGGAAGGGTGTTCCAGGTCTTGGCGGCGAGGTGGGAGAAGGATCTGCCGCCGGTGGTCGTTCTTCGAATGCGAGGGACGGTGGCGAGGGAGAGGTCGGCGGAGCAGAGTTGGCGGTTGGGGACGTAGAAGAGGAGTCGTCTGTTGAGGTAGGATACACTAGAGAGTGAAGAGAAACCAGACACAGTACTGGTACACCTTGGGGGGAATGATCTGACAACTTTGGGGAGAAAAGACCTATTAGGGGCCATGACATCAGGGTTAACAGCAGTAGCAAGGTTGGTCTGCCCTGCAGATGTCATATGGTCAGAGGTCAAAGCGCGACGCGAGTGGCGGGGCGCGCATGACCACGCAGTGTTAGAGAGATCCAGACAAAAGCTGAATATTTAAATGGAAAAGATCTGCAGGGGGAACAGGTGGGGCTTTGTGAGGCACTGCCTCATCAATCTAAAGACACCAGGGTACTACAAGGCGGACAGCACCCACTTGATGGGGTGGGGATGGACACATTCCTGCTTAACTTGGTTGGGGCGCTGGAGCAGTTGGGGTTCTTCTGCGCAAGCAGGAAAGAGAAAAAGAGGTACTAGGGGGAGCTGTCAGAGGTCGGGAAACCATGGCCAGCGTGGCAGAAACAGCACAATGTGGACAGCCTAGAAAGCACATTAGCCTAGGATGACGAGCCGCGCAAACAGTGTCTTTGGGATGCCTTTCGGCAGGGGCACTGGGGGAAGGGGGCGAATGGCCAGCTTGGGGTCGGTGGCAGACAGTCACGGCACTTGCAGCTCGGGTCGGGTCTGGCGGCCACCCACTCAGAGATCAGTAGCAAGGGAAGCCTGGAGGCCGCAAGCGCGGGACACCAGAAAAGCGGGCCGTCTATCAAGAGGGCCGGCTGTGCTGGAAGAAGCTAGGAACCAATGCATCAAAATGCGATATTTTATAGATACGATATTGTGTGAAATCATGGAGCATACGGATGAAAAGAAATGCGTGTTTATGTTTCATGTTGCAAAATAAACTGTGGCCGTTATGCACCAGCTAAGACTCTGACTTTGATTACCCAAGGGTGGGTAGGTCGGTGCCTGGGCAATGCCGTAGGCAGAGAGGGGTCACTCGCATGTCTGGGAGGGATTACGGTTTTAAGTTTTGTCCCAGTGTGTATGGGAAACCAGGAAAGTCTCCCTAGAAATTAACCAACAATCTTGCATTTTAGGGTGCTGTCATCTACCCTCACTGCAAAGTTTTGTTTTCAATGTTCTTTTGGATTTACCAACCTGCAGGGAGTTACAGCATATTAATTTATTTGCTTAAAATGTAGGCTCGCAGAGATACTTGAAATGCAAAATAAAAATACATCAAAAAAAGGTTAACTTTTTTAAAAAAACTTACACATTTTATAACATATTCACAGAATTTGGTCTATATAAGAAATACAAAACCTATAGAACCATATGCTTTTGTTGAACATGGGAGTTCAAAATGGCAGTCTAAGGAGTTCCAGTCCTGTGCAGAAAAAAAGGCTTGATTCAAGTTCGATAGTGGACATTTACATAATTTCAACCATTATCTTCCAGTGTGCTAGAACGTTGTGCATTTCACTTTAGATAACCAAAGACCTAAAACTGAGAAAAGACCTACTTACTTCTGGACCTCAATTTGCAGCAAGATAACAGTACATGTGACCACAAACAGAACTATTATGGATGCAGTTAAGGCTATTGACCTTGAAACAATGATTATAATCATGAAGAAAACAACTCTACTACAATACATTTTAACAATTTCCAATTTCATAAAGTAGTCTAGTTAAAGGGTTTTCAGTTTCTATTCGTTGTGAATTCTGGTGGATTTTTTCCAGTATTTCCTATGTTTTCAAATCAGTGGTTATCAGTGTTTACTGTTTCTTGCTTCATAAAAATTCACAGGGGTGGTGTTTTTACAGTGCTTATACAGAATTTAGCTTTTATTTAATTGCTTCCCTTGTTCATTCCTACTGTCATTTCTTCTTTACTTTTTTTCCCTGCTTCTATCTCCCTTGCTTGTGTTTGCTTTTTCTAGTAAAGTTTTATCATATCCCTCCAACTATCTCATTTCCCAGCACTCAGAATCCCCTTACCAGCAGGCCAGCTCTACCACGTCAAGGATGTGCATGGATAGAGAAATGTTTGCACATGATTAAGATTTGACTACAGCAGATAAAAGGTTAATGGTGGACATTTCATTTCCCTCTGTTGTTCTACTCATCTGACAAATGGCAAAGATCAGCTGAAAGACGATTTTCTTCGTTGGACATGAGCAATATAATCGGAGTGCTCGGTGTTCTCTCAGCGCAAGCCAGTGTTATACTGCCCTCTTCTTCAGCTTCAGACCCCAATAAAGGACTATGCTAATACATGTATATTATCAATGCTAGAATTGGATCTATTTCTGCTCTGCCTGGTCATTGGTCATAGGGAGAAGCCTGCAAAGGAATATATATATATATATATATATCACTGAAAAAACCATAGGTTTCAGACACGTTATAGTTACAAATTAGCATTTAAAAAACCTTTGAAATTCACTGAAAAAACCATAGGTTTTAGGGACAGTTTTAGTTACTTGGACATTGCACTCGTACAAAACCCGTGAAATTCCCCGTTATAGTTAGTTCAGCTAACTATAACTCGCGCCCTGCAATGCACTGCTGATGACGTCACATATTACATCACTCATGACATGGTCAGTGACATCACTGATGACATCACTGATGACATCTCAAATGACATCACTGATGACATCACTGATGACATCATCCAGTGACTGTGTGTTTCTGTAAAGTTTAAATATGTTTAATATATATAGGGAAAGGCATATTGAAGAATGAGTGGGTGTATAAGTGTCTGAATGGATGATTTAGTAGGTGCGTGACTGACTCTATGAGTGAGTGATTAAACGTATCTTACTGAATGCATGGGTTAATGACTAAACTGTGTGAATGTCTGTATCTGTCTGTCTGTTGGTGTGTAAGCGGCTGCATGGGTTTGCGAATAGCTACATGAGTGTCTATATGGGTTATTGATTTGTTGTTTGAGTATCTGTATGGGTGCCTGAGTGTTTGTGTGGGTGGGGTGTGTGTGACTCTGTGCATAGATGTGTGAGTGGGTGATTCACTGGGTGCATGTTTTCAAGAGTGCATCTGTGATGGACTGTATGGGTGGGTGAGTGTGTGTATGGCTGTGTTAGTGAGTAAATGTATATCTCAGTGGTACATGTGTGAGTAACTACATATGTGAAAGGCAGTATATATGTGTGTTGGAGTATATAAATGGCTATAAGTGAGAGTGTGTGATTGTGAGAGTGGCTGTATGGATGAGTGTGTGCTTGTATCAGTGATTGTGTAAGAGCGTAAGAATGTGCTAGTATTTGTATGAGTAAGTGAGCTGGTGTGTGTATAACTGTATAGGTAAGTAAATGGGAGTGTGATTAATTATTTGCATGACTGACTAGGTGTGTGAGTACCTCTATGGATGAGTGGAGGTGTGTGAGTGTGTATATAGGTGTATGAGTGCATATGATAGTCCTGTACTGAGTGACCATAAGTATGAGTGATTGTACTGGTGAGAGAGTAAATGTGTGTGTAGACCTAATAATCAGTGAGTGGGTATGTAGTTTTTGGTGTTGGAGTGTCTATGGTTTTGAGAATGGCAGTCTGTAATTTAGAGTGGGTATATCAAAGGTTATATTAGGGTGTGAGAAGATGCATGAAATTATCACATGGATGATGTCATCAGTGCTGTCATCAGTGATGTCATTTGAGATGTCATCAGTGATGTCATCAGTGATGTCACTGACCATGTCATGAGTGATGTAATATGTGACGTCATCAGCAGTGCATTGCAGGGGCGCGAGTTATAGTTAGCTGAACTAACTATAACGGGGAATTTCACGGGTTTTGTACGAGTGCAATGTCCAAGTAACTAAAACTGTCCCTAAAACCTATGGTTTTTTCAGTAAATTTCAAAGGTTTTTTAAATGCTAATTTGTAACTATAACGTGTCTGAAACCTATGGTTTTTTCAGTGAATTTCAAAGGTTTTTTAAATGCTAATTTGTAACTATAACGTGTGTGAAACCTATGGTTTTTTCAGTGAATTTCAAAGGTTTTTTAAATGCTAATTTCTAACTATAACGTGCCTGAAACCTACGGTTTTTTCAGTGAATTTCAAAGGTTTTGTAAATGACAATTTTTAAATGTATTAATTGTTATATTAATTTTTTTCATACTGATTTACTACATTTTTAGAAACAATTTTTTTTTACATATTTTATTTTTTAAATTACATTGTAATTACATTATACATTACATTACAAAAAATACTTTCTCAGAATGAATTACTTTAGTTTAAATACTTTGCAGATAGGCAATAGACTTTTAAGTACAGTAGTTACAGTTGTTGCAATGGGCAACACATTTTCAAACACAATGCAACATTCAGCTCAATGTGAATTTCTAGTTAAATGCAATTAGTTACTTTATGGATTACTTTTGTAACCACAGGACTGGATCCTAGATTCAGTCCTGGTACATCTCCTGTAAACAGTTGAGTAAAAGCGTTTTGGTTACAGTCGTGATTTTTAAGGAATATTATTGTATTTTAAAAGTTGACACTTAGAAACTTTTTCTCATAGAATCACCAATGTTATCCTATGGAAGGAAATTCACTTAGCAGGTAAAAACTGTTATCGTTACTTTTTCTTACTCAGTGTTGGATCCTGGATCCAGCACTGGTGCATCTCCTGTAAACAGTTGAAAAAATGCGTTTAAGTCATACAGGCGATTTTTAAGGAATATTTGTAGTTTGTGAAAATCAACACTTTGAAACTTTTTGCTGAAAACCAGTCAATCTTAGCCTATGAAGGAAATTCAAGTTACCGGTAAGTACGGTTAAAATTACTTTTGAGGATCAGTACTGGGCTGAAAGATGCAGCACTGAGGTCTCTCCTGATAACAGGTGAGTAAATCGGAATTCGTATTTTGGCTGATTTTAGAGGAATATTTTAAAGTTCCAAAACTCCACACTTAGAAGAATTTCCAAGTGAAACCAGTCAATGTTAGCCTATGAAGGAAATTCAAGTTACCGGTAAGTACGGTTAAAATTACTTTTCAAGATCAGTACTGGGCTGAAAGATGCAGCACTGAGGTCTCTCCTGATAACAGGTGAGTAAATCGGAATTCGTATTTCGGCTGATTTTAGAGGAATATTTTAAAGTTCCAAACTCCACACTTAGAAGAATTTCCAAGTGAAACCAGTCAATGTTAGCCTATGAAGGAAATTCAAGTTACCGGTAAGTACGGTTAAAATTACTTTTCAGGACCAGTACTGGGCTGAAAGATGCAGCACTGAGGTCTCTCCTGATAACAGGTGAGTAAATCGGAATGCGTATTTCGGCTGATTTTAGAGGAATATTTTAAAGTTCCAAAACTCCACACTTAGAAGAATTTCCAAGTGAAACCAGTCAATGTTAGCCTATGGAAGGAAATTCAAGTTACTGGTAAGTACGGTTAAAATTACTTTTCAGGACCAGTACTGGGCTGAAAGATACAGCACTGAGGTCTCTCCTTATAACAGGTGAGTAAATCGGAATTCCTATTTCGGCTGATTTTAGAGGAATATTTTAAAGTTCCAAAACTCCACACTTAGAAGAATTTCCAAGTGAAACTAGTCAATGTTAGCCTATGAAGGAAATTCAAGTTACCGGTAAGTACGGCTAAAATTACTTTTCAGGACCAGTACTGGGCTGAAAGATGCAGCACTGAGGTCTCTCCTGATAACAGGTGAGTAAATCGGAATTCGTATTTCGGCTGATTTTAGAGGAATATTTTAAAGTTCCAAAACTCCACACTTAGAAGAATTTCCAAGTGAAACCAGTCAATGTTAGCCTATGGAAGGAAATTCAAGTTACTGGTAAGTATGGTTAGAATTACTTTTCAGGACCAGTACTGGGCTGAAAGATACAGCACTGAGGTCTCTCCTGATAACAGGTGAGTAAATCGGAATTCGTATTTCGGCTGATTTTAGAGGAATATTTGCACAATGGTGAAGGGAGGGGCGGGGCCTGAGGTTACATCTGTGTAAACGCGCCCCGTGGCGCGTTTTAAGTTGGGGATTAAGTCCCCTTGAATCCTGAGGGTCCCTAGGGGCCAACTAGCCCACCAGGAACCTCCAATATGCGCCAGGGGCTGCGTTGCAGAGACGTGTAGAGAGGCCACACCCCTTTTTACACCTCTCTGCAACGCAGCTCTGTGGCGCTTTCTGGATGTACCTGTTGGGCTAGTTGGCCCCGAGGGACCCTCAGGATTGAAGGGATTTAATTCCCCATCTTAAAACGCGCCACGGGGCCTGTTTGCACACATGTCACCTGAAGCCCCGCCCCTCCCTTCACCACTGTGCGAGCGCGCCCGTGGCGCGTTTTAAGTTGGGGGATTAAGTCCCCTTGAATCCTGAGGGTCCCCGGAGTCCAACTAGCCCACCATATACCTCCAAAAGCGCCACAGAGCTGCGTTGCAGAGAGGTGTAAAAAGGGCGTGGCCTCTGTACACCTCTCTGCAAGGCAGCCCCCTGGCGCATACTGGAGGTTCCTGGTGGGCTAGTTGGCCCCAGGGACCCCAGTATTCAAGGGGATTCGTTCCCCTCTGCAAACGCGCCAGGGCGCGTTTGCAGAGTGGTGAAGGAAGGGGCGGGGCCTGCGGGCCCGATCGTTTTTTGTTTTTTGTCCCCTGAAGGGGGCTGTGTGGCCCCCTTCCTTTTTTCTGTTTTTGGGCCCTGGGGACCCCATCCCCCAGGGCCTTACCCCTTTTTTTAAATTAAAAAAAAAAAAAAAACGGGAAGGGGGCCGCGTGGCCCCCCTTCCCCGGGCCTGTATTGGCCCCGGGGACCCCATCTCCCGGGGCATGGCCTCTATTTTTATTTTTAATATTTTGAGGGGGCTGCGTGGCCCCCTCCTCTGGCCATTTTAAGGCCCGGGGACCCCATCCCTCGGGCCGGCCATACCCTTTTTTTATTTTTATAATTTTTCAAAACTTTGGGGAGGGGGCCGCGTGGCCCCCTCCCGAGCCACTACTTGCCCCGGGGACCCCATCCCCCGGGGCTGGCCCTCTCGTTGGGGACTGTGGGGGGTCCCCAAACCCCCACAGTCCCGCCGGCTCCCCGTGTCCTACGGGAGCCGGCATTGCTTACACATGGGGAGCAGCTAACATGCTGCTCCCCATGTGGAAAGCTATCGGCTTTGGATATTGGAAGAGAGAGCAGGTTTCCTGCTCTCTCTTCCAATATCCAAAGCAAGTTTGCAATGACAGGACGGGAGCCGCGAGGCTCCCGTCCTGTCATTGCAAACAGCAGTGTCCCGGGGTAGGCACCCCGGGACACTGCAGGAGCCGGCCCTGGGGGTGGCGGTCCCCAGGGCCACCACAGGCTCCAGGAGGGGGCCGCGCGGCCCCCTCCCATCGTGTGCACAGCCCCGGGAGGTGGTGGTCCTCGGGGCTCTGGGGTCCGTAACGGACCCCCATATTTAAATGTTTAGTGCCCCGGGAGGTGGCGGTCCCGGGCGTGTGGGGGCTGGAGCCCCCCCACACAGGTTTTTCATTTAAAAAAAGAAGCCCCGGGAGGTGGTGGTCCCCGGGGCTGCGGGAGGGCTCAGAGCCCTCCCGCACCATTATGCATAAAGCCCCGGGGGTGGCGGTCCCCGGGCTTGGGGGCCCTTAGAGGCCCCCACACATAAAATTAACCCCCCCCAGCATGCCCCCGGGACTTGGCCCACCCGGGGCCAATTAACTATCGAAGCGCGTGAGACCGCGCTTCGATTTTTTCGGCAGGATTCGCGCACCCTGAGCGCATCCTGCCGATTTAAAAAAATAAAAAATGCTTTTTGCCCAGGGGTCCTTGTGGGACCCCTGAGCAGGCCTAGGGGTTAGGGTGTTTCTACCCTGCCCCCTTTGTGCGTTTTGCGCACTTGTTTCTTTTTTTCTCGGTGGGATACGCGCACCCTAAGCGCATCCCGCCGATTTAAAAAAAAAAAATCTTTTCTGCCCAGGGGGTCCTTGTGGGACCCCTGAGCAGACCTAGGGGTCAGGGTGTTTCTACCCTGCCCCCTTTTGCGCTTTGCGCACTTGTTTCTGTCCCTCGGTTCTACCGAGGGACAAAATGGCTGCCAACACTTCCTGAATCGGAATGTTGACAGCCAGCTGACAGCCAATTAGCATGCAGGTCGTGATCGGGACGGTGCGCGCAGGGTGCGCTGAGGGTACGCGTATCCGACGCGCCCATAGATATATATGTACTTTTACTTTTGATTTTCTCAGGAACTACTGAACGGATTTACACCATTTAAGCAAAAGGCACCAGTCTGAACCAAGGACTACCTCTTTGCCAAATTTGGTGTAATTCCGTTCAGCAGTTCGGGCTGTAGCTGCGACTAAAGGTTCCTATGGAAAAATGAATGGGGAAAACGCGTTTTGGGACCCCCTTTTTCTCGGCCCCTGCTTCACGTATCACCCCGAGACTTTCAGGGTAGGAGCGGAGCGGAGCGCCCTAACAAGTTGGAAACTTTCACGAAGATTCGTCAACCGGCGCCAACGTTATTTCAAATAGAATGTCGCGGATTTCCTATGGATAATAGGTTGTAACTATAACTATCTACTGGCGACCGCCAGTAGATAATATATATATATATATATATATATATTTATTTATTTATATATATTTCTGCTCTGCCTGGTCATTGGCACTGATGATGTTCTTGATGTGGCCACTGATCCTGCTGAATGAATGAATGGGGTTCATGTAGGCCTGCTTTTCAGATTATCACAATATAAAACTAAGAACAGGTATGTTGGACTCAGTGTTTTATCGGAGGACATTGATTCTAGAGGCACCCATATGCACAGTGATTTTTATTGCTAATAAGAATCAGAAAGCAACACCCTGCCCCCTCAAAGAAGGAGGATGACATTATGATGGTCCCACCACCCCTGAGCTGAGATCCTCCTCAGAGTTCAGCTGTGCAAGTAAATGCTGGAGCGACATTGCAGGTGGTCGCATGGGCATATTAAGTGACTTAGAATGGAGTAAGTGGGTCCACACTGAGAGCATCCATCAAAGAAAAGTGCTTAGTGGTAGGGGATGCACTAATACTGCTTTGCACCTGAGGGTGCCAAAGCAGTAAAAGTGCAAATAAATTCACAATTTTTTTCGAGTTGCCACTGAAAAGCAAAATCTTAGGGGGGGCGTGGTCTGGCCGCGATGCAAGATGGCCGCCTAAATCCAGAGCTCCGCGCTGTGGGGAGCCCGGGACGGCGGTGAAGAGCCTCTTAACTCCCAAATGGCAGCCTTATTTAAAAGGAAACGTTGTGTGAAATCAGGTGTCTCACAATGCAACGTTTATTGAAGCTGAGGGACGCTTCTTCCTTCAGATATGCAGATATGCCTGTTTCCGGCTGCAGCGCTCTGTCGCTGAGCTTACACAGCTGACTGGATTCGCGCCTTCCTGCTCAACACGAGCGGCTCTCCGCTGACAGGAACGCTTCAGACAGATAAGTGGGAAGCAGTGTATGCGGCTATAACGTATTGAAAAAAGAGGCTGCCTGGGCATATTCAGCACACTTTTGTCGAATACTTAAGGAGCCTGAGGCAATTTTATACCTCTGTCTGCCGCCTCGTGTGTATTTAACAAGGTGAGAGCAGACAACTTGACATTGTGGCTGTTTAACGCTCCTCTCCTTAAAGTGGAGTTGCCTGGAGTTGCGCTGCATTTGGAGGCTACCTACTTGCATGAAACAGACGACTAGTGGCGAAATTGTTACTCTTTAATGCTCCTTTCCTTATAATTAAGCTCCCCTGCACGTCTGCTACATTGTTGAAACAGAGCTGACTAGAACTCATCTGCCTTTGTATTTGATGAGCTACTATTGTCAAGTTTGAAACAGCGCCTGAAGTGATTTTACACTTCTAGTGACTACCCTGCGTACTTGGTGAAATAAAAACGAATATTTTATAGCAGCATTTTTATTTTACAACGCTCCTTTTTCTGTGCACTCTTCTTTTTTGTATTAAATGATATGTCATGTTTCGGTAGTTTCCCTCTCCCCCGATCACCAGGTATGTTTGTGTGCTCGTTTGTACCTTCACTCGTGCGGAACATTTTCCCTCACTTCCGGGTTACTGGCGGTTGGCGGTTCAGCCTTCCTTGCTGAAACCACCGCCACGTCACTCAGCGTTTCCGGGGGAAGCCACTTAAAAACAGTGATTCCCCTCGGATCGGCGCTTCGTATTAACGCCTGTGCCTGGACAGACACCTTCGCAGGTATTTCGGAGCTGCGCAGGAGCGCTGCCGTTCTTCTTGTTTTTTCTCTCGTGACATTCAGGATATGCTACCTTCTGCCTCAACGCGCTGGAGCGCTTGTTAGTTATTTTGTTATTTCGTTTGTGTTTTCCATTTAGAACCAGACCGCGCTGGAGCGCTTGTTAGTTATTTTGTTATTTTGTTTTGTGCCTAACGATTAGAACCAGACCGCGCTGGAGCGCTTGTTAGTTATTTTGTTATTTTGTTTTGTGCTTAACGATTAGAACCAGACCGCGCTGGAGCGCTTAATTTTGGGTTCTAATTTTCACCACGCAGAAGAGCTTAGTTCCTTGGGATACATTGCACAGGAGCGCTGATTTCTTTTGTGGGTCATCTGCGCAGGAGCGCTGATTTCTTTTGGTGTGCCTCGCTCTGAAGCGTTAGTTACCTTGGTGTGCTTGCGCAGGAGCGCCGTTTCTGTCTTACCTTGAGGATTTCAGAACACATGATGTCCAATTATGAGGTGACTGCTGTTTTCCGCATGAGTGTATGGTAGTGAGTGGAAGAGGTTGTTTTGGGCTGATAGTAATAGGTGTCTCCTTGTTTCTCTATGCAGTTGGTGTCCACAGTTAATCCGAACTGGAGGACGTCCTCTACCGGTCTTCCGGACACACTCCTGCAATCCCAGCTTTCCTCCCCGCTCCCATCTTTATCCTAGATCGTTTTCAAGGCTCGACTGGGGTAAGGTGGGTACTAGGGTGATAGCTCATGTCATCTCTGCGAGAACTCTCCGCAAGAAACAGGTAAACTTGTGGGGCTACTAGACATGATAGGAGTGTGCTGACTGAAAAAATTAAATTATATCAACTGGAGCTCTACGTACTTGAACTAACTGTTGCTGTCTGAAGTCAACTTGAGGCGAGGTGTACATTCTGTTGTCCAATGATTATAACACTTGAGATGACCTCATTCTTCGTCAGGAGGTAGCGAATTAATGTAATATTACTGAGGTGAATTTGCCGGTCTCGACCTTTACCTTTTTTCTGTCGCATTACAGGCCTGATTTTTCCTTGCACTATACTGGCCTGTGCTTTTAGACCAGAATTACCTACACCTCCGTTCCTTTGACGCTGATCTGAGGTGATTTAGGTGCGTCACTATAAAATAACTGGAACGGTTGGGACGGCCTTATTCTAAGACGAAAGGCCTTACTTAAGATATCACCTATCTGTCAAGCAAATACCTACCTGTTAAAGAGTTTTACACAGCATCGGCCTGGAATGCCTTCTGGAAAATCGACCCGTAAATCTGCAAAACAACCCTCTTATTCTGAAATTCTAAGTCAGAATCTCTCCGCCTCAGAAACTTATAATACTACATCTTCAGCTCAAAAGACATCTAACCTTATGATGGCATCTGCACCAGATTCTACCATGGAACGGATACTCCAAGAGATCACTGCTGTAGGACGACGCCTGGAGGGAATGGAGACATCTATCTTTGCTCTTACTCCTGAGACTAAATCCATACGTGCTGATATAGCTGGATTACAAAATCGGCTTGATGGTCTCACTGAACGTGTGGCTACTGTTGAGAATTGTCTTAACAATATACCAGATCGAGACCAAGAACTTCTCTTCCTTAGAAGCAAAGTGATAGATTTAGAAGATAGAAATCGTCGAGACAATGTGCGCTTCTTTGGATTCCCGGAAGGAATAGAAGGATCAGACGCTAAATCCTTTTTCAAGGTGGCTCTTCCAAAGATTACAGGTCTTACTTTTGACCCGCCATTAGAAATGCAGAGAGCACACCGCATTGGTCCTCCTAAGGCAGGGAAGAATGTACAACCACGTACACTTATTGTTTGTTTTTTGCGACACGAACAAGCTTGACAGTTAATCACTGAGGCCTGTACAGGGTCCATATCTATTTGAGAGTCATGAGATCTGAGTCTCTGCAGACTTTTCAAGATAAAACAAATGACCGTCGCAAAGCTTTTCTCTCTTTTTGACCTCGCTTGCGCCAGCTAGACATCAAATATGGCCTTTATGAACCAGCACGACTAAGAATTACTAAGGATGGCATATCCAAAGACTTTTTCAATCCAGATGATCTGCGACGCTTCCTAGACAGCATTACTTCTCAAGCTATGGAATATACTGAATCTCTACCTGAACCCCAGCCTTTATTTTCTTCACTGACCTCCAAGAAGATTGCTAATGTTGTCCAACGTAATCCAGGCTGTTGCCAAGGTAGAGGAAGAAATCCAGATAGACATATACCTTCTCTTGGTAATCGAGCTCAAGTCCTTCAAGCAGTGGCTGCTATTACACAGGAAAGAGATAGAGACAAATCATGTTCACCCCTTAAGTCCCCTCCATCACCTGAAGACGATGTTCCTTGAACTTTGAATCTGAAAGAGACACGTTAGTGACAGATTCCTTACCTTAGAATATCCCCAGGCGTCAGGCTGGATCCGGAAAGTTTTGCGTAGCAGTACCCCTGCGCGTCGGTAGGCGGCGTCGTGCGGCTCCGCGTCCGTCGTCGGCGTCGTGATCGCCGGAATGATGTCGCAGCCAGTACTTAGACGCCGCCCATGCGCGCTGGTGTCAGTTCTTTCTTTTTCCGCGCCAGTAAGCGCAGATCCGGATTGAGCAGTCCCCCAGTCATTTTTTGACTGAGTATTTTTGTGACTTTTTATCCAAGTTTTTCGAGTCGTTTCGACTCCAAAGGTGTCAGTAGGGATGCCCGGCTTCAAGCCATGCGGAGTCTGTAATCGCATGATGTCGATTACGGATCCGCACCGTGAGTGTCTCTTCTGCCTGGGGCGCGGCCACGACCCCCAGTCGTGCCCCGAGTGTCGGTCCCTCGCCCGAAGGCTTTGCGAGAGCGGTCTCGAAAGCTCCTCGAGGCCCGGCACTCGGCTCCGCGCCGCTCGAGGTCCCGGTCCCGTGAGAGGTCGAGGGGCCGGTCGCGGAGCCGTCGTCATTCGTCGGGGTCGAAGTCTTCGTCCTCAGGTAAGGCGAAGCACAAGAGGTCTAAGAAGTGTCGCTCTAAGACCTCCCCTCGCCGGTCTAGCGACCTGGCCGAGGGTCCAGAAGGTGCCGCCCCCGCGGCTCCGGGGGTGCCCGCGCAGCCGACGCCGGCCTACCCGCCTGTTCCGGGTCCGACGTCGACTCCGGCCGATATACAGGAGTTCCTGTCGGCCATGGCCCGCATCTTCGGGCCTAAGGGCTACCCCGGTGCGCCTTCGGGCCCAGCGGGCCCCAGTGGGAGTCCTCCCTCGGCACCACCGGCGGCTCCGGCCCCGGTGTCTCCGGCGGCTCCGGCACCGGCGCCGCAGGACCCCCTCGGATCGAGGCCTGGATCCCGGTCGACGCCGGTTGACCTAACGACACCTCCACCGGCGCCGACCTCACCGGTACCGTTCACGGCGCCGTCCGAGGCCCTGGACGGCGCCGTCCCCAGGTTCTCCCCGGCACCGGACACGGAGCCGGATCGACGTCGCTCAACGCCGATTCCGACGCCGATGGGACCCTTTTTCCATCATGTCCCTCCTCCTTACTTTTCACCTGTTTTGGAGGACGAGGAGGACTGGGAGGGGTCGGAAGACCCTCTCACAGCTCAATGTGAGCCTTATCAGGACTGGGCTGAGGAACTGGGAGATGCCAGTGGTCTGGACACCTCTCCTGACCTTGGCATGCTGTCTCCTCCTTCCGTGGCTACGGAGGAGGGAGCAAGTTATGCAACGGTGTTGCGTAGGGCGGCTGAGGCCTTGCGCCTCGAGCTCCCTACGGTGGCTGTCAGGACTAACCTCCTGGCGGAAGTGCTTCAGCCGGCGGCTACCTCTTCGGAGCCACTGCTGCCGTTCAACGACGCACTTTCGGACGTTCTTTTGGGCACCTGGTCCAGGCCCACCACAGGGGCTCCTGTGGACAGGAACGTAGCCCAAGGCCATCGCCCGGCCCCGGGCGACCCTCTGTTCCTCTCCCAACACCCCACTCCCGAGAGCTTGGTTGTCCAAGCCTCTACCTCTCAGAGCTCCTTCCCTACGGCTCCGCCGGATAGGGAATCCAAAAAACTGGACCAATTTGGGAAGAAGGTTTTTTCTTCCTCCAGTGCTGGCTTGCGGTCCGTGAACACCGCTTGCCTTTTGGGCCGTTACTCCCACTCTCTGTGGGATTCAGTGGCGCAGGTGCTGCCCAAGGGTCCTGAGGAGGTCCAGGCACTTCTCTCCCGTGCTATTGCAGACGGGAGAGACGCAGCGAAGTTCACTATCAGATGTGGCCTAGACACCGCTGACTCGCTAGGCAGATCGCTTGCTACGAAAGTGGCTCTGGGCCGTCACGCCTGGCTGAGGACCACCTTGTTTCTCGGGCGATGTCCAAAACACCCTTATGGACATGCCCTTTGATGGTATCCGCCTTTTTGGCAATAAGGCAGAGAGCGCGCTGGAGCGCTTTAAGGACTCGCGGGCTACAGCCAAGTCATTGGGCCTCTCCGCCTCGCGCCCTCCGCAGCAGTCTGCTTTTCGCCCCTTTCGTGGCCACGGAAGGGGCGCCCAGTCACGTCCACTGCCCAGCCACCGGCCCACGCAGCAAGCGCCTTCGCGCGGCCGAGGACGTGGCTCCCGCCGAGGCGGGTCGGGTAACCAGCGAGCGTGTCAGGCCACCACCTCTGCCACGTCCGCGGCCTCCAAACCCTCCTAGTCCATCCTTTCCAGTCCACAGCACGCCAGTAGGGGGCAGGGTCCGCCATCACCTTCCCCACTGGCGCACCATCACATCGGACAGGTGGGTTTTGGCCATTGTCCGAAGGGGCTACTCCCTCCCCTTCGAGACTGCCCCTTCAGCCATGCCGCCTCAGCACCACCGCATGTCGGGGGACCATTTGGCACTTCTTCGACAGGAAGTTGCGGCCCTCTTGGCCAAGGGGGCCATCGAGCGCGTTCCGACCCCAGAAGTAGGGCGTGGTTGTTATTCCCACTACTTTCTGGTGCCCAAAAAGGACAAGGAGGACATGCGTCCTATCTTGGACCTCCGGAACGTCAATCGCTTCCTCCGGTAGGAGAAGTTCAAGATGCTCACCCTAGCTCAGGTCTTGACTGCCCTCGACCCTGGAGACTGGATGGTAGCGTTGGACTTGCAGGACGCATATTTTCACATCCCCGTCCTGCCGGCCCACCGGCGTTACCTGCGGTTCACGGTAGGCCTCGAGCACTTTCAGTTCACCGTGCTTCCCTTTGGCCTTACCAGCGCCCCTCGGGTGTTCACGAAGGTGGTGGCGGTGGTCGCAGCTCATCTGCGCCGGGCAGGGGTTCCAGTCTTCCCCTACCTCGACGACTCGTTGCTGAAGGCGGGCTCGTCCCAGGCAGTCGTCTCCCACCTTCAGACTACGGCCGGACTCCTGCACTCGCTGGGGTTCTCCATCAATGTGCCGAAGTTGCACCTGGTTCCTTCTCCACAGTTCCTTTTCATCGGAGCAGTTCTGGACACAACGCAGTTTCGGGCCTATCCTCCCGAACAGCGAGTCCAGGATATTCAGGATATGATTCCGATCTTTCAGCCTCTATCCTGGGTTTCGGTACGGATGACCCTGAGGCTGCTGGGCCTCATGGCCTCCTGCATCCTGCTGGTCGATCATGCCAGATGGCATATGCGGGCTCTGCAGTGGGACCTGATGTTCCAGTGGGCGCAGCATCAGGGGAACCTGTCCGATTACGTCCAGATCTCGGAGGGAACTCCCAGCCAGAGCACACAGTTGTGACGGATGCGTCCCTTCTGGGATGGGGCGGTCACATGGGAGAAGCGGAGATCAGAGGCCTCTGGTCTCCGGCGGAGTCCGGCTCCATATCAACCTTCTGGAGCTCCGGGCGATCCGACTTGCACTGAAGGCATTCCTTCCCTCTGTCAAGGGGAAGGTAGTGCAGGTGTTCACAGACAACACCACCGCCATGTGGTACTGCAACAAACAAGGTGGGGTGGGGTCGTGGACCCTATGTCAGGAGGCTCTGCGTCTCTGGACATGGCTGGAACATCAGGGCATATTCCTGATGGTTCAACACCTGGCAGGTTCCCTGAACGCCAGGGCGGACGAACTCAGCCGCAGGTGCATGATGGATCACGAATGGCGTCTTCACTCGGAGGTGGCGCAAGGACTCTTTCTACAGTGGGGAGAGCCTTGGTTAGATCTATTCGCCACCGAAGAGAACGCGCAATGTCAGCAATTCTGCGCGTTGGAATTTCCAAGGCGGCACTCGCTCGGCGACGCTTTTCGACGCGAGTGGAGTTGCGGTCTGTTGTACGCCTTTCCGCCTATACCACTTCTGCCCAGAGTGTTGAAGAAGATTCGGCGCGACCGGGCCCATGTCATTCTTGTGGCTCCGGACTGGGCTCGAAGAGTTTGGTATCCCGAGCTACTCAGTATGAGCATCGATCCCCCGATCCGTCTGCCTCTTCGGGAGGATCTTCTGTCGCAGCAGCAGGGGACGGTCCTCCACCCGAACCTGTCCAGTCTCCACCTCCTTGCATGGAGATTGAGCGGCGGCAGTTGATTCCTTTCGACTTGCCTCCCGAAGTTTGTGATGTGATTCTGGCAGCCAGGCGTCCCTCCACTAAGGTGGTATACGCCTGCAGGTGGAACAAGTTTGTGGCATGGTGCACAGCAAAGGCTGTGAATCCCCTTTCTGAGGTTCTTCTGTTCCTTCTTTCTCTGGCCCAACAGGGTTCTGCCCTGGGTACCATCAAGGGCTACCTTTGTGCAATCTCGGCCTTCCTCGGGCTTCCTGATCAGCCCTCCCTTTTCAAGTCCCCTGTTGTTAACAGGTTTCTTAAAGGCATTACACACCTTTTCCCTCCTGTTCCGTTTGTGATGCCTCAGTGGGACTTGAACTTGGTTCTTACTTTTTTAATGTGCGCTCCCTTTGAGCCTCTCCATAACTGTCCTCTTCATCTTCTCACTCTGAAGACAGCCTTTCTGGTGGCTATCACCTCCGCTCGGCGGGTGAGTGAGCTCCAGGCTCTCTCTTGCAAACCCCCCTTTCTGTCTGTCCATCCAGACAAGGTTGTTCTTAGGACGCGTCCGTCCTTCTTGCCAAAGGTGGTTACTGCCTTCCACATAGGGCAGACCATCACTTTGCCCACCTTCTTTCCGCCTCCGCATCCTTCCAGAGAGGAAGAGAGGCTCCACCGTCTGGACCCTAAACGTGCGATTTCTTTCTATCTGAACCGCACACAACAGTTCCGGGTGGAGGACCAGCTCTTTGTTGGCTACGTGGGTGCCAAAAAAGGTCGGGCGGTACATAAGCGGACCATATCCCGCTGTGTTGTCTTGTGTATCAAAGTCTGCTATTCTTTGGCTAAGAAGGAGCCCCCTGTTGGGCTACGTGCCCATTCCACCAGGGCGACAGCCGCCACCACGGCTTTGGGACGTGGTGTCCCATTGCAGGACATTTGTCAGGCAGCTACGTGGGCCTCGCTGCACACGTTTACCAAGCATTACTGCCTTGACAGCCAAGTCCGGAGAGACGGCTTTTGGCCGTTCTGTTCTCCGAGACTTCCTCGTCTGATCTTTGTTCGCAAACCCACCACCGGGGTTGGTATTGCTGGGGTATCTATTCTAAGGTAGGAATCTGTCACTAACGTGTCTCTTTCAGATGCACAAGTTACTAACTTTTGTAACGATATATCTGTAAGAGACAGTAGTTAGTGACAGATTCCTTACCGCCCCACCCATCCTCCCCGTTCTGCGAACTGATTTCTAGGGTTAAGGTCATCCCTTTCAGGGCCCTAGTTTTCAGACATCAGTGTCAGTTTCTTGCATGGCTCTGCGTTTCTGGCGCGGAAAGTCGTGTACAGAACTGGCGCCAGCGCGCATGGGCGGCGTCTAAGTACTGGCCGTGACATCATCCCGGCGATCACGACGACGACGACGGACGCGGACCCGCACGACGCCGCCTACCGACGCGCAGGGGTACTGCTACGCAAAACTTTCCGGATCCAGCCTGACGCCTGGGGATATTCTAAGGTAAGGAATCTGTCACTAACTACTGTCTCTTACAGATATATCGTTACACAAGTTAGTAACTTGTGCTTTACTACTTAATTGTTGACTCTTGAAGCACAGATGGATGACACTTGTTGCCTAATGAAGATGAGACCTGATGAGTATCTGCATATCTATATACTCAGTTGCACATTACTTGTTGTACAATATCCGTACTATATTCTAACGTATTCTAACTCATTCCCGATCCCCCCTTTCTCTCTTTTAATCTTTCTATATATTATAGTTTATTTATGCTCATCCTCATAGTGTTATGAAATCTTTTATTTGGTTGTTCTATCTATATTACTATAATATTTTGTAATGATATAAATTAAGAATTAGACTATATATATGAATTTTTGCCTTACGGTTATGCATTACACTCTTTATACTATTTTTTCTTACTTCTCTCCTATACTTTCTACCCTTCCCCTTTTCGCTAATAAGTTTTTTTGATAATACTTACTTATCATAATGTCTAATTACCACATTATCTAGGTTTGATGCTATTCAATTAGATTAATATTTAGCTATTAATGTTATATAACTACTGTTTATTTGTCCCTTATGTAGGCTATATATCAAATTTCAAATACTTTAGACTTTCTTCTTTGCTCTTTAAGAGCCCCCCCCGGAGCATAATACTTGAAAGTTTAGATATAATGTTCCTCTTCTCTTCTTTTTCTCTCTCTTTTTTCTATTTAAGTAAACTGTTCAAAAATGTGTTTGTCTAATAGATTAGTTTGATTCGTTAGTATTAAGATTAATTTGCTATCATAATATTTAACTGTGTCAATATTTAATTAGTATAATAATTAATTACCATGATGTTTCATAATGTTTATATTTAGTACGTATTTCTTCTCTTATCCTTCCTTCTTACTACATTTTATACTATTATACCTGAATACTTCTTCTTTTCCATAATTCTCAAGTTCATTCATTCCTGCTAATAATTTGTCATACCTATGCCCTCGTTCCACACTTCTCGCCATGGGGGTTCCCCAGCGCGAATAGCCCGAAAGCTAGGACCCGCTGAGAACAGTTCTATTCCCTTTTTCTGCATCTTCCCCGTGCAGAATACCTACCCATATTTATCTTTCTCTTTCTTTTCTTTCCTTCTAGTCCCTTTAGTATCTTAGGGGCATATCAACAATAGACGGCGATAAATATCGCAAAGCGCGCTTAGCGCTTTTTTATTTATCGGCGTCTATTGCTGGAATTTATCGCCCGGTTAGCGCGTTATTAACAACGCGTTTCTCCAGGGCGATATAATTCCAGCGATAGGGGGGAAATGGCAAAAACATCGCTGGAAAACCAGCGTTGATCTCCTGAATATGGCGATAACCTTGCTGATACGACCCTGTGGTCGTATCACCATAATCCACCCCCAATGTAAAACACACATAACTCATGTTTTTTGCAGACGTCTGGAAGCAGCGTTAAGGGCGAGTTAGCGCTAAAAAGAATATCGCTATGCCGGACGGGGCTGCGTTGTAAATGTCGCGAAGCCCCGTTAGCAATATTTCACAATGAAGTTTCACGAGGCACGCCCACCTTGCATCTCATTAGGGATGCGAGGCGAGGCGGCAAGAAACCGGGCGCTAATGCAAGGAAACACGCGCTAGCGTGTCCTTGTAGATAGAGCGATAATATTATCGCCGCTTTTCGCCCGAAAACGGACACTAAAGCGGCGATAATATTATCGCCAGCCCTTGCTAATATGCCCCTTATTTCTTCTAATTTCTACTTGCTCTCCTATACATTAACAAATAATTCATACTCACTCTCCCTCCTTGCCCGGAACCTTTTCTTTATTTATATTTCTTTCACCCTTCTCTTATTGCTTTTTCCTATACACCTAATTTAACATTTCGTCTACTAACATACACATGGCTGCGAACATTTCCTCTGCTTCTCATCCACTGCGTATTATCTCGTGGAATGTTCACGGCCTTACACACTTTATTAAGCGAATGAAAGTACTCTCTTATTTACAAGCAAAAAAAACTGATATTGCTCTTCTGCAAGAAATTCATTTGGATGCTCTAGAATCTTCCAAGTTACGACAAGATTGGGTGGGAAAAGTTATCCACGGTGGAATAACGACACAACTTTCTCCTAACGAGAGTCACCCAAGGAAGTGTGGTGTAGCTATTCTACCACACACATCTTTACCTGTTACTATTATTAAAACCTGGCTTGACCCGGATGGCAGATATATTTTTGCAAAGCTGAAAATAGAAGATAAGATTCTCTGGGTGGGCTCAATATATGCTCCAACAGGGGCCAAACGCCCCTTCTTTCTCAGTTTGAACCGTTAGTTGGTTGAAATTGGTGCATCCAGCTATATTATTGGTGGTGATTGGAATATTGCCCGAGATGCTATAATTGATAGAACAGGGCCCATGGATAGATGTAATGAGGGAGACAGAGCTCTACTGAGAGACATAACGTCAGATCACGGACTAGTGGACCACTGGCACCTTTCTCACCCTTCTGATCAGGAGTACACCTTTCCTCTACCCATGGTACACAATCCAGGATAGACTATTTTCTCATTTCGCATTCAATAGTTGCAAACACCACTGAATCCTGTATCTTGGAAGCTGCAATATCAGATCATGCCCCTATCATTATTACTTTAGAAATAGGTTTAACTTCCCCAGGCCGTAAACCATGGCGTATGAATATCCAAAGATACCTTCCACCCAAAGGCAAAACTCTACTTCGTTCACATATCTCTGATTATTTAGCTGTCAATAAATCTTCTGTTACTTCCTGCAGAATTGTCTGGGCAGCCGCCAAAGCAACTATTCGTGGTCAATTAATGAGAGACGCTGCTGAGGCCAATAAATCCGCGTCCTTACGTTGTGCTGAATTGGAGACTCAAATTACTTCCCTCACACATCAATACACATCTCATCCCACAATACCCAACCGCCGAAAACTTGAACTTGCTAAATTGGCGCTTAATAATTTATACACTTCCAAAGCTGAATACGCTCTTCAACACCTAAAGGGTACGCATTATGAACAAGGAGAAAAAGCAAGTCGATTGCTTGCAGCACAACTGAAACAACGTGAGGCTGCTATGGCCATTCCTGCATTACGTACAGAAAAGGGTGACATTCTTACGAGACCACAAGAAATTGTAGACAATTTTGCAACCTTTTATAAAAAACTCTATACCCCTGAAACTTTGATAACTGAGGACCAATTAGTTTCATATCTTGCTGATATTAACTTCCCTTGCCTCACGGATGAAGGTAGAGCCCTCCTTGGTGGTATTAGCAAAGAATAAATTGCTGCAGCCATCACCAAACTACCTTATCATAAATCTCCAGGTGAAGACGACTTTACTGCGGAGTTTTATAAATGGACTGGGACAGAAACGGTTGATACCTTATTTTCTGCCTTTCATGAGGCGGTTCAAACACATTCACTTCGCCCTATCTCTAACAAAGCGTTGATCACGGTTATCCCCAAACCCGGCAAAGATCCGCTTGCTTGTAGTTGCTATCGACCCATCTCACTAATAAATATTGACGTCAAAATTTTTGCAAGTATCTTAGCGGCACGCCTTCGTAAAGTTATCCCTTCCCTCATATATCACTCACAGGTTGGTTTTGTCCCAGGTCGCTCATCTAGGAATCACCTCCGAACGTTAGCTCACACTTTATGGTCTGCAAATAAGTTGACGGAAGATGCTGTAGCCCTTTCACTGGATGCAGAAAAAGCATTCGACCGTATTGACTGGAAATATCTTTTTGCGACTATGAAACGCTTTGGCCTAGGTGATCAGTTTATTTCTAAAGTTCGTCTCTTATATAATACTCCGACAGCTCAAGTCAATTGCGGTGGGTTTCTTTCTGATCCTTTTCCAATCCAGAGGGGCACCCGCCAAGGTTGCCCTCTTTCCCCCCTCTTATTTTTACTATTGATAGAGCCTCTTGCCTCTCTTATTCGGCATTCACCACACATTCAAGGTATATCCATAGCAGGAGGTATCTCTAAACTATACTTATATGCCGATGACATTCTTCTCACGTTAACAGATCTTCCTCACTCTCTACCAGCTTTACTTGAAATCATCAATGGCTTTGCAATCCACTCTGGTTACAAAGTGAACTGGGATGAAAGTGAGGCTCTTCCGATTTCTCCTGGTACCACAAAAGCATCAATTGATGGGTACCCCTTTGCTGGAAATCATCCCAATTAAAATATTTGGGTGTTCTGGTCAATAGAGGTTTAACAAGTATGGTCTCAGATAACCTTTCCCCCCTTATAACACAAATGGAAACTGATTTTGCCAAATGGTCTCTCTTGGGTTTTTCCATGTGGGGAAGGGTACAGGCCGTCAGGATGGTAACCTTACCTCACTTTAAATACATACTTGGAATGCTTCCGATTCTCGTTCCCTTATCTACACTCCGTAAGGTAGATGCCAGAATCCAATCTTTTGTCTGGGGATCCACACGCCCTCGTTTAGCTGCTACTAAATTACTGGCTCGCCGCTCCTATGGTGGTCTGGGATTACCATCTTTGGAACATTATTCTCTAGCCTTGCACCTCTCACACTTAGTTTATTTACTTCCGGGTATAACTGATCCTCCACAATGGGTTGCAACGGAACATTCCCTACTCAATCGAAGTGATGGCCTTTGTTTTCTTCATGGAACCCGAAACCCACGTTCTTCCCCCCCACATCCAGTAATGCAAGCTACATATCAAACGTGCCAACGAGCACACCGCCTCCTCCGAGTCGCCCATCGCTTGCACTGTAAAGCTCCACTTTGGGGCAATGAAAGTATCCAAATAAATGGTCAAGTGCTCCAATGGTTTAGTTGGAAATCAAGAGGCATCCATACACTTGATCAAGTTATATCGAATGGAGAGCTAAAATCCCTTAACTCACTTAATGAAGAGTTTGGTCTTCCACTCGATCAAGCCGCACGCCACTCGCAGTTACTGCACTGTTTGAAAAGATGTCTAGGTTCTCCTCCCTGGACTCTGAATTCCTCACCAATATTAAATTATCTTCTTATTTGGGGTGACACAAAGAAGTGTTGTCAGGTTTATACAATGTTCTAATTCATCACCTATATTCGCAACCACTTCTTAAAGCTCTCCAAGAGAAATGGCAAGAGCGCCTACACATTACTATTGAAGATGATGCCTGGTCGGACATGTTAGAAGCTCTTGACAAAGGTACCCGAGAAGCTCATTTTAAATTCTGCCTTTTCAAAACTTTGCACGATTGGTACTGGACACCTCTGAAATTGAAAAGAGCAGGATTGTTGCCACGCTCTAAATGTTGGAGATGTCCTGGAGTCAATTGTGACCTTCTCCATATATTGTGTGAATGTTCTTCCATGCAGTGTTTTTGGACATATGTGGGGGACACCCTGCAGAGTCTAATCCCTTCCCTTACTACTCCTCTTACTCCTTCCATCATCTTATTACATGATTTTAGAACACTTTCTGCCATCACACATCCGTCAAAGTCGTCTTCTGCATACCGCACTTTCTACGGCAAAAATCTGTATTCTAAGACATTGGCAATCGTCTAGTCCTCCCTCGCAGGAAGAATGGGTGGTAGCAATGATTCAAATGGCGTCCCATGAACGTATTATATATAGATTGCAGGACCAAGAGGAGATTTCCCAGCAAGTGTGGGCTTCTTTTCTCCATGACCCCTGAATTATTTTCTTTCTCCTCCTTTATATCCGTCTCTTTACTATTCTCTTTATGTTCCTACTCTATCCGGGTAAGGAGTTTACACTTACTCCTCTCTTCACATTCCTTTATCCTTTCTCTATATATATTTTTATATACCTCCTTACTTATATATTTGCTCACCTGTGAATTATCCATAATCTTTCCCATCTCGTTTAATGTCCAATCCATATTAACTGTAATTCTCTCTATTATATCCATAACTATACTTATATTTTCTTTCTATTTCCTTTGTAATTTCTTATACAATAACATTTATGAACTCCTAAATATATCATATATAGCATCCTTCTCTGTTATTACTCATCTTATTCATTTCATAATCTCCTTTTTGTAATTTTTTTTCTCCCTTTAATACGATCTGATTATCCTTTTATTAATGATCTGTATGTATTTATAATGCTTTATGATACTTTCTATGTATTCTTGTTTTCTTTTCTGTATCTTAAAATTTTCTTAATAAAAAAATTATGAAACGAAAAGCAAAATCTTCCTTCTGTGATGCCTTATCAGTTATAATCGGTTTTAGCTGAACAGACAGAAGCCCTACATAGCCTTCAGGTTGAGCACTAATCGTGCAGTTGTCAAGACCTTGGATTTATTCAACAAAAATTGGTTTCAATTGGCATTAGACAAATCAGAACAGATCAATGCTCGACTAGTATTAGGTATTTAAGTGTGAGCATAGCCTTTAGAGCTTAATCCAGGGAATGTCATTTCCAGTATTATTGTCTCAAATGAAAGGCTCTTTCTGACAGATAAGAATGATTTCCAAAAGAGCCCCTTCCATTTCTCCAAATTTAGATAAATGAATTCAATCAGAGATTTTAAGATCATATAAGCTATTATTGGGTATTTTTGTATTGTAGGCAATTTTGTCTTTCTATTTCTTCAAAAAAATCACTGTGAGCCAATGTTGGACATTGGGTTATTGGTTGTGGGGGGTGAAACCCTACTCAAGCAGCAACCACAATTCTGGTCAGGGTGAAACACAAGCAAAGCCCTAATTAACCTATGCTTAACCCTCTAGTAGCTTGGCACAAAAGCAGTCAGGCTTAACTTAGAAGAAATATATAAAGTATTTATGTAGCACTACAAACAGTAATAAAGTGAAAATGCAACACAAGGAAAATCCCACAAAATAGAGTCATATTTACTAAATTATTTGAGACCGAAACTACAAAAATCCAATCAATAGAACCGGAGATATACAGTTTTCAAGATTTCAAGTAAGGTAAGTATAGCACCTAAAAGCACAAAGCGCCACTCATGGCTATCTGGTCGTGTGAGACTGGGCCAACTTCACAAGTTCCGGCTGATCTCAATGGAGCGCAGGGCGGGACAGGGACCAGGTGAGTCCTGCTGAGTTACCTTCAAGGAAGGGAGTATGAATTGTTTTGGTAAAGTCTGCAATATAGAGGGAATATAAAAGAGGAGCAAGAACATATTCTACTTGAGGCTGTTTTCCATGGCGACCTTTCTGGTATATTCATGACTAGTATCTGTCAAAGCTCTTACCCAAGTATTGGTATGAAGTCAATAATATGTTTTAGGAGACCCTGTAAAATTTTAGGATTGTAATTTGCTTCAAGTAAATTTTGGTCCACTTCATCAAAAGTACTTCTAAGATCATTGAAGAAAGCGTAGATGTTTTGTTTCAACCACATACAGCATTCCACCATTAACGTAATGGAAGTGCGTTATCCACAGTGCCACGCTTTGTGCAAAATCTGCCTTTATACATCCTCATCAACTGCTTTTCTTCAACCCAGGCTTCCAGATGATGTAGTAAAGGGTTTGCCAGGGGCAACAAGCAAAGCTTTTTTCTTTTTAATGGGAACAATCAAACTCTCTTGCCAATAAGGGGGAATTGTCATATTGGTAATATAGTCTGAAAATAATTGTTAACAACTCAATGCCCTAAAAGAAGCCAGGGACTGGTTGACTGTGATTGGTATCTCATTGGCACCCTTAGCCTTGGATAATTTAGCACAAATAATTTATTGATTTTTTTTCAGCGTTACTTTCAAAATGAAGCTGTAATCTGAAACATTAGCAGAGTTGAGCATTCAAATTATGACCAAGCAGTGTGAAAAAATAAATCGACCATTGTGTTTGACTAACGGGTATTGATTTCTTTATGGATGATGTTCCAGTTGGCTCTGCTACAAGTTGTCAGAATTTACTTATATTCTATTAATGATAGTAATTAGTGTACAGAATGCCAGATATGTAACATAGTTTTCTTGTCAACAACATACATTATTTCCATTGATGTCATCTGATTTCCTGTTAGCATAGTTCTTTTATGCCTGAGGTTTTGTCTTGTGGATTGTTACCTGCCTTGTTATGTTGGCCTAGGCCTGGCTGCCATGCTGCTTTTCTTTGCGCACGTTACACTGAGCCGGGCCCCCTCGCCCTTTGCTCGTGCCAAGTTCTTTTGCACTGTCTGCATTTTCTGTTGTTC